>CM049372.1:16528888-17128888 GCA_026937815.1 Etheostoma perlongum
CATGCATTTCAGTGGACCAATGAATCGTAATTTTCTATTTACCTTCCAAAGAGACAGAATAAAAAATAATTGCCACCATATTAACCTTTCACTGTAAAACGCTGATATTCTATATTAACCTTTCACTGTAAAACACATACATACAATACATGTAATATTGCATTTACAGTATATAACATTAAAAGTCCTGCACTCCAAAGCATCATTAGATGCATTACTGTATGCAATTTCATTCTTCATTTAGTGCATGCAAAACATTAACAGTAACTCTTATTTTCTTAGGGTTTACATTTCATCTTTGAAATTAATCATTGCGACTGAGATCAAACAACCAAATGTTTTCAAGATGCCTTCCAGTAACAACGTTTAGTTTTCAGAATCCTGGAACAGTTTGGAGTACCTTCCTTGACTGCACTCAAATCTCACACAGCTTTGTTTAGACTCCCAGTGCACCTACCAATAGTTTATATATACTAAGTACAGCATGTGGCAAGGCCCATATAAAAATCAATTAAATCTGTAGCCCCTGAATTAATCTAAGTGACTTAAACTGTAAAATTACCAAATAGTACCCTCATCCTGAAAATGTAAACAATGCTAAGGTTTCTTTGCTTTTATTTCGAACCCCAATTGATATGTTTTTTTCTCACAAGAGGCAGTTTCTGCCTTGTGGTCCACATTACCATGGGTTATATTGGTCGTCTACTCAAGACGTGATATAAGATATGTTGGATTCAATCCCATTAGTACTTTCTTTTTTTCTTACCCCGGATCATTAAAGACAATATGAGTCTATGGCTGATGCAAATTAAAGTAGTAGTAGTAATGAAACATATTAGTAGTTAACTTATCAACTATAAGTTGCACTCATTGCACTGCAAGCTTCAGTTGCCCAATAAATCATTTGAAAGACACAAAAGTTTACTTTTAGTTGACTGAATTCAGCCCAAGGCAATATATATAAAAAACCTTTATCAATACACAATGAAATTTGGCATTTTCCCATTTCACTATATGATTTGATATAAGATATGTTGGATTCAATCCCATTAGTACTTTCTTTTTTTCTTACCCCGGATCATTAAAGACAATATGAGTCTATGGCTGATGCAAATTAAAGTAGTAGTAGTAGTGAAACATATTAAAGCACAAGAGTTAATATCAACTATAAGTTGCACTTATTGCACTGCAAGCTTCATTTCCAATAAATCATTTTGAAAGACACAAAACCCCCCCAAACTTTTAGTTGACTGAATTCAACCCAAGGCAATATATATAGAACATTTTTTAAAAAACCTTTATCAAGGAGACCAGCACAATGAAATGACGGTGGCATTTTCCCGGATAGTTTTTTCACTATATGATTTGAAGTAATAATGCATTTGTTAAAAACAGGCCTTAAGACTGAAAGACTATAGACTATAGAAGAATTTCAAGAAAAAAAGTTTGTAGACTTTTACTATTCACATTGTGTTTACACTCCCTGCTTATGTGCCCCTTTGTGACATGATTTCATTGCTACTAAAGTGCCCTAAAAACACAACAATACATTAAGAAGAAGTATATTTTGACATAAGAATTACTGAGGAAAAATCAAGAAAGAAGGAATACATCCATGTAAACACAAGAGGGTGCTGTTTCCCTTTAAACACTGAACATCCCTAGATAATAACCTACAGTATGTGGAATGATTTACAGCCGCAGTGGTCAAAACTATATACTATAATGATAATTATAATATATATCAGAGCTTCAGCCTGTGGATGGCATGAAATCTAAATGTGCTCCTTTATGACTGCTTCCTCGGTCAGCTGCAGTGGACCCTGGCAGCAGTGTTCAAATTTCCGGAAGTATTGGTACGACCCACCTAGATGAAACTTGGACCCTCCCAAAAAGGGATGAAAATAAAAGGTTGGGAGTTACTGGAAAAATTCATAAAATATTATGTTAGCCTATTCGAAATGGTATGTATTTAAATGCAGTATTATCATCACATATCAACAATTCAGGGAATAATCCTATGAAATGGGATATGCATAAAGACGCCTATATTGTCCGTTGAGCACGAGAGGTATTTCTCTCTTGTGGCCGCCTAAACAGTCTCCTCTCTCTTCTGTTCTGTGACTGAGGAGCAGCCCCTCCCCTTCTCTGCTTTCTCCTCATGTACAGCGGCACTGCGCCGGCAGGTAGATAGGGAACGGGGATGGGGTGCGGAGGCCGGTGAGCGGGACGCGAACATTTTTAAGAGAAGGAGAAAGACGCCGCTAAGCTGGCCTGGCACTGGGCAAGCCAGCCTTCTTTGAGAATTCTTTATCAATCTTTTTACCTCCCTTAGAAGAATGTACTTCAAATATAGGCTATCTAAGTAACATAGTATCTAAGTTCTAATTTAATATACATTCCTGTAGTGAGTTTGTAATTATTTGGCTAAAGATTTATATTTCTTACTATCTACTTTGGTGACACAACCACTAAGCTTTATGCAAATAATTGAATAATGGCATCATCAATATGCAAATAAGCGTATGACATCATCTATAAAAATAGAAACAGCTGTACCCCCGAAGGTCATGGTATAATTCAAACACTGACTGACAGTATATCTTAAATAATAACTTATTATCAAAGAATCAAAGGAGTGTATGCATGTGGGAAACCATAAATGTAAGATGTTGATGTTTGCAAGTGAGAAAACACTTTCATGCTTTTAGAGTAGCTGTTAATCATGTTGTTTCCTTAATACCAACATGTAAAAGAAAGAAAGAAAGAAAGAAAGAAAAAATAAACTCTGTATTAACTCTAGATGCATTGCTGGATATCATCTTACAAGGTAAACAATACATATAAAGTTGTATTAGACTCATACTTACATAAAATAAACTTGTTAAACAAATGTTATTGAACGCCTTGCTTCATCTTCTGATTCCTTTACTCACCTCTTTCTCTCTCTCTTCCTAACCTTTTTTCTCTCTAATTTGTCCTCCCCCCCACACACACACACACACACACACTTCTCCTGTCTCTGTCTCATCTCCGAGCACTTCTCATGCTCCTCCTCGCTCGCTCCTTGGCTATTACCGAGGGCAGGGCTTGCAAGGTTGTGATGGCCATCTTGGTCCAGTAGTCAACCTCTTCAAAGATCCGGTATACCCAAAGCTTGAGCTCAAACAGAATGGTCGGGACGTTTAACTGCCAACAAGAAGAGGAGAGATCACCAAGCTCTGCCTTAATTACTCTCCAGCAATTTCACCATCATCACACCATCAACACCTCTGTCAACATAAACACCTACCTCCAAGCCCTCCAAGCTGGGAGTCAGGACCATCATGCCGCTAGCAGTTTTGAGGAGCTCTCCAGTGTTGATTAAGAGAAGCGACAACCTCTCCTTCACCATCTTCCTCTGGGTCTCATAATCACCTTTCTTCCCACCGCCTAGCTGCTCTTCCTCTTTGGCGATGGCTCTCTCCAGAAAGCTGCCGCACTGTAGCAGAGCAGAGTGGAGACACCAGAGCTTGTCTCTGGTTTCCAGCTGGGAGGAAGGAGGCGGGACAGACACCAGACGGCTGTCTGTTACCGTAACATCTGCAATGAAACTCTCCTTCTTTCTCTTGAGGAAGAAAGACATAAAACAAAACAAAATTACAAACAGAAGTGAGATTTGGGAAGACATTAATAACGAAAAGGAAGAGGAGGAGGAAAATCAAAGTAAAGTGAATAAGTGGAAGATTGAAGAATGCTTTCTCTCAAGTATGAACAATACTGACGTCACTTTTGACAGAAATTTGGCACTATCTTCAAGATTGTCTATGTCTAACAGGAATTGTTTTAAAATAACACTGTTGCACACACACACACACACACACACACATACTGTGTATATATATATATATATATACATACTGTATAAACACACACACACACACACACACACACACACTGTATATATATATATATATATACATACTGTATACACACACACACACATACACACACACACACACACACACACACACACACACACACACACACACACACACACACACACACACACACACACACACATACATACACATACACACACACACACACACACACACTTTCTTGCTGTGAATTAGTTGAGAAGATACCTTGGTCATGTTGGTAAGGTAGACACGAAGCTACAGCCATCAGATGATTAGCTTAGCTTAGCAAAAAGATTGAAAACTGGGGGAAACAGCTAGCCTCGCTAACCATAAATAGTAATTTTATACTTCCTTTCTTTCAATGGATTAAATAAAACAAGATATAATGTTTTCATTGGTGAGCGTTAAAAGGAACTAGTATGCAGATGTATTTTTTTATCTCAGTGAGGACAGAACTAGGCTAGCTGTTCCCCCTGTCATTCCAGTCTTTATGCTAAGCTAAGCTAACCTGTTGCTTGTGGTGGCTTCATAGTCACGTTACAGACATGAGAATGGTATCTTCTCATCTAACTCACTGCAAGAAGGTGAATAGGCCTATTTCCCAAAATATGGAACTGTTCCTTAAACATAATATCCATGCCGTAGGCCTATATGTACTCTTGATAAAAAGCATATAACAAAGATAGTGCCTTTGTACTCTCAGAGCTATAATGATCTGTCTGATGATGTTGACGGGCCACTTTGCAGGCATGATTGTAATCAGCTTTTAGTACTTGAGCGAGTTGGGAATCCCAGGGGCCTCCTTGTGAGATCATACTGAGGCGTTAATGTTGAACACTACATGCAAGCTATAGTACCAGTGTGACAGAGTGGCCTAATGTGACCTGTATGCTCTGAGAGTCAGGGGGTGAATTTTTTTCTACTCAAACTGCAGAGAAAATGTGATTCTGGCAGTTTTGAATTCCCCGGGAAGGCAATATTCCCATTGATAATTGTGAATTATGATTCACAATGATCAAGGATAGAGGAATTAAAGCTCAAACTCTGGGAATGAAATGGATGAACTTGTAGGTTATGCCAGGCCACTCCCTTGCTTCAAACGAGACACATAAAAGGAAGGATGAGGCAGCGAACTGGCAAGAAACCAAGAAGTTTTAATAATCGGTAGCTCTCACACCTATCAGCAAAGAAACGCAGGCTTGTGGAAAGGAGATGAAGGCTTCCTGCCCTGACATCGATAAGTTTGTGCCAGAAAAAACGCCCACTCCTGTCATTCTAACTGGGTTCACCCCCTCCACTCGGCATTCCTACCCCTGCTGTCCTAGGCATAATTTACTTTTCTTACACACAGATACACACACACTCCCTACCTCTAATATTGCGTTTGCACGCATCCCTTTCATCATTCTTTGTCTATGTAGACTATTTCTTACTCAAACACGTGCATGCACAGACAAAGTTAGAGGCAGAAGACAACCATGACACACACACACACACACACACACACAAATCTATTAATTTTCCATTTAACCTTGGCCTAGTTATTACTCTCTCTCTCTCTTTTCCCTCTCTCTCTCTCTCTCTCTCTCTCTCTCTCTCTCTCTCTCTCTCTCTCTCTCTCTCTCTCTCTCTCTCTCTCTCTCTCTCTCTCTCTCTCTCTCTCTCTCTCTCTCTCTCTCTCTCTCTCTCTCTCTCTCTCTCTCTCTCACACACACACACACACACACACGTGCGCGCGCACAAAATGCAATGGTGTTGGCAGGTTGTAGCCAGTGGAAACATTAAGCATTATACTCACATAGAGTTCCAGTAAAATGGAGCACTCATAGCGCAGAAGCTCAGCTATAGCAGTAGCCCGGGTCACGGTGGTCCTGCTCAGATCCGAGCCGCCGGTCATACCTCTAGTCCGCCTGGCTGCCATCGGACCGTCAGCTGTCTCTACCAGGAAGACACCGTAAACGCGCCAAGCAACAGCCACCCTAAGATACTCCCATGTGAAGCCTGCCTCATCCCAACAACACCAGATTCTCGGTCATGCACTGTCCTTCCGTTCTCCGGCCACTGATCCGTTAGGCTAGAGCCAGAACCGCTTCTCTTCTCTTCTTAGGTTTTGGTAAAACTAGTTTTACTGTTTGTTACTTATGTTACAGAGTTACCGGACAATTCTCCGCCCTTTCCCCCGGGAACCTGATGCCAGGCATGAGGAATTTAAAGGGACGAGCGGGGGCGGAGAGCCAGGGAGGGGAGGAGGGATCTGCTCATCAACTTATTCATGAGAAGCTTATCTGGTTTACTGGCAGTGACAAAAGTCTAAATTTAAGAAGGATGTTGCTTAGACTATTACAATTGCCCTCTTTATGAGAAAAGGTTATACAAACATCAAAGCAAAACCACAAGTCTTAATATAAGTTTATAAAAGATGATTGTTAAAGCCTAGATCAAACTCATGTAGGGCTATATAGGCTACTATATACCAGCGTAGACCTGCATGTTAACATATTGTAGGCCTATTTTAAATAGGCTACTGGACTATTATTTGTAATGGGCCTTTTTATAGTGTGGTATTGCTACAAACCTTACCATTATAAAATAAATTGCAAGTAGCCTACCAACAAAGGACTGGTGATAATAAATAAATGTTAGTGTTAATGTCAGGACATTATAGCAAAGATAAGAGGCCTGCAATGTCTTTTAATTTAGAATAAATGTATAACTGTATATTAGGAACCCACTTATAGTAAAATATTTCCTTATAGCAGAAAAGCAACAGGTGACATAGCGGACGGGTTTGTTCCATTTAGACTGCCAGGAAACCATGTCAGTAAGGGAATATGCACAATGCAAAACAATTTTTAATTTACAGAGTTTATGATTCCACAAGGTGCCAATACTAATTTAAAGGAGGAACAAATGCACAGTTAGTGGATTAATCTGCAAGGCATCTTGGGGATTTCAAACAAACACACACACACACACCACACACAGATTGTAGCTTAAAGCAAGCCATTTAAGGCAAATTTGTGATCTCTTAATTGGAAGCTGTTAGACTATTTTAAAATTGACTTCACTTACTACACATGTAGCCTACAGTATGATGAATACATGCAAATATACTGTCTTTTTCAGATTGTTATTTAATAAAAATGAGAATAGGGTATAATACAAAACCACTTTTTGTAGTAGGTTATAAGAAAGGAAGCAATAAGTTATTAAAGAAAATTCAAAACAAGTTCCACAATGCATTTCAAAAGTAATAAATGTATAAAGATTATGCAACACTATATATACATTTTTGTTTCAATAAGTCTATAGATCAATGTTTGTGGTTTTTGGGCTGGTAATGATTTAAGGCTGCAATACCACGCCTGTGCTGCAGGTGTCAGTGCAGGCAGCAGCTAAAATGTAAACACGGAGCAGAGGCTAAATGACGGCAGCTAACGTGAGGCCAGAGCGATAGACTAGACGTTCTCTTAGATCTTAATTTAAAGAGGGAATGGGAATGATTAAATATTTCCCCGCTGTATCATTTATTCAATTCAACTGTTTAAGTTAAGATTCTAGGGAACAATTATAGCGTGCTTTGATTTTGAGACCAAGCTAACCAGCTAGCTAGCTTAGCTTGGGTTGATTTTAAAGTCATGAACTCTCTGGTTGGCTACGGAGTGTCCTCGGAGTCCGATAGTGATGGAGATGTAAACAGTGATTGTTCTGGGTAAGTATTCACTTAAAAATATCTAGCACCAAACACAGAGTGCCATATACAACTACTATTACGCTAGCTTTCGTAGGATGTTAACCTCTCCGTCTCTCCTTTACTATCGTCAAGTTATGTTAAGGAGATGGGTGAGGTGGCATCAGCTGCCAAAAAGTCCCGCAACTTCTTGCTGGAGTCTGGTTCAACTTCCAGTGAATCAGAACCAGAGGAAGAGGAGCCAGAGCCATCTTCATCATCACCACATGCCCATAAACCAACATCTTCTGCAGCCTGCGAGCCCACCCTGCCTGCGCCTTCCCTGGATCCCCTCACCTCCAATAAACTACCCCCTCCTTCTCTACGTACCTGTTCGGACGGCAGTGTGTTTGCCAACCCTTTCAAGGCTCAAGCAGACCAAAAGCTCAGCGCTTTGCAGAAACACGTCCCCCTCACAATGCAGGCCAAACCCTCCCAGATAGGAGGAAAACGGATGTGTGTGTCATACAGGAAAGATGGGAGATGCAGGTTTGGGATCAAATGCAAGTTTGCTCATGACAGTGACCTCCAGACTCGCACTGATTGTCATCCACCTGTGAGTGAAGAAGCATCAGTGTCCGATCAAGATGAGTCCCAGGCAGGAGGCACATTTGGAGGAGGATCCCGTAACCGCCATCCGGAGACAAAAGAGGAAGAGTTAGGAGGGCAGCAAGTGAAAAAGAGAAAGGTTGGACTGAGTAACACCTTGATTCCTCCTAAACGAGCTATGAAGCAGTATGTCATGCAGAGGGAAAGAGAGCAGACCAATATGTCTTGATGGAAGTCTTCTGTCATTAAAGCAAAAGTACTAGGGTGACATGTTTTTTCAGTGTGTATATATTGTAGAAATTGTGCACTATCCATTCTAGGACCAATGAATGACTCAGGTGTACAGTAATCTGTGGTTCTTGCTCAAGGACATTTTGACATGTGGACAGAAGGAGCTGGGGATTGAACCATGAACCTAACTGCCCCAGTTGAAGAGAAATTCTGTGGGGTTTCTTGGGTGTGTTTGGTTTTGATTGTGTTCTCAAACTGTCAGTGAATACTCTGGATAAATGTTAAGACGTTTATTTACATCTTATAAATGAACCGTTTCTGTGTTTGCTGTACCACACATCCTCTGATTTCATATTGACATATGCTCCAAGGTTTTTACATAGCTTTTGAAATTATATTACATTTCAAAGGTTATTACACATTTTGAGTTTACATATTGTAGGCCTGAGTAATATTTTACAGACTTATTTGTAATGGGCCTTTTATAGTTTTTGACCTATGTATTCTTCTCAAAATAAATGTTAGTGTTAATGTCAGGAAATTATAGCAAAGATAAGAGGCCTGCAATGTCTTTTAATTTGGAATAAATGTATAACTGTATATTAGGAACCCACTCATAGTAAATTCTTTCCTTATCATAGCAGAAAAGCAACAGGTGACATAGTGGATGGGTTTGTTCCATTTTGACTCTTAGTAAGCCAATATGCACAATGTTGAGTAATAGGGATTCAATGACTATGCTTGCTATTAAAGGATAGTGTGTGATTTACAGTATCCAAGGTCATAGTTTGGCTGCCTATAATGACCAAGGACTTTTGTGAGTAATACCTAAATTATTTAGGTACATTTTCCTTCCATGTCTACCACCAGCCAACAAACAGCTGCACAGCTAAAAGCTGTCAGTGAAACATGTTAAAGGACACTGCCAAAATAGTTAAAATATGCATACCTTTATAAGACTGAAAAACATTTGTCTATTCCTTTTTAGGTTTTGAAATGTTTCTGTTTGACTGTTTTCTATTATATTTTCTTATAACCTCGCCAAATAAAGGCTTTACAGTAGATCTGGACACTAACTGAAAAAATAGCTGCCTATTTATTATAAGAGAAATTACTCACCCCACACATTGGGGTCCATGTATAGCATTCTAATACATGTTTTGTGTTAATTCATAATATAGAATTGATTCCAATAGGAACCTTCACGCCACACACTGTGTGTGTGTGTGTGTGTGTGCGTGCGGCGTGCGCGCACGCTATATATATATATATTACTAGGAGGTATGCTATAATATTGCATAATAGCAACAGCATTGCAACATAACCTCAGCATCATTACACAGACTCACATAAAAGGCTAGTTACAGGACATATGTACAAAGGCAACAACTTACACATCCAGACACATATCTTTCCCTGATACAGAAATTCTAAAAAGCTACCAAATATGACTATGAGTGGACAGTACATAATATACTGGTGCTCCTACATTTAGCTCAAACATTGCTATACAGTACATTAGGTCACTGATGGCAATCTGCCTCTATCTTCTGTTTTGTATGCACTCTTTGTTTTACATGAGAGTCTGCTCCCCATGTCTCTCAGTGCTGTCTGAGTGAACTTCCCCGTGTTCTGTCTGCTCCCAGACCCCACCATCCTCCCCCATAACTGCTGTCTGCACAAGGGAGCTGGCTGACTGAGAGGAAGACGAGAGCACCGGATTGTCCAGAATAAGGCTGTCCCCATTAGTGGAGGCTGGGTTCAGGGACTGGGGCTGGGACGCGGACAGGAGAGGAGAGCTCAGGGCAGCTGTGTTCAGGGTCTGAAGCTGCTGAGAGGTGGCTAGAATGGGGATCTGCTGAATATGGGTCTGAGACTGGCTGACCGACTGGAAGGTCATTTGAAGAATTTGTGTCTGCCCCTGGCTCTGCTGCTGAGAGGAGTATGACTGAAGAGGGTGAAGCTGGGGTTGATGCTGGGTCAGCACTGAGCTGGAGTGGAGGGTCAGTTGCTGGATTTGGGGCTGCTGTGGCTGCTGAGCAGCCTGCACAAACTGGACGGGCATCTGGAGCTGGAGATGAGTCTGCTGCTGGTTGTCAGCTGGCGAAGGGGGGTCAATAGGGGACAAGGCAATTGTCACTGGTACTTGCATGGTATGTAGGCTCTGGTCTTGTCCCAGTAAAACCACCTGGTGACTCACTTGTTGGGTCACATGACCCATCTGTGACACCTGAGCCACTTGCCCTTCATTGCTCAACTGGTCCATCTGCCCACCCTGCCCTATTTGGCTCATGTCCAAGCTAGTGACCTCTGCTTGCATGGGGTTTCCTGGAAGCTCCAGCAGGGAGGCAGGGCTTGTGATGAGGGCGCCAGCGTTGGCTGCCAGAGCTTCAGCGATGAGCACCTCGGGGTGACTCTTAGCCTTATGAGCCACCACACAGTCCTTCTCTCAAACTTCTTGCCACAAATGGAGCAGGCAAACTGATAAGTGGCATCAGCATCATGCTTCTTCATGTGCCAGTTGAGAGACGCCTTCTGACGACATGTGAACCCACAGATTTCACACCTATGGGGGGGGGGGGATTGAAAGACAATGCATGTATTCAAGTAATCTTTGACATTTTAAGAGAAGAAAGAACGAAGAAAGCAAACAAGCAAAAACTGTAAATGAAAAGTACTAACTGCAGGGGCTTCTCTCCGGTATGAATCATGCGGTGCACAGCCAGGTTGTGGGAGCTCTTGAAGGCACGAGCACAGAACTCACAGATGTAGTCCCTCTGGTCTACAATGACAAAATACTCAAAATATAGATGTATTCTCTTATCAATTATAACAAAAAGTGTTCAGACACAGATCAAACCCAATGCATGTTTTATGTATACATGTACAGTGCACTGTAGGTGTACCTGTGTGGTGTTTTGCGTGACGCAGCAGCTGCTTCTGTAGTCGGAAAAGCCTTCCACAAGAAGGGTGAGGACATACGTATTTCTTCTTGAGCAAGTGTTGGTACTTTATATGGTGCTGGTGTGCAGAAAGAGAAAACATGTAAAAACAGAGCATCACTAACAGGAGGATGCAGGGGTTGAAAACAGCATGTGTTTGAAAACCAAACGTTTTACAGTTACTACATTTGAATGATTCATAGCTTAGAGTGACAGATGTAAACAAGATGTGACAGACCTGTAGGTAGCGAGGATGGGCCAGGACTGTCCCACATCCCTCCATTTCACAGCGCACATACTGCACTGGGGGCTTCTTCCTGTGTAGGGGAAGCACATGTCATTGCAATGTCACAATGCTGAAACCACAAATTAAATTAATCTCAACTCCTTGTGGATATCTCACATATATCCAAAGTCATTGTTCACCATGTCAAACATTAATCACTGCCATATGCTTTATTTCTGAATGAAATTACAGGTTGATTCACTTAAATCATATTATAAAGTAATAATTACGATGCCCTAAAACAGACATCAACCTCACCTTCTCTTTGGCAGCCGTGGGGTTTTATCGTCTTTTTTCCGCCGGCCTCTCCTAACACAGAAGGAAAAATTTAAATTTGCTTTGTAACCATACAGACACACGTTACATTCAGATTAAACATGCAATAGTAGCGAGTTAGACACACAGTATGAGTAATGTGAATCTTTCCTATTGATAACTTGATATACATCGCCTGGTACTGTGCTTACTTCCTGGGTCCATCCGGGTCCTCCACTATTTCTTCCTCAAGCTTAACTTCTTCTTCCAAACTCTCCAAGTTGTCCAAACCTTCGATTTTTATATCAGCAACCTCTTTCTCTTTTTTAGGTGTCTTTTCTTTCTCTTTCTTCTCCTTCTGTCTAGGAGGAGCTCTGCGCTTAGGTTTAGGGGCATCCCTAAGACAAAAAGAGAAATGTTCAGTTACTGAACAAAAAAATATGGTGCCTATGTCTAATTTTGACACACACACACACACACCGTTCAGCCTTTGGATCGTAGCTCTGGTCATTTAGGTCATCTGTAAAAGGAAGGTCTTCATCACTGCTCAGACCCTCTTCTTCCTCTGCACCACTGAAAGCAAAACAACAAATCACTTAAAACAGAATTCCCCACTTTCTGTCTGTACGGGGTCATGTGACTGCGCTTGAGAAAAGTGTACCTCTGACTCTGTGGCTGGTAGCTGAGATCGTTTGGGTCATCCCGAAATGGAGGGTCTTCATCACCGAAGAGTGGGTCAGCAACATCCTCTATTTCCTCCACTTTCTTTTTACTGAGACAGCATAAGTGTGAAACACAGCGGCAATCAAAACTCATCACTACTCTCACTTAGTCACACACTAAGGAACCGTTTGGTATTTATGGAATGCACTACACCTGACCCTACCCCCACGATCACAGGTAGGCCTATTGTGAACAATGAGCTATTTAAGCTATCGGGAATGCACACAGATTCACAACGAGCTGAGGATGAAAATACAGACCGCTAGCTGGAAGCACAAAAACCTCAGACCAGACCCTGTCGGGTGAGGAAACATTAAAGAATAGATTTTTGTATTGACGCTCCAACATTACGAGGAGTCCAGAGAGCGTTGGAGGAGTTGCTGGTACTGTATGAAGACAAGCCATGTGGTCTCTTGGATATGGATTTTGCCTTCAAACAGTTTGCGTCATTTTTCGAGAGACAAACAATTGAAAAACAATGTACTGCATACTGAATACTGAATCCCGAATATAGGATACCAGTTTTAATATATAGATAAACAGGCAAGCAGTAGATTATATTGGACAACGGGTTTGGGACAATGTTCAGCTTTGGCAGCTAGATTTATGCTAAAATATACAATGACTGATTAAAGGAGGCCTAGTGACGAGTCCATAGCAAGCAGTTCACATGTGGAAGTTGTTATTACCTAGTGCGCTGTGTTGAATGGTCTCAATGTTTTAGTTCATGTGAATAAAAGTTTACTAGAGGAATAACTCAGTATTTGAAGTAATGCAGTAATACAGGAAGTGTGCATGCTTCTTGTGTTTCCACAACAATGTTAGTGAGTAAATCTACTAAAAATGGCAACCATCATGGTGAAGTGCGTGTGTAAAATGGGAAAGCAGAGGTTAGTCATGTATGTCATGATTGTAAAAAAACAGTGGCTATATGTACATCTTTGGCAAGTGCAAATCAGAACAGAAGGCATCAATAAATTGTTGGGGAGGGTCATGCCTCTATTCCCCAATCATTTTGGAGGGTCATAAAAAAATGTATTGCTGACAAAGGGAGGGTGAAGTCTATTTTTACTAAAGATCCCAAAACTCCTCCAGTAGACCCTTAAATAAAAAACAAACAGTCCCTAATGCTTGTTGTTAACAATGTTCATATAATGTTTACCCAGCGGGAACAAAATATACTCACATATCATTTTGTATATCTCCTTCCACTGCTGTGTGACAGAGAAATAAAACAGAAGACAAGTTTGAGAAAAACAACAAAAAATACTTTTTGCCACTTCAAAATTCAATTTTAGATAAATGTACACATTTATGATGCAAAATGGGTTAAGGATGAAAGCATACTGCAGTCTATTAAGCAGTCTAGTGAATTTTTGGAAGTAAAAAGGTTGGGGCCAAGAAAGGATTTTTAACTCAAGGGGCAGAACAGATCCCATTAATTGCACAGAACATTCATAATCCCAACCCCCCCTTATCTACTAAATAGGGTGTCACTGATGGTTTCCTATAGAATTAATAATATCCTTAAAACTATTAATGAGCATGACGCTTCAGTGCTTCTGCATCAGTAAGATTTGATTTGTGAATTATAAGCACACATGATGAACCATTGTAGTTCACTGTCAACAGGTTGCTCACCAGCTGGATTCTCCATTCCAGGTTCGGTCTTACACACAGGCTTGGCAGAGCCGCGGACAGCCCTGCCAGACAGGGGCTTGGCACGAGTCTGAGCTGGGGGGGCGTCTGGAGAGCAGAGCTAAAGGGAGGGAGCAGAAGCATGCCATTAAACATACTGTATGACATTTGTGTACAGGCATGTGCAAACACTACCACACACAAGCCAGCTCTATGTGAAATCCACTTGCACATATATAGAATAAGATTAAAATTTTAAATGTAGATTTAGCAAGAGACATATATAAGTTTTTTCCCCAACATTTTTCTGATTACCTTGAGCATCTGTGGCAGGTTTTTTGGGATCCTCTGAGCTGCAGATAGGGGAAATAAACACTGAGGTCTGACATCATAATCTAATACAACAATGCATTTCAAAGTTTGAGCATTTGAATACAAATGTGATAATTTGTAATTCAGCCAGGTAAATTTACTCCACCCTTCTTTATGCAGAGCTGCAGAAAGGGGATGAGCTATGCCGAAGGCGTGCTTTTGACAGGAACTGACCCCACCGACATAAACACACAAGTTGTAAGTCTAGACTGGCTCTATATAAACAAATGTAGTTGTCTATTAGGTATGACTGTATGATTAAAACATACTCTGTGCCTTGAAGGCTTTCACCTGCGACCCCCCCTCCAGTCTCAGCCGAACCCGCAGATTCAGAAATTTTCTTCCGCTTCGAGTTGGAAACTTTCCTCCGCTTTGTCGCACCGGTGTCCGGGCTCGGTTCGTCTTCTTCGTCCTCGTCGTCGCTCTTGGTGTCCTTTAGCCAGGCCGGTACTGCCCTCGTTGACCTGTCTCTTAAAACTCGCCCTGAGCTCTGCGGGCTCGACGTTGCTCCGTTAACGTCTGGTATTGAAGCAGAGACGCTGGTTCTCGGGCGGCACGCTCCCCGCTCTCTGAGTCCCCTCCGCGGGGTAACAGTTGTACTGGTGGTTGGGGTTTCTTCTGCGGCCTTGTCCTCCGCCGGCTCTTTACCTTTATTTACACCCCCGGTTCGGTCGTCAACCGGTTCCATCACCGTGAGGACACTTCAGCCTACTTCAAATGCAGCTTAAATAAAAATAGGTTTAGCAATTTGAGGAAAAACGGACATCTGGTTTAAAGACGTTTTGATTGCAAGCGGCCTTTATCTAACAGTGGGGCATTTTCTGTGAATGCGCTGGATTCGTCGCAAATTAAATGCATATATTTACTAATTAGAAATTGAAAACTTTTCTTAATTATCTATTCTGCAATAAACCGATATAATTTTAAAGAAGCAGACACTATTTCGCGTTCTTAAAGCTATAGTAAACCTACTTATTCGCCCGGGCCTGGAGCACAACCATTTTGTGCGCTTTGTTGCGTCTCCTTTAAGCCAAATGTAAACTGGGGTTACGTTCACGAGCGGTAACGCATTTTAGCAGCTGTAAAAATCATCTGGATTTCCTTGTGTGCATTTTGCAGAAGAGTCGGCCTAGCTGCATTGTTTATAAATCTACAAAGACTGACAGCAGCAGGCGTGCAAAAGTATCGCACACGCGGATGGCTGCCGGGGCATCATGGGAACTATAGTGCAAGTTAGATCAGCTTTATTTAAGGGTATTTCTATATTTTTGTCATGATTTTATCCCTTTACGAAACAAAATAGGGATATAAGATCCTGAATAGAATTAGCAACGGATTTCTTATAATAAATAATACAGCATTAATGTAATTATGTGCATGTGTTATTCATGCAGAATTATTTCCCTGCCTCACACATTGACCCACATTGACATTGACAGGTGAAAATACTATTATCAGTGTATTTTATTCCCCAGTCCACAATATTTTAGTGTTCTGTGCTAAATACATATATGACAATATTTGACTCAACACTCAGACTGAATCATCTTCTTGCATGTGTTTATTTCATATTTTAACCACAAGAAAGACTAAAAATGGTTTATTTCCCACAATATTCTGCATTAATGACTGTGGAGCTAACATGGCTGCCAGTGAAAAACGCACTGGTCAGAGCTGAACAGCTCTGCTGCGGGTTATTCTGATGTGGTGCATTTACCACCAGATGGCAATATTGTCTTACAAGTAGGCTATAACGCCACACTGACAGCATAAATCCTTTTCTTGTCACCAGTCAGTTTGATAAAGTAGGTGTGGTGTTGATGTGTTTATTAAGGCAGTATGTTGGAGATAATATTCCTGGGAAATAAACTCTTGCCTCTTGTCGGTAAAGTTTTTATTAAATATACACTAATCACGAACACCCAGCTGTGTGGATACAAACCACCACATGGGATTGTGGACGGGGATGAGCAAAACCCTACAATTAGGTTTTAATCCAATACCATAAAATACCAGGGTCAGAAATACCAATATTAATACCAATACCAATAGTTCTTATTATTAAAAGCAGATAATGTGCTCATTATGTAGAGAGGGACCATGTGCCATCGTTAATGAGGTAAATACACAATGAATATGCTGCTTCTCAATATATATTTTATTACCACTGAGGGATTTGCCTAACATTAAGCATTTTACTAATCTCTGATGATTACCTAATCACATCCATGTTTGAACAAGTTGTTAATGGTAAATTGCAAAGTCATAAACGGTAAATAGCAAATGTTTATTGTGTAAACTAACAGGGTGTTCATTGGATGCATTTAATGTAGGCTACACAACATCAGCAGAGAAGCTGGTGCATGCACTAAGAAGACAGTTTGTGTGCAATGAACATGATTTAATTGAGACATTTTTTGCTGTTGCTGCTATTATTTAAAAGTTTAATAATTTGTAGTATTAGCACTATCAATAGTTCATAAGGGTTTTTTTCTGTAACTTTTTTACCACATTGTAAAGGTGCTCTAAGCGATGTCACGCATGTTTTAGGCTACAACATTTGTTGTCACATACAGCAAACATCTCCTCACTATCCGTGAGCTGCCTGTCCCCAGAACACACTGTAAAAATAACTCGGTATCTGTAGACAGCCCAGGGTCTACAAACGGCAACAAAAACAAACTGTGCCCACCTGCACCACGAAGCATACACAAACAGTTCCAGCCAATAACTAACTTTGTGGTTTGGGGGTTAGTGCACGGAAGCACAGAAGGGAGGGGATGGGATGGGATGAGGAGGAGGAAGGGGCAAGCTAGTCTCGTTTTGTTTGAAAATACTTCGAACATCAACAAGAAGTACAGTAACGTCACCCAACATCGCTTAGAGCAACTTTAATGGTCAAACGGTTGGCTGAAAGGTACTCCATGTAGCTCTGATTGCCCTCCTGTACACACTGTACTGCATGATGAATGCTACTAATGTTCATGAAACCCTCCCTGAACTCCTTGCTTGGGTACAACATGTTTCTAGAGTAAAGTTGACCTGCCACAGAGAAGTTTATGAAACATTCTCCGCTTTCTCTCTCCTCTCTCCACCGTGACACATTGCTTAATAGTAGCTGATGTAGCAGGTCAGGCATGGGTTTCCATTCACAGAGGTCGGAGTCAAAGTCCTCTGCCTCTGGACCATTCAAGAAACTTTTGACCCTTTTCACACTTTCTAGTTATACAGTTCCACAAACTGAAGCTAGCTATAATGATTAGTCAGTTTCTGTGTGTTTAAACAAAGGGGTATATATAGACAAACAAAATGAATGACAGTATTGTATCCTTTTGGAAATGCTTTATTTATCTACTTTATCACTATAAATATAACAATACAGAACAAGCTTTTTTTAAACCAAACATTCAGATAGCAAACAGTTTTGATAGGTCTACAAAGGCATAGCAAAAGCCACATATTGGCATTAAGGCACACACAAGGGAGAATTTAAATGGTAACACCTATGTTAAACTAGGCATATGGAGGTCCACACCACTGACACAAGGATGCAGTAGTGTGGATGAAATACAGGCAATAGAAAGTAAAGCAGGCGTTTTGAGTGGGTGGCAGAACCAGAAGGACACAGTTCTCTGCCGTTTAACACATGACATTTGGATGGCTGTTAAAACATCATCAGACTTTTAACAGTTTATCCAAAACTGACATGCAAAGTTGCAACACCAACAGCTCAAAGTGCTGATGGATTAACACCATTGGAGTAACACTGCAATGGACCAGTTTTCTAGTTCTTAGTTTAAACCAGAAAGCCTTTGGGGTCCCACTCATAACACCAAAACCAGTACAAAATAGCATAAAGAATATTACATATGACAAAAACACAATAACTTGAATGTTTTAAAAACTATTGGACACTTTGGTGAAAAAAAAGTTTTTCCTCTACTTTTGTTACTCTTAATATTTAATCCTTAAACAAGGTGTATATAAAGAAAAGAAATTAGTTTTAGAATATATTACACATTTTCTTCTCACTTCATAGACATAACACGTAATGCATATATTAAATATATTCTGACTTATTGTCGTCATACAAGAAAATAATAAAAGCAGTTATCAGCAGTTTGCTTTCTACAACAAATCCAGTTTAAGAGGAGAGAGAAGAAGCACAATGTAGCTATGATGGAGTTAGATGAGAAAAATATGTCCTGTTTGCTGTGGATAATCAATCATTTCGTTTAATGTCTTGGACATAAAAAATCATGATCCAGACCATCCTCAAAGTCAAAGTTGTTTTATGTGTAAAATGTAGTCATAAATCTGAGGAAATGATGGAAAATGAGCAAATAAGATATTCTCTTTAAACATAGTGAATAAAAACAACTACCAAAACTGGTTTACAAATACAAGCCAGCGTACAAATGTTTTGCATGGTCTTATACAAAGATTGTGGAGTGTGACTTCATGATCAGCATCTGCTTGCATTCATTATGTTTGTGTGTTGTAGCACATACATAGGCTACATGCATGGCTACTTGTATATTTCAACATGAGGTATTGCTCTAGTTATTCCCAGTAAAATATTACACTTGTTTTCAACACACAGCAGAGTTTAAAAAGTGTCTGCTAAACATCCATGAGGGATATTTTTATGCTTTATCCGCAGGGAAAAGCTCTGTCAAACATACAATAATTGAGAAACTCCAAGCTAGCCCAGTTCACACTAATGCTCAGTATTTATTATCTCTTCATCTGAAAGTCGCAATATCTTGCCTTTTATAAATATGTTTAAGTGCACCTCAGTCAAGCACAGTTTGGAGGACGAGAAATAAAGAGGAGACAGACATACGGAGTGTTGCTGCAGAAGCATTTAGAGAAGAGACTACAAGAAAGAGGTAGCCTTGTTAGATCTGACTACAGAGACTGAAACCTACTTGTTTCACGACAACACAGTAATACCACAAATGATTGTAAATATGAATGGAGAAAACTCCAGTCCAGTATGCAGATTTAAGGCACTGTAGTCAGGCACAGAGAATATTTCTTATCTAAAAGTTTTGGAGTGTATGTAGCCTTACATTTATATTTGGTAGGCATTGGAAAATGCAGGAACTCTTTAAGTGGCAGAGTGTTGCATTCCACATAGAAAAATGTCTTTCATTTCTGTCCATAGTTGTTCAACTTTCAAGAGTCAAACAATTCAAAAACACATTAATAAAGATATATGTAAATAGAGAGAAAAAAAACAATAAACATCTGTTCAGTCTGAGTCCCCTGTTTTAGCACAGTTTTATGAGGATGGGAATGTACATGGTGTCTATCAGGCTTATAGATAAATCATGTTGAAAAAGCTTTCCAGTTTTCTTTCTCTAGTATTTGTTCCCCCAATGAATCTGCCAAAATAATATTATTTAGCTGGCAACTTCTTTTTTTTTTCAAACAAACCAAGATATATGTTTCTATAAAACATAAAAAACAAGTAGACATAAAAACAAGCAAACTAAGCAAATGAACACAACACTTAGAAACCTTCATTTAAAAACATCCGAAACAAACAAATCTTATAAACCAAAAAGTATCAAACAGGCATGTCTGAAGCTTACACATTCAACCAGCATGGACGGATAGCATCACCTACAGACTGTGGAATTAATAGGCTACCATATATTAACGAAAACAAAACATTAGTAAATCCAAAACAGTTGTCTTCAGTGGTATCCTCTCTTTTAAGTAGTTCGTGTTGTTCTTTTACTTTGTTTCAATTAACTTTTCTTTCTTACGCTCAAGTTTTTACAGTTTAAAAAAAAAACAGACAGTGTAAAGGTGTTTCTTTTCTGCCTCAGAGAACCAATTTCACTCCATTTATAAAAGAAACCTCCAGAGAATAAAACCTTATATATGCATCTTCTCTTTATAAATACTTGAATGTACCTTCAGTGTTTCTGTTGCCATAGCAACAAAGTGGTGGGGTTCAGAGACACAGAGACAAAGAGCAAGACAGAGAGATGGTTGTTATTATGAGTTAATGCCTATTGTTGGGGGACATTTATCAACACATACTGATAGGTTTCCTCAGTAAGTGGACTGTCCTCTATGTGTTTTATAAAACAGTGACGCTGCATAATTAAGCCTGTCATATGGTTGCCTTGGGTCCAGGATATACTGAGGCCAGTACATTGGACAGATCAGGCCAGAATGCATTGGACAGATATGAGTGAGATGTCATCGTTTCTCTGTCTGTTTTCTAAATATTAGCTTCAAAAGACATTCCTTTAGAGCTTTTGGATGTTCACAAGTTCAAGTGATGGGACAGACATTGTGGTGGTGGTTCAGTCACAGGCAGGGTAACTTTGTCGTGGTCTGACGTGGTCTCATAATCAATATGTCTGGTAGATATCGTGGATAGGCAGCTGGAAGGCTGTGGCGGGGAAGGCCTGTGGCATTGCGTAGCCTGTGTATCCCCCATATGCTGCAGCCGCCACAGCTGCATTCTTCTGCAGAGCGGCCAGAGCTGCTGTGTTGGCAGCGTAGTTTGTAATGGGGACGTATCCAGCTCCATACAGGCCACCGGCTGCTTGGATGCGCTGTACATTGTGGGCCATGGCATAGACAGGAGTGATAGGACGGCCCTGGGAAATGCAGGAGAAAAAGTAGGACTGTAATGAATTAGAGGATTTCTAAAGTGTATATTCATTGAAATAATCCATTCTATATTGAGTTTCACCTTAAAAAGTGAGAATAGAATGAGTACAAATAGGTCATGTTTGTCATGTAATAAGTGGTGGGCTAACTATTGTTGTGACAAAAGACGACCTCTTCAGGCAGGTAAAACTTGCTGGTTGAGAAGCAGGTAGTTGAAGAAGACCTCTGAAGCCTAAGTTCCAGTTTTGGGACAGTTTTGGAAGAGAGCGCTGGTGTGGACGGTGCAGTTTATAGGCCTACATAATGTTATAGTGTTACTGTACTCATTTCTAAGTTTCTTGCAGTGTGTGCATGCAACTACCAGTAAGTATTACTGCTTTTTGTTGTTAGTGTTACTTCATAATAACATTACATTGTTTATTCAATATTGTTGCTGCATTGTTGCTGCTTGTTTTTGAAGTAGTATAATGGCGGACACATAAGGTTTGGCTTTGCAAACCTTATGTGTCTCAATTTGAATTGATGTGTATTGCTGCATTTATGTGCAGCAAATTAATCTTTGAACAGGTATATAGTGTATTACTGAAGTTTGTATTTGTTGTATTTGCTTAGTAATAAGCATTTATTAAAACACACATCTTAATCCTAATAAAATACCTTAAAGAAGCATTCTGCATTCTAATCGATGCCCCCTGGGGGCCATAGCAATTTAAAAACCAGCCTAAAAATACAGTCCTTCACAGTCACCAAAACAATTGTACTTTTTACTCCACTATATTTATTTGACTCTTAAATACAATCTGGGGATGTGGAGGTAGAAAGACGTAAGCCTATCAGACCTTTGTAGTTCCCTGTCTAGCCTCATCTCTGCTTGAAAAAAACAACAATATCTTAGGTTTTGCTGCAGCAAATTTGATACTATTTTTAAAATGGCCATTGTGACCCCAACAAGTTTATGCAAAGTGGAGTACTCTTTTAAGCTTTATGGGGAATTTGGTGTCAAATCTGATCCATAGATACTGAAGGATGCAGTACCCATAGGGGAACTGTTTACTGCATCAAACAACATGCCATGCAATGGAGCTGGGTATTTTACATCTTTCAGCATGAATCAAATTCAAAAAGCTTGTGTCTGTGAAACATAAAACAATGACATAATGCACACCTGAAAAGGTGGAGGGGTAGAGACCGCAGGCATGACGGTTGCAGCAGCACTAGCGGTGGTGTGTTCAGGGTGTTGCATGGCCAGAGGGTTCATAAGGTGCTCCACCGTGTGCACCTTTCCCTCCTCCATCAGCTTGGCTGCAGGAGCCGTGCTGAACACTGAGTACTGCCCACCCAGAGTCGGCAATGCCACTGAACATAAAGAGACACAAGAATGAGAGCTTGGATAACTGATGGAACCACTGCAGACAACAGTATAGCAAAAGATGGTTATGTTTGCATTCACAATATACAGTATGAAAAAATAGCACATATGCACCCATGCTCAAACAGAAACATGCATACTTAAGTCTGAAAACTATGAAAGGAGTGACTGCTAAAGCAATAAAAGTTGAAGGAAACAATTTAGTTAAGAAGGGGGAAAAAAATAAGTTACACAAGTTGCCGTTGGGGTGTGATTTGGATTAGGATGGTGCTCAACTGTGGATTAACCTCAATGCTCCAACACACACACACACACACACACACACAGAGCGAGCACAACGTCAGTCATTGTTTTAGATGGACAAAAGTCTTTTCAATCTGGTGGGGATCCTGTGATTCCATACAGTTCGAGACTAAGGCAGAGCTCCAGATTAGAGTCAAATCCTTTCAGAAGGAGCATCAAGAACGTCCACTTTATGAAATGGACCTCTGATCCCCAAATACATGACATTCAACAGCAAATAGTTATGATGAAAAAACATTTTGGTAGACTTTTTGTCACTTTTGTCTTTAGTAATACACTTTAAGATTAAAGAATAATACCAGTTTGTGTTTTACTATTTTTATTTTGCATTTCTATCATTAAGATTTCTGTTTTATCCTAATGTTAGTTGGGTTTGGGTTTACTGTTTTGGGGAAATAAGAAAATTTCCGTCTATGTTTAAAACAGTAAATCTCATATTTACAAAACAAAACTAAATGATGATGATCATGGCAACTAAATGTATACAACAATAGATGGGCTGCAACCTTACATAACACTGGTATTATCCTTTCAGTGATCAGAATAGAGTAGACATGATAGTTAAAAGAAGATAAATAATCTTTAGTTTGTGTATTTAGTTTTGAATTTCAACTCCATTCTTTACTGAAAGTGTTGTAACGCTAACAAAGCTAAAACAGTTGCTCCTACAGAAAATACAACTGGTTGAGTTGATGTCCAAAATGAACTTCACAATGTGAATAGATATAGCAAATCTTTTGTGAGATTTGCATTTGTTTTACTGTCAGCCACCTTTCAGTAAAGAAATGTAGTTAAGTGCATAAAAAAGAGTACAAAGGAAATGTGAGATTTTGGAAGCATTGGTCCCACATAATGATGGCCATGTGCAGAAAGACAACAGCACTGTGTGAAAAATATGGCTTCCTTATTCAGTTGAATGAAAGCACTGTATTGGAGGTGCCAAAAGAGTAGGAAATTATAGAATTGTGAAATATATATATATATATATATATATATATATATATATATATATATATATATATATATATATATATATATATATATTTAAAATACTATTTTAAACCACTGTGCAGTGTTTCAGCATCTGACACCATGTTTCGTCTCACAGTACGCCCCCAACCTTGAGCCCCTTGAGTTCTTTTAACACAGTGCTGTTATTGGTCTGAACACCAGGTAGGACAAAAGGACAGAATGAGGAACAAATCATAGCAGTTACTTTCTGGTCATGCTAGAAAGGACAGATATATAGTGACATTATAATTTGCTGTTGAGAGAAAGGAAGTCCTTTTGCGTCTGACCATCCAGCAACAACTATAATCTTGATTTACAAAATGTTCCTCAAACCACGCAGGAGAGAGAGACAGAAAATTATGAGCTGGAAGGTTTTCTAAAGGCTTTTGAGATGGGCAAAAATATGGATATATATATATCTATCTCACTGACTTGTGCCAGGTTTGATGCCAACGGAGTTGACAGAAGCAGCGAGCTCCAGACTGGGCATCAGCTCATAGGGCTTTTCGGGCTGCTTGGCCTTGCCCTCATGGTAGCGGCTGTAGATGCCACGACCGGCAGAGTAACCCCCCAGGTATGACCCCCGTGGTCCAGGGGTACGGTTACCTGCAGCAGCACGACCACGACCTCGCACAGTACCTGCTTAAAATACAATTAAAGTAATATGATGACAGGGGTTGTGGTTCAGGACTTGGGCAGTAGGGGGCAGCTTGTACTGAAAGTTGTGTAGGGCAAGACGTAAATCAATATTTTATAATGGGGTTAGAACACTCCAGATATCAGGACTGGGGTAGCAAGAATAGTCCTTTAGCTCTAATTGAAGGCAGAAATCTGCTTACGAAGTTTTTTCGACAATATCTGATTGAGCTCAGGATTTGTTTGGAGTTAAGTTTGGCCTTTTTTCTGAACACTGTTCTGACTATGTAGATGTAGTTATGCAAGTTCATGGCACTGTGAAATAGTATTTCTAGTTCTTTTTAGGTTTGTTGTGATCTCTGCAATAACCCAGCATGAAATGGGAGGTGACAGCACAGCGGGAAAAGGATGGTGTTAGAAAACATATAGTTTGTCACATGGCAAGAAAGCTTATTGTTCATTGAAGGAATAAGTAGAAATAAGGATGTGAGAGATTACCATTGTTCTGTATCATTGGGGATCCTTTGGAGAGAAAACCAAAACACAATGATTGTTGAAAGTCAAATAGATTTTCCTGCTACCACCCAAAGACCATAAATAATCAATCATCAAAGGTAATGGGGTTAGCATTCATTAGTCCATCACCTTGTTTTTTCTTTACTTTTTTAACAAGTCTCTGATTTTAAGCCACAAACCCTCATCAAGTTAAGATTTTCAAACTTTTGTCAAATGAAATTCTAGTCATGAAAGATGAAATCATTATTATCTTAGTCATCATGACCATTTAAAAATCATAGCTCCCTATTGATGGGGTGTGTTCGTCATTGTTCCTACAATAGCATCTTTTGAATGTCATTAGCAGTGCATTGATCCATTGAGTTTCTTCTGCCACCAACATTTACAAAAAAAGATGGCTTTCAAAGAAACACTGTGGCTTTGACTCAATGCTCTTACCGGTACAAAAGCAGAAACAATTAATTCTAACCTTTGACAAAGTATTCCCTGTTGGGTCCAATAAGGGTGTTGTAGGGATAACCGTAGTAAGCCAATGTATAGGGATCACACTGGTAGACGTAACTCTGCTGAGTAGGCTCTGGAGTGGCAGAAGCTCCCTTGGAGGCCTTCTGGCGCGAGTACTGCTCTTTATCAACTGGCTTGGCAAGTGTCACCTCGATGCAGGACCCTTCCACCTCTGTGCCATTGAGGTGGTCCATGGCCATGACAGCATCGTCCCGGGAGGTAAAGTGGACGAAGGCGTAGTCGCGGATTTTCTTCACACGTTCAACACATCCAGGATTCCACTGGCTGAACACCTGTTTGACAGAGAAAAGGGGTGATTGATTAAGAATGGTAAGCTATAGTACCTTTTCCTATC
This sequence comes from Etheostoma perlongum, assembly GCA_026937815.1. Classification (NCBI taxonomy): domain Eukaryota; kingdom Metazoa; phylum Chordata; class Actinopteri; order Perciformes; family Percidae; genus Etheostoma; species Etheostoma perlongum. The sequence continues at coordinate 16,554,850 of CM049372.1, forward strand.
TGGTATGTGTTTTACCCAGCAAATGCATGCATTGTGAAACCTCTAAACTGAACATTAAGCCTGTCCCACCTGTCTGATCATCTCCTCACTGGTCTCCATCATAAGATTTCTGACGTAGAGAATCTTCACTGTCTCCATAACGTCTTCGTCCACATCAATCTCTGGCTCAGCCCAGTCCACTGCAATTTGGTGGCCCCAAAGCTGAATACGCCCAGGCATCAACTTTCTGCGAGCCATGGCGGCTGCACGGTGCGACTCATACTCTACAAAAGCAAAGCCTCTGTTCTTCATCTTGTCGGCAGCGCTGGCATAAACAATCACGTCTAGTACCCCTTCTGTCACTTTGGAGACCTCTTCCAGGATTTCCTCGCGTTTTTTGGTCTTGGGGATGCCACCGATGAAAAGACGGCAGTTGTCCACGGAGGAGCAGACACCCAACAGTCGCCCGGGCCGCACCTCATAGTTGTTGAGCTCGCGCACAGCCCGCTTGGCCTCATGTTTCTCTGTGTACATCACAAATGCATACCCTCTGTTCTTCCCATCAAAGTCCATCATCAGCCGCATCTCATAGATGCGTCCCACGGACTCAAACACTGGGACCAGCTCATCTTCATAAACGTCCCGTGGGATCTTGCCCACAAAGATTTCACATCCCCGTGGTGGAGATGCAGCATTCCATCCAGGAGGAGGGCCATATTTACGCTGACCGTTTTCCTGGACCATACTGTAGCCAGTGCGCTCCATCAGGGACACCAGTGCAGCTTCATTAGGAGCACCTGCAACTCCCTCAGGGATGTTGAACTGTCCATGAAGAGAATGGTGGGGGGCACCGGCAGGGTTGGAGGGTGTAGCAGGGGCAGCGTTATTGCTCATGGTCGAGGAGGAAGCAGGATCTTCGGCTGTCATTCTGACAAAAACATCCAATCAGATCTGTGGCCTGGATAGGGCAAAGAGAGACAAGTTTATCAAATTACAGTAAATTGTTTCAACCACAACTACTATCTGTGGATAAACAGGAAACATTCTTTTAAAACCAACAAAACTAACCAAGGCACATAATGTGTTAGAACAATGAAAATAAGGCATATATAAATCCACAGGGCACCTTCTCCTATCAGTGGTTTTACAACCTTGTTTTGTTGCGTTTCTTACGTTCCTTTCTGACCTCTGGCCCCTATCAGAGAGAATGAAGGATTATAAACCCTGAAACCTCCAGCTCAAGGTTCACTAAGTACGACTATAGGTCACATGCTCATTGTGTGTGTGTGTGTGTGTGTGTGTGTGTGTGTGTGTGTGTGTGTGTGTGTGTGTGTGTGTGTGTGCAGGTGCATGCATGCGTGTGTGTCAGCAGTAAGGTAGACAAGTTGGAGTTAAGCTATATAAGGAATTTTGTGCTAAAACTTACCCCAATCGTTCCATGCTGTGACAAAAAGCTGTGCACTGCATTAATCTTACACATGATATGTTGCACACTCACCACAACAGGGTGTTGGACTTTCAACCCCTTTATCATGAGTGTTATACTATAGTGTGTGTGTGTGTGTGCATGCGTGCAAGCGTGCGTGCGTGCGTGCGTGCGTGCGTGCGTGTGTGCGTGTGTGCGTGCGTGCGTGCGTGCATGCGTGTGTGTGCCTCTTCATTAAGAGCTACAGCCGTATAAGAGGAACAGAGAACAATCAGAAATCAGCTTCCCAAGCATAAACCTCTTACTCTGTTATTTTCCAACACTGCCAGCATTCAGAACGGAAAAATCCATTTTAAATCCCCAAAATCTCCATGCTGCGTACAACACTGAGGCAGCAAATCACACGTTTTTACACGTCACAAGATTGCCTGGACTTTGACAGAAATAGGTGAGGTCAGTCAACAAAGGTAAAACGCTACTAAGCCCAGCAACCATGGTAACGCGCACACTCATTTGACTTGACCCGATATCCCACACTCCCACCCACACACACACACCTGTTCACTTGTTAGTTCGCCCAAGGCTGGAGGACTTAAAATTACCTAGCGCACACACTCATCCACAGAGGACCAAGAATTATGCAAATATAATCTTGATACAATAAAATGCTTTACATATATAATGAGAAAATGTATTGTGGACATACCATACAAATATAAATATTTCTGGTTGAAGCAAACTATTAATTCAATCATTTATCCATATATACACAAGACAATAAGGTCTAAAGAGGGGCAAAGAGAGAAAAAAAGACAGCAAAAACCAAGAGTGGGGAAGAACAGGATGTTATGTCCACCTTCTATCTTTAGCCAGTAGTTAGTTGCTTTATGGTGATAGGTCAAGATGACATTAGATTAATAAAAAACATAAATTTTGAGTTATGTGGACATCTAGTCTGTAGAGATGCATTCTGATTCTGCTCAGCGAGGATACAGTTCCCTTTTTTGCACTCAAAAAAAACACTCAAGGTTTTCCCAACAGCTTACTGTATGAACAGATTTTTATTTCTTATGTCTGTGTTGCTTTCACTCTCCACAGCTTGATGTGCCCTCCCTCTGTTTAATTCTATCGTGTGAAGTGCTAACATGACTCCATCTCTTATCAGCCTTATCTTGCCAGACTGATGACAAAGGGAGGACAATATTCACTCTGGGAGTTCTGCTCGATAATAAAAAAAAAAAGAAACTATGTGACACTGTGAGGTCGACACTTTGTATAACTCTTAAAAAACTCCTTTACGTAACTGGATAGTTTGTGTGAGTCAAAAATACATTCAGTGTTCAGTCTTAGCTTTGAGGTAACCTTCCTGCTTTTGACCACTTGGAGATATTCCTTTCTCAGTGTGTATCACTGTTGTGCTGAGTTTTTCCTATTCTAGGAGGTACTCACAAAATCACAACCCTCGATATGTCAAAATGGAAGCAAAACTCTAGTCTATTACAGCTGCTCTTTTCCTTTGAATAATATTAGTGTGTGTGAAAAAGGTGGCAAAATTGAACAAATGAGGTACGGAAGTAATGCAACATGAGTAAAGAGTAAATCTAGACAAGAATATAAAGTGATAAAAAAACAATAATTTCTTTGAAAATCTCCACCTAGAAAGCTCTGACCTCATATGTAGACATGTGTATATGTGTGTAGACAAGTGTGTGTGTGTGTGTGTGTGTGTGTGTGTGTGTGTGTGTGTGTGTGTGTGTGTGTGTGTGTTTGTAAGATAGATAGAGAAAGAGAGAGAGAGAGAGAGAGAGAGAGCAAGACTGGTGGCAGCGTCAGGTAGATGATTAACTGTGACAAACACAGATCACAACTTTTACTCACAAGGAACGATTTACAGTTGGCGTCTATTTTACTCTTAGTTATTATGAAATTTTAATTTAAGCAACTAATGACAGTGTGGGATTTCTTTGTTGAAGTACAACGGGAACAGCTAGCAGATATTATGGCAAACATCAACTACACAGCCATTCTCAGACACAAAAGTTCACCTGGTCAAAGGTTATGAACTCACACACAGGAGGGAAGAGCTGGCTGGCCTGCACACTGCAGATTAAGTTAAAGATCAAGGATTTGATTGGGTAACACAATGCCAACCTGCCGGTTTAAAGTGTTCCAGTTATTGCTGTGCAGCTGTTGTACATTACATTGTGTTTATGATTGATAGAAGCACCTGATTCTATACCTATTAACAGCATGTTATTGGTGACTGAATTACTTTATGAGCAGACAAAATGGATTTTACTGGCTTCCTCCAGATTATACCATGAACACATATTGACCATTGCTGGCCATTTCATCTTTTTCCTCAAATGAGCAAATGAGGCATTGGATTATTAAAGTTCCTTATAGCTTGTAAGAGGAAGAACATTTAATTGTTTATGTTACCGACCTGACATGAAAATAACACTGATGTTATGTGTTCTTCTTATTCAGAAGTTTGTAAGCCAACAAAACTTTCTTTGGCTACCAATATATTGCAGATTATGCGGCAAAAAAAACCTGAGTGTGTTCAGTACACAGTAAGGAACAATGTATTTCTTAGTTTGCTGTTCTATCCTGAGTGACACTGATCCAGTGTACTGGAGAAAGTAGGCCAAAGGAAGCCGCCATCTTAACTGTATGCACACACACATGGACACAACTTCCCAGCAGCCCCTAAAAACCCTGTCACAATGCAGCAGAAGAGAATCAATGAAACATCAATGATTTCCCTCCAATCCTGCTGTTTTAGCACATAACACACACCCGATAGATAATAATATAACATCAGCTGAGTCATGCATGTACTTTTCAAGCCTGCCTTCAAATTTTAGACAACTTCATAGAATTAATTGTTAAATAATAATCTTTACAGTCTACAGTCACACAAAACATGGCATTCAAGGTTAAAGGATCAGCGAGAGAGAGGGAAGTGAGACTTAAAGAATGCAGACATATTGAGGAGGATATCACAGCAGAAGGGTGTTGGTGGAAAATAGAAGAGGAAGGAGAAGCAGAGAGCGGTCAGATGGGAGGATATAGCTACCCCTGTTGCTTCACAGCGCTCCGCTGCTTGGCCGCCTGCTCTGGGAGTGTTAGTCCACCTCCATGAGAGACAGGTACAGCAGGGCACAGAGCACAGAGGCCAGCCTCCTCTACACACACACACACACACACACACACACACACACACACACACACACACACACACACTGAGCCAAAACTGCAAGCATGAGAGTTGGTGAGGGTGGAGTAAAAACAGCTTTGGGTGAGTGTGTGTGTCTGTGGGAGGGTCCTAGCCCAATTTTTGATTAGTACAACGTTTTTTACGTGTAAAAGTAAGTGTGTAATTAACTACAATTTTACTCCTTCTCTTCTCTGCTTCTCTTCATAGTCTTCAGATTAATTTATCATGTAATCAATAATATAATAAAACTAGAGAGAGGCAGTACAGCCCGACCAGGCTCCTCTCTTTACCCTGTCTGTCTTACTCATGCTGTAATAGTTGTAGACTGCTGGGGGACTTCCTTTGACACACTGAGCTCCGTTATCTTTCCATTTGTGTGCACCCATGTCCCAGAAATGCCTGTTACTAACCTAGCCCTGCGAAGACATTTCCCAGAGTCCTTGTTCTTTTTCCCCCAGCATGTTTCCATGGATCAGGGAGGCTCCAAAATCATAATTGCAGCTGTGGCCGTGGTCCTGCTACACGTCCTGCGATGCCCTGTTACATCCTGCTACGCTCTGCGGTACCCTGCTACGTCCTGCTGTGCCTTGTAATGCCGTGAAGTGACGAGCTATGCCATGAACTACTACAAAATACTATTTCTAGTCACTGTTCCATTATCTTTTACTATGACTGTTGTTGCCACTATTCATTTCAACCCCAACCGGCCCGTCAGATGGGAAAAGTAGTTCTCATGGGTTTTAAGGGTTTTCTGCTTAGAGTTGCAAAAATTGAAAAAACGGCAGGAAACATTCAAACTTCCTCATGTTGTTGTCTTACTCTGAGCGGACATTTGGAACTCCTGACGAAAGTGATTTATGTCATGTCAGCACAAGACTACGACTGTGTGTCTGTGTGTGTCACGTGTGGGTTTTTTGTACATAACAACGGTGAACATGTTCCTAGCACAGCTTAACTTAAGCAAACAACACACACCTTCCTGAGCAGTCAAGAGAGCAGATAGAGAGGACAGAGTGAAAAACAGCCAGATGAGAGAATGTCACTCGCTCTGAGAGTTTCTGTCTAAAAAGTCCTCTCAGGGCTCTGAAAAGAGCAAGAAGAGAGGGAGTGAGGGACAGAGAGAGCAGAATGGGTGAGAGGGAGAGTGAGATGAAAGTCATAGTGTGTGATCAACAGTGCACTGAGTTTCAGCTGCCATTGAAACCAGCCCCACTCCTTAACGACTGAGTAAACAGGCAAGAAGGAAGTCTATTTAGCATAAAGATCAGAGAATGATGGATAGACAAAAAAGAAGAGATTAAAGCACAAATAATAGAGAGCTACATATGGACTGTAGGACCTTTAATCACCAATTATAAAACTGTCAAATCCATTACCATGACTTGCAAGTAGTAAACGGAACATGAATTATACCAAAAAAGTGTGCCTGTAAAGGTGTGTGTGTGTGTTTGTGTGTGTGTACAAATATGTATGTAATAGTATGTGTGCAAAAGATAGAAAAGTGCAGATTGGTATCACAGATCAGAAACATCAGGCCTTCCTCTAAGCCAAGGGGGTCAATCTAAATCAAAGATTAACTGCCAGTTGTTAGTGAGAGCCAATCAGGACTCAGACACACCTCAAAGGCCTCAGGTGTTCTGGTGACTGACCGCACAGTCCATCAGGTCAACGGTTAACCGTTGAACCCCACTAGTAAACCCCGGGAAATGTTGAAAAAACCTTTACCTAGGGCCTCTTGCCCCTTAATCATTGTACATGTTCACAAAATCATTTGTCGACACACAAAGACACCATAAAACCTCACACCACATACACCTACTGCTTCAGGTTTCATCAAGTCTAGATTTGTCTGTGGTTTAAAATTAAATATAAAAGAATAGATAAAATGAGAAAATACTGAAGGACTGGCGTTATGGACCGGCGTTTTTCTAAATGTCAACAAATTCCCAACCCTGTCTGTGTCTCTCAGACCGAAGCCAATTTGGAGACAACCTTTGGGTCACAAATACATATTTACATTTTTAAAACAGGCTCAGTAAATTCCTAAATTAGCTTAGGGCTGTAGTTTCTAGCAAACGCTACTTGTTAATGACAATAAGAAAATATATAATATTGCCAACTAGACATTGCCAACTAGAAATCTGACTTATATTTGTTAATGAATTGTACTGTATATTTTTTCTTTTAGAACTTTGCAACTGACTCTGGGTTCAAGCTGAAATACACACACACACACACACACACACACACACACACACACACACACACACACACACACAAACACACACGCACGCACGCACACACACACACACACACACACACACACATATAAATGTGAATAAGCAGGAAAGTCAGCAACAAAGCAGTGCTGGTAATCAGTATCTTGGCTTGAGAGCCCGTATGACTGCCTTCTCTTATCAAGTCATCCAAGTAAATGAGTAGCAAGTCACAAGTACAGAGGTCCTGCTGTTTATTTCTGTTAAGCAATACGACCTGGAGGAGTACCACACCACAGTGTTTAGGCCCACGCTGTGTTTTCCTGGAAGCAGTTCCTCTCAGACAAGTGCAGAAACTGACAAACTGCGTGACAAAAGCTCCCTGCTGGGATTTTTGGTATCTTCAACTTCTTTATTGTTTCAGGTAGTTTACACAACTTTACTGTGTCTAAAAAATACTAACATGATTCTTATCCTTGAAATGTGAAGCAGGAAAATATTAGAAAGAGTTGTTTGCTGACTATAGACATAAAGCAACAAAAAGGAAATGTAGTCCCAGTGTCTCCTGCACGCGTGCATTATCAATGTCAGCTGCAGTAAATGACCACAATTGAGTGAAACAATGAACTTGACAGAAGAGAAGTAAGAACTATGGCTGACCCTTCAGGACACATGATGTCCTCACACTGTGGTTCACCAAGTTCAACTGTCAGCATGCTGACTAAGACAGGATGAAGCAGGATGAAGCATTCAGTCACACTGAGGAAAGCTGCATTATCCTGGAGTCTTAAGATATCTGTTTTCTGTCCCTTGATGATGTGTCATTGTAAACAGAATTCAATATATCACCAAGACACAGTCCTGTACAGTAGTTTAGCAAGAAACATTAGGACTGCAACTAACAACTTTACAAAATTGTGAAAAATATTCGTCACAATGTCCCAGACCCCAAAGTGACATCTCAATTTATCGAAATTTTTTCATTTCAATATCTTTCAGGACATTCACTTCAAAGTCACTCAACACTAGCTACAGAGAATTATCACCTAAATCTGCAGCTCCTTTCAGCTTTTTGGAGCTTAGAGAGTTTAATCGTTTTTACTGTTTTGGTTAACTCTCACTGCTCTTATAGCAGCAGGCAACTGTTTTCCGAGAAAAATCTCTTAAAGCCAATTGTGATATACTACCTGCTCTGCACCAAACCAGATATTATTTTCAAGAGTTGGTGGAGACCAAAAATAGAGCAAAAAGGAGAGTGAATTTTGGAGTTACATTTGCCATGCACCCACATACAGAACTCCTGTTTATTTCAAAGTTTTAAACTTTCTTTCCAAAAATCTTCTAGGTGATTATCAAACACTGAGTGGGTAATTAAGTTACACCATTGGTCATTTGAGTGTTGAAGTTTCCCCATTAGCTGTTACTTATTAATATTAATGGGTGCAACTGTGTTTCTGCTGGTGACATCTGTGCCATGGATCAATCATCTGATCCACTTACTCAATGCAGTTGGTGCTGTACACCACATTTTTTGCTTTATCTACAAAGCTCGACCCAGAAAGCCTCATTTAAGAGATTTAGGGGGTGCGTTAGAGGGTAGCAAATGTGTAGTTGAGCGACAGAGAGAGTGATGGTGGATAGCCTCAGAGTAGACAGGAGCTGGCAATCAAAGCATAGAAGAAATACCAGTAAGCAATAAATTTGTCAGGTGGTAGTAAATTTGTCCATTTATAAATGCTGCAGCCCCTTAAGACCAACATTTGAGGCTGTGGGCATGTTCATAATTGTCACCTAGGTCTGGTCAAATTGAACAACAAATTTTTGAAAATAGCATGATTATATTGTTGAATTTATTAAATTAAAGCAGTCCTTTATTAGTTGACTCAAACGTAGCTCAACATGTCATGCTACTTCTGTAAATAACAAAGGAGTATTACATTTGCCCAGGAATTCACATTATAGACACCGCTGACTATCTTTGTAACAATTTGACAACAATTTAGCATATTGACCATACATGGTCCAGCCTTGGTATACCGATTAAACCTTTATTCAGTCTTCACCATCAAATACCTGGTGCTCCTATTAATGTAGCTTCTATTGTGTTTTTATGTAAATGTGTTTAAATGTACCCTTTTTAAAAGCAGACTGTGCACATGCTAACCAATGACAATGACAAATTTCTTCCTTTTTGCATGCAAAAAACAACAATAACCTAGTCTTGTTTCTTTCCTTCTATCCATGTACCTGTCACCCTCATTCCTATGGTTCACTCAAGCTCAAAGAAGAGCAGCATGGAGGGGGAAACAGGGTGAGGAGGACAAGACCAGATGGAAAGCAGCCAGAGAGGGCTAAGGAACACAGAGGAGGGGACCAAATGTCCGGGCCTCCCTCAGAGCTAAAAAGCCCTTTAAAGAGAAATTGGCCTGCAGAATTTAAGGTCAGATGGAGTGTGTAAGTGACCGCCTTCAGTCCACCCCAACTTCATCTTGGAGGGATGATTCCAGTTCATTTACTCTGAGAGCCCCCTGCATTCAGGATCTTCACATTTTTACTGAAACACTTTGATGTTAAGTGATTTAACAAAGAGCCTGCATCTTCACATTTTCTTTTCAACTTAAATAACAGCATGATCATTGACAATGACTGTTTCAACTTTTTACTTATGCACTTATTATAAACAGACAGGTTCGGTTTGGATTCAGTCTTAATTTAAAAGCATGACAGAAGAGTAAGGCCACTAAAAATCAAATATTGCCACATATATTCTCTCACACAGCTTCATAGTCCTAATCATAAGAGCTGCTTTAGCTTTAGCGCTAGCTGAAAGGGGCTTTGCTTCCTTAGGCAAACACATTCCTCAGGCTAATCAGCTAGCCTGTTCAAGGCCATAGCAGACATTGTTTCAGACAATTACTACTGACGTTGACAGTGTCACACACTCGTGATAAAGGCTTTAGTGGCCCCTGTGTGTGTGTGGGCAAGATATAAGGCAAATGGAGAGTTAGTGATATTGGAGCCTGCTCTCCCACTAAAAAACGAGGTTTAAACCGAGTAACGTAATGTAACCCAAACCATAATCTTTTTCTAAACTTAACCAAGTAGTTTTGTGATTAATTGTAACCACACTGCAACCGTCTCACAACAATAACGCCACAACCATTATGTTCTCTGGTTTAGATGAGGATGGAAAATGGTACTTTGTGTCCTATTTCCTGTTGCTGCTAGCAGCGCTACTTTTGAAACGCTACTATAGGTTATGTAAGAGGAAAGGAATAAACTACCTATATTGTTGTATGTTTTGAAGGACTTTTTTCATTTAGTTTTTTTAGCATCCTTCATTCTTTTACTTACTACATGCTTACTAAAGAGCTAATCTCTTCATGAACACTTTTATATTCACAACAACGACCAACCTTGTCGACAAACACAGTAAAGAGAGCGTGTGTCAAACTCCCACAGTGGCAGAATTGCATAAATATGCAACTGAAACAACATTCATGTCAGTATAATAATTTTATTTTAAATGTAACTAAATCATTAAAACTGAATGTTGTCATTTTTCTCTGCATGTTTGGTCTTGAATGCAACTCAAATGAATGAAATTTAGCAGCTGATCGCTGGATGTTCTGTCTCTATCTCACACACGTACACACACAAACAAAACAAACAGCAGCACTAGGGTAAAAGTCCATATATTATATGACAGAGAACCCGGAAGTCTATGGTCTATAATAACATAACAGTCTCTCCATGCAGTCACTGAAGCATTTTCCCCCCACCCTAAACACACACACACATATACACACATACAGTGCCATGCTGGTTCCGCTGGTTTCATTGTAAAGACACCTTGATCTCCATTTCAATCCCTGATTGGTTTAAGTGCCTTTGTTGTTTGTTTCCAATGATTTTTACTCTGATAAAGCAGTGAAACTGGATAACTCTATCCAGAGGAAGCAGAATGCCATATTTCATTTAGCCATATGAGAAGAGACAAAATTGGCAACACGACAAACATAGAGTGTCATAATGTGAAACAAAAGTACTTTCCAGCATTTTTACTATATATAATCTCTCATAGAGATACCCAACAGTTTCAGAATTGCAAAATTTTGCTCCCAAGCTTGGTAATCGGATTTTTCGATACTACATGATCAAGATTTTTGAGGGACAAAAGAGATCATTTTTGTATGTCGAAATGACAAAGTGACGCAACAATAAAAAGTGATGACACGTTTTAAAGTGACTTAAACAACAGATGTTTTCAATAAAGAGATCAACAAAAATAGAAACGTTTACACAGTACCTGTATCCCAAACTGAGGAGCGTAGCTATCGATGAGAAGGTTGAGAAGATGTAGATGAAGATGTGTTTTGTTTTTTGAAGTCACTTTGAACAATCACACTTACGTCTAACTATATTCTCTCTGTCCACTTACTCTTCTTTGATATTGACAGGCTGCAGCAGTAGGAAAGTCTCCTTGCCTGCCTGCTTCTGGGTGTTTGAGTGTGGAGGTAAGCAAAGGTGGTTTAGTGTTTACTCAATGACCAGAAGAGAGAGGTGGGGCCACTCAGTACAGGTAACCCCCCATGTTTTTTCCTCCCTCCTTCAATCCCTCTCTCTCTCTCTCTCTTTCTCTCAGCTGATAAGGAATAAGACAAAGGGAAAGGTAAGGGATAAAAGGGCAGAGGGTGTGACGATAGCTGATGATTGACAACAATCAAGGAAAAGTCATGAGCTTGTGTTTAAGTTGCCAGACATGTTTGCAGAAATAAAATAGACCACTCCAGAAAATAATAATAATCTGAAACAGAATTCAAACACTAAAGAATAATGCTGAAGAAAATATTTCTAAAAAAAGACTTTGACTCTATATGCGCGTCCCTCTAATAAAGGCATTAAAAAGAAGGTGCTTAGTGCTACTAAATGTTAACATCAGTATGCTTACATGTGCTAACATGCCCAACATGACAATGTTAACATGCTGCGTTCATCAGGTATAATGTTTGCCATGTCCACCATCTTAGTTTTACCTGCTTGCATGCTAACATTTGCTAATTTGCACTACAATTAAAGTAGGAGGTATTTGGTCATAAACCAAAGATTTGGACAATCTGAAACATTTGACCTGGTGTTGGCAATAGATTGAGGGATCCTGGAACAACATGGCGTGGTTGGTGTGATGGATGAGATGGTCTCTTGTATTAGAAATAAAGAATGTAGGTCAATATAGACTTAAAATCTTGAATCATAATTGTTTATCAGCGTTGTGGCCAAATGTTTTACTTGGCTATTTATCATGGTGTTAGCAGGACCAGACAGATTTTGTTTCAGCTGGCGCTAATAAGCTTTCATTTTTGTGTAGGCTACATAACTTTAAACAACCCTAAAAGGGAGAACAAGGCCTACATACTCTCTTCAGACTGGGTGTTGTTCTGCTCGAGCACAAGTGTGTGTGTGTGTATATGTATGTGTGTGTGTGTGTGTGTGTGTGTGTGTGTGTGTGTGTGCCATTGTACAAGTGACACATTAACCAATGACTCTGTTAAGGAAGGACATGCAATCACTGATTCTTGCTTTTTTGGCAACACACACACACACACACACACACACACACACACACACACACACACACACACACACACACACACACACACACACACACACATTCTCTTCCCCCAACAGGGTGCAATAAGCTTGAATGAAGGCCATATGCAGCCATAAACCTACTTTAAAAGTGGAGGAGTGCGTGATTCAAAGATCAAGATGACTTTATTACCAGTAAACTGTATCCCACAAACACACTCTCTCATGCACACACATATCAAATCAAGTGAAGACAATTTTGTTTGTACAGCAAAATAGTTCCCAAGACAAGGAAAAAGTTATATTTGTTATTTCGTTATGTTTATATTATGGACCTAACATAAATTCCTTGTGATATGAAAATCTACTTGGAAATAAATCTGATTTTGATTTGTGAAAATGTTTATATACCGTTTAGAGGAAGATGTCCCTCCTCAGACAGCTGATGTGTTTAAGTGGAAAGACACCAAATAAAGGCAAAGTAACTAACAGTAGTTAGTAGTTACGTAAAACACAATCCAACAATGGGATTCTGATAAAGTCATGAGTCATGCACTGAAGATAGTGGTTTAAGACAGCCATGGAGACAGACAGAGAGCCATGCAGGACAACTGGCCTGACTGGTCTGAAATGAACCCAACCATAAGAAGCTGCACATATTTAGCTTTACAATGGTCACTGAGACAGATGGTAGGGTGTTAAAGTCTGAAGAAGAGTCTGCTGTGTTTGTGTCTGCCATCTTGTTGCCAACTAAAGTGAGAGTAATGGATACACAGATGCACACATTCATGGATATCAGTATCAAATAATATAGCTGTGCATGTTTGCAGATATACACAAAGATGATGGGATTTTATGTGTATATATACAGTATATATTATTTTTCTTTTTTTTTTTTACTTTTCTCAGTCAAACTATCAGAAGAGCAGATTTGCACCCACAATAAAAAATCTTGAATACATTACTGAAATTGCACTTTAAACTTTATTCTTCCTACCTGTGTCCTTAAAACACCTTAAGCTTCCTCCATGTCTGAAATGTGCTATATAAATAAATTGGCCTTGCCTTTGATTAATTTTAATGATTTTAATGATGTTCAAAACTCACTGTTAGTTTGTATTGCTACTGTCATCTTTAAAATGAGCATTTATTGTCCTACAGACCAGATCTTAATCACACAATATTTGTTTGTGCAAGAAAAACAATAATACTGGCCAATGTTTATTTTCTGAAGGTTTCCATATAGATATGGGTTTAAGTCACTCTCACACATGCCTGTTACCACACACATTCTCATGCTATTTTGTGTGTCAGTTTCCACTTGGTATCAGTCAATGGGCAGAGTTGTAAACACTTCAAATAAGTGGTGACTTCTAGCTCTCCAAGTAGGGCTTATGCCCCATGTAGGCCGATTCCTTAACAGAGGTTCAAATCTGACCTGCCACCATTTGCTGCGTGTCATCCCCTCACTCTCTCCCTCCTGTCTTGTCTGTCCACTGTCATATCCAATAAAGGGAAAAGCCTTGTGTGCTTGTGTTTTGCTCTGGTTTTGACCATTAACCTTCTGTCTCTGTCTGTCTGTCTGTCTGTCTGTACCAACCTTTTAACATCTCTGTTTACTTCTGTATCTTTTTTTCCTTCTACTCCACTTTAAAACAAAAATACAAAACTAATTTTGTGAATTGAAACATAATTCAGAGTTAGTAGCGAGACCTAAGACTACAACTAATACAACAACAAAAACACAATATGAAAGTCTTTTAATGCAAATTACAGGGTCCTTGTGCAGGTCTTATTAAGATTGTGATAATTGTGACAATTTACCTATAACTAAAACTGAAACAAAAGAAAATATGAGCTGTTTCATTTCCACAAAACAGAAATTGAAACTAAACCAACTCACACAACTTGAAAACTAATTTAATGAAACCTTCAAAACTAATGTAAAATGTAAAAAATGTATTAAGAAATACAATTAATTACTGTAATGACCTGCTCCTCTCTGACATTTTTAGAAACTCTTTTTTCTTTTACATCAAATAACAAGTGTAACAAGTGTTGTTTTTTCAAGTGTTAAAAGTAAAATGAAATGTAAAGACTCAAATATCTGAATGTGATCTGACAGTTTCTTCTGACTGATCAGCTTTAGCTGATCTTACTCTAAGCCGTCCCATGTTGAGTGTAAAATTGCTGTTCTGCCTAAAAATCTTCAGACAGTACAACTGCACGTTTGCCTAGCTCTTTTCTGTTTTGTAGCACTTCCTCACTCAAAGGGTCACCTCATATCCTGTCACTACTGTCAACCAATCCCAGTGTCCCACTTATGATTAACAAAACATGACTCAGCACAAAACAAGAGCATTGCCCTCCCAAACACACACAAACACACATACACACACACAAACACACACACAAACACACACACACACACACAACTAGTGCGTGACACTATCTTTGTGGGGACCCGTCGTCGTTTAATGCATTCCCTAGCCCCTTACCTTAACCATCACAACTAAATACCTAACCTTAACCCTTACCCTCATCCTAACATAACCTGATTCTCCCTATAATCTTAAAACCAAGTCTTAACCTTCAAACAACCTTTAAAGTTGTGGGGTCCAGCATTTTGGCCCCATAAAGCTGTTTGGACCCCACAAGTATACTGTATTCCTGGTTTTTGGAACCCACAAATACAGTTAAACAAGACCACATGCACACATGTGCGCATGCACAGACACAAGATCTGACAGTAAAATTAAATTTTTTTTTCCTTCCATCCTGATGAAAGACGTTTCCCCTTTTGCCTAGAATTTTGTCAGCTGACACTCTAGTCATGTGGCTTGTCATTACCCAATGGCAGCACAGGGCCTTTGTATGTTTAGGTGCTACAATCACTGCCAAGGTCAGGGAGAATGGGTAAGGAAGGAGAGAGAGAGAGAAAGAGAAAGAAAAAAAGAAAGAGAGAGAGAGAGGGAGAGAGAGAAAGAAAAAAAGAAAGAAAGAGATGAAGAGAAGATTTGAAGGGCTAAAAAAGAAAAACAGTCATCCTCATGACTTCTAACCACACTGAAGCCACCCATTATATCGTCAGTAACCGCAGTAACCATTGTAACGTCAATATGTGTGACTGCTCTCTCTTTCAACAACGCTGACAATCAAGAAAGGTGAACATTGGAGTTATTAAGCATGCTGTCAGTGGCGGCAGTAGCTCAGTCCATGGGGGACTTGGCTTGGGAACCGGAGGGTCACCGCTTCAAGTCCCTGTACGGACCAAGTATGGAGTGTGGACTGGTAGCTGGACAGGTGCCCTTGAGCAAGGCACCAAATTCCACTACTTGGGGCGTAATCCTGTGAGGCAGCCGCCTTGCTCTGACATTATAGCATACATACTGCATCTGTATTTAGGCCTATGTGTGTGTGTGTGTGTGTTTGTGTGAATTAATAAATGATTAAAAAAGTATGCCTTCTATTGTAAGTGTATATATATATATATATGCATGCAGTTTTACAAAGCAATGGACAATTCAAGTGTGTTCATCTTTGTTTTGCTTCTAGCTCTCCTCTCTGAACATGTCATGGGTCCTGTTTGTCCACTTCCTATGCTATGTGTATATTGCTATGTGTATAGGCATGTATATGAACATGTGGATGTATCTGATGTCTTTATTGTAGTCATGTTGTGATGTATAATGTATTGATGGAAGGCTTTGTACAGACTGTGGCAACACATTTCCTCAGAAAAGGACAATAAAGAATCTATCCATCTATGTTTTGAAGCTTTGTCAAGTGCATTGTCATATTTCACCAGTAAAGCTGAGTGAAAAGTGAACATGTATTACAGCCACAACTACATTAAGTAATAAGACCCTTGTCATAGCGCTAATTCTGCATAATATACTGTATAGTTTTTTACAGGAAACATTTACTCATCTGAAGCATTCCACATAATGATAAAAAAACTAATTTCTGATAAAAAAAACTAAACTCCTAATTGTCCCTGGTCTAAAGGTGTCTGTGTTATACACTGTGTGCTCGTTGGATTGTCTAACAGCATCTGAAACCACCTCCATTATATCCTTTAAAGGTGCTTTCATGCCACATCTGGCATCAATTCTTTCCATGCCTACCGTAAATGAATGGTGTTCAATCGAAGCTTCTGACAAACCCTTTTTCTTTTTGCATGAAGCATGTCATTATTAATTGGCAAGGCAATCTGTTATTACAAGTGACAACTGTACTGCAATTGCAATGTCTCCTTCACCAACACCCATGTACGTATGTTCTAAATGTACAGACATTTTATCTTCTGGCAAACTTAAACCAGCAATTTTCACATTTTCACCATCACTTGTTTCCTTGAAAGGTGAATTGTTCTCTAGCACACACACACTCACACACTCACACACACACACACACACACACACACACACACACACACACACACACAGACCAGGAAAGTGAGAAGGGAAAGTAAAACAAGCAGATAAGAGCTTAATGAAAAGCTGGTGGAATTCCACATCAGCCAACTAACGCCCCCCTAAATACAGATCCCTAATAACACAATAGCTAAACTGCTAAACAGTGTCACTCGAAACAGGTGTTTTATGATGAGACAAAATAAAATCATCCTGAGAAGCTGAAACGCTGTGTAATCCACCTGTTCTTCTGAAACCACTCAAGAAACAAAAAGATGGGAGGAAAAAGGAGTGTGAGAACGTAGAGACAGAGGGAAGATGTGTTAAGGGCAAGCCAGAGACAGTGTGTGTGTGTGTTTGTGTGTGTGTGTGTGTGTGTGTGTGTGTGTGTGTGTGTGTGTGTGTGTGTGTGTGTGTGTGTGTGTGTGTGTGTGTGTGGCCTCAGTATGGCTACTTTAGTGTCAGATTTGTGAATGGGTTCACAGAGTCAGTCTCAGCCCATGGAACATTCCATTCTACGGGGGGGTAGGTGCGTGTGTTTGTGTGTGTGTGTGTGTGTGTAGGGTTGGATCTTATCACGAGATGCAGTGTTGTACCGGTAGTTTCTTGTCCTCCAAACCTACTCACTTACACACACACACACACACACACACACACACACACACACCCCTCAACACCACTTGCATTTGCTTGCCTTCCTTGCCATCATCATCAAATCCCCCACTGCTCACACACACACACACACACACACACACACACACACACACACATGCGCCCACACACATACACTTTGCCTTTTGGCCTGCTGTTGAGACAACTAGCCCATTGTGAGTAGCAACAGGTATGCAGAAAAGAGCCTCTTTTGAGAACAGGCAATTGGATGCTCTGTGCATGTTTGTGTGTGAGCAAAAAAGGATCGTTTTTAAAAAATACTGTTGATAAACTATACTAGCATATCCAATGCTTTTAATGTGCATATGTTCATGTAAGTATTGTTGTAATAGAGGCTTCAATATGTCCTCACTCGATGTAACCCTAAAAATAAAAATTCCATTTAGCTGAAGACGGCAAGAGGAGAAAGAAGCTAGCAGTGAAATGAAGCATAATAACAGCATTAGCGTACGAGCAGGTTGAAGGAAAGAGGAGGGAAGGAGGGAGGAGAGGATGGAGGGTTCAGCAGTGTCACCACACAGGAGGGGGGTGGAGCGGTTACACAGGGGTCAAAGGTTGACCAGCAGAAGGCGGGGGTGTTGGAAGAAAGGGGGGAGAGGGAGGAGGAGTGTTGATCCAGCCTTCACAGTGAGTGGATGTCACCTGTTTACACATTCAACAGTCTGCATCAGCCCTGCCACAACAAGTAAGGTCTGTCCAACCCTGTCTCCAAGAAATTACATCAAAATATTAATATATAGCATGTAGTCATCTTTTCAAACAACCTATTCTTGTGTTTACCAAATAAGGACTTCTTGTGGTCTTGTGGTGTGTTAATAATGACTAAAAGGAGTACAGGTAGCAGTATCGTAACGTCACACCGACGCAAAACCCTTAAGACAGGAGGGGTTGGTGGTTTGGTTAACAAAATGTATGACTTTGACACGGATCCTGTTTCCTACCAATAGTCAATGCTTTTTTTTCCTGCCACATTTTAACTAAACCAAGCTTTCAACATTAAGGTGGCAGATCAGACAACAGCAATATGAATCATGAATTATGAATCACTTTTGTAAGGGTCATTTTTAGCAGTTATGGAGGACTTCCAAATGACACCAAAAAATGGATGGATTTATATACCCAAAGAGATGAGACTGTCCTCTAACAAAAGCGGTTACCAAACATTTACCGTACCTTTTTTAGATAATAAATGGATTTGTTTTTCCTAAAATAAATGGGAAAAACAAATAATGTTGTAGATGGAGTCATCAGATCAAATAACACTGATACTTGTCTTTCCGGATCACATGGCTAAACACTTGACTTGCTGATAGAGATGGATTTTTGCAATTAAGGGAACCAACCTTTTAACACCCCAATCCTGGTTTGTTTTATCAATAATCTTTCTTTTACACTACATTGTACACTTCCTTTCATCTTGCTTGCTGCTCGTGTACAAGACTTATTTTGCCTCCTGAGAAAGAACACCACATAGCATATTAAAAAAATACATCTTTCACGTCTCCGTATTGCACAGCTCCCCTCCTTTTTTCTACCTGTACATGACACCCTAATTTTAGCCTGTTTCGACTTCCCCCTCGTCTCGTTGCCCTTCAGTGATTGGCGCAATCAGAGGGGAGCTAAAGAGGGAGGGGGGGGCGCAATAGAGAGGAAGAATGTGGCCATTGTGCTGTCCAGGTATGTGTGTTTGTGACAAACATAAAGAGAGAGAGAGAGGAGAGAGAGAGGGTGATCAGATCTTGTTACAGGTGTTTCATAAACAACACAATAGTGCTAACAGGTTCTCCTCTTTCACTCTCTCTCTCTCTCTCTCTCTCTTTACTCTGTAGCTTTAGATTTCTGCTTCAGTATTGGTGCATTAGGCGTATGGCTTTGTCACACACAAACACCCACCCACACACACACACACACACACACCAAACTGAATCAATGCTTCCCCCATGAGCATGAGATTTATCATGTGATAATCACGTGACATGACTTTATACCATATACACGTTTGTGTGCATATAATTCAAGCTGTTTAGGCTGTTTCTCTTCCTTATTCCTTCGCTGAATAAGAACCAGCTTCCTGCTTTTAAAAAAAATCACTTAAACCTTTATCAGGTTTTAGAAAAAAACCAAAGAGATCTTTTATTTTTCTTTCCAGTGCCTGTTGTTTTTCCTTCTGTTGTCTGTCTTCATGAAACTAGAGCGGGCCCAAACACAATACCACTAAGGTCACGCTGAGAAGAAGAAGGAAAAAAGTGTAGATATACTATATATTCCTTTCTTGGGTGCTTGTTTGTCCCTTTCTGCAATTCTGGAATGTGATACAGTGGGTTGAGAGATTAGCATCATTCTGAAAAATTGTTCACCTCTTGAACCCTCTTGCACAATTAGTAATGAGGCCACAACCACAGTCTGAGTGACAGATAGACCCATTTAAATAACTATCATAAAGTGAGCATTTAACTGGTATCTATTTTTGGTTTTGGTTTTGCATGAGGCAGTTGGAAAAATGTGTGTCATAACTTCATCAGGTCTGACCAGCACTTGAAAACACACACACACACACACACGCACGCACACACACACACACACACCTTAAATATGTAGAAGTATTTACAGTATTCACAAGGAAGCAGGTTGATTGTTGAAATAAAGGACACACACACACACACACACATGGAAAGTGTTACAGGCAGGGGTAAAAGTAGGCCGGAACGATCCGGAACAGCGTTCCTGCACCTTGAAATACTAAGTAGTCTAAACAACTCTAGTTGACAGTTGCCTACATCAGTGTTTCATGTTCGTTTAAAATAACAGCAAATATCCATTCCAGTGTTTCCCGTATTCATTCTCAGTCCATGCACAAGGAGAGTGTCTGTGGTAAGTTCAATTGTTTGAAATAATAGCAGGACAGTCAAGTGTCTGTTATCTAAATTGGTCAAGTCAGTTGAACAAGTGAAGATCACGTTGTCTGTAGCGTACCGGTTACAAACAGGCTCGGTAGTGAACAATACGCTGACAGATTTGATGTTTTTAGCCGAGCCCGTGGTTCATGTGGATTTCCAAAAGTAACTGATAAATATTAAAAAAACTTTAAAGTGTTAAATTTGATAATGTAATTTGGTGTGGTGGCACAATGAGTGTTTAACTAGAGATCCACTGCCAAATCCTACTTTAAACCCTGGTTACAGGTGTCACTCTGCACCTTCCTGTCCTCCATCGCCACAGGAGATGTTCAGGAAACAGTAACTTAGTATGTGAAACTCCAAGCTATAAGCATTATTTTACATCTACTAAAATTAGAACCTCAACAAATTATATACTAATTGTCGTTGATTAATTTTTGAATGATCATATTTTGTGTACTTTCAGTTCTCATATCAGCTTTTTACTTATAAAAGTTTTACAAATTTGGTAGGTTTGAAAAAAAGGGCTCCTTTATTTTTTTTATTTTACGGAGAAATTGTTAATTTGATTTTACCATAAACCCCATACTAGAAATTTAAGATCTTGTGCTCAAGAGAAACACAATATAATGCTTCAGGGTTTGTTTCATGTATTGTAGACACACATGGACATCTTTAAATCATAAGAGGCCCCCAATCTCCAGTTGAAGAAATTTGTTAATTTGATCTAATAATCTTGAAGATTTTGGAAACTATAGAATCTGGGCCGTGTGCCAGAGATTTTGCTGCTCACTCACACACACACACAAATGTAACTGCACACAAATGTACACTATGTAAATGTGTCTTTACAAGCACACGTAAGCGTGTACACAACTAAATCTCGTTTGTGCAACAACAGGACACCCAAGGCTAACTGACGCCCTGCTCAACCAGTTTCTGAAAAAAACACACAGGACAACTCAACAAGACAGCAACCGATCACAGACACATACACACAAACTCATCCCCACACAAATAAACATTGAGTCCCTGTCCCACAACCTTGTAGTGAAGGTTATAGCAGTCAGCTGGGTCAGTGTGAACACCAGACCAGCTGAAGAAATGTCCTTCCAGATACCCACTGTTCGTGTTTGTGTGTGTGTGTGTGTGTGTGTGTGTGTGTGTGTGTGTATGTGTGTCCTCCAGGTGAAAAAACACACCATGTCCCTTAACTTAACAGCCGAAACTGTTTGAAGATTTAATAATAAAATGAGAAAGAGACAGAAAAGAGCGAAAAAGAAAATATGACAAGTTCCCAGCCAACCTGTAGGATGATGAGACGTGTAGTCACAGTGTCGTCGTAGATTCTTCTTCCACCGTTCAAAAGCAACGATCCAGCTTGTCACTTTCTCATCTTCCCTTCCTCTTCTTCTTCTCCTCTTTTGTGCTGTCTGTCAGGTTCTCTCTGGCCACTTGTTCGCTGTCAAGGCACCTCCTGTCTTCAATGACAGGTCCTCCAAAGCACAACCAGAAGAGATCTCAGACACATCTAGCAAACACACACTGAGAGAGAGGACAAGTCAGAGATTCAGTTCTTCTTTTGGTGTTTTTCTGGATTCTGACTCAGATCCTCTCAGTTTGTCCTCTCCTCTGCTCCAGTCACGACAGCGCTTGTAGACGCAACAGCAGGAGACAAGAAAAGGGGAGGGAGCGCACAAGGCCTCGAAGTGGAGGAGAGAGAGGGAGTGCTGAAGGTGGCGAAGTTGAAGGAAAGAGGGAGGGAAAGAGGGAAAGATGGAGGGAGGAATGGCAGTGGTAATTAGTTAGTCTGTACCTGACTCTCACTGACATAAGCCCCACATTCCTCAGAAGCGAGGAGGGGGAGAGGCAAAGTAGGAGAAAAGAAAAGAAAAGGTTCTGAACACACACACACCAAACTAATGATGCCAGGAAACTCCTCAGAGATACCCTCTCCACCAAAAATCAAACACAAACATATCTTTTCTTACAGCACACCATCGCTGAAGTGTCGCTTAAGTCAAAGGTTGCATGGTGTTCAGTGAAAGTGCTGCTCGCCGTCCGTCACCTAAACACTCCAAAGACTTCCACGCAAAGTCTTCTCTTCCGTCTCTTTTCATTTAAAAATCTCTCTCTGCCCGTCCCTCTCTCTATCTTTCTCTTTCTCTCTCTCTCTTTCTCTTTTAATCATGTGTATGGTGTACACACTGCCTCTTGCTAAAACTCACCAAACCTGAATCTGACTGCCCAAACCCCCAACACACCTCCCTCCTATCCTCCATTCCGGATGGGAAATGCTATCCTCCTGTGGCCCTGGCCAATGAGTGTGTGTGTGTGTGTGTGTGTGTGTGTGTGTGTGTGTATGTGTGTGCATAAACCAGAATCTTTTCAGCCAGGGCAGCATTCCTTCAAAGGAGTTTCCTGCACACCTAGTTGCACACCACACTGTTCATTCCCATCATCCACCACATATGCTTATTACTGATGATCACAGACCAACCTTTTGCTCATTCACAAATGCATGCAACTCCTGACATCACAATGACACACTGTCTTTATCTAATGCTATTCACTCTCTTGATGTACGTAGGTCCCTCTGTAATGACAACTTTCAGTAATAACAACTCCATAGTCAGCATGAAGATGGCACACAGGACTGAGAGTAAAACGGTTGAAGACAACCGAAACACAACAAGCTCAACTGGTGTTTCTTATTCTGCTCCTTTTCTGCTCCTATTTCTATCACTCCTCCCTCCCCACACATTCTTTATGCTCTTTAATTTCTGATATCATACTTGTTTGATCATGTAGAGCAGTTTCAACAATACCAGACTTCCAACTTTTGCTTCTCATTCAACATTGTGTGTGTGTGTGTGTGTGTGTGTGTGTGTGTGTGTGTGTGTGTGTGTGTGTGTGTGTGTGTGTGTGTGTGTGTGTGACCAGATGTCACTGTCCCAGGAAATGTCCCCGGTTTTCACTGTGACTGACAGACGCAAAATTGGAATGAAAGAAAGAAAAGATTGACCAAACGTAGCCAAGTCATACACCCTACATGTGCAGGCTCAAGACAGCCAGAGCCAGCGCTGCTCAGAGCTCAGAAATGATTTAGAAAGCCATATTTTACGATGCTAAAATGACGGATTATTTACATGGAGTCTGGTGGGTCTAGCGAACGCAATTTCGCGGACTGTTATGTTTTAAAAAAGGATCTTATCTTTAACAGGAAGGTCGAGCTCATTAGAAACCCTTTCCATAATGTTGTCAAACACTTTGAATATTAATCTGAGTCTGTCAGTAGCAAAACGAGCACTTTTATGAACAATGGATCAATGTCAAAGGAAAATATTTCCTCAATAGTTTTTATTGTATCCGATACTCAATGGGCTATTGCAGAAACAAGCCCAGTCTGAAGCAATAAAGCAAAAGCTGTCAAATAAATGTAGTTCAGTAAACATTACAACATTTCCCTCTGAGGTGTGGAATCAGAGGGAAATGTAGCAGCCGAAGTAACAGCCGGGGTGAGACCTCTAGGATCAGACCTTTAACATGAAATGTTATCATATTTACATTATGCATAAATCCCTGCACACCCATTACTCTCTGTGAAATATCCCTCAAACTCTTCACTCGACACATGGATCAGTACAACAAGCGGTTCCCGAGTAATCCAGTTTTGAAATTTCAACAAAATTTCTACATTGTCTCCAAAATTATAATGTATTTTTATGTAAACTATTTATGTCAGCACAGACATTTTTTAAATTGCTTAGCCAGTGTGTCCCATCATACTGGTTATTATATTGCCAGATTCCAGACAATCCCACTTACTTATACATCCCACTTACAAATATGAATATATATTTCTACTGTTATGCTTCCTAGTGACAGCAGTGCAAAATATGAAGAAAAAACAATTCCACGTGTGAGTATATGGTTACAATTCTGAAGTGCAAAATAGTTCAGGCTAATAATCAGTAACCTCTGAATTTCTTTTCAAAGTGAAACAGACTGATAGCTTGGCTCCGTAAATATCTGTGGGTTTCAGTGTTTGTTTACCTACCTGGATTCTTTTCAAAATTTGGCGTGGGTGGAGCCAGGCACTTCCTTCTTCCTGATTTCAAGTTCGTGGTGATTGTGACCTCCTAGTGACAGCCAGTTGTCATGGAGACAGAGAGAGAAAGAGCTGGTCTGAACAGTAACAACTGTGGTCAGCCAACTGACAGACTGAGGACAGAAGAGAGAAGTGAGGGAGCTGGATTTTTGTTTAGAGTAATAATACACACACACACACACACATTCAGATAAAGTCCCTGCACACTCACACACACACAAAAAAAACTGAACACACAGTAGGGAACTTGCGAGTGTGTGTATAGGAAACTGAGATTGAGTCAGACGTGCTCATACAGAGAAATAACGTTTCAACACAGCGGCTGAACTCCGGGTTGGGAGGAGGCCCGAGCCGTTGGACGTGTTGCTTAATACATTTGACTTTAATGTTTACTTAACAATACTCCCAGACCTTGAATAAAGTGGGCAAATACAGAAGCATGAATGTATACAACACTTGAGTTAAGATTTAATGTCTGTACTGTTGAAGGTAGGCTGCAGAGTTCACAGCTGACCTTGAAAAAACTTTTTTTACTTGATTATCTCAGGTGGAGCCAGGGAATCGTTGGTGTTTAGTCATCATTACGTGATTATGGAGTAACAGTGTGTAGGCAGAGAAAGCTTATTTATATGTAACAATAACATTCATATATAACACTTTCCTCTTATAATCCGAATGGCGGACCCAGAGAAGGTAGGCAGTGGAGTGGATAATAATACATTTTAATACCAACCCAAAAACATAAAAAAGGAGACCTGGAAAAAGCAGGCAAAAAGATGTCAAGGAGGAAAGGAAGTCCAAAGAAAAACTAGAATAAACCAAACAGGGACGACTAACAAACACGCAATCCAAACTGAAAACAGAAACAATGATCTGACACAGGACAAGGGGAACACAAAGACTAAATACAGAGGGTAACAGGTAACAAGACGCTAGTGACACAAGGGCTGGGGAACAGGTGGAAAACAATCACAAGAGCAGGAAAAACCAAAAGATAGGAAGTAAACCACGACAAGGCAAGACAGAAAACCAGACCGTCCAAATAAAACAGGAAACGGAGCCAAATACAAAACTGAAAAACAGACTACCAAAATAAGACTAAACACCAAAACCATAACATTTCCAGTGTTGTTCTATATTTGGGCTCATTTACAACAAATCACATCCACTCATTGTTACTGCTGACAATTAAACAAAGTATACCAAAGTGATTTGGGTTGCCAGTTGTGTTTCTCCACAATTTACAACTCCTAGTTTCAATAATTTTCTCACCGCATGAATATCCACTTGCAGAGGCGTGCTCAAGGTAGGTTATCCTTCACAGTGAAGACTGTGACTTTAAAGGTTGTTGAAAGTTAACTGAATTAACTAATAAATTACCACTGACAGTATTGAAGCATGTCAAAGGCTATGACAATAGTTTCAAGCAGTGTAAACCCTTGTGTGGTTCCCTAACATCGGGGGCAATGGTTCAATAAAAACATTTACACAGTAATGTAAGAGCTTTCCTGGATATGTTTTTAGTCTATATCATTAGTTCAGTACAATATAATACAGTGAATGTGTGGGTCCAGTCACATGTCAGAGCCGATTTTGACCGAAAACCTTTACATGAACCAGAAACAAGATTTGTGTTTATTTTATATTCCTTTACATTGCACCAGTGTTAAAAGTGCTCTTTCTATAGCTTGCATGTCATCTTTTAGTTGATTCAACCAACCTCTTGCAAGTTAGTAATGATAAGAGAGTATCATTTATTATATTGTATGGTTTCCTGTTGAAACAACATGTTGGGCCATGAAAAATGCAGAGAGGGAGCGTTCACAAACCAGTTGGATATCTGTGGTAGAGATAAAGGACAATTTATGTGATGGGAGGGGCAGGATTGAAGAAGTTAAGATTATTTAATTGGTTGGAGTTTCAGTAAACACCTTCTGACACAGGTCTGCAATAAAGATACACAATTCAGCAGGAGGGAAAGTGTTGAGGTGGGAACAAACAATGCTATGTCATTTTTAAGTAAACACATTATACAATAATAAATGAATGGGAAATCCTATTAAATTCAACTTTATTTATTTTGTCAAATCATAACATCATCAAGTTATCTCTGGGCCACACTCGTGTATGTGTTGCAAGACAGAGTAAAAGGATCATTCTGGTTTATTAACTATTGACTAACTATGAAAAGAACTACATAATTAACTATTTTTATAGTTTAGGTAATTGTTTCTGTTGATCATAATTAGTAACAGCAGAGGTCTGGAAACATGGCCAATATTATCTAAGCCGCTTTATTTGTTGGCAAAACAGAAAATGAGGCACCTGTAATGTCAGCAAATAATTGCAGAGGAAAAATGTGTGTGACAACTATTGCAAGTACGGTAGGTCAAATTTAAAATTTTTAAGTCCACTTGCAATGGATGTGTACAATGCACAGTTTGTCAGATCATTGCCTTATTTATTTTCTCTCAGCTCATGATTGTTGACTCTCAGACTTCTCTTTAGTGATGTCGCTGTCCAAGATCACAGCAATAGAGAAGAACAATAGTATTGAGTGGTATTGATTTTCTCATCAAACTCTTGACAAAAATAATCCAATGAGCGTATTTCCTAAAAGGTGAAGACCACTGAAAAGAAACGTTTACCTGGCATTGAGAAGGTCATTAACCTGTTCTCAAAGAAAAGTGGTATCAATCTTCTCTTCTATCTGAAAGAGTGAATCATGTATTTCCCAAAATTATGGTCAAAAATAATAAATAAGACCAAATTTGTAATAAACTGAAATTATCCTTTAATGATTGCTTCATGAACCTTTAGTTTACATACACACCACACACACACACACACACATACACACACACACACACACACTGACCAGCCTTTTCACGGGGTGTAAACAAAAGTAAACTCTTCCCACAATAAGCAGCTCAGACCCCACCCTGATTCCACAATAGATACAAGAGACCTAAGACACAGAGTGCAGATATTCCCAGGAAAACACTCCTTTGGTGCTCCAAACACGCAACGATGAGACACAAAGAGCCGGGCCAAAGTGTATCTATTAACTTGCAACAAGTAGGCCTGATCAAGCATTCACACACACTGCAAGGAAAACTGAGAAAAGAAGGAAAACTTGGATCATATTACGATTGTATCTGCTGGTGAACTGAACTGGATTTATGAGTGTGTGTGTGTGTGTGTGTGTGTGTGTGTGTGTGTGTGTGTGTGTGTGTGTGTGTGTGTGTGTGTGTGTGTGTGTGTGTGTGTGAGCAAACAAGATAGAATAGACTCATAGGCTACAATTTCTGCCCTCACATTTACCAAATCTTTTAAATCCAGAAGTCTACAGTAGCTGTGTTTCCTACTTTGTCACAGTTTAGGGAAGGCCCTTTCCACAAATAAGAATCAGAAAAAGTAAAATCTCTGCAGCCAGTTTCCGAATACTTGTTAAAAACACAGAAGAGTAAAGGATGTTATGAGATGTTCAACAATCACATATGGGTATACTAATGTTTGGATGTCTACATACGTTTGGCCACACAGTGCAGGTTACCTGGCCATTATTTCCCCGCAGAAGGTCAACTCAAGGTCACTCAAGTAGACAATGCACACTCACACATTACAGAAAGGTGTAAATGCTGAATGTGTGTGAAAATAAATTGATTAAAGAGAGAAGAGAAACTCCTCCCCGCGCTGTACAGCTTCCCGTAAAGATTAGACCTTTATTGAGAAAATTCCAGGTCAGCTTATGGCCGCACGACCCGCCGTCTCCAACCGGGCCGATTATTGAATATGCCGTTACACACACACACACACACAAACATAAACCCATACAGAGCAACTGGAGGCCTGTTGTGAGGCGACATTGATGACGCGTGTTGGATGGGATAAGCTTTCCAGCTGTACTCTCACCCGCAGAGAAGTGAGGCTCATTTGGCCCCCAAAAAGCTCACTGAGGTTTTTCCACACACTGATGAACACCCTCCAGCTTTTTCTGTAGCTTACCAAACACTAGGAAACTAATCAACTTTGAGTTTATCCTTCATGGTCCATTTAGACACTTGGTTCGTCTGCTGAGTATTGTCTTCCCCCTATTCATGCAGAAAAAAGACTGCTATGAGGAGTCAGCTTCATATATTCTTTGTGGTCAAATACTCAAATAAAAGGCCAGAGCAGCCTTTGAAATGGTCACACACTGCAGGAATAAGGCTGTACTGCATCTCTGGCAAGACTCAGTGGAATATCTCACCGGGATGGGTGTCGTCACCAGGGAGGGTTTGCGGGAAGAGTGAAGAAAAATGTTCTCAACTATTGTACAACCCATGCAGTGGCTGTATGTATACTGGATGTGTGTTTCACTTCCTCTCTTTAATTAAAAAATTAATCACAAAATAATGAGTCAAATGTCTCCCTCTGGTGGTTTCATACAGACATCACAAAGCTTTGATTTGTAGCATCAGTTAAAAGGAAGACTGGGTTTAAGTGCTTTTCTCATAGCCAGGGCAAGATAATCACATTCTATAACTTTATAACTCTTTCACAAACGCTACCAAACTGCTTGTAGACTTTACCATGTTCATCCTAGGTCATTAACACAGAATGAAAGACTATATTGAATTATTTTTAAGTTAAAAGTATGTTAAAATGTTTACTTTCACTCATTTACCATAATAAGTCACAACCTAAAGTGTAAATAAGCAGCTGATACATTCACTGACAGCAGACCACCATAGTGAGATACAAATATAAGCGGATAGAGATACATGCAACCTACTGCATTTCCAAGCATCTTACTCATTAATACTGTACTGCAAGAATGTGTTTTGTTTTCATTTTAGGGTCATTTGGGATTTTGTTCTGGCTGGATGAAAACACTTTATTCAGAGGAGGAAAAGGGAAGCGATATAGAGCAAGAGGTCACAAATAATAGCTGATTGCTCTTTTTTCTGGCTGCAAAGAGAGTCATTTTAATGAACTGGAGGATGCATAACCAAATGTTAGACTTTTTTAGACTAAGCATGAATAGAGCTTAGAAACGGCTCAAAAGGGGTGGGGTAAGCAGTTTAACATTTAGCCCATAGCCCATTGTTGGAGCTCATTGTTGTTATCATCATTTTTATATATTTATTTTGTTGCCTTTTTTGGATTATACAGCTGAATAAGATAGATAATGACATCAGTGTCTTTATTTATAAGTTGAGCCACCTAGGTGACGTTGTTAGACACCGGGAAGGGCTAATGGTTTTTACCAGTGCAAGGCAGACACCATTTTTATTTCCTCGAATGGTTTGCTTGGCAAAAATGGGGAAATAAACCTCACAAAAACACTGTTCTTGCCTGTACATTGAAAAATTGTATTCCCTGCTTAAGATGTATTTTGTCAATGCCTCTTTGGCTGTTGGATTTTGAGTTTGTTTTTGTTGAGGACAACTTGCCTCGCCACATCCTGCTCTAACAGTACTACTAAATTACATTTTCAATCGATAAAGGTTCCAACCGCCAACATTGTTGTGGCATGCCAGATACCTTTGTTACATTTCGCAAGAGTGAAAGGTTAACTTACCCAGAGCAAGTTTTCTCATGAAATTCTTGGCTGACATTTAATACTGTGTAGGTGGGATGTGGTAACAAGGTGGTAACCAGTTTTGCATTTTTAACTCAAGCTTTTGTTGCACTTTGATCCCTCTGGTGAATGAATGAATGAATGAATTATTGTCACTCAAGGGACATGTTAACCACTGCTTGAGGTGTGAAGCACTGCAGTAGCCAGCAGGGAGCAGTCTCAATCTGATCTGCTGCCTGATGTTTCCCTGCTGTCACTCATGAGGGACAGTGCAGAATGAATAAAATTGACAACAAGTCCCATTGTTCAGACATGATACTATATACTTTATAGGCTGTATATTCTTAAGAAGAGATCTTACAGGGATAACACATGAAGTAACCTCTAAATATTAAAAATCTGTATTATGTATTTTACTGTATATCTGTCACAGAGAGGAAATGCCTCCTTCATTATCATATTGTTGCCATGGTATTTCAAACTCAGGACAGAACTGAACCACGCATGACATAAAGGGTGATGAGTGTATGAAGTGGGACGCTATTTTATGATGCTTGGTAGGAAGAGACTTTTAGAGCAGTTTGTGGTGAATAGTCAAAGTTTGGATATTTGCCCAAGCTTTTTTTCTTTGAGAGGATGAGCTGTGTTGCTCCCGTGAGGAGGATTCGGAATGACAAAGGTAAGACCTGCTATGCAATTTTAAACAGCCCATCATTGTCTATGCAGATTACACTAAGCTGCTGTAGCCTTTTCTTCCAGCCCTGCTCCTCTAAAGGGGACTTACAGTTTCTCTTGCAGAGGAGAGTGGAAACTGCTTCACACTCATTAAATCACTGCTGTTTGATATTCATTAATTTATTCCATTTGCACTGACATGGCCTTATTGGACACGCTGCACATTTCTGGTCAACTCCAATTTAATGAAAAAACATTGATGAGTGCTGTGAAAGCTGATTACATTCTGTCTGTGTTTCTATCCACTTTAATTGGAGGTTAGTGGTCCCTGCAACTTTTGGATATTAATCCTTACGTTCAAAGTCAAGTGATCCGAACGGCCACATCCCTGTTGAAAAGCCACTTCCTGCAAACTTGTATATTGCTAGTCCATGTGTGTGTGTGTGTGTGTGTGTGTGTGTGTGTGTGTGTGTGTGTGTGTGTGTGTGTGTGTGTGTGTGTGTGAGAGCAAAGCAGGTCAGTAAGAGGTGGACTTTTGTCCAGGGTCGGGCAGCGGCCCATTATTTATTCATGCTGATGTATCTGACCGGCCACCTAATTGCAGCAGGAGGAGCCCAGTTACCCACCGACAGTCTCACATTCGCAGAAACTGGAAAGCGGATCACATGTCAGCCATGACTAACGCTATGCGTCTTATTTACATTTGCACCTCTCAGATTGAACTCTGTAAACAATGTTTGTGTCTGTTTAGATGCTAGCTGGTTCAACAAAGGCTGGCAGGAACATAAAAGAGTACAATACATGCTTGTTGAGAGACTGATAAAAAATTGTTGGCAGAAGTGCCTGACAAGTGTTTGGTGTTGTTGCTGTGATCGTGGTAGACAAATGTAAGTCTTTATTCTGCTGTTTTGGTGTTTGTTTGTTTTGGTTGTGTGTGTGCGTGCGTGTCTGTGGTTGAAGAACTTTTGGATATGAATGCTTACGTGCCAAGTCAAGTTATCCGAACGGCCACATCCTGCAAACTTGTATACTGCTAGTTCATGTGTGTGTGTGTGTGTGTGTAACATGAGCTGCTCCCCCTTCCTTGCAGTGGGCTCCAGTGATGATGTCAACACAAGCTCGGTGACAGAGGAGATCATCTCACATCAAGACCACAAGCAGCCCCTCTCTTTTCTTCCTTCTCTTCCTGGTCTTCATTTATCTTTACCTTTCCCAGGTAAGATACAACTTAGAATCTTTCAATATGTTCAGACTGAGAGATTTAATCATGTTCAAAAGTATTCAACCTTATTTTCTAGTGCAGTAAGGGCTCTTAATATTAAATCATGTATCAAGGAGGCCGTACAAGAAGTGTAGTCATACACCAATCAAACATATGAATGTATGATGATGAAAGCAGCAGTTCAACACTGGACAAAGGGCAAGGGCTTTTATTTTGAAAAGAAAGACAAGACTCGCAAATATACCTGTGTGGCCTCAGGTGGCAGTTACCTATGGCTAAATTGTACACAGCAGTTAAAGCAGAAGAATAAAACAAATCATCTAGCCAAATTTTTAATAATATATCCATAAGTTAGAGTACAGGATAAAACGTCTTCTTTGAAAATAGCCAACAGCCAACCAAAATTGCCGATAAACCTTGTACTGTTTTAGAAAGAGCACCTGCAGTAACAATAAACAATATTGCTTCTAGGACATGCTGCAATTAATAAATTTTCCTCCTCTGATGTCTCTTCCCTCTTTTTACGACATTTCATTGTATCCTCTCTCCAATTTGCACTATACACTAACACAACCCTCAATTCTTTCTCCTTCTTTATCTCAATACTATCCCCTCTCTCTGCAGCCTCTCCTCCATCAGATCAGGCCTACCTGCAAGCAGGAGCCATTTTCCAGCAGCTGCGGACAGAAAAGCCAGTAACACAACAGCTTTTGCATTATGGCAAGAAGACAGAGACACCGCTACCAGAGAGAGGAGACAAGCCCACTCAGAGACAGGCCTACCAACTCGCCTTCAACACACTTAAGTGTATTAAATACTGAAGTTACTAACTTTGAGATTTTAGTTGAACCACGTACCCTGTCTGGAGAGGACAGGCTGATGGTTAAACGTAAAGTCAGGGATAAATTGAATTTATCTACAGTACACTACTGCTATCTCTGTGGACATAATACACTTCCTATAAAGAAGCCTTATCTCTTTAATGAATAGCAGTGAAGCTGCAGTATGTGTCAACTCCAATATTCACTTTTGAAAAGCAGCTTCAACTGCAGACTGTAGATTAAATATATATACATTGTAATATAATACATTTCATTTCTCTATGTGACTGCAAATTACTTGAGCTGGAGTTACAGCAGATGTCTGTATGGGAGGTGATAAGAAAGTACATGCCATGGACACACACACACACACACACACACACACACACACACACACACACACACACACACACACACACACACACACACACAGCAAGCACACACTGTTTATCATATTTTTAGAGAATGACTGGTATCTGCAGATAGGTTTGATTTTGTTTGGCTAGGTTTGAAGATATTGCTCTGTAAGATGTCTGCCGCCACCTCAGTACAATGAACTGTTAAAGGCCTGGTCCGTATCTGAAATAACAAAAACACAATTTTTCTTTTTAAGAAGTGGTGCTATTAAACATTTTTATGTAATTTTTCATTGCTGCAAGAACCACAAACAAAATTATATTCCCCTTGATTTTGATGGTGTGTAGATAGGAATTTTAATAAATTAAGTTTTAGTTTTGTATTTATGCATTCATTGTTGTCCACTAACAACTTTTCCTTTCTCCTAGACCATGATTTACTGGAGGAAATCATTACTGACAGCTGCTTCCACACTTCCCAGCATATTGTGAGTCCCACTAGATTTGACATGAGTGGTCTCAAACTCAAAATTGATTAAAAACACTTCAGCACTCCAATAAACTGCCTGGGAGTTATCTGTTTTCAAATAAAGTAGCCGTGTTTTGTCTGTCCATATGAATGTGCTCCATCAGAATGTGGTAGAATAAGAGAGTGAGTGAGACAGAAAGGGGTGCAGTCAAAGGCCATTTGTATTCAGATCTGTACGTAGTCTGGCTGGTTATAGGTGGCAAATGATGCACAGAGGAGAAAGGCAGACGCACTCTCCAACTGGGAGACTGTAAATGACACTATAAAACACTGTGTGATGACACATACATGGGCGAAGAGACACACTAAGCTTGTGTGTGTGTGTGTGTGTGTGTGTGTGTGTGTGTTTAAAGGATGACTTTATTGAGGGATGGGAGAAACATACAGAATAGGCTGATAGATCATTAGTCCTATAAAAGATTCCACACACCTCGTTACTGCAATATACATATTCAACACACACAAACACACAAACACACAAACACACACCCTGAGAAAAGGTGTTGAAGCAAAGGATGTTTGTACGTGGCCATAAAAGTAAGAAAGGAAAGTGTGAGGAAAAGATCTGCTTATCATTTTCCTTAAGGCAGTTATAATCAATATTTTTTATAATAAAAACTGAATAAATGTTATGTGAAAAGGGTCACTTGTACTGAGAAACCCACAAATGCAGCAGGAAGATGTTTAGCAACAAAAGCATTTACAACTTGCTCAGCACCAACAGCAGACAGACACACTTAGCAACTTTTAACTGGTAAAGATAGCATTTAGCAGCTAAAGAGACAGATATTTCCCTCAGAAGTTGGTGGAGACCAAAATTGAGCAAAAGGAGAGTGAATATTGGTTTATACGGCATTCATGTATGGTGTCAGATTTATTGAAAACATTTGTACACGACTTGCACGACTGAATTGATTTTATATTACACAGGAACATGGCATATGAAAGTAAATGTGTTGATGGTGAGACACCTTTTATAAATTGATGGAATTTGATTTAAATTTCTTGCTCCCATGAAATTTGTAATATAGTATACAATTGTAAATGTTAATTACTGTCCACGTAGAGTGACCTAGATTAGTTAGAATAGTTATTATTCCCATTAACCCAGGTAAAGCAATACTTTAGTGGTTTGAGGGAATGTACAGGTGTAACAAGTCTGGGACAAAATCCCCAATTTAAATCAATCAATGTCTTATTTCAACACTCTGAGCACTAACATACAACGCATCTTCTTTGTAGCGTCCATGTTGTTTCCACATCACGACTTAAAACTCATTAATACACTGAAGTCAGAAGAACGACTTCCCAAATCGGGAAATAGGACCATCTGAGGAGCACATGAATGCACCATCACATCTGCATATTGCTATATCGTCTAATGCTACTGTATATTCTATATAATAAAGTTGACAATGATGATGAAAGCGCTCATGTTTTTCAGTCCAGTGACTTGTTGCCGTTGGCGATGGTGATGCTGTTTGACTTCCAAGACCGAAGGTTTTTGTTGCGTGAACGTTTAACAATGGAAGGGGAGGAGCTTTTCCAGGAAGTTAGGGACCTGGAGAACAGTCTGCACAGGTGTGTGTTGGTTGAGGGGGGATGGTAACATCTTGCATTTATTTCTAGTGCAACTTTGAAATTGTGCTTAAATCTGGGTATCACACAAACTGAAGGTATATGACGCGTGAACAGAAAGTATATTTACTATGATGGTGTGTGTGTTACAGGTGTAAAACCAAGCTGGCAGCATCTTTAGCTCGCTGCAGAGTTAAACAGAATCTGCAGAGCGTCTCCTGTTTTCTGTCTGGTCCTGTTAGGACCAAACAGCACAGAGCAAAACAACTGCCACTCTATGCGTGGGTCAATACTCTCAAGACCAGGTACTCTCTCTCTCTCTCTCTCTCTCTCTCTCTCTCTCTCTCTCTCTCTCTCTCTCTCTCTCTCTCTCTCACACACACACACACACACACACAGAAAGAGGGCCATGCAGTCAATTGTTTATTTCACATTTGTTCACAATATCATAATTCTCCTATTTAGTGTCTGCATTTAAGAAAATATTGTAAATTTTAAATACCTGATTTTTCTGCATTCAATGGCTGCCCTCTGTTCTTCTTTGTGGAACACAGGCACCGTTTTCACATATGAACAGAGGAATTAGGGCCCGACATAGTCCGGACTTTCCCTTTCATACATGTAACACACAACAGGAGATTGTCCCTTTCAGATGTGCTCTCACTTACTGGAATTGATTTAAGTCTCATGCATATGATCCCAGTAAAAGCCATCTGTGCTGGTGGTGCCAATGTTTTTCTGTGGGGAGAGCAGTGAAGACAACTACACTTGGCGTGGGACACCACTTAAAATTAACCACTGAACGCTGAGCTCAAGTTCAAATTATTATATAACTTTTATCTTTTTGCCACTGACTTTTAAAGGGCAACCAATTAGATAACGAGGTAGCCAGATGTGATAATGGAATGTCTAGATAAGTTCAGGTTTACAATGTGTGTGTGAAAGGGGTACAGGGATATAGCCTATTTTGGTATAAACCACTAGGTCTATGGGACATGGTGTCAGGTCAGGATAGTTGTTAATCTTTCACAGAGTGGCTGTTAATAAAAGTACATTAAGTGACAGGCTGTGCTTGGGGGGAATGCAATATGACGTAAATGGTGGGTGAAGTTCACTGGGGCGTATCTGAGACAGGACGGTTCAGCATTCGTATAAACTGAGGATAAAAAGTGCTCCTGTGGTAATTTATGTAAATCTAAAATGCTGCAGCACTGTTCACCAGACAACCCTGGAGTGCATTTGAGTCACAATAGTTGTTGTAACTATCCTCTACCCCATGATGTTTCTGCCTCAAATAACACTTAACCTAACAGAAAACATGTTATCTCATCTGTAGTGTTGAGGAAGTGTGTGAAGCGTTACAAAGCACCGGATTGTGTGAAGTGAAAATCATGACTGACCTCAGAAAGAAAACGTTCTGCAGAGACCCTCTCTGTCCAGACACACTTGTCTTCTCCCAACCGCTTCATGCTCTGCTGCAGTGCAGCAGCCTCACAAGCACACGTGCACTTAACATACAGGTATGTATGAATGTGTGCAGTGAAGGGTGTAATTGAGCTAGTTAGAGGTAACACTCACTAATGAGAAACATGCTTTCCTCACTTGGGAGCCTTTGAAGATAATTTTAGAAGACAGGTTTAAGACTGACTGGTTGAAAGTGTACATATCCAGCTGAAGTAAAGTACCTTTTAGTGGTTCTTTTACTTTCTGAAGTCGAAATGCAAGTGTTGGTTTGTAAATGTATCAACTTGAGAGTGGAAATAAACATACCTTTCTTAATTAATTTAAAAAGAAGTTAACATTGTTTGAAATGCTCTTAGTGACTCAGACTACATTGTTTTTAGAGGGAACATATAAATGAAACAATAAACTGCACCAACAAAGTAAATCCAGATATTCTTCTTATCTTTGCTGGCCAACCATTTATCACAAATGACTCCAATCTTGTTGTTCCTCTACTTATGGAGCACCAAGAACAGTTCTTTCTGTTCATTACGTTCACATTATCTAAAGCAAAACTAGAAAATCTATTAGCTCACTGAAGAAGGTGAAGTAGTAAGAATAGTTGGAAAAATGGGCATAGGTTTAATTAGTATGAATTTTCATTGAATTGACTTTGAGACTACTGTGAGACAGATTAAAAGGTTTGCTCTGGATTTCCTGTTATGATGTGAATGTAATCTGTGTAACTGTGTTCGCTGTTAATCTTGATCAGCAACACAGCAGTCTATAGCACTGGAGGGTACAGTTTTGTCGAGAAAAATAAGAAAATCCTCTATGCATGTTTGAATAACAAGTATTCTTCTGTGTCTTTTTTTTGCAGGACAGGAGTGTGTGTGTGGCAGTGAGCGCGTTACGCCCCCTGCTGTTTGATAATGGTGACGTCCTGGTGGTGGGGTCTTTCTCAGCTGTAACTTTGGCTCACATATCTGTGGCGGCCGCTGCCCGCTCTGGCCGAGTGTTGGTCTGTGGTGCTGATCTCCCTCCTTTACAGATAGAGGAGATACAAGAACTACTTACACAAATGGAAGTCAAAAGTCAGTGAAGTCATAAAGTGTATTATGCACTGTGTGAGCCTTTTGAGAATATTTCCACTTCAATCTATATGCGCACCTTATGTACAGTACATACGCATGACTTTCCTGATGCAAATTTATGTCCACTGTAGATGTGCGAGTCTTGTCAGAAGCCTTCTTTGGTCTGGATGAGTGGAACACCACCATCCAGCGTTTAAAGGTCATCATAGTTCTGCCTCAGTGTACGTCCTCCGCGCTCAATGACCCTGTGCCAACCATCCACAGTGAACATGGAGGTACATAAAAATGTAGAAAATTAAATATATTGAAACATTGATAGCAGTAGTGTGTGATGAAAATGCTAAATAAGTTTTGTTTGGTTGTCAGACTGGGCTCTACTGCCAGACTTGTGTCACAGTTCTGTATCCCGGAGCAAAATACACACAATGGCCACCCAGCAGGCACGACTGCTAGCACATGCTCTCTCCTGTGAGTATATATTGAAAGAAAGGTGGCTCTCCAGTGCCCCTGTGGTAGATATTGTAGATAAAACATGATAGTTGTGCCCTCTAGGGTGCCCTTCGATTGAAGAATACGTGATAAAGTGACCTCTATGGAGCCCTTAAAATAGATAGAACATGTTGCAGTTCCATACAGACAACTCTTCATGCTAAAAGCCCTTCTGCGCACTAGTGGCATTTTTTTTGCCCCTGCCAATCAGACAGACTGAGTCTGTCACTGTTTAAAAAAATGCATATTTTCCCCTCCTTTTCTTTTAGTCCCAAAGGTTCAGACATTGGTCTACTGCACCCGCTCAGTGTATCCTGAGGAAAATGAACAACTAGTGAAAAGGGTTTTAGAGAAAACACACACCCACCCCAAACTGCTGCCCTTCAGGTAAACACACACACACACACACACACACACACACACACACACACACACACACACACACACACACACACAAAACCATGCTCTATCTTTGGTTGTTAGTTTTTTGGCTCTTAGGTAATTATGCAATCAGACTCAGATGAGGAAACGGAAATTAGTTATGTGCTGTTTTTTGTACAGGCGACAAGTGAATGGCAGCTAAGTGAAGCTCCCCTGCTTTATCATAAAACTTTGAAGCTAATTGTGCTGTTACTGTCACTGATATTCTGTCAGATGATTGAATTCACCCATAAGGCTCACACTGCTTTCACTGAAATCAAACAAGATATCAACTTATGAAACCAGTCATCATGTAAAACTGTATGTTTTTGAATGTGAGTGTGAGAGGCGACAGTCACCAAGCTGGCGACAGCATAAAGGATCAGCTGCTGCTGCCGTGGGGACAGTAGTTAATCCTACAGTCGGGGGGGAATGGGGTGGAGAAGATTTCAGTCTGTTTCACGCCTGCTACACACACAACTCATTTCGTACCATCCATCCTCTTAAAGAAATACAAATGTTATTATATTTGGTCACGTAAGCTCTTTTATCAACTTAACCGATGTGCAATGTGACAATCAGCAGCTGTTCACATCTGTGTTTACAGTACTTGTTCAGGGAAAACACAAATCTATTGTAGCACCATGCTGCCTATGTTGTTTTTAGAAGAGTTCACTCCAAAGAAGCACTAATATCAGAAATATGCTAATCTTCTAAACTGCCATCAAACTGCTTTCCTCGTGTATGAAAAGGTTGGTCTGCATCAAAAAATTTTCAATATTTCCTTATTAGTTGAATGTTTGAATCATCCATCCACCACGACCTCCTCCCTACACACTGTCGCTCTTTACACTACGTCGCCTAACTTCCTCCTAAGAGGCAGTTCCGAACGCCGCAAAAGTTCTCCCATCTGCCTGAAAACACTCAACACAAAAATATTAAAGGAGCCACATACAGAGTTTGAATAACGAATTTCCTGTATTTGGTTCTCAAAATAATTGATGGTTCTTTTGTACATTTCCTGAAACTGCTCATTCTTACTCCCATTCGTTAACAGTAATACATCGCTGAGTTAATGTGGCAAGGATTAATTAATGTTAAAATGTCACATAGCATCTTTTATATTTTTTCTCTTTCAGGGTGAACGGTCCGATTTTCCCCGACGATTCCCAGTCAGGCACAGACACAACAGACTCCAAATTCTTCAGGCTCAAACCATCTCAGTTCACCAACGGCTGCTTCATTGCACGGCTGTCCCGACAGGTGAGAGGGGAAGGAAAATGTGGAGACGTGCAGATTAACAGGAAAAAAGTGAGAGAGATGTGGAGGGCAAGGATGTGCTTGGAGATTGAAGGAGAACAAAGGTTTTGTGGGGGTGTGTGTGTGTGTGTGTGTCTGTCAGTAGTGCTGAGGCTGCACTCTTTTATTGTCTGTTTGCTGGGAAGTCGGTTGGCTATGCTTGTCTGCACGCATGCACGCACGCACGCTGGCGCACACACACACAATCTCTCCACTGAAACACTGCAGCATTATTCCAATACTCTATAAAAAAAGAGACAAGTTAAAAATGAAATACGCCTGAAATATTTCAGTACTTTACAGCAAAGATGAATGGATATTCTCTGTATCGTTCTTCCAGCCCTTCCTCCACCCCTACGGTCGTGTTGCATCACTTCGTTTCTCCATCTTTGCCCCCCTCCTTTTTCTTCTTCTTGTTCCACTCATAAAAAGTACATAAAGAAGGAAATTAGATGCCGCTCCTTTGATCCCCTGCAGCTCGAAAAATGGTGCAGTGAGGGGACTGAGCCTGTATGTGAGTGTGTTTATATTCTTTCCAATAAACACACACACACACACAGGGGCAGGTGTCCAGTGGCAGTGCAGTCATTTTAAATCTAATGATCATGATGTCTAATTTAGTCAGCATCAAACGTCAGAGCTATGGCTGCAGATTTGGTTACACTGACAATTCAGAGGTGTTTCACTGCTGCTCAGATGAATGACTTCACACCAGTCAAACTGTGCTAGAGGACGATTTAAGGGGATATGAAATAGACACCATGTCAGCATAGAGAGACAGCAAGAGAGAGATGGGGTAAAGAAACAAGAAGTCCCCTTGAAATCTCTCTTTTGAAAATGTAAAGGGAGACCCAAGAAAACAGACATTGGAAACAGGTGTTTCCAGAAATTTCTGAAAAACCTGACAAATCGTATCTGTAAAACACATCTGACACACTGCCATCATTCATGCCTCGCTCCAGTACACTCTAGTCTTCTCCATTTTATCACAAAGTCTCATGTTGCAGCATAATTATAGTTTTCAGGCAGGCTTATAAATTACTCCGAGCATATTATGCTGTCAATGCAAGAAAACTGAAAAGTGTAAATTCAGATTAAACACTTGAGAGTGAATAAAATATGCGTTTGCAGTGTTTTCAGCAGTGAGTTTAGCAATGTATTATTTAACTTTTAGAGGCATTTCTACTCTATTTGAATGTCACTGCAGATGAAGACAGTGTTTTACCCCTACACATACTGTGTACATACAAATGGAGCAAAATGTGTGTGTGTTTTGGACCTGCTGACAACATACTGTTTCGGTCCTAAATTGGTTCATCACTCACATATAGGCCTAGACATGTTCAGAGTACTTTTTTCAGGGGTATGTCAGTTTATTAGCCACAACCAACAATTGCAAGCGGCATGACTATAGGGCTGTGACCTGCGTGATGTCACTGTGAAGGAGATACTAAGGACCGACTTTAGGGAACAAGAAGATAAACAAGCAATGCCGTCCGAAGTGGTGTGTAGGCTACAATTCTGCCTGCATTGTGTTCAGAAACAATGTGTGTCTTTCCTACTCTTCTCTCCTCGCCATGGAAGAGTGCTCTGTGCTTGTATTGATCAACATCACAGAACATGTGGAATTTATCATACATGGACACACTAGTCTTTTTTGGATGCAGAGTCGGTTGCCGTTCACTATGATGCACTACAAGGGATGAATCAAACAATCAACTGCTGTGCCCAACGCCGATTTTGTTCCCAACACCCCTATATCGGTCAGGTCGGGTTATTATTGGGTTGATATTGTGTAGTCTGAAACCGGCATTGGTTGTCCACCACAATGGTACAGACTAAAATGTATCAACATGTTTGCATTTCTTTAAACCAATCACAGTGGCCTTGGCCGCTGCTAGGCTCCAGTCGCAGCAATGGGGGATCTGCAAAATAGTCTCAGGAAAGAACTTGTTTTGCACCCTACAACAGAAAATCACATAAAATATGAAATGAAGTTAACTGTTCACACAATACAATAAAGTGGGGTATTTCAATTAGTTGGATACATAGTTTAATGTAATTTGCTCTTACCAGTTCTATCGCTGTGTGTAAGCTACTTCCCACACTCTGACAGGATATAAATCCTGTGATCTCTCCTTTCTCTTCTGCAGGATAACATTATGGCTGTGGCTCCTTTCTACAGCGTTATGTTGTCTTGTCTCCTTGGTGCTATGTTACCCAAGAGACCTGTGGTTTTAATGTGTTGTGTCTTGACATAAAATCTTGAGCTGACCTTGCTTTTTCAGGCGGATCCCACTAAGGTAGAAACAGTCCACGACGTGCTGGCAAGGGCAGCAGCAAAAGGCCTCCTGGGTGGAATAATTCCTGAACAATCAAAAACCACTAAAAAGGGGAAAAGCAAGAAGAACCGCCTCGCCTCACCCAGCAGCAAACCTTCATCCCCTTCAAGCCAGGAGAGACAGACAGGAGAGCTTGTCAATGGAGAAGATCCAGTTGCACCTTCAGAACATGAAGAGAAGAAAGGTGAATGTGGTGAGGAGGGAGAGGAGAAAAAGGAGAAAGATAAGGGGGGAAAGGGAGGAAAGAAGACCAAAGGGCTTAAAGGAAGTAAGCAAAAGGTCAAACGACGACCAAAACAAAGCCATGAGAAGACATTGGCAAAGAGAAAAGTCAACCAATCGCATCTCAAGAGGCGTCTTACAAAAAGTATACCGAGAAGAATACCTCGTCTTACACTGACATTGATATCTTCTACAAAACCCTCCAAACACTTGTCTCCAATCACAGCCCTGGCGCACAAGCTAAGTAAACATGCAACGATTACATCACAGCAGACGGTCTTTAGCACCTTTTCCCCAGCCAGTCCTGCTCCACCTGCTGCTCCCCATGCAGC
The DNA here is from genome assembly GCA_026937815.1 of Etheostoma perlongum. Taxonomy (NCBI): domain Eukaryota; kingdom Metazoa; phylum Chordata; class Actinopteri; order Perciformes; family Percidae; genus Etheostoma; species Etheostoma perlongum. The sequence goes on from CM049372.1 coordinate 16,597,766, forward strand.
CTCCAAGCAGGTGCAGAAACACAACACTGAAAAGACTGAAAAGACTGAAAGAGCAGCGAAAACACTGAAGGATGCAGCTAAACCAGAAAGTCTGTTTGAGGACAGAGGAAAGGTGGTCAAGCCTAAAATAGAGGTGGTGACAGAGGATGTGTTGAAGCCTGCTGATTTGGTCTTGCCACCCATTTCGTCCCCATCCTCCAGCTGTGCAAGCAGCAGGAGTGGTAGTTCTCTCTGTCAGCGTCCGTCCCGGGCCTCCCACTCCTCCCACTCCCAGCTCCCCCAAACATCTGCATCCTCCTCAGTCTCTCTGCCTGGATTATACAAAGATCATCTTCACTGAAATTAGTGGCATGTTCTGACACTAGTCAGTGCGATTATAAAAGTAAATTATTTGAAAATATTTGGAAACAAATGTTATTGTTGTATTGCAAGTTCACTTTGAGAAATAAAATTTATGTTAAAAGTAATTTAGCCATTTCACTGATTTCTTTGTCTCTGGCATGACTGTAGTTCACACTCTACAGAAATGTACTCGACAATTTTAATAATTAGGACATTATAGCACTCATTACTTAAATGAATTAGCCAGATTCTCTTTATTGTATATTATTGTAAATTTAACCATGATTGATGGTTGATTTTTAAAATTTAGGGACAGTGTGTATATCATCGAAGGGTGAGAGCTGGATACAGGGAGAGTTATGTTCTTTTTGCTGAATGGGAGCTTGTTTAAATTCATTCATAGTTTTATTTCAAACTTTCCCCTATGAGACACACACATATACACAGTATGTATAAAATACAAATTTCCTGATACTGTTATAGTATATTGGGGGAGGATTTTTCTTTTAGTCAAGGGGAGGGTCAAAAGAAAATATTAATAACGCCTGGGAGGGTCTCTAAAGCCCTCTCCCCACCCCAATAATTTTAGTACAGTTATTCAGATCAAAAATATCTAACTGAAGAGGTCGTCTTAGAGACTTGTGATAGCCATTCAACATTTTTAGACTAAACCACTGATTCCAAGCCTGTGGGTCAGGACAAAGCTAAAGCTGACAGTTCCCATGATAGAAATTATAAACTAAGAAATATAATAATTCCAGACCAAAACCTGTGATGAGGAGTAAAACACTGAGAATGGAGCATCCTGGTGGTACAGAGAACCATTGGACTGAACAATAATTCAATTTATCAAGCAAAACAAAAAACGAGTTGCAGCCTTAATGCACACACAGACACAAAATCCTGTTTTATAATGCTGTTTATTCTCACAATTGATTACATTGATAAAGTGTACAAATCAGTGAGCAGCAAACGGAAGCCAACACATCCATCTGTGGGAAAGGTATGTGTGTGTGTTTTTTGTTGTTTGTGTGTGAGCTTGACGGAGACGCTGGGAGTCCACTACTGTTATCCTCCTCCTCCTCCTCCTCCTCCTCCTCCTCCTCTTCCTCCTCCACCTGTTTAACTGTTCAGACCAACAGAGGACTCCCAGCTCTCAGTGTACTGTACAAGGTAAAGATATATTCCTCTATATCTGCCTTTTTTCTGCAAAGCGGAGCTAGTTGTAGCATTGTGACATAACCAGAGACTGAGATGATGAAAGTGAGTCAAGAGACTTTACTTGCCCCAACTAATAAAATCAGTATATACCTTTATAAAATAGAATAAATAAAATAAAAAATATTTCTGTTCAGTACATACAGTCGTTCTTTTAAACGTCCAAGGGCATGCAAGGCTTTTCACGACTATCCATATCTCGACATCAAAAGAATGCATAGATAATTTGCTCAGTTAAATTCCCGTATCAACGTAAAATTTCCAATCACCTCTCCTTGTTTCATTATTTGCTCTCGTGTTTTTCTTATATACAACAATGTATACCAGTATTTTACACTTTGGCCATTTGGTGAGTTCTCAAAAAAAGGCATTTCATTGCAAGAATATAACAGAAAACTTCGACAGACATTTAAAATGAAAAGATAGCTTATAACAATGATTAATGCCAAACGTTACATTAAATTGATATTACGTACACACACACATTTTGTCATCTCATTCACATTTCAACATCCTTGTGACAAAAGAAGGGGGCGTGGCTGAATTTTCTCATCAGGATCTCTTGGAGTTCTAATGCTCGGTGCAGGACATGGAGACAACAAGACGCAGTTACAGATGTAACGCTGTGACCTTTCGCTACGGCCCTCCTTTAGATACTGCTGCTACGCCTGTCAACCTTTGCTTTCTAACATGTCTTTTTAACAAGTGGCAAATTGACCAATCCAATAAAAATAAAGATTCTTTGATTTAACACAAAAGTAACCAAAAGCAGCTTCTGGTGTAAACCAGTGACCATCAATTTTGGCAGCTGAACTATCACAAGATTTAATTAGCTCACTAGCCAGCTAATTAAGCTAACAATGGGGCGACCTCTAGCTCACCCAATAGAGGGTGCCATGGGTTTGAATCCTACCCACAGCCCTTTGCTGCGTGTCATCACCCCACTCTCTCTCGACTTTGCCCTCTTCAAGCAGTCCTGTGAATAAGCTCCCCAAAAAAATCATCTTTAAAATTAAGCTAACGATAGCTCCAGGAGTTGGTTAAAAACACTGTCTCTGGCTGACTTTCAAAAGTGTTGGATAAACACTGGATGGCCGCATACACATCAAGCTAACAGGCTTAGGCGTTAGCTACATGTTGCCGCAAAAGGTTAGCCTTCTCAGCCGTTGTTGAAGGGAACCGTGTTCTTGTATTGCAGTGTGGAGCTCATTAGTCAGAGTATTAGCAATTAGTTATTTGTTAACATAATTCTGTTTGGATGCTTAGCTTGCATACTTAGACAACCAGGACAAAGGTTAGATTCATGCTGTTTTGATCATATTTTTAAACACAATTTTAGGACTAAGTCATGTTTTTGAGCCTAATGCTTGGCTGGGACTGCGAGTGTAAATTTTCTTAAATCCAATAACAAACAGAACAGAGATGCTAACAGTATTCCTTAACTCTAATAAAGTGGGCGACAGGGGGAATTCTACACAGAGATATTATGTTAATGTTGTCGTTTTTAGGTAACCTGTAAACCCTCAAAACAATCATCAGGGAGATAGTTAGCCAGACATGCTAACCAATGCTAATCTATTAGAGCGTCAATAGAGCAGACAAACACATTTTAATCAACTCCTTCACTTCTGCTCATGTTATTGGTTTTGCAAAGGTGAAAAAGACACAACCCTCCAAATTATTCATTGAGTATTGGTCTTCTTGCAGCCCCTTACTCAATCCAAAAGCTTGCCAGGCTGGCTAAGCCTTGTTACGGTTCCTAAACTGTGATTTGACATTCACTGTCTGATAGAGGGGTTTAGCAAACGGTCAATTATAAAGGTTGCCCTACATCCAAGAGAACGGCCACTGGGCAAAATGTGTTTATGATTTTAGTTGCTATCTACTTCAAGACCTCTTTAGTATTAACCATACATCCAAGCATGTCAGATATGGGATAATAAGGAGCTAGCAATGTTGAATTGAGATTGGTGTGAGGAAACTGACCAAAAGCAAGTGATAGCGTGGCACTGCCAAAAACAGATGTACAGTAAAGAGTGGGCAACAAAAATAACGCATTCAAGTGAACAGAACCCTTGAGACAGATAAATAGTCCAGGAAAGTCCTGTTAATTTAAGTCAACATGTCTCTCTGTTGGCTTTCATCTCAAAAAAACAAAAAGCCAAGGCTGGAGATAAAACCTGTCTCTCTCCTTCTCTCCTCCTCACAGGTCAGACCTCAGCCGCCACCACACCCCGGTACACATTCCGCCAGTTACCTTCATTGTATGATTCCTCCAGCCTTTCTTGTGTTGTCATCCCCCTTTTATTGGTGAACATGAAGTCGCTGAGGACTAATACTGAGGTGGGATTTAAAGGAATAATCTGTCAAACTTTCCTCCAGCATGTGTATCGAAGAGCAGCAGCAGCATGCCGATGTGTCCTGTGTTTGGAGCAGCAGACTGGTGCTGTTTACCAGAGAGGGAGGGGTAACACTGTCCATCCCTGCTCCATTATGGCAATCGTAAAAACAACAAGCAAACCGGAAGTATATGAGGATGTTTTGGGTGAAAGGTCACCGCTTGTTTAGACCCTTCAAGCTGATTCTTGCACAAAGACATAAAAACAATGTGGCTTTGGATTTTTCACCCCTTCTGTAAGCAGCAGCAGTGTATTGATAATGTCTAGAATGGTTCACTTTTATAATAAAAGTTCATGCACTTTCCTTCTTTCATTCATTACAAACTGATTTGGAAATCAGACGCGATGGCTTTGATGATTCCTTCCTTCACTTCATGTTACAATCTACAGAGGACAATGAGAAAGAGGGGCAGAGGGGAGAAAGCCACCACAGATGAACAGGTCAACCAGGTGAATGATAGGGGGTGTGGCCAGGTGTGCACGGTCATGCTGGAAGCACAGTCACAAACACAATTAGAACGTGGAGAGATTAGCAGTATAGGCAGCACTGAGCTCGCTCATCACACGTGCTGTGCTGGAAGAAGCAACTTCCTACTTATTTAGCTGTTGCTCTCCTTTCCTCTCCTTCTCTGTGCTGAGGGGGATTGAGAGTTACTTCTATGTACACGATCACTACTCAGGTGTTTCTGTGGTTGTTCCTTCTTGATGCGAGATTAGAGTCTTTATTCCTCGCAGTTATTTTGAGGAAACAGATTTGAATTTCAGCTCTAGAGCTGATAAACTCTTGAGGTGAAATTCCAAGTTTAGTCCAGAAATGTAAAGGAATTATGACAAACCCTTAAGCCTTGTTGTGTTTCCAAGGTTACTAGGATCTGTGGTGGTGACAGGTTTTGGCAGCGGTGCGACTAGTTACCATGGTGACTGGTTGTGGCAGGGAGTCGATAGCACTCAACCATGGTTATTGTGGCAACCGGTGACGGGTCTCTTTTGTTTGAGGGTGTCGATGAGAGACAGGACGCCTCTCTTGACGCTGGTCGATACCCGACGGGACACTGAGTCCCCGGGGGGCGACGTGCCACATGCCTTCTGGGAGGGGGGTCGAGCCACCAAACACTTCTGATAACGCAGCTAATGGAGAGAGGGAGGAAGAAAGAGATGAACATATTGTAAATAATAGAGAGTTACAGCTGCTGAGTTTACGACTGTGGAGGTGTTAGGGTTAGGGTCTGTGAACAAGAACGAGAGAGAGAGAGAGAGCTGGACTGGTGCAGGCTGCTAGTTGTGATCAATAGTAATGATTGATGATTCTTGTCACCATGAAGGTTTAGAGGTTTAGTGTGTGTGTGTGTGTGTGTGTGTCCGTCCATATATCCAAAGTTCTGATGTGTGATCAATAGCCCAGCCAGACTAATCTTGTGACTCACCCCACAGAGAGGGCAGAGGCAGATGAGTAATGGGCTGCATTATAGTAGAAACACCGCAGAGGGCATTCTGGGTTGGGATTATGAACATTATAATGGTACAATAAAATCATTGTAAAAGATATGATGAATTTATTACAGAGGTTATAAATTTAATGTAAATGTTTCCTCTTTAAAACATTTCCGGCAAAGCATTAAACAATGAGCAACACAATATTAAACAACTTTAAACTTTAAAATATAAACAAAATCGCTTGCGTGGACAAACTTCATCATCAGAGACAACGGATGATGAACTTTAGGTGGATTCTCTTGATTTGAATGCATGTTTTAGTGTTTTGACCTCTCATTTAAACTTGATCGGAGCATGTGGATTGGAAAGTAAAACCATCTGTCGACTAATTTGCAGTCTGCTTTTTAAGTGATGATGACCTTAGTTTAAATAGCATTTGCAATATACAAGCATTTTGCATTTGATCAATTAGAAATGAAGGACCCCTTTTCATAAAACCAGCTGGTTTTAATAAAGTTATGTTTATAGAATAAAGTAATTGATTTTCCGTCTTGTGTTTTATGCTTGAATGTTCTGAGGATTTTTTTTAATTCTGTGTGCAAACGAGTCTTAAAAAATGCATTCTGTATGTATAGCTGAAGAAAAAGGTGTTGTTTCTACTTACCATGAAAACCTATATCGTAAGTACTTTCTAATAGCCCTACAGTCGCAAGCATTTAGCATGTAGCATTAATGGTTATGTTACAACTGCACACACTTCATTTCCTAAAATCTAACTGCCAACTACAGACTACACAATTGTAATTTGACAATTCAGCATGCATGTACGTGCTCTGGGAGAGATTCCTTTATTTATTTATTCCTCAGAGTTGGCTCAGTGTATTCCAGTCCTGTTGTCAGAGCTGTGTTCTTGCTCAGTGACTCACCATACAAGCGGCCTGTACAGCCTCCGACACGTTCCCTGCGTTGGGCTCACACCAGAAGATGTGACAGTCAAAACGATGGCCACCGGCATCCATGATAAAGGCAAATGTGTGCACGTTCCGTCCAACGCCCATGAAAGACAGGAATCGAACACGACACTCCACCAGCACTTCCTCTTCATCCTGGACAGAAACGTATGACAAAAGTCATAAACATGTGGAGGACTGTATTTAACCAACTCAGACTCACTGATGGCATCCCGAAAAGAAATCTGATGCATGTGATTCCCCCTCTCTCTTGCCCTTCAAGTCTTCATGTGTTGATTATTGAAAGCACATTTTCCGTGTTTTTTGTTGTAGTTTCATACATTAGAATCAACAGTAAAGTGCGAGTAGTGGATAAAGTTTAAACTGTGGTGACTGCTGAAGGAAAGCATTGACAGGCTCGATAAAATGCTCTGCACCAGACATAATGAAGTATGTATCTGAGTCAAGTCAAGCCTTAGACTCCTGTCAGCTCTCTTGGTCTGTACTAAAGATTGATTATCAGTCAAATCTGCTACATTTTGCACATTGTATTAGTTAACTAAAGGTACAGTACGTCCTCTAAACAGGGGGCGAGACAACCTCAAAACCTAGCCTTTGGATGTTTTACCATCTTTGTTGTCAATTACGTGACAACAACCAACCAGGGAAAGTTAGTAGTTTGGCTACAGTAGATGTGTGTCTCACTTCTTCTTTGCTGATGGTGACAGTAGCATCTGCCACATTGAGGGCTACCGGGGTCCAGTCCTCTCTGTTGGAAGAACCGATTAGACTGTCGATAGCTCCGTTCAGTATGTCCATGCCTGGAGAAGAGCATGTTTAAAACAAAGAAACATAAACATTAAAATCATACCTAAAGGTATGCCATCAACACCAACCATGTGCTTTGCATCTCATTCCAGTTTGCACACAGTATTGTGTGCGTGCGTGCGTGCGTGCGTGCGTGCGTGCGTGCGTGCGTGCATGCATGTGTGTGTGTGTGTGAGAGAGAGACTAACCTATTGGTCTGGCCACAGGCAGCATCCCAAGGTAAAGCACCTGAAACTTTTGAACCAGCTCCGTCTTTGGTGTGGGGAACTCTGCTGGGAAGAAGCCACACACACATTATAGGTGCTCAGAATAATACATATTTAACTACATGTAAACAACCAACAATGCAAATTTACGGAGGGTTTCCACATGTAGCCTGCAGAGTAAATATGTGGATACTGACCATTTTCATGATGGCTTCTATTAAATCTAAATGTCACAACTTTTGCCTGAACAATGTGATGAATGTGATGTTAAGTCATTCCGGTCCTTGAGTTAGGGTAGTTTCCCCAAGTGTGACAGATGCTGACAACAGCATTTATATATATATATATATATATATATATATATCTTTTTTAAGAAATAGTTCTATATGTTTTAGCATCTTTTCAACACTGCTTTCTTGCATTGTTTTTTGCAAGTACAACAAAGCTTGTCTAGCTGCCACCAACATCTCTTGGCTGGCTACTTTTCCCCATCTGTCTGTCTGAAGACTGGAAGTGAATAAATATGGATGTAAACAATGCAGGAATAAAACAATCAACAAAAAATGCATTAAAAACATTTGTCAGACTTCATGGACAAACACACATTTAAAAAAAATACACGACTGATTTTAATGGTTCCAAAATCAAACTGCCTTGATGCTTAAGTTCCTAACTCAAAGTCTTGACTTTGGAGCATTAACAGAGGACACTGTGAGGACAACACAGACTTTCAGCTCTTACAAATGACCAGTTTAAATGCATGCAGTGTGCCAAAGAAGTGATGATTGCCATGTGTCTATTGATGCATGTCACCACTATCTATCACATTTACTCTCATCTCTTTCATCTCACACACACACACACAGTTTATATGAAGCCTACCTTGTAAAGGGAGATCTAGTCCTGCCTGCATCCTGTCCTGGAGAGAGCCTGCCATTGCTTTGGCATTCTTTCGCTCCGTCATGATCTGGAGGAGAGTCAGAGAGAGAGAGAGAGAGAGAGAGAGAGAGAGAGAGAGAGAGAGAGAGAGAGAGAGAGAGAGAGAGAGAGAGAGGAGCAAAAGCCGATACAGAAGTATGAGGAAACGGTGTGTAGAAACAGAGAAGAATTGGTATACCGTGACAGAGACACAGGGGAGGGTGAAGAGAAAATTATAAAAAATGTGTGAAAGTGGATAAGAGTCACAAAAAACTGTACTAGGGAGCACACATGGCGTATATATATATATATACATACAAATATATATACATATATACAAACATACATATATGCAAATATATACATATATACATACATATATACATACATACATATACATACGCATATATATATACATACACACTCACACTATATACATACACACACACACTATATACATATATACATACACACACACACACTACATATATATACATATATGTATATAAAGTATATACAGTATGTTGACTGTAAAATATGACAGATAGATAGTATTTGATATGATAATAGATAGTATTTGCTTCTTAAACTTGGCCTTGTGCCTCCAGCCCCCCTCCTCCCGCCTGAACCACTTACCCGGGAGCAGATCTCATGCAGGCTTGTGGCGATGGCTTTGGCTGGCGTGTCACAGCGGAACACATGACATTTTAAGATCCTGGTGTTTTTATCCCGCGCCACATATGCAAAGTCCCTGGGAAAGAGGAAAACACAGGGTCAATAAAAACACACAGACGGGAGATGAAGATGAGAAAAAGGTTTGTTGGGCTAGTTTCAGTCCTACTCAGAGACAAAAACTATCTGAAGAATTTGTGCGTGTGTGTGTGTGCGTGTGTATGTGTATAAATCCGGGGTTTGAGACTGACAGCTATTGGAGACAGATGAGAGATGAACTGACCTTTACCATTCTGATGAATACATCACTCACACACACACACACACACACACACACACACACACACACACACACACACACACACACACACACACACACACACACACACACACACACACACACACACACACACACACACACACACACACAGGTCAATGGACAATAAAGATCAATAAAGCAGTGTGATGCAAGAGAGAGTTAAATGAGTGACAGCAGGGAAGAACTTCCCCCTAGGGCCAGTGGAGTCCAAAACTATGTATGACCACTGAATAGAAGGAATGAAAAGAAGAAGAAGGAAAAGAGACTGCGGGAGAGAGGAATGAAGATGTAGCTGCAACAAATTAAACCACTACAGCACACACAAGTTGATTTACGTCATTCACATAAAAGCAATCTAAATAACTTCCTTCAAGCTGTGTGCTTCAATATGCCATGCAATAGGAAACGCGGGCCTGAGGGTTAACAAGATTTCTGAGCCCAGCCCCTAAGGGAAAACTCTCCTGAAAAGATTCCTGTGTCTGTGTGTGTGTGTGTGTGTGTGTTTATACTTTAAAAAAGCTTGTAGACAGACAAGGACAGAGGAGGTCACCATTCACTTCCTACATCTGTGGGTGTGCGTGCACAATGCTACAGTACATCAAGAGCCACTTTACAGACGAGAAAAATGAGACTCAGAGGAAATTAAACAATAAAGGAATGGCGGTGATGATGGAGAGATTCTGTAGGAGGGATGAAAGGAAGGAATGTGTTTACCTCTCTCTGCGTCCAAGGAAGCAAGGGAGGAAAGGAAGCCAGTTAGTAGAAATAAAAGAGAAAAGAAATCTTCAAACCAACTCCCTACAAGAGTCAAAGATGTGGCAAACAGGCACTCATACACACACACACACACACACAATAAGTTACATATTCTGTTGCATTCTTTGCTCTGACAGAACTACTTCCCAAAAAAAGCTTCAAGAGCAGTGCAGAAATTGTGTGTGTGTGTGTGTGTGTGTGTGTGTGTGTGTGTGTGTGTGTGTGTGTGTGTGGCACAGGTCAAAGCAGCAATGCTGGTCATACATAACCTCAAAGTATAAATTGAATAAGGTATGAAGGAAAAGAGAGGATGGGCACAATTAGCTTTAATTGGTTGCTGCTGGTTTGTTTTTCCTAAAACAAATAAAAGAAATTGTCTGTGAGTTTCTAAAAGCCACATAAAAAAAGAAGTTACTGAGAGGGGAGTGAGTAATAATGAGAGAAAAGTGAAATACTGGGAGAGTAAATTGGAAGTGAACTGCAGCAATGTACACGATGAAGATAAAAGCAAAAAGACGAGGGCTGAATAAAACACCCAGATGAAGAATAAAGATAAAAGTCAGAAGAAAGGCGAGGGAGAGGGAAAGCGAGAGGGGGAAAAGGGAGTGATATCTCGTTTTGAATATGATCTTATCATCATGTCGATGCCCCTGAAAATGTCAAGGTTGCTGTGAGAATCTGTAATCTCTATAACGATAATGAGTTTCATGGCACATGGAGAGAGGGGGAGGCACTGGGGTACCATTCATATACTGACACAACCACTCCAATCTTTCACAGGATATAATAGTGGGTGTGACAGAGAGAGTGATAGAGGGAAAATCCTTACTCTAAACAGGTTCCATCATTAAACCAAACAGTCCAACAACCCATAAATAAATAAAAAACCTGGGCAAAGATGTGCAGCAAATGACTGCATACAGCTACTGCTATTTTTGCATTCACATCTGAAGTATCTGAACTATAAACTGTTGAGTGGACACATTTCCTACGATGAATAAAGCTGTTTTAGTCATGAAGAGCTGCACATTTCATTGTTTGGGCTTCTCAGCATTGCAAATAAATAATTTTACTAACATAACTTCAGATTAACATATACAACTCCTTTATTATGTAGTCTCTTAGTAATTATTGTAAGCAAACCACCACACACACCCACATCTGATTTTACACACCTGTAAAATTGTGACATGCACACCTCATACTTGCTCTACAAATTGAGCCAAACTACCTGCTCGGCAACATCCCCTACAGACTGAGGCCTGATCATTCAGCTTATCTATCTTTTTCTGCTACTTTATAATAAAACAAAACAGCAGAAGTCATAGTTCCAAAAGATAACTGAGTAGATGTAAAGGAATATAAATATACTCACAGCTGTTTTTTTTCCTATTTTGACAGGTAATCCTGCGACAGGACCGTCTGTAGACACTCACATCATCTATTCTTGGTGATACTGCAGGCGTGCACACACTCCTCAACCTGTCCGCTCCACACCCAGTGAGCACTAACTATACCTCCCCCTCTGGCAGCTTCATTCCCCTCTTTCCTACCAAAAGCCCTCTCTCCTCCCCTCTTTCCAACTACCTCCTCCTCCTCCTCCTCCTCCCTGTGCTACAGCTGAGGTATTCCCACTGCTCTGACTATACTGCTATATGTGGATGTGGCTGGTAGAAATATACTCAGAAAACACATGTTCCTTTTATCTGACAGGGTGATCTCATACATATACTTAAAAAAACGCCACTGCGTGTGTGCGCGTGCGTGTGTGTAGAATTCTGCAGTTCTGCATATGCTAGGAGCTTTTAACCTCTTTCCCTGAGTGCACTTCTTGCTTGTGTGTGTGTGTGTGGGTGTGTGTGGGTGTGTGTGTGTGTGCAAAGATGTGCCAGATCGAATTATTTAGCAGCTACTGACCTCTCCAGTCCACATCACCCGGCTGTGCCTGATAACCTACATTCGATTTATTCTCATGCATGCAGCAGCAGCGGTGCAGAGCGCCCTTTACTGGTCGCCCAGCAGCACCACCACACTGTGTTTGTGAATTTGTCTTTGAGCTAAGATGAGGCGAAAGCAAGGGACGAATAGTCGGGTGGGGTTTGTGGCGAAACAAAATAAAGGCAATTCTCATTCTCATCCTCTCCTTTATACTGATGAATTAATCTTTCATTAGCATCCCTTCATCATCAATCATTAACTCCTCTCTCAGCGCTGCCTGTCACCACACCACACAAGTATGCTGCCCTCAATTGTTACCCTGACCTTTTAATGAGTGTGTGTGATGTACCATTGACTTCATTAAGCATTAGTGACTAGTCGATCAATTAAAGTACTCAAACCTAAACAACAAAAGCCTCAATGATTCATTACCCAGATGACTGGTTAATAGCACTCTCAGAATATTTACACTACAGAAATGCTGAAGATGATTTAGAGCATGGCATGCAAACCGCAACATGACATCTCACACACTGACAACAAATCGTGAAGACAAGCAAAAGAGGATTATTCAATATTTAAAGGGGCAAAAAACAATGGTTGCCATGATGACTAACCTGCCATTGTCCCGGCCAACACCCCAGACCCGGATACTTGCGATTGGCTGAGAGTGAAGCACACTGCGGTCCATGGGGTCGACCAGGTTCAACATATTATTCTCCAGCACCAGGTACATGTCCTTCCCCTGAAAACACACACACACACACACACACACACACACAGACACAAATGTGATGAGATCTGTGAACTTCAGATCTCATCACAAAAACATGCAAAAAAAAATATCCTGCAGCTCAAGAAAGAAAAAAAGTCATTTATAGGTGCTTTCTTTTACTTGCTTAGTACATCTGCCTGTGTGTGCATGTGTGGTATGGTATATGTGCATCTCTGAATAAATGATCAAAGCTTAAAAAGACAGAGGGTGGGAGATGAAAGGTTATTGAACGAAGGATGAAGCTCTCTCTCTCTCTCTGATCTGTCCCTTCAAATTAAACACAACCACCGCAAAGAGAGGGAAAGACCTCATAACATTGCTCCACTTCGCTCTCTTAATCGCCCCTCCTCCATCCATCTCGACATACATTTCAGGAGACTGTTCCCCTGATTAACTTCTGTTGCTCTTTACTTTGCCTTGCCCTTACCTTTTAATTCATCTTCCTGGCTTTCTACAAACACTCCTCTCCTAAAAAAATTGTCATCCTTTGTCATCATTTTTTTTGGCCAAAACAATACACATGAACACACACACACATACCTCTCCCCAGATGCCGACAGTGTCTCGGATGTCATTCTTGCAGTAGGACAGCTGTCGGATGCAGTTGTTAACAGCAACACTGCTCTTTCCAGGAGCCAAGTCCTCCTCAGCCATTTCCACCCATCCAAGAGAGCGCACGGCAAAACACTGGAGGACACATCAAGTCATGCTACTGTTACAAATACAGTACTGTACAGAACTTACAGACATATGACAACTTATTCCACACTGACCAGCAGGTTTTTGCTTTAATAAGGGTTAATGGTGATTCCTTTGCACAACTTTAACAGTACTGTGTTTAAAAACTGGGATTTCGAACTGGCAGGATTCTAAGGGTAAAGCTAAACAATTTGAACTCCACGAAGACAAAAACCTAGATAAACAGATGCAAACAACAAAGCATGTTGGTACATAAAAAGAGAGAAGAGAGATGCAGCCATCTGATCTCATCAAGTATTCATTTAAACTCAGCAGTCCACCCAGAAAGTACTTTGCAGATGCAGACCGCAGAGATCCATGATGAAAGAGATCAAAGAGGGAAAGAGACAGCAAATAAAGGGAGTCACCATCACACCAACCAGTAGCATCATGGTTTGTTGTGGGGGAAACATGTTCACGTGTGGCTCAAATGCTCATATCAAACTGAATGAAATATCCATGCACATATACATGCATGAAGTATGTCTTCATAAGGAGTTGTACTTTATACTAATATTTCATGTAGGAAAATGGCCCTTGTGTGTGTACTACAGTTACGTAGTCAGTTTTCTGGACTTTGATAGAGAGAAATTGTTGTTGAGTGAGATCTTGTTTGTATTTAATTCTTTATTTTGTAGAAAAGGGGCCATTCCCAATCTTGATTCTACAATAGGCCATTTGCTGGAAGTGTGTGTCAGAGTGTGTTATGGACCAGATGCCTTGACTGTCAGTCTGTGTTTGTTTCTGGTATTCATCACAATGTCACTGTTGCTAAGGATGGTGACTATTTGCCAGACAAACACGCAGAGAGAAACGGACAATAGACTACTAGTTAAATCAGCACCACGTCATCAAGCTGAAGGTTGATTTTCAACTCTAATGTGCGTTGCTTTTGATCTACTCGGCTATCTGTCAGAACCTTTATAAGAATTTCAACCTTTCTGCAATCTTCCTCAGTTTGTGACAGAGTAAAATGACTCTGTATCAGATCAGATAAATAATTTATCTATTTTTCTGTTTAAATAGTTCTAATTTAATTTACACCTTGCGCTGACATTTGCTGGTGTCAACCAAATGGGCATGGCATTCTAATGACTAATATGTCTAATTGATTATGTTTATCATATCCATTATTCACTTTTTTTTTTAAATGTCTCATTTGAATTTTATCTTTAAATGTTACTTGATAATTAATGCACTAGTTTGCAGCATTGAACTGTAGTTCTTAGTCTCACCACTTGGAGGCAGTCTTGTTTAAATATCTCTTCACTCAGATGAACTGTGATTAACATGAACACCACCGGTAAACAACCTGGCTTAGGAAATCAACAGACTAAAACATACAAATAATTTCACAGCAAAAAGCTACGTGTGCTGGAAATGTGCATGATATTCCACAGTGTTTAAAAAGTAAGATTTGATATTCATAAATATAAGCAACCTTAGGTTCTGCAAAAGATAACAATCCATAAATACAGGTATTCTGCCAGCCCATCTAACGTAGCTATAGTTTTTTACTGTTTAAATAAAGGGAACACAAAGAGGTCACAATGCAAAAGGCTTCAAACAAGTCTAAAATTAACTTTTACCTAGCATTCAGAAATTTTAAATGTACTGTATTAACAGATACATTACAATAGCTGTAAAAGACATTTTAAAAAACAGATTAAAAAACAGACGTGCATTATGCAGGAATTGCACTGAGGTCAAGTTTAAGAAAAGGATCCTTACCTTTGTTGCTGGGTCACCGTTGACATTGCCAGACTCTTCTTCCTCCACTGTTGGATGGTTTCTAAAAATAAAAAAAAAATGTACAATGTAGTTCTATGATTAGCAGTGTGCTAATATTAGCATTGCAAGCATTAGCTGCTTTATAAATATGGTTCCTGACCTGTGTGTTAAGGCTACAGGCAGTCATTACACTAATACAGAACATGGAGCCATTTCCTAAGTAGAAAGACTAACATCTGGCTTTGTCTGACTAACTCCAACTTCAACACTGATTAAATATATGATTAAAGAAACTGACGAGACAAAACGAAGGGAGAGATAGACAGAGATGCAGTTAAGTAACACAGAGACACAGAGAGCAAAATATGTTTGATAACTTATTGCAAATCTATTGGCTTGCAAAGATTCATGCACAGAGGTAGTTTGATTTTTTTATCTGCTTGTGTGTGTGTATGTCGGGTATTTCACCTTAGCTTGAGTGATGCGTAGCGAAGCGTAGCACCCTCAAACTCCTTCAGACTGGGGTCAGGGTTTACTGTGGCAGCTTGCAGGTCCTGTTGCACACAGGTGACATCATCAGAGTGTACAAAATGACACCAAAATAAAAACTACATCTTTGGCCAACAGGCAATCACCTTAAAGCCTCTTTCACAAATGTAACCCGTAGTACTGTCTGCTTAAATGGTCTGGTTTGGCAGTTTTGCCATTCGCACAAAAGGTCTCCTATATGAAGTAATAGTATATGTAAAGTATAAAAGTATACAGTATATGAATAGTCTGATCCCACAGGACATGACCCCTCCAGATAGATAAGAGCATTTATTTTTATAGTTGAGTGGTAAAGTACTTGAAAGTAATCCAGATGTATTTGATGTGATAACCTTTTATACAAGAGGATATTCAATTCATATTATTTCATGTCCACTTATTTAAAATTAATTTTCTGACAACATAGCTGGTGAATGCAGTTCTGTGCTTTTGTTCCAACTAGAGCTGTGGAATAAGTACATAAATCTTACCGCTACACAGCCTAAGACCTTAAATAAAAATCAGATTGGCTCCTCTTCTAAAAGCAATACGTAAAACTGCCATAATATTCACGGATTACAGGCCATGTGGGAGAGGTACTAAAAAGACACAAGGAAGAAACCAAAATGTACATTTTTGACCCCATACAGTATTTGCCAGCATGCATCCAACTGTGGGCGGAATGGCCTTGCTGGATGGAGAAATGGCATTGGTATGTTATGTGTAATGGGGCATGCTGCATCAAGGACAGAAAGTAAACTTATAGCATGTACACAGACACACACACACACACACTTCTGTGTGCACCCACATTCAAATCTGTGCCAGCAGGAAGGAAAGATGACAACATTTTAGCCACATAAAGAAAGAAACAACCTTTTGAGTGTTTTTTGCTGCAGCCATATAACAGATGTTTTACATATCAGGTGATAAAATGCCATGGTTGGTGCAGTTACATATATGTTGAAGCATCGGCCACACATGCTTTTGCGCAGGCGGTGAATTTCTAGCACATATTGTATAAGGGCACACACTCAAACAGTGTGTGAGGATAGACCAAGAACAAGGCTCATTGACGTTGAGTGCATTATACTTGCCTTCCACACTTCACTATCAATTTTTCCGCCAAAAACACTCCACACCTGTTTCTACAGCGTTAAAACATAAACACACACATACACACATAGTGGTAGGGCAAAGATTGGGGTCAAACGTAGAAGGGGAGCAAGGGAAGAAGGACAGAAGAAGGCTGTTAGCTAACGAGTTCACCCCACGCCGCGTGCCTGTTGCAATAAGGAGCAACCCAGCAAAACATTTCTTAAATAAAAAGCTGTCAATCAAAATGTTTTCTCAAATGTTTTTTGCTCCTATTGAACATTCACAGCGCCATCTCAGATACTGAGAATCTATTGATTCTTGATTAGTAGAATATAAACAATACAGTCAGAGTACAGTCATTTGGAAAGTGACACTGTTTTCTGGATGATGGATCTGACATGAATCTGACAATCCTCCTTCATTTGGACAACAAATTCCAATCCAGTTACGTGCCAGGTCAACAAAAACAAAACTACTATAATTAAAATAATAAAAGCCACTAAAAAAGAAGTACCAGTAAAGACAAAATGTCAAAATATTTTTTTTTAAGTTTTAAGGATAAACGTGATGGGGCTTAGTTTGACGTTATAAACGTTTACCACTTTAGTCTCAGTGTTTGGTATGTTGCAAACAATATTATTACACAAAAATTGTCTTTGTTCGTGAATGCAAACAAACTATTGTGAGGTTATAAGTCTTTTATTGGCTCCTGTGTGCGCTGGAGTACAGAGCCAAACCAAATGAAAACATGCCACTGTCCAAATACTTAGTGACTGCACTGTATATGATACAAATAGATATACAGTGGGTACGGAAAGTATTCAGACCCCTTTAAATTTTTCACTCTTTGTTTCATTGCAGCCTTTTTCCAAAAATCAAAAAAGTTCATTTTATTTATATCAGTAATGTACACTCAGCAACCCATCTTGACAGAAAAAAACAGAAATTTAGAAATTTTTGCATATTTATTAAAAAACAAAAACTGAAATATCACATGGTCATAAGTATTCAGACCCTTTGTTCAGTATTTAGTAGAAGCACCCTTTTGATCTAATACAGCCATGAGTCGTTTTGGGAAAGATGCAACAAGTTTCTCACATCTGGATTTGGGTATCCTCTGCCATTCCTCCTTGCAGATCCTCTCCAGTTCTGTCAGGTTGGATGGTAAACGTTGGTGGACAGTCATTTTCAGGTCTCTCCAGAGATGATCAATTGGGTTTAAGTCAGGGCTCTGGCTGGGCCATTCAAGAACAGCCACAGAGTTGTTGTGAAGCCACTCCTTCGTTATTTTAGCGGTGTGCTTAGGGTCATTGTCTTGTTGGAAGGTAAACCTTCGGCCCAGTCTGAGGTCCAGAGCACTCTGGAAAAGGTTTTTTCCAGGATATCCCTGTACTTGGCCGCATTCATCTTTCCCTCGATTGCAACCAGTCGTCCTGTCCCTGCAGCTGAAAAACACCCCCCACAGCATGATGCTGCCACCACCATGCTTCACTGTTGAGACTGTATTGGACAGGTGATGAGCAGTGCCTGGTTTTCTCCACACATACCGCTTAGAATTAAGGCCAAAAAGTTCTATCTTGGTCTCATCAGACCAGAGGATTTTATTTATCACCATCTTGGAGTCCTTCAGGTGTTTTTTTTAGCAAACTCCATGCGGGCTTTCATGTGTCTTGCACTGAGGAGAGGCTTCCTTCGGGCCACTCTGCCATAAAGCCCCGACTGGTGGATTACTGCAGTGATGGTTGACTTACTACAACTTTCTCCCATCTCCCGACTGCATCTCTGGAGCTTAGCCACAGTGACCATTGGGTTCTTCTTTGCCTCTCTCACCAAGGCTCTTCTCCCCGATAGCTCAGTTTGGCCGGACGGCCAGCTCTAGGAAGGGTTCTGGTCGTCCCCAAACGTCTTCCATTTGAGGATTATGGAGGCCACTGTGCTCTTAGGAACCTTAAGTGCAGCAGAAATTTTTTTGTAACCTTGACCAGATCTGTGCCTTGCCACAATTCTGTCTCTGAGCTCTTCAGGCAGTTCCTTTGACCTCATGATTGTCATTTGCTCTGACATGCACTGTGAGCTGTAAGGTCTTATATAGACAGGTGTGTGGCTTTCCTAATCAAGTCCAATCAGTATAATCAAACACAGCTGGACTCCAATGAAGGTGTAGAACCATCTCAAGGATGATCAGAAGAAATAGACAGCACCTGAGTTACATATGAGGGTCACGGCAAAGGGTCTGAATACATATGACCATGTGATATTTCAGTTTTTGTTTTTTAATAAATATACAAAAATTTCTAAATTTCTGTTTTTTTCTGTCAAGATGGGTTGCTGAGTGTACATTACTGAGAAATAAAATGAACTTTTTTGATTTTTGGAAAAAGGCTGCAATGAAACAAAGAGTGAAAAATTTAAAGGGGTCTGAATACTTTCCGTACCCACTGTACATATATACTGTAATGTACACACATACATACATATGCTGTAAGTATCATTTTTGTCTATCTGTGACATACACACATACACATACACACATACACACACAAAAAGATATTAAGCACAACTTTTGGCTATTGAGCCAAAAGAGAACCAGAAGGATGGTTGGTAACAGAACAGAAAGGAACAGAATGTGACAAGGTTAGCTAAGTATCCTACCTTGTCTTCATCTTCAAGATGCTGAGAGAGACACTCTGGATCAGGCATCCCCTGTAGAGATGCAGAACGAGGCTAAGGAGAGAAAGTGACATCCACCGTGTTAGTCTGTTGGATATTTTGGCTCTTGTGTCACTGGCTAATAGTTGAGTAGTGCAGGTCAGTTACTCCAGACAGATGTGCCAGAATGAGATTCTGGTACATCTATCTGTCAACATCAGTCCATTCTCACTCAATCAATATTTTATCTACACCATGCTCCTCTCTTTTAATCTTCTTTCCTCTCTCCGTATCCTTCCATCATTCTGCATGATTGACTGATTGATTGACTTAGTGTTCTTGTATTCTGCTGCTAGACTGCAGTATTGATGGTCCTTTCTTTTTACCCAGGCTGTCTTGTTGCATATTTCTGCCAATCTTTCACTAATCTCAATCAGGAATACAGAAAAACAGATCAGACAGATACATTGCCCTGTCTAAAATCACCATATGGAGGCTTAAACAGAATTCTTACAACATGTGCAGAATACCACAGACTGTACAAAAAAGCAGAAAATACTTTTGTTGGTTACTCACAAAGTAGCAACTGTTGACAAATCCACATGTGGTGAGGGTGGGCTCGTGAGTGGGGAGAGGCTCCACTGAGCTGTCAGAGGTTGTGCTGCCCGAACGAGTTGACCCCCTAAAGAAGACCTCCGCTTGGCACGACTACATGTATGCACACACACACACGCGCACGCGCACGCACACGCCGCACACGCACACGCACACACACGCACACGCACACACACGCACACGCACACACACACACACACACACACACACACACACACACACACACACACACACACACACACACACACGATTAAAAAGGTTTGAGTTACTGTAGGACTGTTGCATTAGACACATTAGTTTTATCAAGGTATACTTAATAAGATGGCAACAGAGTGTACAATATCCACACAGCCACTATAATGAGTGTAAAATATCCACATCTTATTACAGTCACTTTCATATTCATTTTCTGCTGTGTACGATTGTAATAATGCTGATCATAATGACTAACAGTTCTAAAAATACAATCTACATTAATAACGAGGATTTCATTTTCAAATTTAATGCATCGCAGTCATGTGACAATCTTAGTTTTTCATATATGCCTTTCATATAGATTGTACGGCATATGTAAGTTCAACATACAGTAATTATTATTGTGTTAATTTAAATCTGTGACTTCATTATTTTCCCATTGTTACTCCTCACCCCTATACATTGTGGATGGATTGTCTCCAGACTGTACTCCCACAACATTTTGAGCCCGAGCACTGCCATAGCGACTTTTTGCCATCACTTAAAAACATCTTGGGCAATCACAGTTACACAGAACGATTGCAGATGTAATTGACAATTACAGCTAAAACAAAATGCAAAAATTATGTCAGGCCTCAAATGTACATGTGTGTCCGTGTGTTGTTTTGTCTCTCACCTCATGGTCAGGAGTGGGTGAGGGGCTGAGTGAACCAAGGGAGTGTTTACGTTGAGTGAAGACTGTGTGTTCACCCAGAGCCTGGGAGCCCTGTTCAGGGGGTGCTGGGTGAGTGGCAGGCCTCTCCCACTGGGTGGTACCTGTAGGAATGTGCCAGTAGTAGATCCCGGCCATGTCAGTGATCTTCTTCCATCCAGGAGGCAGGTCAGGGTCTGTCTGGAATGACTGCTCACTCCAGATATCTGGTGAAAAAAACAACAACACAAATATTAGAATGGTTTATAGATAAACCGGGAGAAGAGTTAATTGATTAAAATTACCTCTTATATACCTTACTCACAAATGCACAATAAAGACACATTTATGACTGCACACAGACATAAAATATAGTTTTTTATTTCCATATTATCAAATTGGCCTCTGTTAAATGAAATTTAATCCTCCAAGATACGTATACTGAATGATATCACCAGCTGACCGGGATTACCAGCATCTGCTGCAGCTGTCATGTGACAAGCCATGTCTTTCATCATTCCAACAACTGAGCTAAATCTGTTAAGCACTGTTGTATTTGTGCAACATACTTACATTTTAAAATAAAACATATCACACAGGAAAAAAACAACTCCCAAGTATACACAAAAACACACAGGCACAAGCATTCCTCTCACATTTAGAACAGTCCAACAGACATCCGATGTAGTCTCTATGAGATAGCCCGTAGCAGAATTTAAATAGATTTGGATTTTTTCAACCCAACAAAAATGATTTATTATTGTTCTCTGCCCATTATAACTGCATTAGCTTCTTTTCTGAACCCAATATAAAAATTGTCTCCTTTTTTTTGTATGATCAATTATGGGTTTTTTAATTTATTGTTTAAAGGTCCCAAAAAGGTCCCAAAGGACATGGTGGATGCTTTTATATAGACCTTACTGGTCCCCTAATACCATATCTGAAGTATATTTTCCAAAATTCAGCCTTGGTGCAGAATTAAAGCCACTAGAGCCACAATGAGCTGTCCTTAGTATGTGCCATTTTTGAGTCTGTAGCTTTTGAGGATGAAAGGGGGGTCAAGGTGCAGGCTGGGGTGTGGCCTTGACCAACTGCCATTTTGCTCGTTTGAAAGCCATGATGTCTCTCTCTCATGGGTGGACAAAATTCTCTGAGCGGGCAAAGCAGAGAAAGGGGTGGTAACCTTGCCCCTTATGACCTCATAAGGAGCAAGGTTCCAGATCGGCCCATCTGAGCTTTCATTTTCTCAAAGGCAGAGCAGGATACCCAGGGCTCGCTTTACACCTATCGCCATTTCTTGCCACTGGGGGACCATAGGCAGGCTGGGGGAACTCATATTAACGTTAAAAAAAACTCATAAAGTGAAATTTTCATGCAATAGGACCTTTAAATTAATATTTTAAAGCTCATTTGCTTCCAATAATTCAGGCTATACATTATAAAGATAAATTATTGATTGCAAGGCTACTGACAAAGTGAAGCTTAACTTTTAGCAGTGTGGGTGATGACATGCTCACCCATTGTATTTTTTTCATATTAACTTACTATATACATGTGGAATCAACTATTGACTTTATACACAAAATGTTACATAACTCTGTGTACAACTAAATTAGGTGGAAGATTAACAGACAGAATTCTAACTGCAATGGCTGCAGTTTTCTCTCCTCGGAATGACACAAATCAATAGAGATTTCTTGAGTTGTATTGTGCAGGTTATGTTATATGTATACTGCTCATGTATGATAAGTAAATATAGTGCTGTGGAGACCTGGCATTGTATGGTTGATGTTGTAGAATAAAGTATCAGTGTAGAATCTCCGTTCAGCTGACTGTCAACTAACCGATTAACTGCTAGCTCTTCCCACTAGCTACACCATTCCCGTTACAAAAGGAAAAGGAAAATTTATCTTACATACCGGCACAAACTTTAGGCTGTGGTCTAAAAAGCACAGAGCACTTCTTGGAATTCAAAAAACAGAAAAACACGATCATATTAACTTAAATGTACAGGCTCAGTAAGTATGGTTTCACACAAAATTTTAAAACTTCCCTTCCCTAACAGAATACAACAGCATTAGAACCCGACTGATATATTGGCGGGCTGATATTAGGCATTTCCCAACCATCGGTATCAGCATTTATAATGGCCCCGATAAAAAAAAAAATTAAATAAATATATATATAGCATTCATCAGAATCATTAATAATGACAAAAAAATGATTCTGAAATATGAATATTTAAAATTAATAACGGACGGTCAACCATGTTATGAGTGTTGGTGTTGTACAGATGATGTTCCTCTGACAATAAAACAAATTATTATATTATTTTAGTGAGAACTTACAAATAACTACAAATAACTAATGTTAGGGAAATCTGTTCATGTTTTGTTATGCGTTTCTGGATTTATTTCTGTATACAAATATTTGTATTGGTATCAGCCTTACAAATCCTTTATTGGTTGGGCTCTAAACAGCATATAGAGCAGATGGCTACCATAATGTATACAGTGATTGAATGTCAGGGAAATACAGCAATTACCTTGAAAAGACACAGATTACTTATATCACTGTTTCTTCTCTTACTCATGTACTGTCATGTCATCTGCAAGATGCAGTTTCCTGACAGTCAAGCTGGCAGAAGCACACACACACACACACACACACACACACAATTGATGCCATTTTTGTATGTGTGAAGTTGATGTAGTGGCACAGGTAGTAAAGATGATACAAAACTGAATTAGGTAGGTGTAGCAACTCATAAAAGGTGATATAAGCTCTGGGGGTCTGATCACTTGGTGCTGTGTGTGTCTGTGTGTGTTTTTTGTGTAGTTGTGTGGTTGCACAAAGAGTTCTCAAACTGCTGACCATGTTGATGAAACACAGCCCAAGGGCCTGTCGCCACGACAGCAGGCCATATGTCATCATGCCGACTGGGTCGGTCCAGATTGAGTTGGAATTCAAACACACACAGACATACATTTATTAAGGCTTAGGTTTATTTAATGGAAAATACATTACTCAAAAAGCTTGGCAAAATGAACACACACGCACACACGCACACACGCACACACACACACACACATTCTTGACAAAAGCAGACATCCCTTGGGGCTTAAGACATTAAGCATTAGAGCAAGAAGCTGTGAAGCAGTGCCTTCTGGGAGTTGATGTCTTTTATGAGCAAAAAATGGGTCAGAGCAAATAATACTAAAGAGGCTCTGTATGCTGTATGTAGTGAGAGAGAAGATGGGGATTCAGGAGAGAGAGAGAGAGAGCGAGAGCGAGAGAGAGAGAGATTGGTGGTATTTCATGGCTTAAAGTTACCATCAGTGTCAACATCTGTATGCTTAAGTATGTTAACACTGAGGCTAGGAACTGGCGTGCACCTATGCAGTTCATGGAAATGTGCCACAGCAGAGCTACGTAGCAGTTAGCCTACAATGGCCTCAGTTAGCATGCAGCTCCATGCCAGAGCAGAGATGAGCAGAGGGGGGAGGGGAGAACAGTGAGCTTCTGGCACAAAACACACATGTTCTCTCTGTCAAACAACACACACACACACCACCATGACCAGACTGATACACGCATTCACCCACAAATACAACATGCACAGACCACAGACTCCTGATAATTAAAGAATTATACCATTAGAGAGACAAACTTCATACCTGTGTTGCAAGAGACACGCACATATACTCATGCGTGCACACACACACACACACACCAAACTCTAACACCCACACTGTTGTTTCCAGCCGACTTCCAACCGATGCACCTACCCTCGTAATTGACAATCACAATGGCCAGCATGTAGTCTTTCCCCAGCATCATAGTTAGCTAGCTGCCTCTCATACAGCAAAACCCAGTGCTGTTATCAAACGGAGAACCCCAGACAGCAACAGAGAGAGAGAGAGAGAGTGTGGGACACTGCAAGAGAAGGGGAGGCAGAAAAGCTGGGGAACATGATATAGAAATAGAGGCAGAGAAGAGAGGGAGAAAAGAGAGAGATTGAATGCTAGGTTGTGTATCCTCTGCAGCTGAGGTCTGTTTGCTGTTGTTGTCTTTCCTCCCTCTATCTGGAGCATCAACAACATTAACAGCTCAAATAAGCCTGCCCTGCCTTTCCTGCCCTAAGACAAACATATACACAGGCATGTGGAAAGACACTTAAAATCTGGCACACTCATTTTTTATCAAATGTTGATGTTTATCACTTTCCCCCACTTTTCCATCTTGCCTTTAGCCTCTCTTGGTTGTCCTGGCAACCCCCAGATCATCGTTCATTCAGTATCATATGCAGTAGAGGTGCAAGAAGTAGGAGCAGAGAGGAAGGGAGACTTAGAGTGGGGCTGATGAAGGGAGAAAAAACAGCTATGAGGAGGACCCTGATTTACTTAGGGTGGGAAGATTGTTGAGTAAGCGGGTGACAGACAGAGATAAAGAGAAAGTAGCAGCTCAACATCTGAAAACACTGAATCTCACATGTTGGTGTACTCATAGATATATAACAATATCCAATTTATATCTATAGTGTACTGCACTCAAAGGGCTTACCATACTCTTATACACATTCAACTCATGTTTACTTGTAAGTGTTACAATGCATGTTGTGTGAGATTGCAAAATACCTCTTTAAATGACCTTCCTCAACTCAGTCTGTGTGTGTGTGTGTGTGTGTGTGTTTTTGGCTTCTCTGTGTGAAAGCAGTGTCGTATTGGCCTTCTAATCCGCAACATCCACAAAGGAATCTGACACACACCTGGGAAAACAATACGGTTTTGTCAATATGAGAGAGCGAGAGAGGCAGACAGGCGGGCACAGCTAGTATGGGTGACTATGTGTTATCAATATTGATAAATTCATCATGAATGATGCCAGAATCATGGATCAATACGTCTAAATTCAACAATATGTGAATTCTCATTCACGTCTCATGAATTATGACTTTGGATTGGCATTTTAGACCAAGATGAGCAAGAGGAAATAAGGACAATAGAACACATGGAAAGTAAATTCTGGACAAGCTGCTCAGAATCCTATTTGCAAAGAAATGTAATGCAAAGATGTTCAGAGCCTTAGATTCAAAAGGGACAGTGAGTCATCAAAGAGCTAGAAGAGAAGCATTCTGGGAGAAAAAAAAACAGCGAGGAGGCTCAACAGCTCAAAACACTGTAACTCTTACAGATTGAGAGGATGGTTTACAGCTTGGCTATAACTCAGAGGTCAGGGGCTGCTGCTCCAGAGGAGATGGATGAGTTTAATGCTGCGTTCCATTTAGTTGGAAGTCGGAACCATCCATGATTCTGGCATCATTCATGACGACACACCCACGTTGATCGTAGGGGGTTTCTAGCCATGTTATTCATTGTTAGCAAAGAAAAGTTGATAACAACCCACCTTGTGGTATTTGGAGCATGCAAACACCATAGCAACATGTCCACAGAGAGAAATGAAAAATACTGTGTATGCTGCTGATTTAATGAGACACAGTTCTGACTAGACACTTAGAAATTCAGACTTCTCAGTTCAACTGGAACGCACCGCCAATTTAACTGAACATCCAGATTTTTACATGCTGACAAAGAAATACAATGACTTAAACAGACCTTTTGCATAGTGTGTGTGTGTGTGTGTGTGTGTGTATATATATATATATATATATATATATATATATATATATATATATATATATATATATAAAATACATAAAAAATAAAAATGATTTAATGAAGTTAAAGTAGATTTGTGTATAACGGATAGATGATCAAAAGCAGCTATTTTGACAATCAATTAACTGTTTTTAAGGCAAAGTCCCAATGTACTCCAATACCAGCTTCTCCTTTGTGAAGATTCTTTCTCTCTCTACGGATCTAGCCTGCTAATCACCCCTGAAGTTACAAGGGCTCTTCCTGTCCCTGAGGGATTATGGGAGATTTACTGGAGGCTGGAGTGTTTGTTAGTCTATTCCAGCAATATCAGAGTTTGGAAAACACACATACTTGGATGCCATAAATGGAAACCTGTCATCAGCAGAAAGGACAGTGAAACCACTACATAGCACACAGGAGAAAGAAAACACCAAACACACCAGAGTAGCTGACACACACACACACACACACACACACACACACACACACACACACACACACACACAAGTATAAATGTCAGTGGCCGTGAAGTTTACTTCTTGCAGGATGTTTGTTTGTGTGTGTTAATGTGTGTACCTGTCTCTTCTGGGGAGTTGCTCTCCTGGGACAGTGTGGTCCAACTCAACTCTTCGTCACTAGGGTTCAGATTCTGAATGCGGTTCAAAGCACAGTCTGTCTTTGCCCCAGTCCTCCTGTCCTTCTTCGTCTCTGGAGAGGAGGAGGAAGAGCGGGAGGCCACTGAGAGCAGGGGTGTGTCCTCTGGACTGGGCTGCTTAGGTAAGGAAGGAGGAGGAGGTACCGGGGAGTCCTTGCCTGATTTGAGGAGCTTGAAGTTGGAGTGGAGGTTCGTCAAAGGAGACTCACTTTTTATCATCAGTAAAGGCTTATTCTCTTCGTCTTCCTGCTCCTCCACTACCACCTCATCTCCATCTTCCTCAATCTGTATCTTTGACATCATTTCCTTCTCAGACAGAATGCTGATGTCATCACTCTCCTCTGCCTCAATGTTAGAGTCAAAGCCCAAAACTGTTGTGTTGCCGTTCACATTGAGTTCCACAGTCGTGTTTATGTTACAGTCTATGTCTGATTCCGTTATCTGCTCTGGCTCTGCGCCAGTGTTAGTATCCAAGTGCAGTTCAACGTCTACCTCAATGACATCATCCTCTCTGTCATTATTGGTGAGAGTTTGACTGTCATCCAATTCAGCTGTGTTGACATTAACATCATTTGCTGTATTTTCAGACTCCAGGTCCGTCAAGTCAGGGCTGGTTGTGTTTTTGTTGTGATCTTGACCAGCTTTACGAAGCTGGTTCATTCCGTTCTTGGCTAGTTTGGGATTGTTGGGTGTTATAGAATGTGATGGGGATGATGGTGGTGATGATGATGATGATGATGATGGCGCTGCTTCTCCGAGGCCCATGGCAGCCTGGATACTGGTAAGTGCATACTTTTTACGACACTTGGGCGGCGTGGCGGAGCCCTGCTTGATGACATCACTGCTCAGCAGCTGGTTGTGGGAGGAGCGAAGGCTGAGTGAGGTGGGAGGCGTGGCGGCGGGGCCATTACGATTGGTCATATCTACTGACATCATTGTGGCACGAGACAGATCACCTGAAAGAGGAAGAGATGGGAATCAGGAAGTGAATACATTTAAATTCCAATGTGCGTTAACATAAATACAATATACTGTAGACATTAGCTTTCAGGAAGAGTGTCTCATTACTTTCTACTAAATAGAACAAACACAATATTTACTACTGGTTTAGTAATGATTGCTAAAAACTACAGTGCCCAGCTGTTTTAGGAGAACCACAGACAGGGTAGGGAACGTCCTGAGAGAAGGACGGAAGTATGGTTGGTTTTGGTCTTTTTTATGTGATTTGTTGATGATGAAAACATACAGCCTACTGCCAGGCTTATCTTTTACATCCCTGAGAGATACCACTGCACCACTGCAGAGCAGGGATAGTGAACCCCTCAACACGAAGAGGTGCGAGTATGTAGTGTGTCTGTGTGTGTTAGTGTGTCTGTGTGTGTGTGTGTGTGTGTGTGTGTGTGTGTGTGTGTGTGTGTGTGTGTGTGTGGTACCTGACAGGAGGTCAGTCACAGACCGGGGCTGGTCACTGTTTAGGGTTCAGTTGACTCAGCTGCAGATCTGAACACCACAGAGGGGATAAAAAGTAAAAGAATGATCAGAAGAAGAATGCAAAGAATCCTAAGTACTTCTTGGGTTGCCCTCGGAGACCACATTCATCCATGTAGAACCCAACTACAGCGGGTCTCTATGGAGACAACATAACACTGAGGTAGTGAAGGGACTCCAAACATAAAAAATCATAAAAAACTATAAAAGGCATTCAACAATCATATACAGAGAAGTAATGAATTCATGGGGACTGTTGTTTGGTGAAGACTTGTTCATTGTGTTATGCACATCAACTCTTCCACGTGATTAGCCACTGAATGTACAGAGGACAGTGTTTTTTTTTTCTGTCAGTAAAATCAAAGGTAAAATGAGTGAGTATTGTTGTATTTTGTACACATTTAAAGGGTCTTCCCTGTTTAACAGTGAAGCTAAAGTGGTACCTAACAGGTGTGGGTGGGAGGGGGGTCACGGCACACAGATAGGTGTTCCTAGGGGATTATTTTATGTGTTTAGAAAGTTCATCCAAACAACAATAAGGCTTCAATTTAGCTTAAGTGGTAGACCTTATAATGCTCTGCTGTAGTTACTTCAAAGTAAGAGGATATATAATGGCTTTTACTGTGTGTAAGTATTTACTTGAAGTGTTGTTATCACGTTTTTTTTGTTGTTGTTAGAGTAAGAAGATGCACTAAAATGATTTAAATACCAGACCGTTACCATGTCTGAATACCATTCCATGTCTATTGACAACACCAATGCTTGTAAATAATGAAAGGAGCTATATTTTCAGTTATGACAGGAACAATTCCTGAAAGCTTGGAGGGTTTATAAGAGTGTATTTTATGTTGAAAACATAACGACTTAAAAGAAGTCTTTTTACAGTTGCTACTTACCAGAGAACTAAGGGTTGTAGGAAACTCCAGGATGTAGCGCGTCCATACTGGTAGTCATCCAATCACGAGGGCTACACTGAAGCAGTGGTGTCCTGAGGGAGAGAGACAAACATAAAACAGGATTAATGAGAGAGAGAGAGAGAGAGAGAAGGAGGGAGGGGTGAACAGAGGACTGCAGGACACCAGAGGGACAAATAATAAAGACACATCAATTATTCATAACCTTAATCAAATATTAATACACAAGGATGTGTGTGTGTGAAAATAAGGCTAATAATTTCATATAGAGCTCATATTTCTTTCTTTAGTGCAGTTTTGCCAACCCTTTGCTGACTGGAACCATCATAAACTAAATGCCACAGGAGACTTGTAAACTCCCTGTACACTGCTTTCCGACAACGCACTCTCGCACGCACGTACGCACGCACAAAATACAGTCATGGTTTGTAGACAGTTCTCACTAACACACAAATGCTATGAGTAGTGGAGAGAAAGACAATAAGCATAATAAGAACGGACCATAGAATTCCATTTATTCCTGGCTGAGGGGCTGGAAAAACACCTGGAATGATTTTGGGGAATAAAATTGTAACAGCTGAAAGAAATGTTATCCCATGGATTTTTTAACAGCTAACAGCTGACACAAGCACCATTGCAAAGAGATAATTCCAAATTTCTAGTAATTAATCAACCTCATTTACAGATCTAATCAATTACAAAGCACACAATCCCTTGCACCACAGCTACAGAGGTAAAGGCAAAAGTGTGCTGATGACTGCAAGAACATATAGACATTTAAGTGCATAACAATCAAACGGTCATCACGATCAGGCAAATCCTCAAATGGCAATAGCAGTCAGTGTTATTGGCCCAGAAACTGAAACTGATCAGTGTTTCATTTCTCAGTAAAAAAAAACTCACAGCATGAAGACTAAACCAGTGCTATTTTGGCCTCTTGTCTCCTCTATTTTTGATTGTCTCAAGATGAGTTAGTAATTTATAGTGTGTCACTTTTATTAAAAATGTAATAGTCTAGCTATATTTCTAGCAGCACAAAGTGGAATGCAGTTATTCAACCTGTCGCATCATCTCATAACTAACCTGAGCATACAGTATAAGCCATTGTTGAACACTAGTAATGCAAGCCATTGAAAGTCAATATTATCGGATCAGAAACTCTAAGAAAACAATTACAAGCCTGTGGGAAAATGTGTCATGCAGTCGAGATGTGGACTTAGAGGGATGAGATGTAAAGGAACAAAGACACAAAATGCGTACTATTTTTCTTCCCAACTTGCAAAAATAAAATTTTTTTCCAATATCTTGCAGCCCTAGTGCTGTGTCACTTGAATGCCTGGTAAATCTATCCAACATACTGTAGAACACATGTCTGCCACAACAACAGTCTTATACTGAGCCTACTGACAAAATAGACAAACAACATCTGGTTTGGGTGCCTGGGTAGCTCACCTGGAAGAGCACGCGTCCATGTATAAAGGTTTACTCCTTGACACAGCAGCCGCAGGTTCAACACTGACCTGCAGCCCTTTGCTGCATGTCATTCCCCCCCCCCCTTCATGTTTTCATCTGCCCTATGAAAATAAAGGCCTAAAATGCCCAAAAAATAATCGTACGGACAAAAACACATCTGGTTTGTCTGGTAACACTAGGTGTTATACACAGACGGTGGTAAAAAGGTAAACCATCAGCAGCTACATATAATTTTGACCTCAAACCAGCTGTGCACTGTAATGTATTTTCTCTACTGGTTTAAGCAGTGGTTACAAAAGAGATATCATGTCATAAGTCACTAATGTTGTGAAAATGCCCAACTGACAAAGAAACAAACATTTTATAAAAAATAAACATGATAAAAAGATGGATTAAAAACCTAAAGCGCTCAAGTATAAAAACTACCAAAGGGCAAGGAAGTAGAAAGTGATTCAGAAAATGTTTGCATTCTGGGTATGCTTGCTCAATTCCTTGAATCTTGCTCCAACAAGTCTGCATTCCTGGAAATGTGTGATTTGTTTGTGTGTGTGAGACAGTATTTGTATGAAGGGTTGTCTACACTTAGAATGTATGAATCAATTCCCATTAGCGTTACAGGTTGGAAGTTGCATGTGTAATCAAGGTCTACGCCCCTACTCTAAGCACAAGAGTCATTGCAAGTAATAAGGTTGTTTAAGGATGTTCAGTCATTAAGTCAACAGTGTATAGAAGCGTAGTCATCTGAGCAGGTGTTTTACTTGCTGAAGTCCAAATAGCTTTAGTATAAGCATAACTAGAAAAAAAACTGCTTACTTTAAAGCAACATTATGTAACTATTTTACCTTAAAATGACAGCCTTGAAATCATTTTTATGCTCCACTGACTTGTAATAGGGAGAATACTGGCTGGGACCCGTCAATGTCATGCTAGAACCAGAGCCGGGCTAGTGGGTAATGGAACCAGGTACAGCATCCTCTACGGACACCATGGCAGAGATCAAGAGACCGTAGGAGACATGGAAAAAAAACAAATAGAGAAAAGAAGAGAAAGTGACAGAGCAGGAGTAAATCTGGGATGGGCTTTTACTCGAGGGCGAGTGTTTGCTAAATAAAAGGCAGCAAGACCAGACATCTTGCTGTTGGACTGGTAAGTAATATTAGCTGGCTGGCCTTGTCTTGTGTTGGTGCACTTGCTTAATGTTTGGCAAAGTGGTCGACTTGCTTGTTTTTGATCATAAGTAATGTATTCATAACAAATGCACATGTACAGCTTTCCATATTTAAGATAGCGCTGTAGAAGTGAATTGCACCTAACCCCCCCCACACACACACACACACACACACATTTTTGTCATTTTAAACTTAAGTTTTCAACCCCAACCGAGGAAATTCCTCAGACATCGACAAGCACCCTTTTGAAATCACAAAAGTCTTTATACAACTTACTTTTTTTTTTACATATGCGGTAGTACTCCTCCAGATGTGTAAACACACTTTGATGTGTCTAATCAGTGGAGTTCCTCTTTAAAGTTACCACTGTAACCTCATAGTGATTGCTTCATTGCAACAAAAATGCATCACTGTGCAAACACTATAAACAATGCTCTGAAGTTGTCTTATATTTTTATTTTCCTAGAGACAGAGATGTAAATTGAATATGTAGTTTGAATTTGGAATACAGTTTTTACACTTGGGTGGAGATAAAGTTCAGCAGCAAGTACACACTAAAACTGTAACTTTAATACTACCGACATCTGGATATGGACTGAAATTGGATGGAATGACAGTGATCGTTTTGGGTCTCAGCAAACATGAAGTACTCTCCGCAGTCTTCTGATGCGGATGAGGGGGTCTAGGCATAATTAAAGGGCCCCTCTGTGGGCAGGGCAGCATTGGCCCTGACAAAACACAGAGACAAAGAAAAATAGTAGATTTGGAGGGTGAATCTTCCACATGGACTCACTTGTATATCGTTAAATGCACACAAAAAACGGAGACACAGAGAGAGACACACGCACAGGCACACTATGTTAAAGACACATACTTAAGGCTGTTTTATGCTTCTGCAGAGGCTCTATGCAGAGCTTTCACCGTAGCCTACGTAAGTGGCCTGGTGTTTATACTATGGTGCGCTGGTGTGTGCGATGAGCCGGCATGTGTGTGGTAGAGGGAGAAGTGAGAGTGTGACAACGATTAGCTTTGGAGTGAGTACTGACTCTAGAGTCATGATGAGAGAACCAAAGTGTTCTGTGCTTTCTGACCAAGGTGAGACATCTTTAGCAGGAAAAGTTATCCCTCTCCTTGATTTCATGTTGCTGTGACCATGACGGACAGCTGAAGTCATGAGGACACACGACATATCGCAAATTCACGTAGAATAGAACCACAAAACCAACAACCGTTTGTTTCCATTCAGAGGAATAGAGAGGAAACAACTATGTGCTGTGTTTTCAAGGTGTAGGGCAGGGAAATATGACCGGCCGTGAGAACGGTCTATTTTGTTTTGAAAATTAACCGGATGTTTTATTTTGTTTTCTGTGCTCAACTTCCTGTCCCGCACTATCTGCTCTCTCCGGCATCCTTTAAAAATAGAAGCTCTGCGTATCTACTACGGAGGGCTCCGGATCGCTGGAACTGTGCCAGAGTCAGAACCCAGCCGTTCCCGGAGTCAGTGAAAATACACACATTGAATTTAATGGAAACCTAATGACTCTACCACGGTTCCCGAGCGGATCCACAGCCATTCCGCACCCAGTGGAAATCAGGAGTTAGGGCAACACACACACACACACACACATTGGGAGGGAGGGTAATAAGATCTAGGATGTGTCACAGCATTACAGTGACCTTTGACTCCTGACCCACAGAGTGTGTGTTGTTGCATGTGTGTGTTATTAGGTATGTTGGGGGGGGGGGGGCTGTTTCAACCAAGAATGAAGGGAGCAGCTGCAAACTCTCCCCTTCTCTCTCTCTTTTTACGTGCGCTGTAACTGCCAACATTTACCAGACTCTTCTGGACTGAGCAAGGCAGAGACAGATTGCTTTTAAATTCATATGCCAAGTGGATGCCTGCAGTTTGATAGGCCTCTCATCCCTCCTTCCTGCCCTTCCCGCTCAAGGTTTCTCGCATTCCAGTTCATCTGCTAATCCCACTTGACTTTTACCGCTTTCCTTTATCCCATTTTCTTGCCCATTTCCTCTCCCCTCCCTCTTCCTCTTCTAGCCTCCACTGCATTCATCTTCTACCACTTACTCGCCCCCCTCCTCTTTGTCTAGAAAATAATTTGCTTTCTTTTCTCATTAAAAGTGAAGGTTTGTAAACTCTTATCAAACCGCTGATTCTCTCTACAACTCTGATTTACAGCCACGCTTCCCATCTTTTTCATTTCGTCTCCACTCTGTTTGCAAGAAACCCCATCTGTTACCAAAACGACTGACAAGAGAGCAAAGCTGTCGCAGTTAGAGGCCAGGCTATCAAAAACAAAATGGATGGATTCATGTCAAGAAGGCAAGGCATGCAGAATAGAAAACACAACTGGGTGTTTTTCTAAATTTTGGATCAGGACGTGAACGTGTAAGCCAGCTGGAAAATAGCAGGCAATCTTCCCAGATCTTTCATGGGTTGTTTTTCTTCCATTGGCTGCCGAGTGAGCCAGAACCTAACTGCAACTTATTTTCACTACAAGGCTGAAAAGTTAGCAACA
Source organism: Etheostoma perlongum (assembly GCA_026937815.1). Taxonomy (NCBI): domain Eukaryota; kingdom Metazoa; phylum Chordata; class Actinopteri; order Perciformes; family Percidae; genus Etheostoma; species Etheostoma perlongum. The sequence goes on from CM049372.1 coordinate 16,632,656, forward strand.
CTGCTTACCAAAGACGTATATTACGATTGCTGGATAGCTCTTCACATTATAAACACCAGGTATACAGCTTATTACATAATAGTGTAGTATATAATGCTGTATACCTATACAGTATAATGCACTTTTGAGAAGCTAAAACCTAAAAGATTTTGCTACTAAACTCCAGACTAAGCTAAAAGTGGAACATATTTAGCTCCATGTTTAAATCACAATTATTTTTTAAGCCCTTTTTATTGTATTTAAAGCTATAAATGGCTTAGGGCCAGCCTGCATTTCAGACTCCCTGTTGTTTTATATCCTTATTTGTTCACTAAGATCCCCAACTGCAGGTTTGTTAGATGATCAGAGCCACAGTGGCAAAGCAGCATTTTCAATTATACTTACAAACTGTGGAAGTTGTAAAAATATATATTAAGAAAGATTTTTAACATATCTATTTTGTTAACTTTCAAGTTCAACTGGTTCTGTATACTTGTATTTATTATTGATATTATTATTAATAATAAACAAAAAAAGTATAGAAGTAAAGTATAGTAAAAATATCAATATAACATCAATCAGCCCTACACAAAGCCAATGGACAGTTGGTGATTTGTCCGGTCATTGGTGTGTGTGTGTGTGTGTGTGTGTGTGTGTGTGTCCATTAAAACAAGGAAGAAGCAGGGAAGAAAACAACCGCCATCTACAGAATGTTTCCAAAATAACAGCAGAAGCGTAGAACAGCAAGGAGCCCCAGTTATTGTGTGTGTGTTACTGTTTGTGTCCTTTTATTGTCAATAACGGGAAATAACAGAGACAAAGTAACACTCTGACTTAGACTGCAGCCTAACCAAACAATCTTGCACACACACACACACACACACACACACACACACGCACACGCCTCGCAGAAATTTCCGTGGTGGCTCCCATGGCCATACATCGTCCTTGCAGCAGCAGTGTATAGTGAGTGTGAAGGACAGACAGAAATAGCTCCACTATAAATCCACTTGTGTAGTTAAAGTACACTCAGAGAATTGCAGAGTCTCCCTGGTTCTGTGTGTGTGAATTTATGAATGTCACAATGTACTGTATACATACAGCAAAAGGGACATTTTCCGCTGTCGTGGTTTCCATGGGCGGGAGAAAGAGACAAAATGACCACAAAAGAAAGGGAAGCAGTGAGGAATGTTCAGGGTGTGCCAAAGAATCTCAGGCATGTCTCTTTTTGGGTGGGTGGGTTAGGGCAACTGATAGCAAAAAACATTTATTGGTCAACAAAAGGAGCAGACAAAACACATACAAACAGAGACAGAGACAGAGACACACACACACGCACGTGCACAAAAACAGAGTGATGACCATTTGTGAGTATGTGCGCACACGTTCCCTTTACACAACATGGAAATACAAACACAGTGAGAGTGAGTGGCCTATACATATTTACTGCATACTGTATATAAATCAAAAATGTGTTCACCTGCAAAAGTTACTTATTTACCTGCAACACTTTCTTGTTTGTGACTCAGGATGTTACAGAGTAAAAGGCATGGCACGTACCTAATGAAAGAACTCCAGCTAATAAAGCCAAAATACTACAGGTTGTGACAGAAGTTAAATGGTTTTGTAACAGACTTAGCTGTCTCACCACACACACATTCACACACTTTGAAATCCTGTGACGTGGAAAAGAAACATTTCAGAAACAAGCCAAGAGACGATTTCCTGGATTTGGGAAACTTTGGAGCAACAATGCAGTAACCCCTCCCCCCATTCCCAGACCCCCCCCCCCCCCCCTCTTCCTCCTTGCTTAACCCAGCCCCTCTTTCCTGTGGGTGAGGGAGGGGAGAAAGAGTACACCATGAACACTAACACCAAGCAAAACACACTGAAAGGAATATATATATATATATATATATATATATATATATATGCATGCCTTATTATATCATGTTTATATATACACACAAAACATTTTCCCCTTTTGGCCATATTTGTGTGTTTTTTTTCTGTAGCCTAAACTTTAAGTTGTTGTCCATTATCCTATCCTCTGTCAGGCACTGTTTTTTTTTTTTTTTTAAATAATTGATTATTAACTGAATCAAGCAATGAATCGTTCTAGAGAGAATTGCGATGCATTTAAGAATCAATTTTTTTCCCCACCCTGAGCATTCACTGATTTATTTGGATCTTCACATTAATGCTAATGTCAGCTCCAAAATTTGCTACATGCTATGATGATGCTCCCTCACTTGGGGCGAGAGAGGTAGAAATGTTACAGCAGTGAGCGGTGACTGCTTCTACGAAGAAAAATACATATAGGCTGCCAAATATATTTACCTCGTGAAACCAAATAGTGTCTGTATGAGTGTTGTGAGCTCCTCATCACTCAATCGTTCTCACACAGGGTGTTTGATACTTAGTTACTCCCCTTTCCATGAAATCGTTGTTTCAGTGTACAACACATAAGAGACAAAGAGGAGGGAGGGAGCACCTGTATGAGGCAGAGGCAATAATACAGTACATTGACAGTAATAATATTTTTTATTTTTTTGGGCATTTGTTTACACCATTGAAGTAAAATGTGACTGTGAACTAACTTAAAACAGCATGTTGTAGTTTCTGTATTTATTCCAAAAGTATTTATCAGTAAAACAGTAACAATACAGGGAAAAGTAAAAAATTGTGTTGCAAGTCGATTTAAGATGTGCACCCCTACATTTTCTGCCTGTGCCCCAAATATTTTTTTAGTTAGGGGCTATATTGCTCCCAGTAAAAAAACTCAGTCTGGAACCCTGGTATCAAGTGCACTACCCTGTTGAATTTGAATGCACTGCATACCTAAATATCTCTTCACTTGTTATCCATATTGTCGGATCTGTTTAAAAGGTCCCATGGTATGAAACTTTATGAGTTTTTTTAACGTTAATATGAGTTCCCCCAGCCTGCGTATGGTCCCCCAGTGGCTAGAAATGGCGATAGGTGTAAACCAAGCCCTGGGTATCCTGCTCTGCCTTTGAGAAAATAAAAGCTCAGATGGGCCGATCTGGAACCTTGCTCCTTATGACGTCATAAGGGGCAAGGTGACCTCCCCTTTCACTGCTTTGCCCGCCCAGACAAATTGGCCCACCCATGAGAGAGAGACATCATGGCTTTCAAATGAGCAAAGTGGCAGTTGGTAAAAGTCCCCCCCCCTCTCAAAAGCTACAGACTCAGAAATGGCACATACTAAGGAAAGTTCATTGTGGGACTGGCTCTAGTGACTGTAATTCTGCACCAAGGCTGCATTTTGGGAAAGAGACTTCAGGTATGGTATTAAGGGACCGCTAATGTCTATATAAAAGCATCCTAAAGCACCATGTCATGGGACCTTTATTTATTTATTTTTTTTTTTTATTAGACTGCAAGTTCTCATCATTTCTTTTATCAGCAAAGATAGTTATGTTAACATGACTTCTGATTCTTTTTTAAGCTTGTGCCTCTCTTCTACTTAAGTGCAAGTCTTGAAGCACTCACTTTTCAGTATCGATGGAGACCAGCAATATTTATTAAAAAACCCTTCTTTCTTTCTTAGACACACAGACAGGCACATGAACTAAAGGCCTGTTGAATTCAAGGCGAGGGCACAAGCAGTGGAGAGACTGTGGATCCTATATATAGCCGAGATGTGACAGGACATCCGAGGACAGGGAAGTCTAGACACAAACGACACAGCTCTTAGTCAGACTGTGTGTGTGTGTGTGTGTGTGTGTGTGTGTGTCTTTGAGTTCAACATGGCCTTGTTATCTCACATGTCATTATAAAGCCTGTGGCAAGCTGTTTCATAACTATGTCACAAGATTGCATTGATATCACAGCCTAGTCTGATCTGGTTGGCTGGCAGTTTTGACTTAACCAAATGATAATGTCAACAGTTAGAAGAGGAGACACTCTGAGGGGAAAAGGGGAGCATGTGAGATCCGAGAAAAAAAAATGTATCAGAAAGATAGTGACTCATCAGAAGAGGAATGTCCCATCTCTGCCAAAGGAACCACATACACCACTGCAATGATCGCTCCCTCGCCAATACTTTAAATCATCCCCTCCCTTGCTCTTGTCGTCTCTTCCTCCCTCCGTCTCTCTCCCGTTCAACCAATGGAAGTGATCATTGTTGTTTTCCAATATTAGCAGAGCATTCTTCTCTGACAGGGCATTGGTTTTGGACAGTGATGATACAGCTAGCTGACCACGGCTGCTGTACCAGGAGCACTGTACCGCCAACATGTTGGGAACAAACACACACAGGGCCAAGAAGGCCTCTCCGCTTGTGTTGCCAAGAGAGTGCAAAGCCAAGAGGCAAATTCCAGCACTGTGTGGATTATCAAAGTTACACTGTTGAATTAATTCCAATTATTGTGTACAAAAACTAATGTTACTAAATAACATTTTGGTGTTGTTGCAGCTGTATGAACCACAGCATCACATCCTCACCACAGATGTTAGCTTATTATTACTCCCACCACAGGATATGATGTAAACCCAAATCACCACAATGACTGTGATCATGATTCAACATTCCTATCACCAGTCATCCTGTGCATTCATCACACAGGAATGACTTTCATACAATTCACAGACTCTGGCCAACGAAGGTTAATTGTTACAACAGAAGGGAGAGTGGGGAAGTTGTTAGTCCGAGTAAGCTACAAATAGTGGGCGAGGCTTGCTGCAGTGTTTTATAGAGCAGTAATTAGCCTGTGTCTATGTTATCTCCTAACATACACTTACACTCTCCGTCTCTGCTGATTGGGTATGACTGAGATTTAAGTTGGCACAGCTACCAGAAGACTTACAACTTTCAGAAACATTGCTCACGTCAAATCTACGTCGTCAAGCTCAGTTGGAGACTGCGCAGTAACGCTCAGCCATCACCAGAAAAGTGCTTGTAATATCTTTCACTGGTCTCCATCCAGAACAACGGAATCTGTTGGTCCATTTCTTTAACTGTCTATGTTCAGAATGTCTGCAAAATGATTCAATGACCTACTTTGTTGGATGACGCCGTTCATTCCCCATAAAATAACCCAGTAATTTTACAAGAGAGGCTTGCAGTTACTCTGAGAGTCCTGGCATCCGGTTGCCCTTGAACTCGTCCACGCTTCCTGTTTCTGCTTTTTCATGCGCCGCTGAGAAGAATAGAGTGGTGCACGACCTCTGATCCCATACTTAAAATCCTGGCGCTCCAGTTAGAGATGGTCCGGTACCATTCTTTGCTTCCCGATACCGATTCCGATACTTGAACTTGCGTATCGGCCTATACAGAGAACTGATCCGATACAAGCGTGTCATATGTTTTATTCTGTTTCAACAACTGTATACTACTATCCCTGTATGGATGTGATATGATGTGATGTAATTTTTTGTCAGTCTGGCCCGGGTTAAACTCTTTGTGAAACGTGAACAAACACAAACAATGAACGTTGTACAACTTTCTTTTTTCATCCAGTTTGACAGTCAGTTATAACGGAAAAGAACATAGATTTTCTTTAGGGGTTTATTACGTGGTATTGGATAGGTGCATAAACTCCAGTACTTCCCGATACCAATACCAGCCTTTTAGGCAGTATCGGATGTAGATATTAGGTATACTCAACCTATTTTCATTTATATATTTGATTACAATGTCGCACAGCTCTGTTACACTAAATGCCTCTTTACATCAGAACATCTCAAGCTCCAGTGAGATCTACGTCATTTTTGATATAACATTGGTGCGCAACAGGTTGGTTGCGACGACTGCAAAGAGGCCTTTAGTGTAACAGAGCTGTGTGACATTGTAATTAAATACATAATGAAAATAGGTTGAGTATAACCTTCATCATTTTGGCCGACTGCCAGCATTCTGACTCAAATCACCAATCTAAATGAGATGAGAATGACTAGAGTCTCTAAAAATCTGATGAAAATCTTTTAAATTGACCTTTGCTGAGGTGAAATAAGGACAGATTCCGCAACTGGATGGCCTATTTCTCACTTAAAATGTTTTCAGAAACACGTTACGGTGAACTATTTTAGTAAAATATAAGTTTGTATTCTGAACAAGCTGCCATGACGGTATGGCTTTGAATTTCCGGAGAAACCAGACCCACGTGACACGTTCATCCAATCAGCCGCCGTCGGCAGTCGGCATCGTTTCAGTGTGTTCCGAGGCACCTTTTTTGGCCAACTCGGGGAGGCAGTCAGTCCGACTGCCTTTTCTGCCAACGGTCAGCATTGTGTGTCAGAGCCTTTAAAATTGACCTGCAACGCAATTTTTTACATTTCCCCGTGTTGTAACTGTTTTACTGATAAACACTTTTGGAATAAATACAGAAAGTACAACATGCTGTTTTAAGTTAGTTCACAGTCACATTTTAATTCAATGGTGCTTAACAAATGCACACAAAAAAATAAAAAATATTGTTACTGTCAATGTACTGTATTATTGCCTCTGCCTCATACAGGCTCTCCCTCCCTCCTCTTTGTCTCTCTTGTTGTACACTGAAACAACAATCAGTGATTTTCCTTCCATGGAAAGGGAAGTATCTAAGTATCCAACACCCTTTTGGGAAAGATTGAGTGATGAGAAGGTCACAACACTCACACAAACACTATTTGGTTTCACGAGGTAAAGTGAGGCTGCCTAAATATGGATTTTGTTTTTGTTTTAAAGAAGAGGTCTCCGATCTCTGCTGCCTCTACCTTTCTCACCCAGTGAGCGGTGCCGCAGCATGTGACAAATGTCGGAGCTGACATTAGTGAATTATTGAATAAATCAGTAAAAGCACATGAAGTGATATCCCACAGTTGTGATACTGAAATAAAATCTTGTTCTTTTGGTCTGAGACCTGCCAAGGTCTATCAACACACCGACCGGAAGTGCACACAAGCCGGGGTGAGGACAATAGACTGTAAGTCTATAAGATCTTAAGCAAGGTGGGATGAAGAGAAGATGGCTAACGTTAGGCTAAGGCTAACTCCTTATTGGCTATTACTACACAGCATTCTCCTCGCCAACGTACTGTCTTTAGCAAACAAAAAATATGATCCAGATCACCGCTCGTAAATGTATTATGGACTGCAACGTCCTGATTTTCACAAAAACATGGTAACAACAGCACTGTGCAACCGCATGTCTAAATGATGAGTGTGACACTACAAAGGCGAGACACACAAGTTTAGATGACGTTACTCACGCAGACGTTGGCCAACTCGCGCAAACTCGCGCTCTCCTCCTTTTCAACATGAAATCAAAAAAAGTCATCAAATTTGCCGGTCGCACATGTGCAAGTAGTTCTAATAAATACTTAGTTGCCTGCTAAGAATTGAACATCTGTCTATGAACTTAAGATTTCCTGTTGAATGCAGCAAATATGGAAGCAATCCTTGGTTTGAGACTGAGGCTCTGGCCTAGTGTGGTGATGTGTTTGAAAGTCAGTGAGAGTAAGAGAGGACAGTCAGAGAGAGAGAGAAAACCCTGATATAGCTGAACTGGGAGTGATGGGGGTATACTGTGAAAAGTGCTGCGATGTGGGAAAGACAACATCAGGAACAGAAACATGTAAACAAAAGAGTAGGAAAGTGTATGTGGGAGCGCGTGTAGTTCCCTTCAAAAGTGGAAAACGTTGTCTGTCCTCGCCTGCTTCCACAGGTAATTTGTAGGCAGAATAACATGCATACTGAAGATCCAATCACAAGGCAGTCTTGACAGCGAGAAGACAGCCGATCAGGGAGTGCTGCCAGGAGCTGACACATTACATGGCAGCACACATATACACACACACACACAAGCATGCAAAGAAAGAAAACAATGTAAAACTGAGCAAAAGGAAGGCGATAAGCAGCGAGCATGTGGGTTAAAAAACTGTCAAAAAGGAAGAGAAATAGTAAGATAGACAGATGGAAAAGAGAGAGGGGGGGGGGCTATCATTCAGCTTTACACCCTACAGGATTAACAGGGCCTCTCTGTGCTCCTTCTCTGTTCAAACACACCTCATGGCTGTCTCCCTGCAACACACACACGCACACGCGCACGCATGCACGCACGCACACACGCACACACACGGCTGAAAGTAAAGACAGTGAGACAGAGAAAAAGATTGGCAACACATACATACACCACACATAAATACAGTACATACAAACGAACTGCAGTCTGACTATCTTGCCAAGAACCGATTCCTACTTGGAATCGGTTCAAAAATGAGCGTTTCTTTATTGTAATTGTTTGGAGGATTTTGGTTTTAAATTCAACCATCACTTCCCAATTTAATATGCGCAAGTTTTGGTTAACGTAAACAGCCAGGCGCTTGTTGTGTTGCAGTCATGGAGCGCAGTAAGCACTCTAGTGTGGCTTTATTTTACATTGAAAAAGCCCTGTAAAACAGAAAAGCACCCTTGAATCAAAAATAAAATGTTCCTCTTATTTGTGAAATAAGCATGTGAACCATTTCAACTCTACCCCTCAAAGAATCGGAATCGAGAATAGATAAGAGCCAGAATCAAAATGAAGAATCAGAATTGGGATCAGAATTGTTAAAATACAAACTATGCCCAACCCTACCAACTTGACATCCTGGGATGAGTCTAGTCTCTGCTGTCCTTTATTCATTATGCATCTGTCCAAACTGGTCAGACTCGACACCCAAATATGCACATGCCTACACACACAAACACACTAGTTTGGTCAAGGGCGGACCAGTGGTATTGTTTCACAGGGGAAGCAGTGTGGTGATAACGGATCGCCATGCTTATCTGATTGCCTCACACACACCCACGCAGAAACACAGACAGTCAAACAAGCATGTACGCACATGCACACTTTCACCATCCTTTCCCATCAGCTGTTATGCATGACCACACACAGACTAACAGGTTGGTGCAGGGAAAGTAAGTCCCACCACCACACAAACGCATTTATAATCTGGCCAACATAATTACATCCAATCTGCAGAGCACTTTGGGGCTAGTTGAGATATCGTGGGGTATTTTTGGGTGTGTGACATGCTCACAGCTTCACAAGGTGACAGCTTACATTACTGAATTGATAGGTCTGTGCACTGTGTACAGTATGAGTAAATGCATATGTATACTTTATTTTTGCCTCTGTGGTAGAAGCTGCCTCAGCATAAGAGGGGCCATCTTAAAACTGAGGCGCTTTTATAACACCAAAGCTAAACAAACATGCACACAAGCATACTAGAACAGTCTGCAGTGCTTAGCCAAAAACTGGTCCCATAAATGTCCAAGTCACTTTTTCCATACTCAGCAACTCCTGTATATAAATGCTACAGAGGGAGGGAGAGTAAATAACCATGGAAAGAGTATTGATGTGAAAAAGAGCAGAAAGGGAGAAGAGGGACAGAATATAAACCTTAACTTAAAAGCCCAGGAGCCTTAAGCAATTAGCAATGACAGAGAGAGAGAGAGAGAGAGAGAGAGAGAGAGAGGATGAAGAGCAAGTCAGCAGGGCGAGGGAGGGATGCAGGCAGTGACAGAGAATGAGCGGATGACTGTGCACCATTTCAACTCTGGTGGTACAATCAGTGACATGTTCATTCTTTTGGTTCACACTTATACTATTAACAAACCAATGCCACAGTGTAAACCTTATAAGATCACAAGTATGCTTTATGAACACACCTCCTAATTGTACACATAAGAACGCACATGTGTCAGTACAAATGTGATGCAGAAAGAATGCACGAGATCCAGCGTCACCAGGAGGGAAAGGCAGAGAGACAGGGAGGGAGAGAAGCCTCAGTGGTGCACTCCAAAAACAGCAGACAGGTCCTTAGGTAATTCATGTTATTGTCAACAACTTCAGTATTTCTTCTCTATTTTAGAAACCCATGTAGTAGTATACTACATAAACTGTCTCACAAGTTCATACACTCCTACTATACAACAACAGATCCAGTCCTTGTGAAAGTCAATCAGTTGATCACCAGAAGTGAATGGTTTTGAAAGGAAAAGTCAACAATAATTCTTGCTTTACCTCTTCATGCACAATCAGAACATATCTGAACACTATCTCTGCCCCCTCCCTACCTCCAACTCCCTACCTCCTCGCACATCATTCTCTAGATTCCTTAAATCACATAACATAAACAAGCTATTAAGTGGCTCCATGTTTTTATAAGACAAACAAGTGTATTATCTCAAGGGCCTGGCAGAAACTACCCGAGCAAGGCATGGAAATGATTAGCTAGCCGCGTCCAGCCAGCACTATGCACCAACACAAGCCTCGGCCTCACTCCCAGGGGCTGCATGGCCTATAGCCCTAGACTATTCCACGAAATGTACACAAGGCGAGAGAATACCCTCCTTATTGTTGTTTGTGCTACAATGAACCTCTTTATTACTTAAAGTGTTGCTCAGCAGAGACCTGCATGGGACAAGAAGACACAGTATACAGCCATGAGTCGGGAGCATCTCTGAATGGGACCCGGAGGATAGGATCAACTGACCTGTCAGGCCTCTGGTGCTGGAACAATTAGTCAACTTATCAGTGAAGACAGAGAATAAATGGGAAACTCTTTTGTTGATTGATTAAAAGGTTTAAGTTATTGATGAAGCAAACAAGCCAAACATTTTCTTATTCTAGCTTGTCATATTTTAAGAAATTTGGATATTTTTACTGTTTTATATACGTAACATTGAAGTATCTTTGGGTGTTGGTCTGTTAACCAATTTTACTATTTTCTGACTTGATAAACATTAATGAACAAAACTAAATTTCAACTTACTGCTGGAGATGGAATAGTAAAGTTATTACAGTTTTAAAAAATTCAGACATATGTGGACATATGGTATTAATTAACATATTATAGCCTTGTAAGAAGTAGCCTACCAAACTAATTAGCTAGCTAGTTAGCTAATGTTTGTGAATCGTGTTTAGGATGGTGAGGCATGGCCAGCTAATTAAACGCTTTTCTTTTTGTCGGGTGGTTAGTTCACGTCTGTTTACCAGACACTTACCTGCCCTCTAGATACATAATGAGAGCACAAGTTTAAGAGTCGCGAGGTTTCACAAGCCTACAGCTCTGCTGTAACTATATGTTCAAGCGTTTCCCCCATTAAAGCCCAACCATAGCAGTCGAGTTGTAGTAAGCTAACCTTGTCCTAGCGGTGGTCAACGGCTGGTTGCTCGCGACAACGTTCTGTCTGTTCTCATAAACAAACGCGCTACTCCCTGACGCTACGTGAGAACTCATTCAACAGACATCACAGCCGCAATAAACCCAAAGGAACACACACTGGGTCCCATAAATTCCCCCATCTGCCGCCGCAGCCTCCCGGGTCTCCTCTCCCCCACCATCCCGACTTGTTCGCAGCACAGCAGCGGGCCCCTCAGATACCAAAGCAATGCGTCGCATCGAAGAATCTGGAAAGTTAACTTACGTTACCACTCAAATCCACTGCTGAAGACAACTGTAGCGGCTACAACTCCCTGTATTCAAGCGAAAAATCTCGGCATACAACATCACTCACCTCCTCTCCAGTGTGTTCGCGTCCTCCTCGCTGGGCTCCTGTCTAGTTTCTCCTCCCCTCTGTTTTCTCTCAGCTTGTTCCTTTCGTCCTCCCTCCCAGATGCCGCTGTTCGCCAACAGGGGAACCGGGGGACGCTGCTCCGGAAGCAAACGCACCTCTTTACTGCCTGCTGTCTAACCATGCTAGTACTATTTTATCCTAGTGTAGTAGCGCTGCTACAAATGACTACTTTATTATAACTAACTTAAGAGAAGGTCATTGTAGCCTACTGAAGGACATTTGCTAACTTGACTGTGTTTTATATGTTTTGGGAAGTTTTCCCCCCAAAAAAATTAACAAGCTCATGGTCTAGAACAATGATTCTAAAAGTGGGGTCCAGAAAAGTTAATAAAAACGTTAGAAAAGGAAAACGTGGGTAGATTAGGCATATAGCCTAATATAATAATAATAATAATATAACATAATTGTAATAATATAACATAATTTTTAACAAAATGTGGTTCACTCAATAACTGCATTATTTGAAAAGTTAAAAAACAATCAACACAGTCAAATGGCTGAATTGAAATGTCTTCCAAAACATTAAAACATTCACACTGGGTGTTGATAAAAACAACATCACACCATCAATATGATAATGCTCAAAGTTCTTCTGTCAAATAGCAAAATGTCAGCCTACAAATAAATGTTATCAGTTTGTAATGATTGTTATGAACCAATGTCCTATCTATTAATACAAATTTGAAGAGCATTCTGCATTAGTAATACATTTAAAGATAAAAAAACAACATTCATATTAGATTTTTCCAGATAACTACAAAATTAACAATTCAAAGTCACCATAATGGCAGCATGGGGTAGAATTCAGTGGCTTCGGAAATATATTGACAAGGAACAACTCAAATAGCTTTTATTCTGAAATGAGTACACTCTATCGTTTAGTGAAATTAAATTCAGCAGGATTTTTATTTTTTAAAAAGAAGAAGAAAAAGTGTAGGGCCTAAAGGAATTACTGTCTACCTTGCAACAAGAGGCACCTAGAACCATCTTAAACTTTCTAAACTTTATACTTGTTTTGTTCTAACTTGGCAGTATTCAGGTCCCAAGGTTTATTGTGTGCATTTAGGGTAAATATTGTTTGTAAAAGAAGAAGAAAATGCATTTCTCCTGTCCTCTCCTTGCTGAAACCAGACTTGCATCAACTATCTCCAGGCCACAGTCCCAGAACACTTTATTGTTGAATAGCATTTAGTCTATTCTTGAGTTGTATATGAGATAAGTAATTTGATTACCTTTGAGCTACTTTCAAGTCTAAATGAATGGGAGGCAATTTGGCTTGGGAGGTAGGAAAGGGATTAAACAAATTGTAAGCCACTTTGCTTAAAAAAAATGGCAGTGTGGTTACGGTATACATGATTTGTAGTTTATGGTCTAGAAGTGCAAAACCACAAAGGAATTACAGTTTAATTTGTTGAAATCTGAGTTAGCAGGCAGTGAGATCTAGTTGGGTGTATATGCAAGGTTGAGCATTAACAAGACACAAGCAGCCACCATGTGCATACAAAAACACATGACAGATTACATGTTTTAGTCAAAACATTGAGTGAAATGTCACAGAATTGGGTTGAGACATGTGCCTTCCTTACGATGAAACCTATTGACTTTGGTGACCTCCTGACTTTTCCTCTAGCGCGATCAAGAGGTTCAAATTTTTACTTGTCGATCATTTCAGCTTATGTCATGGATACCTCTGAAACGGCTGTACTTTAATTATTGCTTAATCATGCCTATATAGTTTTACATTACAGCACCATGGGGAAAATAACATTCATGAAGACCGTGTTTGACTTATTGTATTTCTGTTAAATAGTTGCCCACTGCCTATGCATACCAATTCATTTTTACACAGTTTAAGGTAGTACAATACAGTCTAATGAAATGATGACACCTGGTGGTTGGACATATAATTACTGATGTCTACAAACAAGCCAAGTGTTCTGTAGGTTGTAAAGTATACAAATAGTGCAAATAAATAAAGAATGTAGATATACATGGACTAGATGACTTTGTATAGTTTGGTGTTACATGGTGTAAAGGGTCTGCAGTGATGTTACCTGCTCATTTCCTGAATTGGAGGGCAGGCTCTGCAGTCCTGACCGTCTGTTCTTGTCCTGTTTGGTGGCTGATCCAAACCACACAGTGATGGACATGCAGAGGACAGACTGGGTTGTTGCAGTGTAGAAGACTCAGCAGCTCATGAGGCAGTTTGAACTTCTTGAGCTGGCGCACTAAGTACATCCTGTTAGAGCTGCAAAGATTAATCAATTAGTTTTTAAATGAATTGCCAACTATTTTGATAATCAGATTGAGTCATTTTTTTAATGAAAAAAGTAAAAAATTACATGATTCCAGCTTCTTAAATGTGAATAGTTTCTGGTTTCTTCACTCCTCCATGACAGTTAATGGAATACCTTTGAGTTTTGGACAAAACAAGACATTTGAGGACGTCGTCTTGGGCCTTGGAAAACACTGATCGACATTTTTCACCATTTCTGACATTTCATAGGCCAAACAACTAATCAGTTACTCAAGAAAATAATCAACTGATTAATCTATAACAATAACTACTGGGCCTTTTTCATGATGGTGTCAATATTGTACGCTAGGTCCTGGTTGAACAGGATTCTGTACCCACTTCTAGACCTTATCCTTGGTCTGAATAGTAGGCCTACATGTGCAGGCCTATAAGTTTAATTATCCAAACGTTTAACTACACAACAAAAACATCTTCGTAAATATATTGTGTAATACTGAATATTGCAACTTTATACACGCGCTGGAAATGTGTGTACATTTATTTCAGTGTTTGCTACACATAAAAAGAGATGTTTCTCCCTCTCTCCTTCAGCTCAAAGTTGTAACTACTCCAATCCGCCAGGTGGTGCTGTGCTGGCGTCGTCACACGTTCTTAACCAATCATCGATCAGTAGCCAGCCGTTTGAAAAGGAAGCGGGCGGTTTCCAGGCAGTAGTCCGCGGAGCGGGTTCATTGTAGTCGGGAAAGTAACGAACGACATACAAAAAAGATAATAGACTGTCAATCATTGAAGTGGGTTAAAATAGCTAATTAAATGGAGTTCCAATACGTTTCATCGATCAATGTTGATAAGTTGTAAGGGCGTTGATATAATTAGCACAGTTTGCAAAAGGTCGAGCTAGGCTAACTTGACTAGCGGATGTTAATGCTGGTGGTCTATTGAATTTGACATAAAATACGTTTGGTACGGTTATATCTGGGATTTGAAATATGAAGCCATTAAAGCCGTTATTTTTGAAGACATACGGTAAGGAGAGGCGGAAGCTGTCCGCCTGGATCTCACCGGAAAACCGCAAGCAGGCCTTCGACAGCACATGCTCAACAGACGGTGATATGTCCGTCTGTGAACCCGCAAAACCTCCGATGTCAAGGTATGTCAAGGCGAGCGTCACTTTAGTCGTCTGGGATGAAGCCTGACATGATGAAGCCTGGCGCCTATCTCCATGAACCCAGGACGGCTGTGATTGTGGGGGAGACACTAGAGGACGATACAGGAAATATTAGCAAGAACTAAGATATCATTAAACTTCCCCAGTTGGTTACATCCATTAAAACAATTGTCTGTTATTTTCTTGTTATGCAAATGAGATGTTATCTAAGGCTAGCTTTTGGTGAATTTAGGAGAAATCTACTGTCGCAAATGGGCCGAGTGTAGTAAAATAAATACCTGAATGTGTGTTTTGGATGTTTTTTTCACACTATTCTGAATGAAGACATGGAAGCAAAATAGTCACACACTAAAACTAAATGTTGATTTTGAACATCGTTAAGTTAGAGTATGACTGATTTTTTTGGCATGTTTGATATTATCATTGGATTATTTCGTGCTTATCACAGTTGTTCGTACATATGAGTTGACATAGCGCATTCTGTATGTGAGCAGCTGATAATCCACACACAACTGCAGTACAGCAATGTCATTTAGAAACAGTGCCGCAGAGCACGACTGGTTTCTCAACTGTAAAATGTCTAGCTCCTAACCAATCACTGACCAAGGACTCCGCTGGGCAATATATCGATGGTATATCGCTATCGTGATATGAGACTAGATATCGTCTTAGATGTTGGCTATCATAATATGGCATAAGTGTTGTCTTTTCCTGGTTTTAAAGCCTGCATTACAGTAAAGTTATGTCATGTTATGAACTTACAATACTGTTGTAACTGTTCTATTATTTGCCTTTACCCACTTAGTCATTATAGCCACATTACTGATGATTATTTATCAAAAATCTCATTGTGTAATTATTGTGTAAAAGCACTATAGTGCTTAAAGTCAACACTACAATATTACAATATCAATATTCAGGTGTTTGGTCAAACATATTGTGATATTTGATTTTCTCCATATTGCTCAGGCCTACTAATATATAATTATCAAAATATTTAAACTGTGAAAAATTAATATCTGGATCTACCTCAAAAATCCATCATTGGTCTGGCTCTTCTTCAAGTACACAAAACCCTGGCAGTGTAAAGCTATCTGAATTAGGCTGAAGCAATGGTATGTACACAAACCATACCACCAATAAGATTGGCATACTTTAACAGGAATACGGTAAATTGGTTTCTAAAATACCTAAAATTACGCATTCCAGGCCATTTATCGTTTAAATCTTTTCCTGACCTATGCCTACTTGCTCTCACATTCGATACCGTATCCTTACTGCCCCTTATGTGTCCATCCTTTTTTTCATTTTGTGAGGAGAGGGAGGAAGACTAGTGTTGCTAGTCGCAGAGCGTTGCGTCCTGCCAAGAAAAGGGCCATGCTATGTCTGGCTGAAAAGAGCAGCAGCAGCAGTGATGAGGAGACGCCCACCCCTCCTTCCTGTCCTCGGCCTGCCCAGCAGAGCAAGCCAACCAGGTCTGTGAATAAAAATGCACCTGGCAATTTTGATGAGATGTTATTATTAATTTGCGTTTTGTAAACTGTAATCCAATTTTAGATTATTAACATAACAGTTATGGATTGTATTCCCAGTCAGATTTCATTACACTACAAGGTTTTATAATATTGTGTGATAAACATTTTGTCCTCCTCAGCAGAGACAAAATATCCTTGTTTCTATTTTTCATGTAATGTCTTAAAAATGTTTTCCCTAATCTACTTGCTAATGCCCCATGTTCTACCTTGCTCATTGGTTGGTTTTATTTATTTTCTTTATGATAATAGTGAAGAAGGCAAGTGATAAGCAGCCAACCCTGCCAGGAGAAAATTCATGTTGATCATCACTGCCCTTAACATGTTCATCCCTTTTTGTCGCAGAGAGAGGAGGACTGGCGTTGCTAGGCGTAGAGTGGGGGGTCATGCCAAGAAAAAGGCCATCGTATGTCTGACAGACACCAGCATTGATGAGGAGAACATCTCTCCCTTCTGTCCTCAGCCTGCTCAGCAGAGCAAGACATCCAGGTCTGTGCACAAACAGGCATGAGCAGAACACGATGTAAATGATTGTCAGCATGTACAGGGTTTTGTGGTCCTTTTTTGTTGTTGTTAGGACAATAGTGTCTTCAAAGATACATTTGACAATACTGGCATTAACAGAGGACTTGTGCATTCAAGCAGATCCAACTGTTTTTAACAGTTCCTAAAATATCCTCATTGTGAATAACTCATTGCGAATGCTGCACTTTGAGATCTCAGATCTAGGGCTGCTTGTTAAAATGTCTTAAAATCCATTTTGTCACCTTATTAATTAGCTGAGGAGTGTCTTCTATCTGTGGCAGTGTTCAGACCAACTTTGGTGCTGCATAAAAACAACCCAACCCTCCTATTCATTTGAGGCAGCACAGGCAGTTGCAAAAAAAACAAAACAGGGTTGACCTGCAAAAAAGGTTTAACTCTGCCTAACAATGCAACATCATCAGGCAGGGTGTATTTCTACTGTTTACCTTGTACATTGTTGTGGTATATATCTTAAATGATTTGTTCTTTTATTCTATACTATTATTATTTCATGTACATTGGATCCTGTTATTTCATGTATATTCTCTATGCGTGCTGTGTGTCTGATATTCTGCTGCTGCAACACTGGAATTTCCCTTTTTTGGATTTCAATAAAAATCTATATCTGTCATTGCGACAAAAGATCAAACAAACCGTTGCCGCTGTGATAACTTTAGCTTTCTTTCTTCTCTTTCTCAGTGATCATCTTCTTTCTGCTGGCCGCTTTGTAACCCGCCGCAGACATGCTGCTGCCACCAAACACCAACGCCCTAAATCAACTTTCAGTATGGTCAACTCTTCAGATGACTTTACTTCTGGAGCTTTGACTTCCTGGAGGATTTGTCGGGCAAGGAGGGTCCCCCCGTCAAATGTATCGAGTGCAGAGAACTCGATGAATGCTGCAGGGACTGCTGGCTTTGCCATCAACCCCTTCCGAGAGATATCCCTCAATGAGTTGACAGATCACAGCCTCGGACCCTGCCCCAGGAAACCCATCTTTTGCTCCACGCCCTCAGCAGGCTCCTTCAGCAAACGGCCACGCCTTAAACCCTTATCAATAAATGATCAATCTTCCACCCCCCCATCCATGTCAGTGAGTTGTATAGGCGTCTTCAGCACATTCCAAGAAGACGTAGATTCACCAGCGCTGCGTATCTCGGCACCATGTTCTGCACCACCCATTGGACATCATTCTGGGGAAGAGCTGCTGTCAAGACTTGGTGAGCAAGAACCAGACCTGCAGCCCAGGATCACTAATAAGACAAGTAGCTGTAGTGTGGAAGCCAAAAGCTATGGTGAAGACACAAAAACCAAGAATGCTGAGGAATTACCAAGTCTGAGTCTGCTCTCTACCGATGACAGCAAAAGCAGAAGTCATTTTGTGTCAGCAGCCGGAGGATCAGGGTGGCTGACAGAGGCTCTAAAGGAGAAATGTTTGACCGAGCACTGCTTGGTGCAGCTAGAAAGCTTGGACAGCATCATTGTTTCTCAGGCAACTAAGAAATGCACAGGTCAGCTCCAAAAAAATTATTTGTCACCACAGAATTCAGACCCAAACAAGTCTGGCAATGACTATACACATAACATTGAGGAACCAGAAAATCTCACATCTTACAGTCCAATAGCTCCGACACTGTCTAGAGACCCAGAAACGGGAAAAACGGCAGCGTTGCTCACAAAGACTCTAAAGGAGAAATGTCTAACTGACAAAGCCATTGTTGGGGTAAAGCGAGAAACATTTTCACAACTAAAAGAAATTCTGCAGCTCAAAGACACATTTAAAGTACCCACAGATGCGTCAGACTCGGCCAGTGAGGACCAGACAAAGAATAACCACCAGTCTGAGAGTGACACCTATCCCTGTAATGAAATCAACATGAAAAAGAGAGGCTCAACTAGCTCTAAAAACAACGTTGCTTCAGACAAAGAAGAATTTGTGAAGAACTCTTCCAACATTTCTCACAAAGGAAAAAAGACACATTTGGCTCCTAAAGAAAAGAAAAGGAGGAGCACGTCCACGGACCGTCCTGGGACAACCAGGAAGGCATGCGTAAGCGGTCTGAGTGTGAGTCGCTGGAAAAACAAAAACAGTGCTAGCACACACGTGTTCAGGAGCAGGACTGGACAGACGGGCGGTAACAAGGCTGTGGACTGCAGCATAAACGAACTGATCTCCACACAACACAAACAGCCACGGGTGAGAACAATATGCACACAAACACACAGCACAGTACTGCTGAAACATTGTTTATTCACTGAATGTCTATCATCGACATTCAATACTATATCGATTGATATAGTAATTGACATTATTGATTATTGGTTAGCCCTTGTCAGACAAAGTAAGCAATGTAAAGACCTTATTTTGCGCTGTTGGGACTAGTGATGAACCTTTAAACTAAATTATTAGTTAAAAAGTGAAAATATTGGTCAGCTGTAGTCCATTTTAGGAGCAATACCACAGCAACAAGGGCACTTTCCAGATAAAGTGCCCTGGCTACTCCACAGACCACAGAATGTTTGTTACCTTCAATGGAAATTTAGCTCCAGAATGAAAAATCTTTGTTTATAGATTGTTCTCATTAACAAGCATAAACAAAACATTTTGTTGGGTGTTTCAAAGTTTTTTTTCTTATCATTTTTTTTTTATTACTGTGAATGCCATAAACAAAATTTCTCAACCTGGGCAAACAAAACGCCAACTTATCTGCACAGCAAGGTATTACAACAGTTTAAAGGTAAAATATTCTGTGTGTTATGTTTTGGACCAACCTAAACGCCACACACAAACCAGTTTAGGTTTAAAGTATGTATTGTTTTCGGTTCTACTACAATCCACCCAACTGTACTTAAATGTTAAGTTTGGGAGGATTTCAAATTACGACATATAGAGCTGTGACATCATTGAGATTGTGAAATCCTTCCTGTGATTAGGACCTGTTGGGAACCACCATCAATTTCTCCACCCCGATGAGAGCGAGTCGGCTCAACCTCTCATCTCTGTTGGCTGACTTCACACCTAACACACACACCTGGAGTCGACTCAAAGCGGCCCTCTCTGTTCATCGCAAGGGCATGGGTAATACACACAGACAATACCAAGTTGTGGGGCAGCCGTTGGCAGGTCGGTCGGTTTGGTCGATATGCTCTTGTCCGACAAAATGTTTATTGGTCTGACAATCACTAGTTCATAAGGCTGCGTGTCCACCAAAGCATTTTTTCACAGCTGAAAAAGCCAGGCACTCTTCTGAAAACATCCAGCTGGGAGCGCATTGGAGGCACGGAGGTTTTTTCAGCTGAGACGCTTTGGTTGTGTCTGGTTGCTATGATCCGGAATATTTGCGGAATTAAAAAATGTCGGCACAAAGTAGAGTACTCTCTCTGACCCTTGCTTTGGATGAAGGGAAAGCTGAAGCACATAGAGAGAGGACAGATATATACGCTTCAGCAGTATTAATTTCTCCGTTGTTTTTGTTCAGCACTTGTACATGTAGGATGTGATGGTTGGTCTTTGTGATTTTTGTCCCACCCCTACTCGACCATGATTGAAAAGCTGGGAAAAAAAGGGACAGGGAATAACGCTTTGGTGGACACACACCGCTACCAGGTAGAGTGCACTGTGGCCGATTTATGTAATTTAGAGATAAAGTGCAGATTGTTTCCCCCATCGATTGAAGTGTAGGTAGAATTTCAGTTGACCAAGATTTTCTTTGGCCCTACTAAATTGTAATCTGTCCCTTGGTTGTTTGGGACTATTGATATTTTAAAATGTAATTTAAAGCCACCAATGTTCTTTTTAATCTTCCTTGTCTCATTCCCTCTCGTTAGTTCTTTGCACTCCGAGCAGTTTACCTCTGTCAGAGTCGGGGTCACCTAGAAGAGTGAAGTTGGCAGATATCAGCCAGGACCTTTTTGCCACACCCTTGCGGACACCACTCCCCAAACACCTCCGGTCACAGCTGCTGAGCCGCAATTCTACGGTACAGTACACATATGCGTCAAGATTAGTTAAGTTTTAACTTTGTACTTTATACGTGCTTGATGTTTGACTGTGAATGGGTTGTTACACTTGATGTGAATGTGTGTCTCTCCTGTCTTTTGTCACAGGTTGCGTTCTGAGGATGCAGATCTGTCGGATGCAGAGAAGGTGTATGCCGAGTGTGGCCAGCAGTGCCCTCTACCCTGGGAGGAATGTATTCTCCCTCACCGTATGAAACAATGTGTAAAGATAGGTGAAGGGACCTTTGGTGAGGTCTTCTCCACCACCAATGCCTCAGGAGACACTGTTGCACTCAAAGTATGTGTGTTTGTGTATATATGTTTATTCTGTGTTACTTTGTGTGTTAGGCATTGTATTGTGTAAGATGTATGTGCAATGTGATTTAAACCATATAACATGTTGAGTGTTAAAATTTAAAGTGGCCATGTTTAAAGTATGTTTAAAGAGCTAGGCTTCCCTGTTGGACAGAAATGTTTAACATAATATTCTAAACTAGCTTTTTTCCTGAGCTTTTGACCATGGACAAAACTGACAGGTTAAAATCATTAAAGAAAGTTGATTTAATAAAAAGAAAAAAAACTAACTCATTTAATCTGATGCATCACTTTATTAAAATTGAGGATTTTGTTTGAGGATCATTCAAAGACAGACATTCAAAGTTTCATTCTAAATCCCCAATAGAAGCTTTGAATGTTCAGCTCATTCTCTGTAAGCGATGCAGCATAAAAACACGGCGGAACTAGCCTCCTAACTCCGGCTTAACGTTACACCCTTGCTTCCTTTACAAGGACCCAACCGTTCTAGTAGTTCCCTCCAGAGCAAGCAACAGTGTGACAGTGGTGAGGAAAAACTCCCTTTTAGGAAGAAACCTGGGACAGACCCAGGCTCTTGGTAGGCAGTGTCTGACAGGTGACTTTTGCACATGGACCAGTAAAACGTAAATGTAATTGTCCATAGGACAAGTGCCTCAAAAAGTTAATGTCAAACACCGGTCAGTCATTTTATGTTAAATTGAAAATGGCATTATAAAGAAAATATTGCAAAGCGTTTGGTCTAGGCATGACAAATGCCAAGAAAGCACACAGTTCAATGATAAAGATTTGTTATAAATGTTTGATGAAAATGTGTGTGTATTCTGCAGTTAAACAGAGACTCCTGTCTTGACAGATCATTCCAGTAGAGGGCAGTGAGAAGGTGAATGGAGAGGATCAGAAGACATTAGGAGAGATTCTCCATGAGATTATTATCTCTAAGTAAGTAGTATAGGAAGTACAAACTGTACTTCACACTACTCCATTTGCTGGGATACTATAATCAGGTGGGACACCTTGGAAACCACATGAGAGTTCAGCTAAACAACTTTGTGTGTTTGTTTTTTCTGCCAGGGAGCTGAGCAGCCTGAAAGAGAAGCTGCGGAACAAGACTCACGGGTTTATTGGACTCAACGAGTAAGCAACTCTCTTTGGTCTTGTCTTTTTGTCTGTTATCGTCTCATTCGTTTGGATTTTTAATTACTGGGACTCGACTTGTTCCCTCGCAGTCTCCACTGCGTTCAGGGCTGCTACCCTCCAGATTTCCTGAATGCTTGGGACATCTTCGATCAACAAAAAGGCTCTGAGAATGACCGACCAGGTCCGTGAGAGAAACACCTGTTTGCGTCAGGTCGCAGTGGCTGACCAAAATCTATCTATATAAGACCAGGCTATGTGTTTTGTCTATTTCATTGGGTCTTTCTTTTTCTCTCTGTTTAGATTTCTTTGAAAAGGATCAGTTATTCATAATCCTGGAGTTTGAGTTTGGAGGCATGGACCTAGAGAACAGCAATGGAACGGTAGGCTGCCTAATACTTCCCCTCTGTGCTTTACAGTGTTTTGCAGTGATGTTGCACATTCATCAATCATGTCAGTAACTGCTCAGATTGTTTCTTGCTGCCTAAAGCTGAAGCTAGCTCACCCCGCTTGCAACTTCAAATCCTGTTTTCTTTTGTATGCTGAGACAAGTGTCTCGTTCTTAACTTCTATGACTTAAGTTAAAATGCTTGCTGATATTAGGCATTTCCTGATCTATCGGTATCGGCATTTATAATGGTCAATTTAAAAAAAATGAATTCATCAAAATCATTAATAATGACAAATGATTCTGATAAATGAATATTTAAAAAATAAAAACGGACTGTCAACCATGTTATGAGTGTTGGCGTTGCATAGTTTGTCCACCAGAGGACACTCTACAACGTCCCTGTTGGCAACACTGATTTTTTTGTTTGTTTGTTATTGTGTTTTTGTTCAAAGGACTTTAAGTTTCATATCTTAAGTTTGAATTTTTATAAATTTTATTTAGCAGAACTTTAATATATTTTGATGTTCCTCTGTTGTGACAATAAAACAAATTATTATTATTACTATTATTTTAGTGAGAACTCATAAATGACTACAAATAACTAATGTTATGGAAATAACATTGCAACATGTGACATGTTTCTGGATTTGTTTTAAAAATATATATCTGCATATCGGATTTTTAAATAACCAAATATTCAATATTGATATCGGCCTTAAAAATCGATCGGGCTCTACACTAGATGTGGCTCAGTACACTTGTACACTGTAAGAATTTTGTTTGTTAGTTTAGTATTCTCATTAGCTCCTGCAATGCAATAATTGGACAATGTAGTAATTAATTTACAATATTCACATAGCAATACATCATCAACAATACAAAATAGGACACCATAAGACAAAGAAGAAACACACACAATAGTGTAATTTCATAACACTACACATGGTAATGACAAAATACACAGACAAGACAAAGACGGACACATAGACAGGACAGCTCTGCAGACAAACATTAATGAATAGACTGCATGCATAAAAATAAGTCTCTTGAACAGAGACTTAATGAAGACCTTAAATATGTATGCTGAAGATAATGCTGAAACATTGAAGAAGAATATGAGCATCTAAAAGAATAAGCTTCTGTATTGATTAGAAAAACAGTATTTTTTTCCCTAAACTATTAGCCCATTGTGGGGTGTGTGCAGATGTAATCTTTAATTCAAGCCTTTATTGTGTTGTCAAGCTGACGTCTTTGGGAGTGGCGAAGAGCATCCTTCATCAGATCACAGCTGCCTTGGCTGTTGCTGAGCAGGAGCTACACTTTGAACACAGGTAATGTCCTCTGACCTTTTGATGTTATGAACAGCCCGTTCGCCAAAGTTGACTGAGTTCACTTTTGCACAGCGGTTGCAGAGTTGCAATTGTAAAAGGCTGCCTGTAAAACCCAGCATTAGAACGTTAAATGGTACCGTCTTTGGGTTATATACTCAAATGTCTTAACTAGAACCAGATGGGATATGTGGCACTCGGTATCAAACTTGTGTTGTAAGCCAGTACAGGGCACAGTTGGGTGTGTATGCGGTGTCAGTGTGATGGAGGATTTGTTGGTGGCTCGTAACAGCAACTTTATCCCCCTGTGTTGTTTACTACAGGGACCTCCACTGGGGCAACGTGCTGGTCAAAACAACCAAGCAGAAGACAGGGAGCTTCCTCCTGAATGGAGCAGCCCATTTCCTGGAAACTAAAGGGGTGTTGGTTCGCATCATTGACTATTCTCTCTCCAGACTCGAAATCGGTCAGATATTTAGTTTTTTCCTCCCTTGTCATATTTGTTTTGCACATAAATATAGGCCTGGTAAAATCATGACGCGTAATTAACAAGTATATGTTTTGTTCTCTCCAGATGGTCTGACTGTGTCCTGTGATATCTCTGAGGATGAGGAGCTTTTCATGGGCCAGGGAGATTACCAGTTTGAAATCTACAGACAAATGAGACAGGAGAATGGGTCAGTGCATTAATGTGTCTGAGCCATATTCAGAAACAGCCAGCGTGCCATGTAACGCTGTAAGGGGCCACATGGAGCAGTTTAACTATGCATAAGAGCTTATTTTACACATATAATAGAGATTATGTGTAGAGGATAACCGAGCAAACATTGGATTTGTTATTGATTTGAATTGAATTAATATGTTTAAATTAATTATATTTGTTGGACCGATCTTCTGATTTAAGTCTTTTTTTTAAATAAGCGCATTTCCCAAACTATTGCTTGAAACAGACATCAGTCTGTTGTGGATACTCATGCTAATTGTTAGAATTAAACTAACTATCCCAGAGGTATTATATTACTGATGTATTGCTATGCTGCTCTTTTTGTCTCAGAAACAACTGGTCTAACTACCACCCCCATACCAATGTGCTGTGGCTCCACTACCTGTGTTCCAAGCTGCTTTCCATGAAGTACCGGGGCTCAGGAAGGGGGGTCAAGGGCATGCGAGAGGAGCTCACTCGTTTCCATGGCAACGTCCTCCAGTACAGTTCTGCCACTGAGGCGCTGCAAAACTGCCCCATGTTTCACTAGTACTGAACGCATGAAATGTGATGATGCTCACACATACAGACATATATAGTATAAAGAAGTTACCGTAATTAACGTAGATATAGATATTGTATATGCAGAAACAAATTCTTAATCAATAAATGTTTCAATGATTTTTTTAACTAGATTTGTGCAGAAGTGATTTGTTGATTTATTATTAAATTGATAGGCAGAAAAGTAGTTTCCAACTGTTTTGATAATAAATTAATGAATCAATAAACTGCATTCTCTGGTTCCACCTTCTCAGGTGTGAGAAGTTGCTGATTGATACAGTTTTTTTTGTGGGGGGGTTCTGCTGTTGGTTGAACAAGCAATGTCAAGATACATTCCTTTTCACACTTAATACAAACATCAGGTGTAGCACTGTTATATCTGTTAAGTTTAGTTTAGCTGGAGTGATATACGTTTGCATCAACCAGTTGTATTGTAGTAATTTCAGGAGAGTGTTAGAGGTTCTCAATTGGTAAACTTTGCTGGAGTTCCTCCATTTCCTAACAGGGAGGAGTATCTCTTTCTGTGAAGTAAAACAACAGTGTTCTTAATTGAGCTGCCCAATAGTACCAGAGAGGGTTGGGACATTTGAGTCCCCCTCTGTCATAAGGTAAATACAATAGTGACACTCGTGTCTGGGGACGTCTGTTACTCCACAAAAATCAAACAATCTTTTAAGTTGAGTGAACAGGTTACTTGGAGGAGGAAGTGGAAGAATTTGAAACATATACAATAGTTTTGCCAGTATATTCATCTTGAGGATGTTTATTTTCCCTATTACTGACATTGGTAAGGGTGTCCACCTTTCCAGCATAGCATTGAAATTTCTTACAGTAATGGTTCATAATTACTGGTTACAATATATTTAAGTTGTGGGACAATTTGAATGCCTAGACACATAAAGCAATCTACCATTTTAAATTCTGTGGCTATTTTAGGACTTTTACTTTCCAATTGATTTAAGAAAATTGACAATTTGATTTGTTTTCTTTATTTCCTGAGATTTTTCCAAATACATCAAGAAGTTCTAATAGTTCAGAAATTGATTTTTCCATCTTTTTAAGTAATATTATTACGTTATCTGCAAATAGGGCCAGGCAATGGTCTTGTTGTCCAATTGATATGCCTGTTATATTTTGGTGTGTTCTTACCGCTATTGCCAGTGGTTCTATCGCCGTAATGAACAGCAGGCGGAAAAGGGGTTCCCCATGTTTACATTCTAAGTATCTTAACACTTTTTCCTTTTTATTATTTTAAAACTGTTAAAATGTAAAATATAACAGTAAAACTGTTTTAAAATTGGAAAAAAGTGTCATCTTTAACTTTGTAAGATTTAGAGGTCAGATTAGCTACTGTTCACTTAGATACTCATTGTAAAAGGTGTTAAGATTTGGGGTGGCCACATATTTGCACACCACTGTACCCCAAATAAGTGTCTCTATCTTGCAAATAACTTAAATCATTAAACATTTTAGTTGTCTGAGATCAATAAAGTTTATCTAATCTCAGGGTTAAACGATATGACATCGTGAGGACATTCTTTTTTATACTGTGATGTATTAGGCCATTATAAACAATGTTTCAAATCAATGCACAGGACTGCTGTACGGAAATTAGAGCATGAACAATACTTCAGCGGATATTAGCTTATTGCTGGTCATTATTTTGTGTATACTGTATGCTGGCCAATAAGAAAAATATGACTGTTGTGGTTAATATATTGGAATTTCTCTCAAAATATCTATCAGTATTCACATCAGTTAGGCTATACTGGTAATTTAGGATTTTTGCATCAATGTGGTAAGGGAGTTTGATTGGTTACATTTTTCATTTGATGATTTAACCCATTTAAAACAGATATTCCCAACTGGTTGTTTCATCAATCTTTGTAAGAAAATGAGTTATGTGATATAAATGAAACATTCTTTGATAGAGGATTTTATGCCTATCAGCCACTTCTTAATACAGGCAGGCACAGGTACCACATTTAGTTTCATACCTATGATAAAATGTGCATGCTGGTTTGTTAAACCAGTGTACAAAGAAAAAGCACTTACAAAAACAAAATATTTTATTCCATTTGTTCATTAAGATTATCATACATTTTTGCATTGAAACAAGCTTCATTTTGGTATGGTGAGTCGTGTATCCATTTTGACGAGGATCTTGATTGAATACGCTGAATGCTTCCATACTCAAAGAGACACTTGGTTGTTGATTTCAAGAAATGTACGTTTGCCTGGAATAATCATGTGATGAGATTCGAGCAAAGGTTGCATTTTTTAAAAAGGAAGACCGCTTTAAAAAAAAAAAAAAAAAAAAAAAAAAATAGATATGGAGACATTCCAAAATATACAAACAAGATCCGGCAGGCCTATGTTCTGAGAAGAGGTCAGGCATGTGTTTGAGAAGCACTTTTTGGTTGAGCTTTGAGGCAATGTTTGAGATGGCCTTGCTGGTGATGTGTGTCTGTGTCTGTGTGTGTGTGTGTGTGTGTGTGTGTGTGTGTGTCTGTGTGTGTGTGTATGTATGTGGGAAGAAAACAGATGTGTATAAGAAGCAATGAGTTGTATTTGAGGAAATGTCTTGCAGCTGCTGTGTGTGTGTGTGTGTGTGTGTTTTTGTGCTCAGAAGGAGAAGTATTTGGTGAACCACTCCTGTTTCAGCCCTTCTGTTCCCCTCTGCTCCAGATACTGGCCTCTAGAAAACACAGAGGGAAAACACAGAAATTGACTATTTGCATATATATATCATTATCCTTAGGTTCAGAGCATTGTGCTTATTTTGAAACTAGTGAAAGACTGAGCGATTGACACACCTATTCTAGTGAGGTGCTGTCTTGCAGGTAGACAATAACAAAAACGGGAAAGCTGCGCACTCATAGCGCTGATGTATTTATCATTTTGATTTGTTTTGTTCAGGACAAGACAATAAAAGGCAGGTATTTCAAATCAGGGCAGTCAACTTGGAATACCAATCACAGGAAAGGCTGAAACCATTAAAATATGTTTGAAAAGACAATAATACTGTTAGTGTCCCAAAAAGGTTTTATATATTTTCCTTAATTTTTTTTTAGATTTATTTTTCACACAGTGACTTGAAAGATATATTTTTTTAATTTGGTCTTTAATATTGAATATTTTTTCATTTGTGCTAGTTGATTTCTTGATTATATGTTTTGGGTTTTAGGACTGGGTTATCTTATTCTGAAGGACATTTGCCAAAACGTCGATATTTATTTATGTTGATATACGTTAAATTAAAATGTTTCTACCTGATTGATTGGGCCTGCAAATGTGCATGTGGCTCCTGGCAGGAGGGCGAGACGTAGCGGATACCCGTCTGCGATGAGGGGCAGACGGGGAGCGGGGGCGGTGGGCGCCGGGGTGGAAGGGATGCAGGAAGTCCGGGATCTGGTGGAACGAGGGATGGAGGGGGAGGAATGTTGGCTAAGGGAGAGGGAGGTGTGCTTATGTGGAAGAGAGGAGGTGGAGTAGTGGAAGGTGGTCTGAGGTTGGGAGGTGGACTGGTGGGGGAGGGTTGAGGAGGAGTGCTGATGGACTGAGGAAGAGGAGGAGGAAGACGATGAGGAGGAGGGGGGTATGAAGGTGCTGCTGTTGTAAGGACCGACACTGGGGATGCTGGTGGCACGAGGAGGAGACTCCACATTCTTCCGCTGTTAGGAGGACAAATTCACATATAGTTGATGTTAAAAACCAGCATCGTTTATCTTGGTACTCCAAATGGTTTGTCCATTCAAGTTTTGTAAATGGACTGCATCAAAGTGCTTTACACTCTACAGACTCCATATATGGCTCCATATATTTAACAGCCAAGGTATTAGTTTATAATTTCTTATTATTAGTGGTAATTAAAATCATGAGCACATTACACAGAGGGGGGCGCGCCTTTATGACAGACTGGCGATCTGTCGATTGGGAAGTGTGTCAGGGAGAAGTTGGCTTTGGCCCAGTGAGCACTTCTGGCTGGAAGGAGGCTCATTTTCACTAAATGTTTTGTGCACGCAAACACACAAACTCACCCTCATGGTTGGCGTGACGCTCCCGGCGCGGGACTTGCTGTCACGAAGCCTGAGGGTGCTGTTGTCCCCGGCAACAGGAGGGTGGAGCTGCAGCTGATGCCTCTCTTCCTGGAGGGAAGGAGGATGAGGAAGGACTTTCATTGGCCTCATTCACAGTTCTTTCATAAGAGTTGTGTCTGGAGGGTGTACTTGTTAGCTACCCTGCCTCATGCCACACAGATGGTACATACAGCACTCGCCTACGCATATATGACCCCTGATGTTTAATGAACACAATGTTTCAATTGAATTTGTTTTGAGTGGCAAATATAACCCATTTTAGTTTAACTCTTGGTCACTACACTGTTGAATGGCTGGCCATTTTGCACCATTTTTCCTAGCTTATTTTACCAGTTAATAAAAGGATTCAATATTTGATCTCAACTCAAGGTTCACCTACTTGCCAGTTCTGGAGCTTTTCTCACTATCCTGAACAAACTCAAACTTTTTTGAAACATAGTTTTTTTGCCTTGTGCCTTTATTGGATAGCAACAATTAAGAGACAAACATTGGGGCAAGAGAGAGGGGTTCAACAACAACATCCCCTGAGGGAATCAAACCGGCAACATTGCTCTTACATGTTACACATCCTGTATGCATTCTAGCCACTATGTCACCAGGTCACCCCCAGCTCCACATGCATGAGAAGAATCCCTACAAGTGGTCAGATGAATGGAAACTGGGCAAACTAAATCTGCTAATAAAGACTGTGTGATGCGATCAAAGCTGCACAAAAAGCAAGAAGTCGACCTTGAGTTGAGATCAATAAAGATACAGAATCCTGCCTAAAGGTGTAGTAAGTGATGTTAATCCAATACACTTTTTGTCAAATTCAGTGAATATCTCTTCACAGTCATCTAGCTCTCTATTTTCTGTGCATGCACGCATTCTTACGACTAATCTTTTGATGAGCTGGTCTCTCTCGGTCAGTCTCTCCTGAAGTCTCCCCAGATGGAGGTCATCACTTCGAGGCTCCCTCCTCCTGCACCGTTCCTCCCGCTCACGCAGTCTGCAGTTAAATCATATACACAAACACACACACTTTTCTCACATACCCGCCCTTTAAACTGTGTGTACTGTATCTCCGCGTGTTTGTCCTCTACTCACTCGTTCTCCAAAGCCACTATGCGAGCCTGCAGGTGCGTCTGGGCGCTGCTGTATTCAGACACCAAACTCTGCATCTCCTTCTTGTGTTGCCTCCTGATGTCCTCCACCTCGTCTCTCCTCTTGTCCTCCCCGTTCCTTCTTCTTCTCCTCGTCCACTTCCTCTTCTTTTACGTCCTCCTCTTTCCTCTCCTCCCAGTGTTTCTGCGACTCCTCCAGTTTCTCCATCTCCACCCTCAGTTTCTCCACTTCCTCCTTCAGACGTTGTGCTTCTTCTTCCAACTGGGCGTCTCTCTTCTTCCGCAAATCTACGACTTCTTCTTTTTTCTCTTCAGCTTCAGGATTCTCCTGTACTGACCTGATAAGGGACAGCAGATCCAAGAAAAAGGACAGAAATAATGGAAGTGGCCCGTTTAGTACAAGAAAACCATTGTGATAAAGAAAAAAGAGTTGTTGAAAATGGGTGAATCATTAATGATGGGACTGCTGCTGCTAATTTGGCCCATTTTTCACTGTACAACTATCATTTACTGTGAACTAGTTTTCATATAGACCAGTAAATAATAAACCTCAACAATCAAACTACACACAAAAGAAGTGCATGTGTGCCATACATTGTCATATACTCCAGTGAACCCTTAAAACTAATTTTAACGTAGATACACTACCGGTCAAAAGTTTGGGGTCACTTATATATTTCCATACCACTCCATTATAGACAGAATACCTGCTAATTTGGGTGGGGGGGCTGATCTTTAATACAATATCTACATTGCCCATTATCAGCAACCATTCATCCAATGTTCCAAAGGCACATTCTGTGTACTAATCTATCATTTAAAAATAAAAAACTAGAAAAACATTGGAGAACCATTTTACTATTATGTAAGCACATAATGTAATCTGAAAACTGCTGCCCTGGTTAAAAAACAATGCAACTGATCTCAGCTGGCATTCAGTCTAGAATGGAGTGCAATGGGAATTTCTATGTGACCCCAAACTTTTGACCGGTAGTGTATGTACAACCTTATAGTGAAAGATTATCCTAAATCTTTTGTCATCTGGTAAGCAGGGCTAACAATAAAAGAGTGCTGAAATTAAATCAAATGTAGCCAATTCCCACAGTTTTTAAAAGCTTGGGTTGTCTTTTTTCTGTACTTAAGAGATAGTTCTACATTTTAGGAAATTTACTTTCCTGCCGAGAGTTACATGACATGATTGATTCCACCCTTGTGTCTATATGACAAATATCAAGCTTAACTTAACTTTAATCATAAAGTGAATGGTAGCTGTTTATGCTAGCTAGGTTATGCTACAAGTAGCTCTGAAGCTTACCATGGCTGGGCTTGGCTATAATGTGGTAATTTGTGAGCAGTAGATGTGTTAATACACTCACCTATAGGATTATTAGGAACACCATACTAATACTGTGTTTGACCCCCTTTTGCCTTCAGAACTGCCTTAATTCTATGTGGCATTGATTCAACAAGGTGCTGAAAGCATTCTTTAGAAATGTTGGCCCATATTGATAGGATAGCATCTTGCAGTTGATGGAGATTTGTGGGATACACATCCAGGGCACGAAGCTCCCGTTCCACCACATCCCAAAGATGCTCTATTGGGTTGAGATCTGGTGACTGTGGGGGCCATTTTAGTACAGTGAAATCATTGTCATGTTCAAGAAACCAATTTGAAATGATTCGAGCTTTGTGACATGGTGCATTATCCTGCTAGAATTAGCCATCAGAGGATGGGTACATGGTGGCCATAAAGGGATGGACAGGGTCAGAAACAATGCTCAGGTAGGCCGTGGCATTTAAACGATGCCCAATTGGCACTAAGGGGCCTAAAGTGTGCCAAGAAAACATCCCCCACACCATTACACCACCACCACCAGCCTGCACAGTGGTAACATGGCATGATGGATCCATGTTCTCATTCTATTTATGCCAAATTCTGACTCTACCATCTGAATATCTCAACAGAAATCAAGATTCAGACCAGGCAACATTTTTCCAGTCTTCAACTGTCCAATTTTGGTGAGCTCTTGCATATTGTAGCCTCTTTTTCCTATTTGTAGTGGAGATGAGTGGTACCCGGTGGGGTCTTCTGCTGTTGTAGCCCATCTGCCTCAAGGTTGTGCATGTTGTGGCTTCACAAATGCATACCTCGGTTGTAACGAGTGGTTATTTCAGTCAAAGTTGCTCTTCTATCAGCTTGAATCAGTCGGCCCATTCTCCTCTGACCTCTAGCATCATCAAGGCATTTTCGCCCACAGGACTGCCGCATACTGGATGTTTTTCCCTTTTCACACCATTCTTTGTAAACCCTAGAAATGGTTGTTGAAAATCCCAGTAACTGAGCAGATTGTGAAATACTCAGACCGGCCCGTCTGGCACCAACAACCATACCACGCTCAAAATTGCTTAAATCACCTTTCTTTCCCATTCTGACACCTTTCTTTCCCATTCTTCAGTTTGGAGTTCAGGAGATTGTCTTGACCAGGACCACACCCCTAAATGCATTGAAGCAACTGCCATATGATTGGTTGATTAGATAATTGCATAAATGAGAAATTGAACAGGTGTTCCTAATAATCATTTAGGTGAGTGTATGTGTATTTACAGTGGGGCTCAAAAGTTTGGGCACCCCAGGAAAATATTTGTATCAATGTGCATAAAGAAGCCAAGAAAAGATGGAAAAATCTCCAAAGGGCATCCAATGACAGATTAGACATTCGTATAATGTCACAAAAAGTTAGATTTTATTTCCATCATTTACACTTTCAAAATAACAGAAAACAAAAAAAATGGCGTCTGCAAAAGTTTGGGCACCCTGCAGAGTTAATACCTTGTACTGCCCTCTTTGGCGAGTATCACAGCTTGTAAACGTTTCAATTCTTGTTTGAGGTACCTTCCCCCATTCTTCCTTCCAAAAGTCTTCCAGTTCTTTGAGCTGTCTGTCACGCACTTCTCTTTTAAGGTCTATCTATAGATTTTCAATTATGTTGAGGGAGGTCAGGAGATTGTGAAGGCCATGGCAAAACCTTCACTTTACGCCTCTTGATGTAATCCACCATGGATCTTGAGGTGTGTTTAGGATCATTATCCATTTGTAAAAGCCATCCTCATTTAACTTCAGCTTTTTCACAGATGGCATCAAGTTAGCGTCCAAAATTTGCTGAAATTTTATTGAATCCATTTTTCCTTATACTAGTGAAATGTTCCCTGTGTAACTGGCTGCAATACAACCCCAAAGCATGATTGATCCACCCCCATGCTTAACAGTTGGACAGAGGTTCTTTTCATTAAATTCTGTGCCCTTTCTTCTCCAAACGTACCTTTGCTCATTGCGGCCAAAAAGTTCTATTTTAACCTCATCGGTCCACAGAACTTGTTTCCACCATCAGGCTTGTCTATATGTTCATTTGCAAACTTCAAACGTTGATTTTTGTGGTGAGGACGTAGAAGAGTTTTTTTCTTCTGATGACTCTTCCATGAAGACCATGTTTGTACAAGTATCTCTTTATAGTGGAATGGTGTACCACAACTCCAGTGTCTGCCAGGTCTTTCTGGATGGATCGTGCAGTCAAACGTGGGTTTGGACTTGCTTTTCTCACAATCCTGCGAGCTGTTCTGTCTGATATTTTTCTTGGTTTTCCAGATATTGCTTTAACTTCCACTGTTCCTGATGACTGCCATTTTTTAATTACATTCCCGAACAGGGAGTGAGTCCTTACCCCAAGTGAAGGAGTTTAAGTACCTTGGGGTCTTGTTCGCGAGTGAGGGGACCATGGAGCGTGAGATTGGTCGGAGAATCGGAGCAGCCGGTGAGGTATTACATTCTGTGTATCGCACCGTTGTGACGAAAAGAGAGCTGAGCCAGAAGGCAAAGCTCTCGATCTACCGGGCAATTTTCGTTCCTACCCTCACCTATGGTCATGAAGGCTGGGTCATGACCGAAAGAACGAGATCCAGGGTACAAGCGGCCGAAATGGGTTTCCTCAGGAGGGTGGCTGGTGTCTCCCTTAGAGATAGGGTGAGAAGCTCAGTCATCCGAGAGGAGCACGGAGTAGAGCCGCTGCTCCTTCGCGTCGAAAGGAGCCAGTTGAGGTGGTTCGGGCATCTGGTAAGGATGCCTCCTGGGCGCCTCCCTAGGGAGGTGTTCCAGGCACGTCCAGCTGGGAGGAGGCCTCGGGGAAGACCCAGGACTAGGTGGAGAGATTATATCTCCAACCTGGCCTGGGAACGCCTCGGGATCCCCCAGTCGGAGCTGGTTGATGTGGCTTGGGAAAGGGAAGTTTGGGGTCCCCTGCTGGAGCTGCTGCCCCCGCGACCCGACTCCGGATAAGCGGATGAAGATGGATGGATGGATGGATTCCCGAACAGAGGATATTGGCATCTGAAAACCCTTTGCTATCTTCTTATAGCCTTCTCCTGCTTTGTGAGCGTCTATAACTATTTTCAGTTTCAGTTTTCTAGACAACTGCTTAGAAGAAGCCATGGTGCTGATTGTTGGGGCAAGGTCAGATGAGTCTGGGCATTTAAAACCTTAAGATTGACATTACCTGGTCTTTTCAAACGATGATTGAGAACAATCCATGACATGACAGCTTTCCAAAGGGGGCGGTGCATGCTATAAACTCTGCAGGGTACCCAAACTTTTGCAGATGCCATTTTTTTGTTTTCTTTATTTTGAAAGTGTAAATGATGGAAATAAAATCTAACTTTTTGTGACATATTATACAAATGACTAATCTGTCATTTTATGCCTTTTGGTGATTTTGCCATATTTTCTTGGCTTCTTTGTGCACATTAATAAACATTTTTACCTGGGGTGCCCAAACTTTCCAACCCTTTGGATGGAGTCAGACTAGCTGTTTCCCCCCGTTTCCAGTCTTTGTGCTAAGCTAAAGGGACCCTGTCTGCTGTTTCATATTTATATTGATCGGTACAATTTATGTTGGGGTATTGATCTTCTCATCTAACATTTTTTTTGGGAAGTTTGGGACTGCTGATTGAATGAAACAATCAATATGAGTGATGTCAAAATAACCACACCACTTCTTTCCTTACCTTTCCTTTAATTGCTTCTTTAGTGCTGCATTTTCTCTCTGCAGCTCCAACATAGCACAGCGGCTCTCATCCAGCTGTCGCTCAAATACCTGGTACTGGTTCTGCTGCTTCAGATCCTACACACACACACACACACACACACACACAGTAGAACACATTGTCCATATCTACCTACATTCTAAGATTGAAGCGGTAATGTCCTGTGTTGACCTAATCCTTTCATTCATGTCAACAAACAAGATATTAATTATGAAATGGCTGTGTGTTACCTGTTGCAGAGCCATCATCTGTGTGTGTGCCTGTAGTTGAGCCTGCAGGTCTTCTATCTGCTGCATGTGTCTCTGGGTCATCTGTCTGCTCCACTCTGTGTGCTGCTGGGTCAACTCTGCACGTTGCTTATCTGATATCGCACGCACGCACACACACACAAACACAAAACACATACAGAAAACAAAATCGATCTGGCCCACTGTAATAGGTACCCTTCTGCTGTTGCCATGGTGAAGTGTATCCATGGCAATAGCAACTTCACTGTTGAATTTATAATCTGTGTGTGTGTGTGTGTGTGTGTGTTTGTTCATTCATTCATTTGTCCATGCAGCTGTGTATGTGCTATACAGAAAGTGTGACTGTACTGTCTGCATGTGCTAATGCTAATGCCTGAATGTGTTAATGTGTGTGTGTGTGTGTGTCTGTGTGTTTGTTACCTAGCTCCAGGTGGTGCATTGTCTGTAGTCTGTTCCTCTCCGACAGCACATCTTCTTTCGCCTGTCTCTCTAACGCCTGTAGAGCCTTGGCGTGACTGTGTCTCTCCTCTCCTATAGTCTGGGTTTGGGGCTCCTTCAAAACAACACACATGCTGTCCTTTTACAATAGCACTTTATTAAGTGGCACAGATACATACACACACTCATAGGATAACATTACAATGCCTCTTTGCTGCAGGGCTATCATCAAAGCTGCTCAATTATTCATCACAGATAAAGCCTAGGAAAGAGAGTACATATGATTTTAGTACCTGCAACAAATTCCTCAGTTTCCTGTTTATCTCCTTGGTGTCTTGGACCTCTTTCCTCAGCCTTTCAATTTCGGGGTTGCCGTGGCAATCATCTTCCGGGCACTCCTTTTTCTCCACCTGCATTGGTGAGAAAATTGTGACCAAAGGATTTTTTAAGGCTCCGTGTATAGTAATTCTCCTGAGATTTTTGTTTTTTTAATTAAGAATTTGCAGACTCAGATGAGATTTTGTAAAATAAATAAATAAAACACAGGCTTCATTGTGCACGCAAAACAGGCTTATGGAACTAAAGTACTCCAACTATTTATTATTGCACTTCCGTTAAGTTGGGTAACGGTCAAATCAATGCAACTGAAATATCCAGAATTTTAGTATCCAGTATGACTCAAGCTCCAAAACACGGTATCCTACATAATGCAGCTAAAATTAGAGATGCACCGATTACAATTCTCTAGGCCAATTCTGAATTCTGATTTTTGATTGAGTTTGGCTTGCTGATACCGATTTTACCCGATTCCGATTTCATTTTTTTGAACCACTTTACTTTTTATGTCAATTGAGAAAGAAGAAAAAAGACACTCGCTGTCTGAGGGATAACTGGCCAGTGGAGATCGTATGTCTGCGTCCTTGAGAACTGTAAGTCGTATAACTTTTGTTGTCAGTTCATAGTTAGCTAGTTGTTGTTTTTTTATGTTCTTCACCTGTTAGCTAGTTTGCACATGGCTGTTGATTTGATATAATTGCGATTGTTGAACACCCTTGCTCACGTTTGTATTTTATGTGCATTATTTACATGCTACACTGCATTAAGATAATGCCTTTGAAATACATCATGAAATAAATCAATGAGTCAATATATACATAAATAATTAAATAAATGTAAATATTGATATAAAAATGAATCAAGCTAGTTAGATACATAAATACATTAAAAGGTTTTACTTTTAATTATTTTATGGTACTTTTATTTCATAAGTCCACTTTATTTATTTCAAGAGACTTATTTCATAAATCCACATTTATTTATTTCCCTCTTTATATATTTCCAATTCTTACATGAAAATCAGGGGCGTGGCTATCTCTCACATTCAGAACACAGCCGTGGGCAAAAAAAAGGATGGCGAAGTAAGAGTAAACAACCGGTAGCTCATGGGGCTCTACCCAGCACACAGTCACCTACAGTATTCTGGGGTAACTGAACCCCCAACTAGCGCTGACGACTGACAGTTTGCGGTGCTCTGTACCCAGCCCACAGTCACCTATTCTGGGGTAACTGGGGTAATTTCTTGGGTTCAGTTTAATGTAAATTAGAGCAGTCGTTTGCCCGCTAGTTTACTTAAAGACCCCTCAGCTAATGTTGTGTCAACGGTGCCATGTCATGCTCCACTGTTCCGACCTATCAGTAATACAAAAAATTCCCTTTGGTCCTACAGCCAACTAGTCCAACGTCCCATTGTTCTGACCATTTGGCTTTTGTGGCTCACCTCCCATAAGGTAACGTAACCCAATTTGTATGGGTCTATATCCCCTGACCAATCGGCTGTCCTAACCTTAACCACTCAAGGTCAAAACCCCAACTTAGTAGCGGAGTGGCAATTGGGAGAGTTACTTTTCCTGTTGGGCTGATAGTGTTTTGCCGGTCTGCTAATAGTGCTGCCCTTGCGCGCGTATGCTGCCCGGCTGCTGCCCCTGTCGAGGATGCTTTCGCTGCATGACCGCTGCCGTTGCCCCTGCCGCTGTTATGGGAGGTGATCTACAAAAGCCTATATGGTCGGAACAATAAATGTGGAGCATAGCTGTTATTTTTTCGAAACAAAGGGACGTCGGACTAGTGGGCTAGGACCAAAGGGAATTTTTTGTGTTATTGAGAGGTCGGAACAATGGAGCGTTGGAGAAAGGGACAGTCCCTGTGTCAACCCTCTTTTTGTGGTGAACAAGTGTGTGTTGTAGCAGTGTTTTGTCATTGAGAACGAGCTAGCATGCTATCCCTAACACGCCACCTTGTCTCAGCTAGTTACGTAGAAAGATGTTGAACAGCTCACCCCAAGACTGAATGCAGATAACATTCAGATACCGTATCTCCCTCAAAACAGCATGGATCGTTTTTTTTTCCAAGTTTGTATGTGTGTGGAAGCACCAGAAACACACAATAACAATAAAAAAATGTTTTTATAAATGGGCACTTTAAGAAGAGTGTCTTAAATGCTAATCTGAACTAGTTTTAGACCTCAGGTTAACCGCTAACATCTCCATCTATCTTTTTCAGAAATTCTAGAAAATTATAAACAACACAGTAAAAAGCAATTCAGTCTGATTATGAAGCTTCAATTAGATGCTTTTGATAGAGAAAATCAGCATGCCTGAAGGTAAGGAGAACAAGAATCACGGATGGTTACAAGTAGTTTGTGTAGTAGACTCACCTGTGACTCTAACTCGCTCAGTTCACTCTGCAGTTCAGATATCTGGGTCTGCATCTCCTGCTCTCTGTTCTGCCATCTCTGTTCGCTCTCAGCAACGGCGGCATTCATCTCTATCCTGAACTCTGCTCTGAGACGATCCTCACACTCTGCCCTGGAGGCATGCGCCGGAACAAGAAGTAAGGTGGTGAGTTAACCTACATGCACATGTACAATTCATTTCTTCTTGCTACACTTTGCTTCTAAGGATTACTTTAAAAGATGAATATTATTTTAAGTTTCAGGTTTTGTAGATGGTGTAGTATGTTTCTCACTTTTCCTAATATTTTTATTTCATAAATGTCCATATAAGTACAAATGTGTTTTTTTGGTCATATTATAAGATTTGGAAAATCCTTGTTCTATTTCTGGAAAAACCTGCATATCTCCAGATTACAGGCATTGTAAATGTGTGCCTTTTCACAGAAAGAACAAGAAAGTCATGTTTTATTTAAAGCTACGTTGTGTAAGATTTTCTCCCATCTAGAGATCACATATCGCAATCGACTCTCTCTCTCGCCACGCAGAGCAGTCTCTTGCTCTTTTTAATATCTGTTTTCTTTTTCTCTGCAAAGAAGAAGACTCCTGTTCCTGAAATTTGGATTTTGAAAACTTGTGGTCTTCCGTATTTCCTTTTCAAACTTGCCAGGCTGGGAAGCGACAATACCCATTAGCAGCAGTTGTGAGTCGAACACACAAAAGGCGGAGTAGTATAGCCTGTATGTCCCTTACCGGCTAATGTATTTCAAGATTCCACATGACTATGGAGAATCTACCCCAGTTCATGCAAGCGCAAATGTAAAATTTTAAGCCAATAGGAATACTTGAAATTGATGGTGGTGGTCAATATTCATAAAAAAGGACAAGTTTGTGAACAGGAAACACAGATTTTGATAATGAACAACTACAAACGTTACACAATGTAGCTTTAAAGTGCAACACTAAAACACCACTTTACATGTAGGTTTCCGCTCTTATAATTAAGACACTATTATTGTTGAATAGACAACAACAATGCGTTCTTCTAACAATAGTACCCCTTATTGTTAGAAGAACACCTTATTGTAGTAAGTGATGGCTTTTTTCAGTGATTAAAAAGAAGATATGTACAATCACGGTATGAGACAGGAGTCACAGGACAGGATTAATTGGTTTTCTGAAAACCATTAAGGCTAATGTTTATTTGGATTGTGATATTGATTTAATTTTCATTGATGTACTGACACTGTTGTTTGTATCACTATGCATCATTTTTATTGCTGCAGCTAATTTCTTGGCATGTTCTGTTCTGGTAAAACACATTACCCATCAATAAAGCTCATTCAAATTAAATGGATGATTAGAATGTAAGAGAGGAAAAGATGCTGCAGGTTGTTCTGAACCACAATTTGAATGATTGACATTTCAGCTTTGATCTTCTGTAGTGATCCGGGGAATGGCAGAGGGGAGATCACTAGCAGAGTGAGGTTTTGTAATGTAGGCCTAAGCAGTTCTGGCAAGTCGGGTGTTTATTCTGCTACCTGATCCGGTCTTCAGTGTGCCGCTGGTTCTGGTCTAGAAGACTTCTCTCCGTGTTTAGTCGGCTCTGTTCCAGGACTTTCTCCTCCAGCCGGTGTTTGTCAGCTCGCAGGGACGCTATCTCTCTCTGCTGCCTGTCCCGCTGCCTCTCTGCCTCCTCCTGCATCCGAGCCAGTCGACTCCGAGTCTGATGGAGCTCTTTCTCCAGACGAGAGCCCTGCGGTTCACATGAGGCTGCAGCTTCAGGGGCTACCTTTTCTTTCTTGTCTTGCTGTTGGATTGCCGACTGCAGCCTACAGATCTGAGAGCACAGGTACGTCTCACTTTCACTTCACATATTACAACCGATTTTATGAATAATCTGATATATTTCATCTGGACAAAAAACACACATTCAACGAGTGTAGTTTGACCTCTGACCTCAGTGGTGGCATCTTTCAGTTGTGTCCTCAGCTCCTCTCTTTCCCTCTCCAGCTGGCTGCGTAGCTCCTCAGCAGTCCTCCTTTCTTCATCCAAACGAGCACACACCTTCCAAGAAAATACATCCACAATACCATTATTACATTAAAAATGTATCTTCTTTTTAGCACTTTAATCCAACCATACTGTCATCTCCTTATTCCTAAGCCTAATTAATAATTAATCATGATTATAAAAAAGGCCAAAGGGTAGGCAACTATGTGATAAAATATCATTATGTTTTTACATTTAGGAGTTTAACATTTTTTCATGAAACATACTCTTTAAGACCAGCACTTCCCAACCAGGGGGTGGGGACTCCGAAAGGAGTCGCAAGATGATTGATGGGAGAGTAGATCAGACAAAAAACATTTATGCTACACAATTTGCTTTGATTTTTCAGAAATGTTTTCTGTTCTTTGATTTTTTTTATTATAAATTACTTCATAATCCTACCTCTTTATCCTCTCTAAAAACAAAAACAAAATCACTTTTTTTACGCAGTCGTAAGCCTATGACCAGTGGCGGAATGTAACGAAGTACAAATTTGAGGAACTTGAGTCTTTTCTTTTCATGCCCCTTTCTACTTCTACTCCGCTACATTTCAGAGAGAAATATTGTCCTTTTTACTCCACCACCTTAATCTGACAGCTTTAGGCTACTTACTACAAATTATGATTTTTGTACACAAAACACATGTAGTTAATAAAATAGAATGTTTTATTATGAATTAAACTACCCAACAATATATAGGCCTTCAAGTCCAGCTAAAATGATTAGCCGATTAAACATTTAGTAATATTTTCGATACA
This sequence comes from Etheostoma perlongum, assembly GCA_026937815.1. NCBI lineage: Eukaryota > Metazoa > Chordata > Actinopteri > Perciformes > Percidae > Etheostoma > Etheostoma perlongum. The sequence goes on from CM049372.1 coordinate 16,674,640, forward strand.
GGTCTTACTTTAGTAAGAGTATTTTTACATTGTGATATTAGTACTTTTATTTAAGTAAAGGATCTGTCATAGGCACTGTGGCCATGCCTATGACATACAGTATATATACAAAATATTGGGCTAAGTGACTCCTGATAAGGGGTGACTGTGTAAAAGAGCGAAACCTAGTTATTGCAATATCTTGATTTCTTAAATCCTTAATCTTAAAAACTTCACCAGGTTTTCAAATTAAGTTTCTAAGGATTTTTTTATGAGCAAATTTGCTGACTGATAATATAATTACTAAGCCTATAGGAGCTGGCTGCCACAGCTGAACAGCAGGCTATTTTTTTTTAAATTCCCATATAAGTGCACATTATTGAAAAACTGTGTCCTCCTTTACTAAGCAGCCTGTCCTCTTACTGTCAGTCCAAATGCTTTGATGAAAAAAAGATGGAATAACCCCCTCATTGTGTGCTGACCTCTTGGTTGGTCTTCCTCTCTGAATTTAGAGCTTCTTGGACGTTTTGGAGTTCAGCCGCATGCCTCCTCATCACCTCCTCTATCGCCTTACGCACCTGCTCCTTCAACCGTTTCCTGTCCTCCTCAGCCTTTTCCACCAATCTTTTTTCTCCTCTTCCAGCTTGTGCTCCACATTGGCTCTCTCCACCTCAACCTGTTCAATGTTCTTGTCTAACTGCGAGTGAACGCGAACCCTTTCGACCTCCAGTTCCTTCCTCTGCCGGTCGACCTCTTCCTCCTTTTCTCTCTTCAGACGTTCTTTTATCCCTTCCACTTCTTCCCTCTCCTCCTCTCTCTCTCTGCGCAGTCTGTTTATGTCCTTCTCAAACCTGTCCTTTTCTTGTTCTCTTTCCTTCTGTAGGTTTTCTCTCTCTTTTTCTATCTCCTTCTGCAGTTTGTCCCTCTCATCATCGGCATGTTTTTGGATGCGACGCAGCTCCTCTGTCTGGGCTCTTACCATCTCAGAACGCAGACTGGACAGGGCCTCAGCATGCTATGAACACATACAATATATGTTCAATGGCCACTTTATTGGGTACAACTGTACAATCTAATGAAATTCAATAGCTCTTCATTGTGTGTGTGTGTGTGTGTCTGTTTTACCTGGCGTATCTGCCGAGCGTGGTCGCTGTTTCTGCCACTGCTCTGCAGTTCAAGCTCTCTGTTCCTGCTCTGCAGACGGCTCACCTGACTCCTCAGTTCCTCCACTTCAGCACAGACACACACCTCACAGCCTCCGCGGTTCAGCAGCTCCTCTGATACACGCACACACACAGAGAACACATACAAAATCAAAACCAACAAACACTCAAGGGAACACACACGTGCACGAGCGTGTATTGATTGATTATGCATTATAGAAGCAGAATGGACTTGCAATACTGTTTGAGGAAGCCTCTGAAACAGAAATTATTCTCATGCAATGAATAAAATTTAGAGCATTTTTGCTGACTGGGTATGATGACACTTTGATGAAACTGTTTGCCTTTATGGCGGATGAATAATGTGCTTTTGTTGCATTTTCTGTGTAATGGCCTGAGGTGAAAACTTAATTAACGCTGAGTCAGAATGAATAATAGAAATGCACTGAGCTCCGGCAGACAGGTAAGAAGACGGGTGGACACAGACAGCAGACTACCTGCTCTGCTCTGCAGCTCGTCTTCCTGCAGCAGTAGCCTCTCCTTAGCAACTGCAAGCTCCTCCTCTGCCCGTTTAGCTACGCCTTCTGCCTCAGACACACGCCTCCGATCCAGATCCAGCTCCTCTTCCAGGTCCTGGATTGAGGCATAACGGTCGGGGGGGGGGTTGAGCCAGGTCAAGTAAGGAGGGTGATGCAGAAGAGTATTGTGGATTGACAAAGAGCACAGGGGAATAGACAAGAAAAAAAGAAGACAGATAAGGAAGAGAGAGACGCCGACAGCAACTTTGACACAGATAAGAAGAAAGAAGAGAAAGAGCTCAAGTCAGAGAGACTTGGAAGGGGGGATAGGAAAAAATGGAGGATGAAATGTGATGAGTCAGGGAGCTATGTTGCCCAGCTGAGTCTTTAATGATCTGCTGTGGAGGCTTATGTCAGCTCTGTGCCAGCTCTTGCAGGGCTTCTTAATGGTCATCCATGAGGTGGTAATGGTGGTGGTGCTGCAGCGAATCTATCCTGTTCAAACTACTCATTAGCAGATAGTTGGCAGTGGGAATAGCACTCAGGGAGAGCAGCCAGTGGTTCGACAAGCAACACCCCCCTCCCCTCTCCCCTCTCTCTTTCTTCCTCCACCTCCAACTCGCTCCCTTTCCCAACACAATCATTAGCTGGGTGCATCAGAGACAGGAAGCTGCAACATTTCAATTTCCTTTCACTTCCATTTTCAACATTCTATTTTGTGTGTGTGTGTGTGTGTGTGTGTGTGTGTGTGTATACCTGTACCTGTATTCGCGCCTGCAGTTTGACTGTGTTTCTCTTGCTCTCAGCCAACCTCTCCAGGTGACTTTCTACCTCCGCTTCAGCCCTCTTCAGTCTCTCTCGTAGGGCGCTGTGCAGTCCCTTCTTTTCCTCTTCTTCCCTCTCCTCCCACCTCTGCCGCTCCTCCTTCCATTCTGCCTCCATCTTCTTCCTCGTTTCCTCTTGCTCCTCCTTTAGGTCATTCATCTTTTGCTCCCATTGCTCCCTTTCATCTTTCACTGCTTGCCTCTTCTCCTCCTCTGCTCGATCCACCTCCTCTTTCAGTGCCTTAACCTCCTCCAAGAGTGCTTTCACTCCTTCCGAGTCCTCCTCTGTTTGTCTCTCCTCCTCTTTCTTATTCTCCTCGGCTTCTCTCTGTCTCCGCTCCTCTTTCCTTTGTCTCTCCTCGTCAGCTGCTTTCTTTAGCTCCTCACATTTGGCATCCAGCTCCTGGATCTGCTCCCGGGCCTTCTCCAGTTCTTTGCTTAAACGCAGGCTCTCCTCCTTAGCATCACTGATCTGGGCCTTGGCCTCCTGAAGCTCTTCTTCTGAAGCCTGGAGCCTCTCCTCAAACTCTTTTCTCAGCTCTGCCTCAGTTTCACGCTCCCTCTCCTCCGCCTGGATGCGGAAGCACTCAAAGTCTGCCTGCACCTGGAAGCAGAGAGGATAACGTGTTACGCCCTGCACTTGCATTTAAAGTCACTCAGCACCCACTGAGAGTGCATCCATAGAACTGCCCAAATTAATCAAAGCATTGTTTCAAACAAGTTATGTTTGTACTCCCAACTGATAGATATCTTATACAATATATTACATAGGGTTATAGGTCGATTATTAGATATTATTAGATTACGGACTGTTAATGTGAGGGCCCTGTGTGGTGATAGTCATGGGAAACATCTGGGTATGACACAAAGACAGGATCGTAGGCCATGATAACTAATATTCTCCATGTGTAATAAGTATGTTTTGTGTAAAGGAGAACTGAACAACATTATATGTAATCTTCATCTGTAACATTTGCAGGGGGCCTACCCAACATCAGAGACCACCTAAATGTGGGACCCTAGGTTGTTATGATGATGTGATTGACAACTGGTTCTCCAGATGTGAGACCAAACAGTATAAAGTATGTGCCCAATCTGTGTTTATGTTATAGATGTTATAGGGCAAGACTGCGGCCATCAAGGTTAAATAGCTACAGTGTTGTGTGTGACATTCAAACAATAATCTCAGTATGGGGCAAAACATCATAACCAGCCTGCAATGTTGAAATTGGGTAGGTTGGATTCTAAACCTTTATTCTGCATCTCACATAAGCAGTTCATTGGTAAGTTATATTTTGCAGAAAGTAGTCCTGAAAAGACATGATAGTTTAGTACGAGAGGCTTTATTTTGCAGTTCTGTAATAACTTTGTAGGAACTATGTAATAGGTAATTATATGGAAAACATATTATTAACATTTTCTCCAACAAATATATTACTTTCTTTATCTGCGGGACTTTGAGTTTATTACTGTGATTAAACCATGGCCACTGGCTGATTTTAACAGATCTGCAAAGAAGAAACAATACTTTCTGTGAACACAGCATAAGTCTAGTTCCACAGTCTAGTTTTCTTTGGTCATAATATTTGCATCAGTGGCACTGTGGCACTTGTCGGCTCCAACTTCGTTCCTTCTACTAACAGTGTATAATATTGTTCACAGCTATTTTCAAGACTGCCCTGCACTAGGATTGTGTGTGTACCTCTGGTCACCAAATTTACAAAAACAGAACGTAGGGTAAAGTTGTGAAATGGTTTTCATGTAGTGCTGAATTGCTGGCAGATGTTTAAACTTGTGCGATAACATGCTCCTGAATTGGCAGCAAAAATGTCCAACAACTGAAACTGGAAAACAAAAGGAAAGACAACAAGCAAACTGTGGCAACACATTTCAAAAGAAAGGTGTATGGTCCATGTAGATTTTGTCACTTAAGCAGCTTACTGTTTCCAGAGAGCTCATAAGAAAATCATGTGCATATTTATGATTCATGTTGATGTTTTATTGTGGTGCACAGCATGTGTTCAATGTGTTCACAGCATGAAGTCCATCTGAACTAGGTCGATTGTTGTAGGTCAAGTAAGGGGCGGGTTTGATTTGATGCTCCTGAGAGTTTACACATTAAATTAAAGCAATTCAACACGCCCTTGAATAAACTCAGTTTATGTCATGATCAGGAGGGTGAGAGTACACGCACGCACACACACCTGAGCTCCAACTCTCTGCTGCATATCCAGGGAGTCCTGCAGCTCGAGGAGGCGTGTTCTCAGCGGCGCCCCCTCCCCTTCATGACACGTCTCCACCAGGATGCGGTGCAGCTCTTCGTGGTGGGCGTGGCTCAAGGCCTGCAGGGCCGCCTCCTGCTCCTCATTCTTCATGTTCAGAGAATAAATCACCTGGAGAACGTCAACAACAGGCAAGGAAAGATTTAACGATTGTCGCACATTTCTGCCTTAAATTTGAATGTTTTTAACTGTTTCTGTTCATCATCTCTTTTAGAGATAGGTTGTGCTTTTTCTTCGCACTGATCACCACCACTCCGGTCTTAGTGTATATTCCACTTCCGGGATTGTTCAGATGCCGCCACAAATTCCGCCGGATGTCTTTCTTTTCGGCTGGATGTGCTTACCTTCTTCTTTCTTTGTGTTTGCATTTTAAACTCCGGTTGACTTATGAGGACTATGGTTAACTGCTCCTCAGATTTCTGCAGGATAAAAAGAGACAGCTAGCTGGACTATCTGTCCAATTTGAGTTTTCTGTTGCACGACTAAAACAACCTTTGGATGAGAGAAATGAGAAGAGATGGATATCCGATGGGTTCCAAGATTGCAGTCTATTGTATGTGCCCAAGAAATTGCAGATCAGATTTGCTATGTTAATTTATTACTCTAGTTTGTCATTGTGTTTTGAGTTCTTGGTTAATTAGTATATCTTTATAAAGCCATTCAGGGCTTTCTTCCTTTTAGGGTTTTCTGTCCCTCAGGTCAAGCGATTGAGGAAAAAGTGCTTTTGTGTAGCATATACCTTATTTTTGGACTGCAGAATATTTTAAAGCTGAAACAGATTGTTAATGTCATTGTTAAGTTAAGGCTGATATTGAAAAATGTATTTGCAGACTGAGTAATAGTATATGTTTCTTCTTTGATAAGAAAAGATTCTAATTGGCCTCCTTATTTGATTTGTAAGCACATATTGAGTTCTTTCTTATGGACTAGATTTTATTCAGTTTTACCCTCCTTTTTACTTTTTATGTGACAGGCAGGATTTAAATGTATATATTATAGTTTGATGATCATTTTCAAATGTTGCTTTGTTGACCCAATCTTCTTTGGAAAACAATCTGATCTGGTTAGGGTTTACATCCTCATGGATTCAGATGACTCACTCTGCAGGGTTGTTTCCTCTGTATTCATTTAACGTGAGTACATCGCAAACAGCAAGAAAACTGTCACCAACACTAGTCCACAAACAGATATTATGAAGCCAATATCAGCAATATTCTGCCAGCTTTATGATAAGAAATATTAAACCGACACAGACTGACATGGAAACACAAAAAACACCAAACAAAAAATAGCAGAGGTTGAACAGCAACACTGACAAACAGTGTGCACTACTGTAACCAAAGTCCTCTGAGTTAAAATAGTCCCAGCACTGCAGCGCCATGCAGTGAGTTCCCTGCCTGCCAACATGTGAGGAGTCTCTCCCCCTCCTCCCTATATAGTCTGTGACTGGACACCTGAAATATGGCCCGTTTCTCCCCACTATTCACTTTACCCTCTATGCCATGTCTACAGTGTCATCATATGCTCCTGCTGAACCTGATGGCTCACTTACCCACCCACAGAGATCTGTGTGTTTGTGTGTGCATGTGCATGGGTGTGTGCAGGGAACACATAAGCTCATATTTTATCCAGACGCCTCACTGTCTGCAGTACACAGCTGGCACAGCACTGCCGGACATTCCGTGTGTGTGGTGGGGGGGGGGGGTTGCGCGCATGACACAACCTCTCTCCTGCACATACACGTGTCAATCCCCATTGATCTAAGATGTATTTCTAATAATTCAGCGACATATATCGATGATGGATGTGACATCTGTCCAAACCCTAATCACAAACCCGCCTCTCTCTGTCCTGCCAGTCAAACACTGAATCGAGGGCAAGCTCTAAAGGGAGTGTGTGTGCTGTTCTTGGCTGTCCTCTTTGGCCAGTTTGAGAGTGAAGGGTAAGAGGTAAATCCAGTATAGCAGGAGAAAGGAGGAGAGAGGACAATTTAGAAAGCATTCCCACACCTGGAGGTATGTTACATTTCCAAAATAATGTATACACCCAAATGCTACACCCATATGTGATTGTTGAAAATCTACCTCCCATGTTGTCCTTTCTCACCACTCAGGCTGCTATGCACGAATGTCACCGGACTAAACTATTTTGTAAACATAGCCATACTGAGAAATACAGAAGGGAGTTTTGAGGAGCTGATAGGCTTAATTAGCTTTGAATAAACTAATTTGGCAATGGCTTGAAAAAAAAAAAAAAAAAGTAGAAAATAGTCTTAAATAGTCACAATTTAATTTATCTTTTTGGGTATAAATTCTCAAGACACTTGTCATGGCAGCTCAGTCAGAGAGTGGCAATGAGAGCCTCTTGCTACTGTAAATCCCATATTGATCCTGCCGGTCGATTATGTTTTTCATGTAGCCTCACAAGCCTGTGTCCATGCTTATTGACAATAACTTCATAGTCAGCAAAGCATAAAATTAGGATTCTGTCTACAGTGTAACAGAGAGCCAGGATGAGGCTTGTTGAAACTGGAGTGAGATGTAGAGTGAATGGTTGGTGCGCAGAGGAGAGGTTAGGCAAAGAGACAAGCAAGCATGCACACTCTTTCTCTTACATCAGCCCCCCATCCACCCACACACACACACACACACACCTCTACACATATCAAAGAGGGTACCAGGTTTGCTGGATTACAAAGCAGGGTACATTGTGACAGTGTAAGATAGATAGGTACAGGAAATCACACACAGAATTAGAGCTGCCAAACAAAAGCTTTGGCGAATATGTGCACACAAAGACACACTTTAATATGCTACTGTTGATATCTGTAAATCACGTAAAGAGACTACTCTCTTCTGTGTATTCATGTGGGTGTGTCCATGTCTGTTAACACACAAGCTTATGAGAACATTCACAACAGCTGGCCTGACAGGGTTAGCTCTCGCTTTCTTCCCATTGGCTTGTTCTTTCGTGTAAACACAACGTGCTACTGATTTATCTTTAGCAGCACCCATTCAACCAGGGCAGACCAGAGAGAAGGAGGAAGGGCGATGTGAGGGAGGGGAGAAGGGAGCTGTGTAAGTCAAGCATAAGTGTGGATGGGTGAGGGGAGGAGAGAGGGACAGGCCGACGTGAGGAGGTGTGTTGAGTAGCCTACAAGTCTATGACTGAATGTGTGTCAGCCTCCTTCATGTACACAGAGAGCAGAGGTTAATAAATATATAAGGTTACCACAGCTGACCTATTTTCTGCTTCCTCTCCACTCCACACTCCATAAACCATGTGTCACATGCCCAGCATCCCAAAGCTCAGAGAAAATGCTTGCACCAAATATCGAATTTGATGATTCTTATATTTCATCAGCGCTCTGGGTTTCAAGTTTATTTCCTGTGGTCATCAAAGACCTAAAGCAGACTGGCAGGGCTTGCGCAAAGTTTCAAGAGAGAGAAACAAGTCCAGGCTAATTTTTCATTAGCATGGAAGGAGTGGAGAGCAGAGAGAGGTTGAAGGAGGCACATTCCCCTAACAAGCACAGACACAAGTGCTGACCCCTCATCTGTGTCATCTTAGTGTGTGTGTGTGTGTGTGTGTGTGTGTGTGTGTGTGTGTGTGTGTGTGTGTGTGTGTGTGTGTGTGTGTGTGTGCTTCTGAGAAAAAGCTTTCTGAACAAAACACGGCAAATAGCTTGTAATGCATTAGCCTACACACATATGCTCCTGCACCATACACACACACACACACACACACACACACACCTTGCAGGCTACACAGAGGTAAACCTTTGAGGGAAGATGGGAACTGCCCAGTCATCAATAATTGTTATAGCTCAACAAGCGGTGGGTCATGCCCTGCTTCTGTAAGCATTATTGTGCACCAGAGAGAGAAAAGCCAATGCATACTGCTGGTGCAACCCCTGCCTGCACACTGATGTACACATCATGTCTGTGCTAATAAAGAAATGGTTAGAATCATTTCATAAAAGGTAATTGATCACTCAATTCATTCATTTTTATTACAAATATTTGGTTGTTCCAGTTTCTTCAATGTTGGGGTTGGCTGCTTTTATCTGTTTAATATCACTGTTAATTGTTACATTTGAATACCTTTTTTATCTGTTGGTCAGACAGAGAAGCATTATTTTGGGCTCTGGCATTCATGCACTCTTTGTAGATGTGCAACCGTCTAAACTATAGGTGATGCATGGCGAAGATAATCCATAAATTGACTGATAATTGCATCACTCCTTTGCTGCCGTTTGGCTCTCAAATCGCTAAAGATCTGCATCCTAAATCTTTCAGTGATCGCTAATGTCTGATTACTGTGTCAGTCACGAAGACGAATCAACCCTGATCCAAGTTTTCCAATCATTAGCCTATCCCAAGAGATACTGATTTGTAACAAAGAGCACATCTGTAACGGTGTTTAAGCACAAATGAGTTTATAGTGTCTAATATTTTGTTTTACAAAATACTTCTCTTATTGGGGTATTTCTTAGCTATTTTAATCTCTTTGGATCCATTGTTAGGCTATTTATAATTCCAATCATATAATAATTTACATTTTTGCTCCATTTTAGGCTATTTATAATTCCAATCATATAATAATTTACATTTTTGCTGTCTGTTAGTGTCTCTCTAATATAGTCTATATCACAGGATAACTGCAGGTCGCCTTCTCAGTATGTAGCCTAATTATATTTGGGTGTGATGGCAGATAGTGAGGCAGCCATCAGATCATCCAATCAGCCTGACAGCGTCTGCCGGCGCGCCTCTCTCCTCTCGGTGTCACATGCAGGTTTTACCTTGGTGAGCTGAGCGATCTTCTTGCACATCTTGCTGTGCATCTGGTAATCGTACAGCTCCTGTTCGATGTTCGGGAACTCTGCCGCAGTCCCGTTAACGGTGGAGCCCGGCCCGAGGGGCTGTGCAGCCTTACCGGTGCCTGAAGCCATAATAAACCCCCCAGGGAACTTCCCAGACCGGTGGATAGTCACAAATAATCCTGCCGCCTCACAGATGAAAATTCCCACCTAAATCGTGTCAACTTTTTACTCGTGCCTCTCATTCCTCTGTCGGTAGACCACCTCACGTAAACAACAGCTCGAGCGATTCGCTGGAAAACATTTGGTTCTAGATCGGCGGGGCTCTCCTCGTGCGTTCCGGTAGTTGCCCCCCTCTCCCGCTGTCCGCCCGGTGATCGCGGAGGTCACACGCTGGAAGTCCATCGGGGACGCGCTCGCGCCAACTGACCCTTTCCTGCTGTCAACAGATAGGCTATTTTTTTATTCTAAGAAGGAGCGCTCGCGGATGAAGGCATATTGTCCAACCACCTGTCTTGCGGCAGGGGCGGAGAGGGGCGCGTGTATCATATGGAACATACCGGAGACAGCTCGAGAGGCGCACTGCTGCAGTGCTGCCCCGCCCCTACCAGCGCTGCTGTATCAATCACCTGCGGGAGGGGAGGAGGGGGTCTCTCATTTACTATTAATCAGATAAAAATAGGCTATAACTGCACGGTCATTTTATAGCTAAGGCTACTATTGTATTAGTAGCCGACTACGCTAGTAGGCTATTGGCTGAACTGCCATAGCAAAAAAAAAGGTTTCAAAACGATTTATCTCTGAAATGAACACGCTTCTGAAAATGTAGCCTATTCTTTATGCATATAGACTATCAATTAGTGGCACCATTGTCTAACACCCCTAACTCTAAAGGGCTCCAGCAATTTAGTTTTGTAGTTCCATAAAACTGAGGGACTTGCAAGACATTAAAGAATGACCAAAATCGATAAAGATAAAAAACCCTTCCCATAATGCAACTCACGTAGCATACTGTTTATTAGACCCTCATTGCCTGGTATATTTTCAAAGTCCAAGCCGTCTTTCTGCTGGAGACAAATAGGTTGTCTCTTTCAAAATCAAGATGAGATAAATACATATATATGAGTTATTCTCTCTCTCTCTCTCTCTCTCTCTCTCTCTCTCTCTCTCTCTCTATATATATATATATATATATATATATATATATATATATATATATATGTGTGTGTGTTTCATTAGCATGATTTATTGCATTTGAGTGAAGAAGAAATGCAAAAGACACACAGTTCTTGAAAAGAGATTGGGGAGGCAGACGGCAGGTGTTTCACCCCGCCTTTGAGTGGGGCCATTTGAAGCAGCTATAAACAGTTTTATCCTGATAAGTGGTTTGATGGCACACCTTACAACAACTTTGCTTATGACCTGGTTTGTTTGAAACATACTGAGGCCTTGAGACATGGCACAAAACTAGATGATAACACAGCACCAGGCTTACTGTGTGTTCTTCAGTTGGGCATATCCCAAAACTAATTTGCAATTAATCTAATTATTACAAACCATTTGGCACATATGGTGAAACTTGAGCTGCAGGGGACCCTGTGGGGCCCCTGGGCATTTTGTCTGCTTTGGCCAGTTTGTAATCCAGCCTTGGTCACAAGTATTGTCCTATATATGTTATATCTGTGTTTAATGGAGCCATTCAGACAGATAATGAGAAATGGTAGTTTGATGATTGAATGTTTAAGCAGTTTTACACAGGGGTTGTAACTCTCTGGAAAGCATTTGGATGTCTTAAGTTCAAATGCCCAGAGAGAAGCGCTTGTCACGTCATTTTGATCTTTTGGTTAGGAAAGGAAAGGAACCGTCACGCACAGGAGACAGCAACAACCATGGGATGGTTGTGGTTAGGAGAAGAAGAAAAGAAAGGAAGAAAGGAAAGGAATGCCCGGTCTCCAGGGACCTGTGTTGTCCTGTCCTGTGTTGTTTGACCCATCCACCATCCCAACCAACCTCATGAAGCAGATTTCGCCTTTTCAATAGGCCTACTGCTCGCTACCGTAATCATGTTGTTATCACGAAAGATGCTTCCCATTGAAATACATTAGTTTAAAATTTGTGTTCACCACCACGAAAAAAGCGAGAAAATCGTGTCCCTGTACACGAATCAGTAGATTAAATAACATCACCATTTCACAAACTGCCATTTTCACATCTTTTGGCTCATGACACAACATGTATATGGACTAATGGAGAGATGTCTGGCCCCTGCATCCACCAGCATAAATATATATAATACTACACCTCTCAGATAATCCTATGCCTACATGCATGCAGCTTTTAAGCAGAAGCCTGACAGAGTACCATCTATATTAAATTGATTTCCAGAGATAGATGGCTGTTACAAGGCCATACGAGGCACCCTGTCTGCCTGTGGAGATGCCCTTCCCACGGGTGATCTTTTTGCTGTGCCCCCTCCACAGCTGCCGGGCAGCTGCAGCCTTGGACATCATAACACTTACAGAAGGGTTGCAGACTATTATGGCTCAAATGTGGAATATGAAATAGCCTATAAGATTAGTGATTGTTGATTTCTTTCATCCAACAAAAATTAAGCCACATGATTATTTGGTCCATGTTTAAAAATGATAATTTACAACAATCCAACAAAACCCAGTATATCTAATGTAAGTGTGTAAACTAATTGTTTTCACACAATTCTGTGTCCCTTCTGTTGGAGGACACAGCTGGGTGTTTTATTGGATACAAACATTTGTACAGCAAGCCAAATGTTAATTTAAAAAGCAATTTAGAATATAGGCTATTTTAGCACTATTACTAAACGCCATAATCAATAAGCTCATTAAAAAAGACTTGAATGCTTAAAAAATAAGATCACTGTCATTTATTATCTCAAACAATTAATTGATCTGTAAAATGTCAGAAAACAGTGAAAAATGTTTAGTTTTCTGGCATGTTTTCTGATTTTGTGCAATATTGTCCAAAACCCTAAAATGTCCAGTTTACAAGAAAACAGAAAAGGCAGCAAATATTCACATAGTTGCTGTTGCTTTAAAAAAATACTAAAACGATTAATCAATTATCAAAAAAAAATTTTTTTTGAAAATTAATTTTCGACTAATTGATTGATCAGTTAATAGATGTGTTTTACCTCTGCTACTTTTGTAGTTCATTATCGAACCTGAACATGGACTAGAATAGAGCCGCCTGGCTAGGTGTATTTCTTATTTATTTATTTTTGTCTTTATTGCAAAAAAAGAAAACAGAACATAAATGACATACAAAAGTATTCAAAATAACATATAAACATACATAAGGAAAACAGAATACAATACAATTTAGCCAGGGGCTGGCAGGCGTATTTCAGCCTTGATTCATGAATCAAGGCTTTGAACGTCATTACATACGTGCCTACGTGATTAGCAATCTAAGTTCTCGCGAGAGCACACGACTGTTTGAAAACAGGCGGCAGTGTTGTGAGAAGAAGAAGAGAAGGTACATTTCTAAAAGTCGCGGTGTTTTTTTATTATTATTAAGATTATTCAGTAAAATAAAATGTCTGCTTTGATATGCTAAAAAATGATGATGTAACGTGTCTCTAGGGAATTTTATCCCGCACTACGTAACTATGGTATGTTGTTTTTCTGCTCTTGTTTCAGTGGGAGTTGGATCGAGGAGGGGCCTTTAGCTAATGAGAAACCACCGGCTGCTTCCGTTAGCATTCAGTTAAAACGTTACAGGAGGTGTTAGTTACGGTGAGGAAAGTTCATGCTGCTGAATGACTGATTCTGTCTTTTAATTTGGTTTTTGCGAAGGAAAGATGAGTGCAGACAGTGAAATAGACATTAAAGAGGCGTTTCAGCGCGCTCAGAAGGGCCACAATAACAAGGCAAAGCTGGTGGCAAGCCTGAACAGCCGCTACAACAAGGTAAGTGCTGTGTGTTGATCTGTGAAGCAATTATATGTACTTTCGTCTCTACACTGTTTTATTAGACATAACACCGGCTCTCGTGCGCGCGCGCGTGGTTGGTTATGGTAAAGGCTGTATTATTATTATGATTAAAATCACTGAATCTACACATAAAAAAAGAAATGCAATTTTATTTGTAGACCATCTTTCAACAACAGTGCCATTCCCAACATGATATATAAGACACACTAGGAAAAAAGACATAAGTAGGATAAAAATAATCTAAATGGAATAACACAGAACAATAAAATAAAATAGAAAAGTTTAAATCCACTACTTAGAAGTATTTAAGTTGGCGCAGACCTTAAGTTTTCTAAAGGTTTGTTCTAAATATGTGGTGCTAATGAACTGAAAGCTGCTTCTCTGTGTTTAGTGTTGACCCTCGGGTCAGTAAGCTAGCCTGTTGACTAGGCCTGCACGATTCGGGGAAAAATACGAATCACAATTTTTTTTTTTTACCTTAGAATTGATATCACGATTCTCTGCCACGATTTTTTTTGTCACTAAGTGTAATGTTTATTGCTTACATGAACCATGACAAAACAAAACAAATTGGAAGTACCAAACATAGATTTTTTTTTGGCACCTATAACACATTAAGCATCACCACAAACTTGTAAACATAGAGGCTTCAATGAAGAGAAGGGAGAGCACTGCAACTCTTTAAAACCTAATCTAATACTTGTAAAATTAAACAAGAATTGAAGTCATTAAAAAAATAAAATCAAAGTTATTTAAAAATTAAATCGTGAACAGGGTGAATTGAGATCACGATTTTATAATGATTAATCGTGCAGGCCTCCTGTTGACCTGAGATGTGTGTATTCTGTTGTAAATGAATATTGCGAAACTCATGACTTGGTTTCACATATTGCCCATTTCCACCGTATTCTTTCAACTGTTGTTTCTCCTGGTTTGCATCCTCTCTGTCTCCTGGGATTGATGACATCCTCCCATTTCCTCAACCAGCTTGAGGACAAGACGCTGTTCCATGAGGAGTTTGTCCACTACCTGAAGTACGCCATGATTGTCTACAAGCGTGAACCTGCAGTTGAAAATGTCATAGAGTTTGTCGTGAGGTTTGCAACAAGTTTCCAGTCTCCACCTAAAACGGAGGAGGAGGAGGAAAAAGAAGAAGAAGAAGAAGAAGAAGATGATGATGCTGAGGATGATCATCCATTTTTGAGTTTTATCTTCAATTTCCTGTTGGAGGTATACACATTTATTACATGAGTGTATGTTTGTTCTATATATACTAAATAATTACTAGAGATCCACTTTGTGATAGCTACATGTTTATCATTTGCAGCAAACTTTAAAAATGACAAAACCTCTCTGACTTTGTTGTGAGAATTTGCTGTACAGTAAAACCCTGGTGTGATTGATGTCTGCTGCCTCTAATTCTGATTTTGTCCTGTCCCATCTGTCTCCTTTCTCTCCTCCTGTTGGACTCCCATCTGTTTCTCACTCCCACACTTTCCTTTGGCATGCAACACTTTTTTCTCTGTCCCGCTTGTCCTTTTTCCTTTGATCCATGTCCACTCTTGTCGGCCTGTTTCTCCCCAATCCTGTCTCGGTCCTCTTTTTTCCACTTCTTCTCCCAAACTGTTTGGACTGCCTTCCTTTCTTCTCAGTCTCATAAAGCCAATAGCCATGCGGTGCGTTTTCGTGTGTGCCAGCTGATCAACAAGTTGCTTGGCAGCATGGCGGAAAATGCCCAGATAGATGATGACCTCTTTGATCGCATCCACCAAGCCATGCTGGTCCGTGTCACTGACAAGTTCCCCAATGTAAGGATTCAGGCTGCTTTGGCCATGACGCGTTTACAACAGCCAAAGGATCCTGACTGCCCAACCATCAATGGTTTGTTTTTCTATCCCTGCCTACACTGTTTTTCATTTGACAGAACACACTCGAGCAAATGCAGAAAATTGTTATGCTTTTGTCTTTTTAGAATATGTTTTATCATTGTTGAACTTTAAAATATTGTGCATTTCTTTGATGACCAAATTTGAGACATCATTGTTTAAACTTATCTGTTTTACTAAGATTACAAGGCCATGAAGAAAGTGGAAAGGCCCATTCCCACTGGTCAAGTGTCACTTTTAATCTTAGTATAGTCTTTAAGTAGTCTTTTTGTGTGTGTGATTTTTTTTTTTTTTATATTTACAGTATGTTTTTATATTTTCTTTTTGTCATTGGCCTTCTGATTGTCTAATGCTCTTTTTATTTCCACTGTTCAGCGTACATGTTGATTCTGGATAATGATACTAATGCTGAGGTGCGACGTGCCGTTCTTTCCTGCATTGCGATGTCCCCTCGGACCCTCCCTAAAGTACTCAAACGCACCCGGGACATCAAAGAGAATGTCCGCAAGCTAGCCTACCAGGTAGCTACAAATGCAGTCAAACGATTCAACAACAAATAACAACATAATGAAGTTGTTGTCTTGATCTGACTGAACACTCGTTCTTGTTAAACGTTGTGTTTAAACTTTCATCTTTTCTTATTTGTTCTAAGGTTCTGGCTGACAAAGTTCACATTAAAGCTTTAACCATCGCACAGAGAGTTAGTCTACTGCAGCAGGGTCTCCATGACACTTCAGGTAATAATAATTTCCTTTGCCTGTGTGCGTGCGACATTACATTTACACAGACACTATGTACTTGCACTTTGTTTGTACTTGCACTTTCAGTAAGCAATAAATCCATTAAAGCTGCAAGAAACAAAACATTTTTCATTAGAAGTTAATCTGTTTACTTATGTGTAGTTTATGAATTAAAAAAAAATGTCCTATATTTATTACTACTTAAGGTGTGGTCTTTAAATGTTTTTGACCAGCAAAAAAAAGTACACGTTTTCACATTGGAGTTGCTGCAACCAGTGATTTTTAAAAAAGAACAAAAGAAAAAGTTACGGCTCTATTTATTTTCATTTATAATACATACTGTGTATATAGTATGGTGTGTGTGTGTGTACTTGTTTATATTTTAATACTTTTTTAATTAATACTATTTTCTTAACCTTATTATATTTAGAGAATGTGTGGCATGCACCTACAACACCAAAACAAATTCATTGTATGTGTAAAAAAACACGTACTTGGCAATAATGCTTTTTTGATTCTAAAACAACTATTCATTTTCGATTAATTTTCTGTTGATCGTGAAATGATTGATGATTGTTTCATTTCTAAATTCCATTGTGGCTATTTAATATGTCATATTGTCTGTGTGTGTTGTAGAAGCGGTGAGGGAGGTGGTTTGTTCTCGCATGCTGCCGTCCTGGATGCTTCGGCTGGATGGTAACGTCATTGAGCTGCTCCACAGGCTGGATGTAGAGAACTGTGCCCAAACAGCTCTGGACACACTGAAAGCCATCTTCAAAGGTACACCTACTGAAGAACTGCTGCAGAACAGAGTGCAGCTCGACAACAGGTATACTTCAAACTCTGGCTCTCGCATGTTGTCGCATAATTAATAAATCGTCTGAAGTTAAAGATTATGTGTGTTTACAACAGGAAGCTGATCCCAGTGGACTCTCTGTCCTGTGAGAATGTGCTTTACTGGAGAGCTCTGTATGAGTTCATCAAGGCTAAAGGAGAAGATGGTGATGAAATACTGGAGCAAGTGTTACCAGACGCTGCCATTTATGCAGATTACCTCTATGGGTAAGAGAAGAGACAGTTCAGTGGATTACATTGATAGTTTTCTTGTTCTCTGCTGTATATTTTAGCCCTACTGCAGAAAATATTCTGGACCAGAGAATTGATTAGTAGCAACAGGCTTTACAGTGATTCATTATTGTAGTTAAAGGATGGTTTCACAATTTTCAAATGTCTTAAAACAATAGTTAGGTGCCCATATGAACACTGAAATGGTTTGGTCTTGCTGTAAACATTCCTCCTGTTTTGTAGCTGGGACAAACATCCAGTTTTTTCATGCAAAAACACATGCAAAACTTTATCCAAAGTTAATGTTTCTTAGAGTTACACAAATCAAGTAGGTTTAACCTTTTTTGTTCCTTCACTGCAACTCAGCCCATAGAAATGAATGTGAAGAATGGAAATGACACGGACAATGGACACACACACCATAACTCAGTCTGCCGAAGCCTCATGTTTACGTCAGATAAAGTTTTTAATATATTTTTGCAAAGAATGAGGACTGTGAATTTTGACCCCCATCACTTATATTGAAAGCACATTAGAAGGGAATGTTTTAATGTTTCACATGAGCAAGAGGAAAGACGAACAAAACATTTTCATGTTGTTCATATGGGCCCAACTCCTGTTTTAGGGAGGATCGGACATTGAGCCGATACTGACTCATTAAGCTGGATCGGGTATCGGTGACAATGGGTCCGATCTCTTCAATTCATATCTTCATTATTGTTATTTCTTATTTTAATAATAAATAACAGTTAATCAGATTCATAACTATGCATTAATTTGTTACATTTCATTTTACAAAGTTAGAAAAACAGTGTTTAAGTCGAGCCTGATGTTGTGTTAAACATAAATAAATGATCCCAGTCATTTCCTCACAGTGAGACATAGAGCTTATTATCTAAACACTGGTATGAGATTGGAAGTCATTATCGGCCGGTGCCCAAATCCCAGGTGTGATATTGGGGACGAAAAAGTATGATCAGTGTATCCCTAATTTTAACAAAGCCTTCAAAACATTGTAAACCTAACCTTTAAAATAGTATTATGTGGTTAATGTAGTTAACTTTGTAATGCTCAGAATAGAACACCTAACCCAGTGGCCACAATGCTCATGTTGTTACTCAGGTATCTGAATGCAGCTCCGGTGTTCTCAGAGGAGCTCTTTCTGTAGTAACGGTGTGGCTAACTCATTGCTTGTGTTCCATTTAACCTGGATAGTTATCTTAAAGTGTAGCGTTCATATGAAAATTTCTTCTTCTTGTCTTTTTTAAATTTACATGCTCAAAGCCAGACACTCGGAAAAAAACAGCTTTGATCAAGTTAACATGCCTCAGGTACTAACATACTAGGTATAGCTACTTTGATATATAGCTGCAGACTGGCACTTAATATACTAGACTTCTCCTAGAACACAGTAATGAAACAGTTTATTTGTGCCAATAATGTTGTTTTCTTATAGATCTAGTTATGCTTTTGATGGCTAGACTACAACCTTCATCTGGAGACATTGTGATTGAGGTTAAGGAACTTCTACAAAGCCTTCTTTCATCTTCAAATTAGCTTTAACCAAACTGCAGACTACACACTGAATATACTCTTGAATTGGTTGCTTATAATCTTATATTCCCATAAATCACAGTATGCCATCTTCCGCACTCATTTCTACTTTTTAGGACCTGAGTCGCATCCTTTTTATGCATCAATGTAGGAGCATTCTGCTGTTTTACTACCTGCCTAATACATGTGATGCTGTAGTGTGAAATGCTCGTTAGTGGCCGTGTTAACATTTATCTAATCTGAGCATGCTCTGAGTGCTGTTGTAATCCCTGAGTTGTATGAGTCTTGACGCTTGCAGGTATCTGAAGACAGTGCCTTTGCTGTCAGAGGAACAGAGAGCTGACTTTAACCAGCTGGAGCTTGTCATGACCAAGGAGTTCATCTCGCAACAGCTCATCCATCTCATTGGATGTCTGGACACCAATGAGGAGGGCGGCAGGTAAAAAGTTGTTTTGTTAAGATAAGGAACTGATGTTGTGTGAGGTAACAAACATGTGGAATGGGCAAGGAGTGCGACAGTACTGAGAGAGAGAGAGAGTTGGAGAGAGAGAAAGATACGACCGCTTTAAAGGTCCCATGTCATGAAAATTTCACTTTTATGAGGTTGTTTAACATTAATATGCCTAATATAACATTCTTGCCTATGGTCCCCCAGTGGCTAGAAATGGTGATAGGTGTAAACTGGGTATCCTGCTCTGCCTTTGAGAAAATGAAAGCTCCGATGGGCCGATCTGGAATCTTGCCCCTTGTGACCTCATAAGGTCACCTCCCCTTTCTCTGCTTTGCTCGCCTAGAGAATTTGGCCCACCTGTGAGAGAGAGACATCATGGCTTTCAAATGAGCAAAGTGGCAGTTGGTCAAGGCCACACCCCCAGCCACCACCTTGCTCCCCCCCTTACTCCTAAAAAGCTACCGACTCAGAAATGGCACACACTAAGGAAAGCTCATTGTGGGACTGGCTCTAGTGGCTGTAATTCTGCACCATGGCTGAACTTTGGGAAAGAGACTTCAGATATGGCCTTAGGGGACCACTAGGTCTATATAAAAGCATCCAAAAAGCACCATGTCATGGGACCTTTAAATGAGGAATGGAGTGATATTTTAGTAGTATTGGTTTATTTGACTACTAAGAGAGGCATGGATGAGACGGTAAGAGGTTTTGAGGAAAGGACTGGTATAAAGACAAGCGGGGAGAACAAGTGCTTCTTTTTTTGGACACAATTTTATGAGGCTGAAAGTTGGGAGTGAAGGAATGGGGTTTAAAAAAAAAAAAAGGACTAGAAACTAAGTTTTAGTTATTCCGTTTTAGGTTATGTAATGCTACACTGTTTCTTAGATATGTCAATGCTATTTGTTTCCTTAATCGTGTTAACTCACTTCTGGCCCCCTTTTTTAGCCTGATGAGTTACAAGAGGACCAATGTAGGAGTTAGACCCGTCTAGTTAAAGTTATGGACTGGTTTATTTTTGGGGCTTTTTCACCTTTTATTGGACAGCTGAAGACAGGAACGTGGCAAGGCCTGAGCCTTGGTACAAGGGACGCAGCAGCTATTTGCTGTTTTAAATAAATTTTAAAATTCGACAATATATTGAAATCTGCAATTTGTGTACATTTAGTTGGGTAAGAAATCTATAGTGTCAGTAATGTGTGTCCAGCCCTATTTTGTTTTTTGCGTGGCAAAATCCTTTTATTTTTCCCAGTTTGCCACATATTATCATCAGGTTGTTTTATAGTCCTACTTGTAATGTTGTAATGCTTTTGTAGGAAGCGCGTGTTTGCTGTCCTGCAGGAGATGTTGGCTCTTCCACAGACTCCATCCTCCCTTGTCTCCCTTCTCACGGAAAAACTCCTCACCCTCGTTCCTGATGACCACAGACGCATACAGACCGTAAGTTACATTTTACACTTAAATGTGCCATTTGTAGATTTAGTTGACAGACCAATTAGGCAAAAATGAATGTGAATGTTTCTAGATGTTGAATGTGTGAATTAAACTGTCCTATGCCACTCAAGGTCTTTTGTTTGAGAATGTCATATAATTAAACAGATTTTCTATTCAGTGGGGTTTATTGTTACCACAAAGATTGATGTCTAAATAAGCTGGTTTTGTGTTCCACAGGTGGCAGAACTAATCTCAGATCTGAGGGAGCCCATCAATGAGGCCAGTCAGCCAGTGGATGAGAACATGAGCCGCCGGCAGCAGGTCCAGGTGGGCAACACTCGGCAGCACTTAGGTTCAGTAATCCCATCCAAATACCCTACTGTTTTTTTGTAGAGATGAAAACACCCCATGTTGGCACACTGCTAACTTGCATTTAGTAAAACAGTTACAATCATTACAAAGCTACAGAAAGATTGAATATTACAAATGGATATTCAGGTTTCCTTTATTATGAATGAAACAAATATCTAAATATATGAAAGGTTTACGCATTTTAAAATTGAGATAACAAACTTATCTTTCCTACGTCTTGTCTGTTCTGTGCTCTATTTACATTCCATCCCTCTGTACCTCCAGCTAGCAGATGGTGGTTTTCCCTTTTTTTAATATTGAAACATGTTTTCCCTTCTTTAACCTCAGTGGTTACACAGTAGGAACACAGTAAGGCAAAGAGGGATTGCTCACAACTTTGTCAATACTCACTTCCCCATCTTTCAACACTGACACTAAAGTATTTAATATTGTGGAGACAAAACAGCTGTTGAGGAAGATAATCCTTGCCCAGGTGTATGACTTCCATCTCTTCTGTGCACCTGATTGCTTGTCAGCTCTACCTTTTTCAGTCAGTAAAGGCAAAGTAGGCCGTGGAGGTTTGTCACCTGGCTCAGAGCCTGGTTGGGGGTGGTGTTTTTCCATTAAATAGAGGTGTAGTTGCCCATCTCAACAGTCAAGAATCCTCTACAGTGTATTTCAGCTGTTTGTTTCCCCTCCAGCTAGCAGAGGTGAAAGTGAGTATCTTGGAGGCTAAACAAACCCTGGAGGACTGTATCACTACCCAGGACTTCAGCCGTGCTGCAGAACTGAAGAATGCCATCACCGAGCTGGAGAACCGCAGGAACCAGATCATCCAGGAAATGGCCGAGAGCAGCCAGCCGGCGGACAAGGAGACCCGCACAGAGAAGGTACGTAGCCACACAGAAAGCACCGCCTCGGTTAATCATTTACACTACATAGTTTAATGTATAGTTTATTCTCAGAGAATAAAAATGAAGAAAGGTCTTAACACCTGTTTGGTTTGCTTTCATGTTTTTTTTTCCCCAGAATGACCCAGAGACTCTTCTAAGGTGTCTAACAATGTTTGCAGAACTGCTGAAGCAAATGAGCCTCAAGACACGAATTGGTCCAACTATAAGTGCCTTAATGTCCTCACTGGTAAATCCACACTGCACACATGATCATATTTTTCACTTGAATCTTCCTGTAGATGTACAGACAGATTACAAGCTCCAACTGAATCTAGAAATCCGAGTATCAGACTAAACAAGACATGTGAGGATGTCTTCTTGGGTTATTTGGAAACACTGATTGACATTTTTCACCATTTTCTGACATTTCATAGACCAAACAACTAACCAAATGATCAAGAAAATCAAAAATTAGTTGCAGCCCTATATTAAGACATAGGGATTAATACAGATTATAACAAAGTCAACTGCATATTTTTCTCCTGTATGTACAGTGAAGAAAATAAGTATTTGAACACCCTGCTATTTTGCAAGTTCTCCCACTTAGAAATAATGGAGGGATCTGATATTGTCATCGTAGGTGCATGTCCACTGTGAGAGACATCTAAAAAAAAAAAAAAAACAGAAATCACAATGTATGATTTTTTAACTATTTATTTGTATGATACAGCTGCAAATAAGTATTTGAACACCAGTCTATCAGCTACAATTCTGACCCTCAAAGACCTGTTAGTCTGCCTTCAAAATGTCCACCTCCACTCCATTTATTTTTCCTAAATAAGATGTACCTGTTTGAGGTTGATAGCTGCATAAAGACACCTGTCCACCCCATATAATCAGTAACAATCCAACTACTAACATGGCCAAGATCAAAGAGCTGTCCAAAGACACTAGAGACAAAATTGTACACCTCCACATGGCTGGAAAGGACTACGGGGAAATTGCCAAGCAGCTTGGTGAAAAAGGTCCACTGTTGGAGCAATCATTAGAAAATGGAAGAAGCTAAACATGACTGTCAATCTCCCTCGGACTGGGGCTCCATGCAAGATCTCACCTCGTGGGGTCTCAATGATCCTAAGAAAGGTGAGAAATCAGCCCAGAACTACACGGGAGGAGCTGGTCAATGACCTGAAAGAGCTGGGACCACCGTTTCCAAGGTTACTGTTGGTAATACACTAAGACGTCATTGTTTGAAATCATGCATGGCACGGAAGGTTCCCCTACTTAAACCAGCACATGTCAAGGCCCTGTCTTAAGTTTGCCAATGACCATTTGGATGATCCAAAGGAGTCATGGGAGAAAGTCATGTGGTCAGATGAGACCAAAATAAAACTTTTTGGTCATAATTCCACTAACCGTGTTGGGAGGAAGAAGAATGATGAGTACCATCCCAAGAACACCATCCCTACTGTGAAGCATGGGGGTGGTAGCATCATGCTTTGGGGGTGTTTTTCTGCACATGGGACAGGGCGACTGCACTGTATTAAGGAGAGGATGACCGGGGCCATGTATTGCGAGATTTTGGGGAACAACCTCCTTCCCTCAGTTAGAGCATTGAAGATGGGTCGAGGCTGGGTCTTCCAACATGACAATGACCCGAAGCACACAGCCAGGAGAACCAAGGAGTGGCTCTGGAAGAAGCATATCAAGGTTCTGGCGTGGCCTAGCCAGTCTCCAGACCTAAACCCAATAGAGAATCTTTGGAGGGAGCTCAAACTCCGTGTTTCTCAGCGACAGCCCAGAAACCTGACTGATCTAGAGAAGATCTGTGTGGAGGAGTGGGCCAAAATCCCTTCTGCAGTGTCAAACCTGGTGAAAAACTACAGGAAACGTTTGACCTCTGCAATTGCAAACAAAGTCTACTGAACCAAATATTAACATTACTTTTCTCAGGTGTTCAAATACTTATTTGCAGCTGTATCATACAAATAAATAGTTAAAAAATCATACATTGTGATTTCTGGATTTCTTTTTTTAGATTATGTCTCTCACAGTGGGCATGCACCTACGATGACAATTTCAGACCCCTCCATGATTTCTAAGTGGGAGAACTTGCAAAATAGCAGGGTGTTCAAATACTTATTTTCCTCACTGTATGTATGTATATGGATCCAATGTTGTTTCACTTGCATTTCTAACTTTGTACCACCTTGTCTCTCAGGCTTTACTGGTTTAAGTGGCCAGGTTGCCTCAGTGGTAGAGCAGGCGCACATTTACTTTACATGTTTATGCTTCAACGCAGAGGTTTAGGGTTCAAATCCGACTTGTGCCGATTTCCTGCGTCTTCCCCCTTTCTCACCTAACTGTCTTGTCAAAAAAAAAAAAAAAAAAAAAAGTTGGTTTAAAAGAAGAAAACCATCTACAGCTAATGTCTAAAGCTGATGGCTCTTAGCTTTTGAACTCGTTACAATTATAGTAATTTCTTTCAATGACATCCAAAGCCTTACCATTTGATGAAACCTTTGAATCATCTGTGATTATTTGCTCTTTGTTTTTATCATCTTATGTTGGCAAACATTTGTGGAAGTATGGAGTGAAGTAAAGTCAGTAAAAGTTGGTGGATGTCACTATTTTCTCCATCTCTGTCAGGTCCTGCCTAGTATAGCAAATGCTCACCCTGCCGTCCGTAACATGGCCGTGCTATGTCTGGGGACATGCACCCTGCACAGCAAGGAGCTGGCCAAAACCCACATGGTCTTGCTGCTGCAGGTAATGTCATACACGTGTGTTTTATCCACTGAACATTCAAATGCATTTATACCTATTGTACATGTTAACAAAAGTGTGTGTGTCTGTGTTTGTTTGTGTTCTCAGATTGCCCAGCTGGATGAGGTAAAGATCCGTATCTGTGCTCTGCGGGCCATCATCGACCAGCTGTTGCTGTTTGGCTTCCAGCTGCTCTCTGATCCAGCTGCTACTCAGACAGTCCTGCCCTCCCAGTCACCAGACAGACAGGAGGAGGACGGACCAGTGGCCGAGAAGAAGGGAGATGTAGCAGAGGACACCGCACAGAGTATACTTGTGATGCTTTCAGAGTTCCTGGACAGTGAGGTGAGGTTGAGGGTAAAATATTTACTCAACAAACTATGTATGTATCATGTTCTCCTGGGTGTAAAGTAGCCAGAGACCGTTTTATTGTATTAATCTGTGTTTTTCAGGTGTCTGACCTGCGTACAGAGACAGCGGAGGGCCTGGCCAAATTAATGTACAACGGCCGTATCTCCAGCGCCAAGATGTTCTCCCGTCTGGTGCTGCTGTGGTACAATCCTGTCACTGAGGATGACATCCGGCTACGCCACTGCCTCGGCGTCTTTTTCCAGCTCTACGCCCGCGAGAGCAGGTCACACGTGCACACATATGCTGGCAAACCATGAGCTATGTGGTTATTTAAATTATTACACCTGTGTCTTTCCTGTCCTCTTGTTATTAGTGTGATTACTGGCCTGGGTGAACTTATCTAATATACTAATATGGAGTGTCTCTGTATTCATTAGGGTCCACCAGGAGGTGGTGGAGGAGGGCTTCCTTCCAACCGTTCGAACTCTGATGAATGCTCCAGCCACCTCTCCGCTAGCTGAGGTGGATATTAACAACGTGGTTGAGCTACTTGTCGAGCTGACTCGTCCGAGTGCCCTTATTAAGGCCTCCGCTAACACAGAGGTAAGAGAAATGCCCCCAACTACTGGGAACTCCCAAAACCCTCACTGATCAATCTGGGTTGTTCCTTATTAGCGTTTGTTTTTACTGGTGCTCTGTGGGTAGAAAAGCAATATAATGAAAAGCATTGCCAAAAGCATTTCTTCATCACAGATAAAATCTGCAAATTGTTCTCTTGAATGCTTCATTTCACATTAGCAACCAACTATTTACAATTGTTTAAGTACACTTTTTTTTTTTTTTATTTTTTAGAAAGGCTCAATATGACATTGCAATGAGGCAAAAACAATTTATTGAGTTAATGTCTTTAGGAGGTGTGTGTCCATGACTACTTGGCGGTGCGTATGTGTGGAGAGATGTTGAAGGACCCCACAGCCCCTGAGGTGCGTCTCTATGCCAAGACTCTAAGCAACCTGGAGCTCAGCAGAGATGAGACTGTCAGGAAAGACCTGCAGGTGCTGCTGCAGCAGCTTGTACAGGTACAGACACCACAACACTAGAGTCTAGTCTCTGTGAGGCTGTACTTGGTCACAGTGATGCCCTAAGCTAAACGCTTACAAACACAATGACAATGCTAACATGCTGTTAAGTAGGTTTAACATTTACAATATTAACCATTAATTCCATGTGTTCGCATGCTAATAAGCACCAAACATAAAGAACAGCTGAGGATAGTGGGACTATAACTAATTTAATTTAATGTATTAATGAAACAAAGCATTTCACACATCTGACGATTTGATGTTGGTGCTAGATGAAAAGGTATGGGATTGCCAAATTTACTACATTTGTTCCTGGGGAGTGAATGAATGCGCGACATAATCTCATGGCATTCTATCCAATAGATGCTGAGATATTTCAGTCAGAACCACAAATGTGAACGTCATGGTGGTGCTAAAGGAAAGGTCCGGGGACTACCAGTCAGTAGGATTCATGAATGTCTTTTACAAAATGTCGTGGCAATCCATTGAACCAATGTTGAGATATTTCAGTCTGGACCAAAAAAGCAACATACATTGCTGTCCCTAGTACCACATCCGTCCCAAGAACACACAGGCTCTCATGCTGTTCGATGTATTTATATATCTGCCTTTTGAAAGGCCTGATGTTTAATTTCTCCTCTTCCCGTCCTTTTCTTCAGGTGGTGAAGGATCGTGTCTGTCTTTGTGCTCTGGAGAAAATGATTTATCAGCTAGTCAACTCAAGAGAACAGGCTGAGCTCCTACGTGCCAGCGCACTACAACCATTGGATGTCAATGCAGATGGTACACATGCAAACACTGACAGTCTGTATAAGACAGCCTGACATCTCACCGAGCATCTGTAACAAATGTTGCTTTTGTCTGTGTCTAGATTTAGCGTCTGTGAACTAGATTTACACCCCACACGTTTGTGTCAACTTTTCCTTTTAAAGGATTAGGTCTTATTATGAGAATTTTGCTAAGTGGATTAAAAATGCCTCTACATCCCATTCAGTGTCTGTCAAGACGGGAATACAGCTAGCACAGAGAGGAACGGCAAACATTACAATTTTGTCTTTATCTTTCCACAGAGGTGGCAACAGACGATCCATCTAAATCTGCCAAGAGAGCCAAAAAAGGTAATGCAAGTTCTGTATACTCATCTAAAACCATATTTGGTCGTAGGGCCACTATATTTTTAGGAGTTGACTCAGCACAGCAAGGTAACCTGAGTGTTTGTGTGCACAGGTCAGAGAAAAGTCTGCACAGCTAAAGGAGGCAGAAAGTTGAGCAGGAGGGCAGAGTCATCAGAGGAGAGGTGAGTGGTTTCAGTTAACTCTTGATAGCACATAAGGAACATTATCCTTCCCATCCAGATCCAATGCTACATCTTTTATATTTTTATATTAGTATTATTCCTTTTAGTGCCTTATCCCTCTTTTTGCACCTTCAAGGTTGAAAGCACTTAATTGGAAGTTGCTTTGGATATAAGTGTCAGCTAAGTGACATGTAATGTAAAAACTAATATCCTCTTTTTAGAAATATGTATACCTATGATGAATTAACAATTGGATGCCATCTCTTTATGTTAACTACTGCATATTCATCTGCTCCTTTGTTTTGGCCAGTGATGGAGAAAATGTTCCAGAGTCGGTTCCTGTGGTGCGTCCCTCACGGAGGGCCAAGACTGCAGCTCTAGAGAAGACAAAGCTGGACCTCAACCCTCTCATCAACCAGGAGGCCAATGTGTCATAGGAGTCAGGTTATTAATAGTTCACACAAATGTAATGTGGAGCTTTTCACTTACTGTTTTATAGTCAAACTTGACATCAGTAAATGTAACCAAACCCTTACCATGGGGTCACCTCTTTATAAGTTGTCACATTTCCGCTTTTATTTCTGTATGCTTCCCAGTTTTAGATTGTCATTTTAATCATTAAAGTGAAATGTCAAAGCGTATCCTCTTTTCATTTTCACAAAACCAGATCAGTGGTCCCCAACAGCCATTACATGTGAGCAGTTATACAGAAGTGTTTCTTCTCAGACATTTGTTGGATTGACAGTGGTGAAAATCCAGTATTTCAAAAAGATAAAAACAAAACAAAAGCCTAAGCTAATAAGTTGTTTCTAACCCTGTCAGATTAATGTTGTCCAACTTGGTCACCTGGCAGTTGTAGCTTTAAGCCAAAGAGAGCAAAGTAAAATGCTAAATTATCAGATAATATAAAATGTCATCTTTTTCAATACAGCAGGATCTCACTACACGTTGGAAATCATGGGTTTGTATTTATTTTATTTTATACTCGCTAGTTATTTCAAAAGACTTTATTCTGTTAATTACACACACCTCTTTTTGCATCATTTTTTTTTTTACCATCTATAAATCCTGTTGCTCGCTGGTTATTTCAAAAGATTCTTTATTGTTTCAATTACAGACACCTTTTTGCATCTGTAATGGACAGTATAAAAACATGAAAAAGGGAAAAAAATATATATACAACAGGTTGATTTAGCACCAGTTTTTTAACAGCGCGCTGATCACAAGACTGGGCCACCCCACAACACTCGTGTTGAAACGGCAACCATAGTGACACACGTACAAGGGTAGTCAGACACACAATACACACTACAGGTTTAGGTTTTGACCTACAGCCAGACATCTTGGATCTACCTGCCCCTTTTTAACATGATACTGATCCATGGTTAGTGTTAACCAATCATCTCTGTCCTTGTCTATCACACGCCTGATATGCAGCAGGCCTAGCTGAGCCCCCGTGGAGGTAGGCGTCTCTTGCTGCAAAAAAAACAAAAACAACTCTTAACAGTACATTTGTGATAAAACTATTTAATGCTATTACAACTAGGATCTCTTTCTTCTGCTTCATTGAGGGAAACTAAGCGGGGGGGTTCTATAGCAGTATCCTTTAAAATAACTTTACATGGCTATGGAAACAACTTCCCAGGCCATTGGTACTTGTGTACATCCATTTGTCTGTCAGCAATAAAATATTTACTACATACTGATAAATCATCTGGGTTTGTATTGCACCAAATAGATTCTCTAGTTTTACAGTAAGGGTTGGTAGTGGGACACAGAATGTGCAAAATATGGGGGAGGAATCTGTGTAGTGGGAATAATAATCTCAGATGGGATAGTGCAAGAAGTAGATCCAACACCAACAAAGTATCTGCTTTGGGTAGAAAACAAAAAGTGAATTAAAACAAGACAGCCCACAAACCAAATGATTCAGAATCTACTTTCTATAACTGCATAATGTCAATTCACATACTCATTTAAAACATGTGGGTTGATTGCGGTTGACACGCCAAGACTTGCAGATATTGTTAATACTTTGAAAGAAATAATAACTAAATATTTGTTTTAAATACAGGCGGATGGCCAATTACTGTAGTTCAATACACAGTTTTGTGGGTGGGACCCATACACAGATAGTGTTTGTGGGTAAAAATGGGGCTTGGTTGGTTATATAAGAGTCCTTCATTCACACCACTTTTTTGGCTACTGGCTTGCAATACAACAGTGACTAAAGCGTCAAAGACAAATATTGCAAACAAGGCTAGGATTAAGAGAATGTTTCAATCTACTTTTGTCAAATCAAAAAAAAAAACTTAAATTAGCAATTTGTAATTTAAAAAGTGCCAAAGTAAGGGTGACAATAAATTTAAATTAATTTGGGCGGGTTTTAGGGCTGTTATGGTTTCAAGTTAAGATTTACAATAAAAGGTTATTGTCTGAAATAAGTGCTGGCTTTAATAATGAGGTATGTTAAGGGGGAGATGGCACTGTATGCATTCACACTTTGCCTTTCCTTCCTGACAGGGCTCACTGTATAAGTACTTATCCCAATAAAACTGTTTAATGTAATGAGTTGATCTACTATATGCGTTCAGAAAGACAAAGGCAATAAAAAAAAAAAAAATTTCTGTACATACATATCCATGGATAGAAATAGTGCAACATCAAGCTTTTGTTAAGTTAGACTGCTACATAATTGCTGAGTGTAAGACTGAACCATAGTGAGATGGTCCGTCCACGTGGTCAGCTCAAATGTCCAAAGGCACCACGTTAAACCACAGTCCCTTTCCCAGGTAGGAGGAGGCTTCATGCTTCATTTAGTTTTCTGAAAGAAAAGAACAAAAGCACAAATTAATTTTGTGGTGATTTGAAATTGAAGTTTAATAAAAGTTGATATTCACTAAAAGAGGCGAGGTAGTTACCCAACACAAAGTCGCACCATCTTGGCCCGGTTAGGCCCCTCATTCGCGATTGTCTCAACATCTTTGCTGGTGGTGGTTGTGGTGGTTCAGTAGACACAACCCCAGGACTTTTATATTTGCCTTTCTGCCTCCCCACTGACATCTCATCCTGCTCATGGACGGATTTAGGTGCAGAACCTGTTAGCTCTCTTGAGGTTGTGCTCATTTTTCTTTCAGTTTTCACAGCTTTAACCACTCCTACTAGTTCTCTCTCCCTTCCTGCAAAGACGTATGCAGAAGGTGACCCATCATCCAGTGTCACAGTACACGAGTCCCACTCTTCCTCAGTTGACTCATTGTCTGGAGAGTTGATCTTTCTCAGAAACACCCGACATTCCTTCAGTGTCTCAGGACTCCAGGCTTTACAGCAGAGGTTCTGCTCTTTTTGTACATCCACAGGCTCCTGAGTTTGGTCAACAGAACTCGTAGCAGAACAGTCCTCCCGACGGTCAGATAACTGATCTTTTGCTGATCTGCGTAATGCTTTACGTTTCGGTTGTAGTCCAGCCAGTACATGTTCCTTTGAACAGCTTGTAGCTACTTTCATGTTTTTCTTATTCCTCTGCCTCTTTCGCAACCTCTCTTTCCGGGTTAGGAACCTTGTCCTTGCTCTAAATAGAGTAGTCAGGTATTTGTTGAATGCTCTGCTTCTCCACCATTTGGCTCCTTGATTGAGTCTGCTTGTTGCAAACCTCGGAGTGGAAAGTTGACGCCTAATCTTATGTATTGACAAAAGTGCCTCATTTCTCTTCCTCAACCTTCTTTGAGCCTGTTGATGTTGCAAAGGACTTTTTGGCACAGTTTTAGCAAATTTCTTGATGTGTTTGAGGAGTCGCTCTGCCTGAGGACTGTGGCAAACACTTGTTTTAATGGCAGAACGAGGGAAGTGCATAAGTTCGTAAGGATTACGGGAGCTTGCCTTCTTGACAATTGCCAGAGACTGTGTCTCTGTGGTCTGCATGAACCAGGAGCAGAGCTGCGGCATGCTACAGGACCTTGGTTTGTTAAGAGGACAGTCGAACAGCATTCGTACCACAGAGGAATGTTTTGAATTCCTGGTAAAGGAACTATTGCCTTTAGTTTCTATCTTTGAATTGAAGGCAGTTCTTTTTTCTTGGTTCTCCACAGTGTTTGAGACCCAAGTGTCAGAGATAAGTCGTATTCGCCGGGCAAGCTCCTGGTTCATAGTATTTTCCTCAGCTGATGCTGCCCACCACCTTAGCGTCTCTTTTGGGGTAAAGATTGAGTCTATCGACACCTCTGCCACTCTACTCAGGTCTTGAGAGATGTTCTTACTCTCTTGTCCACAGAGCAGTCTTTTCTCCCTTGAAGTCTCTAAACTACTCTTTTGCTCACCCTGTCTCCTTTCATTGCTAGCCTTGTTCAGCAGAAGTTGTTTGGAGCGCCGAAGCAGGGCATTACTGTGGCTGTATGATCTAGAAGTAGAGGTGGCAACAGCGTGCAGTAAGTGGATCGATGGCTTTCTCACTCTCATTGAGTGACGCACTGCTACAGGCTGGTTTGACAGTTTGCCTTTACTTTCACCCTCTGTTTGCACGCCTTCTTCCGTTTGACTGCTTTTGCTTGTTGACTGACGACTGATTGTCCAGGGCTCTTTGGCAGATTTTAATTCTGGTAGGACTACTTTCTTATGAATTAGTGTTTCAGGAGACCGTCTATTATCCTTATTTATCTGAATTTTACGCTGCCTAGGTGACACTGTGGTTACTGTGACTGAAATTCCAGAGATTTTAACTTTTGCAGGTCTACCTGGTTTCCTTGAGGGTGCAGAATCATCCCTCTTCTGACATTTGATGTTACTGCTAGATTGAGGGGCAGACTCTTTTACAGGACTGACAAAATTTAATACTTCAGACAATTCTGTTGAGGCTGTTTTGATACTACCTGAGCTGGTCTTAGGGTTGTGCATTAAAATGCCCAAGTCATGTTTAAGGCCCACTGCTTGACAAGCATCATGGAACTCTGTTTGCAGCTGATCAAAGCCCTCAGACACCATTCGTTTGTTTCTCCTAGAACGGCCATACACTACTGTTATTTTAAGGTTCCTGTTTACATTATCCTTAACGTCAGATGCTACAACAGATTTTCCACTTACAGGTTTTGCCCCCATTACTGAATCCAAAGCCTTCTCCTTGCGTGGTCGACCAATTGGCCTCTTCGCCTTTTGCTCAAGGTGTGGTCCCAGCTTCTTTGGCCGGCCCGGACGCCTTTTTGGAGTGGTTTCTTGGAAAGATATTGAGTCCCCTAATGATTTCTGGCTCTCCACTCCAGCTCCACGCTTATTTGGAGTACCTTCACCTGATCTTCTGGAACCTATTTTAGGTGATGATGAAACTGACTCGGGCGAAAAAGCAGGCTTGGCTGGTGAAGAGGTTGACTTAGGTGATGATGGAGACTTGGCTGGGGAAGAGGCTGACTTGGGTGGGGAAGAGGCTGACTTGGGTGGGGAAGAGGCTGACTTGGGTGATGAAGGGGCTGACTTGGGTGGGGAAGAGGCTGACTTGGGTGATGAAGGGGCTGACTTGGGTGGTGAAGAAGCAGATCTTGCAGGTGAGGTAGCAGACTTGGTGCTCTGGCTTTTGGGTTTTTTAAGTGTCCCTGACCATGAAGACGCTACACACGGGTCAAAGGGTTCCTGTGCACCTGAACCAGAAGATGCTGATTTGAGACTATATCTGACCCCTTCCTTATCCTTTACTGGTGATACAAACATGAGCTTTATTGGACTAATGTACTGGACTTGGGAGTTAGGAGAGCTCTCAACACAGCTAGCAAATTTCATGGCAACATCCATATTTGATGGGTTTTGGGGATTTCTTGAAGCGGTCTTTGAGTCCAGTAGTCTTTTTGGAGATGACCGTAGCCTTCCAAAAGGCTTGGCAGCACAGTCGCTGACATTTGTCCTATTGTCAGGGCTCTGTTTTGCAGTACTCTTCTCTTTGTCAGCCAAAGTTTGCAGAAAGACCTGGTTTTTAGAAAGACCTTTTGACTCTGTGTAGTATGGTCCATATTGTTCTTTATGTGTGGATTCAAAGGAAAACGTCAATGTGTGCTCAGGTGAGGACGTTGATTCAAGCTTGGCCTCAGCATCTGGATCTCTGGATAAGGCATCTATGGTGCTAGATGTCAAAACCTTGTGCTTTTGTGTTCCCTGGTTAAAGATGTTTTCAGAGAAACATGCAACGTAGAACCTGGGCTCTGTCACATAGGAGGAGAACCGCTGTGGAGGTACTATATTTCTCCTGGATCTCCTTGCATCCTTAGAATGGTGTGATTGACATTTTTGCCTATCTATAATTGGACTATAGCAATCTTTACCTGGTCTATTGTCAGAGCTTTGACCCAATGGGGCTTCTTCCAGGTTCCTATCACTTCCAGCACCACTACCAATGCCATCTTCTTTACTGGGACTGCTACACAGTTTTGCTGAGGTTGCAGTCAATGTCATCACATGTGTTTGTACACTGTTACCCTTTGAGCCTTGTTTGCCATACTTGCTCTGCATCTCAGGGGTCGGTATTTGAGTGCTTGCAAGTGTAAGATCCTTTTCCTCGCTGGATATTTCCCATTCCTTCTCCTCTGCTTTAATGATCTGAACTTCTTCTGTTACTATAACTGTCTGTATTTCCTCTTTTACTTCATACCTGTTATTTTCTGCTGTGAGAATGTTCAGTGGTCCCTCCCTTACTCCCTGATTCTCTACAGGTTCAACACCGACCTCCATTTCTCTTTTAGACTCCTCTTTATCTAGGTTTGAATCTGATGAAGTGGGTGATGTAGAAACAGTAATATTTCTATCTTTCAATCTTGCCCTCTTTGCTAGTGGTACCTTTTTCCTACTGTAGGACTGGTCAAACATGGCAAGCTCCCGTTTAATTTGTAAGGTTTGCCTTCTAGTTGAAGCATCATCAGCAGGTGTTGCTATAGCAGTAAGGACTTCTTGGCGACGTCGGTAGCGGGTATTAGGTGACTTGGGCTCTTTGCTATCTTGCCGATTGAACAGCTCACTGAGATTGTAGTCGCTAGCACTGCCTGTGTGAAGCACTGTGGTGATGATTTCAGTCAAATGGGCATCAGCCTGAAAGTGCAGGTTCTGACTGGTTGAGGGACACTGTGGCTGCTCCTTTTCAGAGACATTAACAGCTGTGGCAACCAGAGGTGGGTCCTTCTCTATAGGACTTATTGTCTCCAGTTTCTCGCTGAAGCGATTCACAACATCTTGTAATGAAGTCCCACTTGGGTGCCGCTCAGCCTGACTACTTCTTAGGGTCCTACATTCTTGCTCCACTTCTGTAGTTGTATCCACATCTGCTTCATGGTGGCTTGCCTTTACAAGACCATCTTTCACCATTCGGTCAGCTCCCTCCTCTTGTTTATGGTGAAGGAGGGAGGGTGGCTTTTCATCAGTTTTCTTATTGATGTCTGAGGGTATAGGGGACAGAGGAGGAGGAGAGGGGCTCTGCTCTCTAGTTAGTACAGGACAAGGAGGATCCCCATCTCCAACCCCTCTTTCTTTTGTATTCCTAACCTGTGTCAGACAGGCATGATTTAGATAACAGGGACAAGAGTGGGGGTTGTGTTGGTTATAGCAGATGGATGAAGAAGGGCATAGACTAGAGGAGGGAGGGCATCGTGAAGGGGATTTGGATAATGAAGGAGAGGATGCAAATGCACACACTATGTTGTTGATACAACCTCCAGCAAGGCTTTGGCAGGAAATGCAGTGCAGCCTCTTGGGACACATAACAGTATAGGTTTCCATCCTGCACCTCTGCACACAGCAGTAGCTTGAGCCCAGAGGAGTGTCACTTTTACAATCTGTCAAAGGATAGTGATGGATGCTACAATTGGATTTGGGATCTCCTGGATGATACACTGTGTTGCCACGACCTTGATGATCACAATTGATTAAAGGGTAGTATGGGCTGTTGCTGGCTTTACATTCACTAAATGAGACTGCATTAGAGATAACGATATCCTGTAGGTTTACGCCACAATGAGATTCAGTTTGATCTACAGGTCTGTGATTTAGGAACAGTAATTTTTCCTGGCGTGCCAGCTTCAGAATCTGGTATAGTAAGGAATGGTGTGCTGGGCAGAGCGAGTTGAGAACAGCACCCAATGGAGAACTCTGGCGACACTTAGTCCCTCGCTGTCCCAGATCCCCCGATTCTTCCATAAATGACAGCAGCAGGGAGCTAGAGGCAAAAATAAAGATTGGAGTTTTACTTATAGCTGAGTCCATCTTAAAATACGTACTCACACAAACTACCACGTCTGATTATGTTTTAAGCAACACTATTATGAACATTGTATTGTATAACTCAGTCATGGTATGGTATATGATTTCCACCTTATCCGCATGTATATAGTCTATAAACCTCCAGTCTGTTTAATCAGGCAGTCCTTTTTGGATTTTAGCAGCAGAGCCAACTTTTTATTTTATCAGGCAAGTCATTAAGAATAGGTTTGTACAATGGCGACCTGACAAAATGACATGGAGCTGGAAGACAGCTATTCACAGCACTCCAAATTTCTTCATGCACACAAGTAAACAATTATTACCCTTCCATCAATTCATTTTCCATGTTTGTATTATTCCGCTATTATAAGAGTTGTTTGTAGCCAATTGCAGCCCACTGCATCGTCTGGATTTGCTAACATCATTAGAATAACATCTTCATTAAAAATCCACGCTAGACAAAATACTTACAAGAGAAACATTTTGAAACCCACATATTCACAGATTACTATTTTATCATGCTGGCATTGCCAGGTTTTGTCAAATCAGCATGAAAAAGCAGTTCCCTGAAAACAGTAACAAAAAAGTTCCTATTAAACTGTTAATCTGCTAGACCCGGAAACAAACAATTATGTTAGTAATTATGACAGGCAAATGATAAGAGAAGTGTTTTATTGATGAGTTGCTGAAGGCAAACAATAACATTCTGCTAAAAGCAGAAGGAACGATTGTAGAACGCGTAAACCAAGATGTTTTCTTAACAGCACTTCCACCAACAAACCTAACAGCTCAAAAAAACAAACATGGTATTGTTCAAATGAACGGTTAAATCAGGTCATGTGAGTTATTGGTTTGACCATAAAACAGTACTTTATTTTAATATTACATTTGCTTAAGAGTTTTGATAATGGATAGAATTTCTACCCCTTCTCAGGGTTCAACTGGAAGTGTTACATTCTGTAGTGTTGTTTGTAGTGTTCGTTTAAATTATTTTTTTTTGTAAATCACAAATAATTTAATTTTAACGTAAGCACTAAACAACCACAATAGTCAAGGGTGTCATTGTAGTACTAAATAAATTATATGGGCTAACATTTAAAAGCGTTCATGCACACACATCCACATTTCACATTGCATCAAAGTGCTTGATTATAAATTAAGAACTACAACAACCAAACTAATAAAATTCTGAAGCACAATCAATAAATATATGCAGCAACAACACAAACTGTTTCTACAATAAAAAAGCTTCTTATAAATCATAGTGCAATAATTAATGTATGCATAAATAGCAGATTTCTGTTAAGTCATTTCAAAGATTTGCCAGCAGTTCACAAACAAAAGCCTTAAGCTTGAAGTATTCTAGAATATACTGCAATTCAACTTATGCAATGAAATAATTTTTCTATTTCTCAACAGGTGTTTAGGCATGTTTACAAACTGGTTCTTTGATATAAATAGCAGATAATTCCCAGAGTAAAAACATCATGCTGCACTATGCTGTGGCCCCAGACACAGGCACTGTGTACTGATAAGAGACATTCAGGAGTGGAGACATCAGTAAATATGTATAATTTCCAAAGTTACAAAGGTTGAAATGCCAAACAATCTAACCAAACAAGGCTTTACATTTTTTTTTTACAATTAGCCTTAAAATTACAAACAGATAAAAATAACTAACAAGGACAAATACACCAAGAATCTCTGACTTCTGGTGCAAGCTAAGAACATGGCAGATATTCTGAAAAGAAATCTTTCACAACTAAACGGCTGACTGACTGTATAACTTACTAAAAGAAGTTTAAGTGTTGTTGACGGCAATAAATTTACACCTATTTGTTGTTCATTGAGAGACAACCAGCTCACAAGTGTTCCTTAGCTAATACACCAGCAGTATCATAACACAGAGGCCTTAATGTGAAACCCGATACTATAGGCAGATAAAGTTCAGAGGTATATGTGGCAACAAGGTTAGAGAGAGAGAGAGAGAGAGAGAGAGAGGAAGAGAAAGAAAAAGAGGCAGGCAGGCAGACATCACAGCAAAACAAATTGAAGCAGCTTTGTGTGGGTAACCCTGAACTGCTGCTTTGGTAGTAGCACTGTTAATGGAAATAGGCCCATCTCAGAGGCAACATTTAGCATTTCCCCAGACACAAACAAAGACGCCTCTAAGCCTTGCACTGAATCAAGTCAAACCAAAAACTACTGTGACCTCCAGTAGCACACACAATCAACCATCAATAACATTTAGCCCCATCCATGCACTAAATCCTAACCTGTCATGTAGGCTTCAGACATTACAATGCATGTCATCTTGGAATTAGTTGAAATAGGCTTCTTTGTTGTAGCTACGCCTCTTTGTGCCAGGGAAAAGTAAAGATTTAAGCAGCAGTCATGTATGAGGTTTACAGTAATACAGCTAAAGTAGCAGAATTAGTAAATATATGTGATAATAAAAACATATTTTACAAACAGTACACATATGAAATAACGTACATTTCCCAAGCTTATCAGTGCACACTTTAAAACATGCTGCAGAGATGCATTCCAACTACACTCAATACAATGTTCAGACTAGCTTGCACAAATAAAGAGGAGAACTACGTGGACACAAAATCGCTTTCTTAAGATAATCTCTTCAACAAAAACTCATAGTAAAAACGTAGCCACCACAGCAGTTTATACTGTACAATCTCCCCGTTTGTAGAGGTTTCTCAATAGCAATGAGTTTTAAATCTGTTAAAATGGCTCTAAGTCACTTCAGTAGCCTAGGTAAAATACCCAGAGAGAGATAGAAAACTGCAAATGACAATCATCAACGCTCCTTTAAGGAGCTTTATCAATTGAATCAAACCTGAATAACCTAACAACTAGCAAACATGAGTCACACTTTATTTCTTAGTTTTAAGAGGTCTCATACTTAATCCTGGGCATCTAGTGGGTACCAATCAATTTTCTCTTTGAAAACAACCAAATTACATAGACATGAAAACAAAGTTAAGAACCTTCTGAAGGTTATTTTTGTATCCTGTTATTACCAACAAATCCCCTTAAGAGACCAAAACCAACAACTGATTTATCCTTAAAAGTATGTTTGTTGAAGCCACTGACTGATACAGCGTATACCTCTGTGCCATAGAACTCCATTGTCATCCAATAATTACTGTATGTACAATCTACTGCACGCCTGCAAAACAGAGGCACAAGAATACTTTCAATTTAAAAAGTAGTGGAAAAAAGCAGTAACGTTTCAGTCATACCTGATAAAAGTTTAAGACAAAAGCCACACTTTGTTAACACCTTTTGTGCAGATTTGTAACCTCAAAATAAACAGTTAAAAACACATGGCTCCTGAGAATTTCAATATATCAGGCTTTGGCCACACAGGATGAAAGTCTGTTTTGGACTTTCTGTGGGATTTGTACATAACCCTAAACAGATAATATGCCACAAAACATTTCCTTTAAGATATTTTAGGTTTAGTGATAAAAAATTAAGCTATGAGGTGTTTGTTGAGTTTCGCAGTTTTGCCACTGTAAACAAAAGCTGCAATGAGCACCACTGCCTCCTAAAAAATGCTGTACCCTGTAGCTGCTTTAAGGAAGCCCAGGAATAAGCAAGAGAAATACAGCTAAAAGTATGATTATCACATTACAGACACATAGTTAAAAGACCTGAATATCAATATCCATATGTTTTGTAAAGGCATGTGTTGTGTTTAAACAAGTATCTCCAGAAAACATGTATCTTGTCAGAGGTGATGAGTTCAACTTTTGAGGAGTTCTAGAGGCGTTTTGTTGTCTAGAACATCTTTGCGCCAGCAGCTGAGGAAAGAGTCCCTGAGTTAGCGGAACCGGCCATGGTATCAGAACAAGACGAGTTGGAATTGGATGAACTAAAGTTGGCAGATTTCTTCTTGGGTGGGTTCTTCAGAGTTCCAGTACGCTCTTTGACTTTGTATTCCAGTGTGCTGTGGGGCACCCCATAAACCCCCTGGGCCTTGGACACACTCATGCGCCCTGCCATCACCATAGTGATGGCCTCCTCCAACAGTTCGTGGTCATACTGGCGGTATCTCCCACGTTTCTTTCTTGGTTGCTTGTCTTTATCCCGGCCACCGTCTTCTGAATCATCCAGTGAGGAACTGCGTGGTCCCAGGCGATGAGGTGACTGGTTGGCACTGCCTGGACAGCCATGTTGTAAGAAAGGTGGTCTAAGTTTGAAGAGAGACGAAGGTCTCCCAGTAGCTGTCGACGAACTGGCGGCACACTCCATTGATGAGGTACGTTGAAGTAGGTTTTCAGCCATGCTGCCGTTCTCTGCTGGAATCGACCTGTTATGGTCAGACATGGAACGGACCTGAGGAATACGCAGGGACGTGAGTGGCTCCAGACTGGAAGTGGGGCTTGGTGGGGGCTGGAGAGCATCCCTGAGCTGGAAAAAAGAGTGGGGGAGGGTTTTCTGTAGACCACCCGGCTGATAAATGGTAGGAGAGCTCGAAGGGAAATTCAAGTCTTCATTCTCATCTGCAGCTCCTCCAATTTCTGCCCTCTCTGCCCACGCCGCCACCTTCTGCAGAACAAGACGGGCTTCACCACCCAACATTGATGACATCACATTGTATGATGCGACTTCATCCCTGATTCCTGGTGCAAGTTGATGCAGCATCCCCTGCCTTCCCTCAGCCCAGCCGTCCAGACCTTGTTGCAGGGTGTGAATGGGAATTCCATAAAGCAATGCAGCCCGCTGCTCCTGCAGCCTCCCTGAACGTATATCCTTCAAGGCCTTGGACAGCAACCCATCAGAAAGCTCCAAGCTCCTCTCAATGTACTCCTCCTTCTGCCTGCGCTGCCTCCTAAGGATGGGAGGACCAAACAGCAGGGTCAGGATGGAGGGTGTTTGATTTTGGCATAGGGGACAGGGGGGTGGGGGTGGGAGGGGGTCAGAACGAGGGGTCCACTCCTTTATGCCTTGTGTTGGTAACATCACTGTGACTGTTATGTTTCATTTCTGTCTGTTCTCACACACTGCTGCTGTGTGTATGTCACACACACACACACGCATATTCTTTGTGTGTGGCAAAGCCTCTTCACGTCCAGGTGGGACAGTCTGTGAATGGCTGGTTACATTGGCGCTCACACACAACCCTTGTAGTTTTGTGATATCCTTCAGTGAGAGTGTTACATGCTTGAAGGTTGAATAATCAAACTCATAACTGGATCAGTAAAAAAGGAGGTAAAATTGTTATGAGGTACTGCAATGTTCTCCTTATGGTACAATCCTGAGCTGCTGACAAATGTTATAATACGGTGCCATTGCTGTGACGTTACCGCTCAAGAGATAAAAGAGTCAACCCCAAAGAACCAAAACACCAAACACAAGCTAGCGCTTCATAATGACTAACAATGAACTGACCTGACGCACTGCCAGACTAAGACTTGTGCATATCATTCAGGCCAGAGGTGTTAAGTAGCTCACCTAAATTAAGCAGCGCCGGTAAAAACGACAGTAATACAACACAGTATTGATGCTACCCTTCCAATCTTAGCCATGCTATACACCTAAAAGAAAATGCAGTAAACTGCTGAACTCAGTTATAATTGGGGATTAAATGTTTTAAAAAAACTGGGTTTGGACAAAAAGGCCTAGGTCATGTAAATGTATTATTGTATTGAAGAAGAATCCTCAGTTTTAACTAATTGGAATGATGGGGCTAGCTTGTGCATTTTGCCACAAGGTCAAATACCACTAACATTTGTAGGCAGAGGCAATCCAAAAAAAAAAAAAAATACTCTTACCCTGAGGCCTTGTGATTAGATGATGAAGTTGTTGAGCAGGCCGAGGTCCTGTTGGAGAGGTCAAGCACGCCATCTGTTACAAGAAGAATTCATTTGAACTGGTTAGGGTTTGAGTTCCAGTGGTTTGGTAACTTCAATGGGCATCAATGTAACAGTCTTAAAACTTGCTGGAAACATTCATTTATTGACATAAAATTCAGTTTGAGGCCCTCCCTACCTGGGTCACTTTGACTCTCTTTATCCTCCCCAGTTCGGCTCACTGTGAGGTCCAGAGGGGCATCTGATGTTTCTGACAATGATGATGAGGTCTTTGTTGTAACACCATTTGTACTACTGTGGAGTAGGCACTTGGACGCGTACTCCAAGGCAAACTGATGTATCATCTTCTTCATTAGCTCCTGGGCAACCCGAGGGATGTTGGAATCACAGCCTGGAGACACATCTAATGAAGACGTCACAGGTCAACAGAAGTTAGAAAAAGACTGGATTTGACTTAACAAGCAGATTTTTAATGTTATGCTATGCTATAAGGAGTCACTGGCAAATATTGTCCCATGATAAACTGTTAAACACAAGGTCTGGAATATCCAGAGGAATAAGACATTGTGTTTGAAAAGATAAATCGTAATGTTTACACAAATGAAATTCAATTCACCAGACATTAGTGTGGCAGCAGCAACATCAGAGAAGGATATCTCAAACCTCATCACATAAAACTGAAATTATCTGCATAGCAAATGGGATGGTATACGTTACAGACAACTAATTTGCCTGACGTTTAAACAGAAATTTAAATTAAGACTAGTCCACTAGTCTAATGGCGTTTTTCCACTGCATGGTACCTACTCAACTTTTTGGTTTTCCATTACGAAAAAAAGTCCCTGGTACCTGCAACAAGTACTTTTTTTAGTACTACCTCAGTCGAGGCTCCAAGCGAGCTGAGGCGATACCAAAAAGTGCTGTGAAAACCTGCTGACTACCGACGGGTCGGAGAGAATCGTCACTAATCACTGCGTCATCATTGCTAGCGAGAGACGGGGGGTGTCCTGAACAAACCCGTCATGTTTAAATTGTTTAGACAGCGGTTTGTTTTTTTTGCTGCCTCCATCTTCTTTTGAAACTAAATGTGTCTTGTGGGTGTGGCAAGAGCCACATGCCGAGAATTAAAAGCAACACACCTTTGACGTTCTGTGTATGTGTGTGTGTCGCGTCAGATCACGGCAGTTTCCTGATATGACGACCATGCTCGCCCCACGCATGAGGCAGTACTAATCTGCAATGGAAAAAGGAGGACGGGGCACCGCAGCCGAGTCGAGCAGGTATCATTAATGGAAATAGGCCATAAAAGTAATCTTGCATTGCCAGACCTTCCTCCACAGCGTTGTGGGGGACGGTTTGGCTAGTCCACACAGCATTTCAGGATAAGAGAAAAGGTGCTCTGGTTTATTGGCATTTCTTAAAACCAATCACAATCATCATGCTTAGCGCAGGCCCGGAGCAATGGTCCCGCTGCAAAATAGCCTCAGGAACGTGTATGTTCAAAGGTTGTTTTAGTCGAGCAAGAGAAAACTCAGACAGACAGGCTAGCTAGCTGTCTGGATTTACCCTACAGAGATCTGAGAAGCAGGTAACCATAGTCCTCAGAAATCAACCAGAGTTTAGAATGCCAACACAAAGAAAGCGGAAGGTGTGGGACATCTCGCCGAAAATGGGGGACATCCGGCGGAACCTCTAGCAGCACCGGAATGATGCCATAAGTGAAACGTTGTCGATAGACTAGTCTAAAAGTAATAACACTCAGAGAACAGTCTTAATTAGAGCACAATTTTATCTATCGGGTTAAACATTGTTCAGACTAATTTTGTGATTGTTATAAGAGATAATACGTTTAACCAACCAGTATTTCTGGGGCTGACTAGCAAAGGTAGCAATGTTTCATTCACTATTTGTTCACATCTCTAGTAGCAAGTCCTTATGCCAGAATGTCAAAGACATCTGGGGCCTTTCAAAGCAGACAAGTCAAAGTGTTTCAATTCATGCTGATTTAGAGTTTTGTTATTGTTCCTGCCAATTTTTCTATTTAGATAGCAACTGAATAACTACAATGCAAAAGCTGATAGATGTGCGCCTTTGACAGGAGCTCTAGTGCAAGTAAGTTAACACATTTTAACCCATTCTCCACAAGGCAGAAAGATATCTGACTCACCTTTCTTGTTAAACACAGCTTGGAGGAACTTGTGCGCTGATTGGCTGCTCACAGAGAGGGTTGGAGCGTGACAGGGAGAGTAGTCAGAGGGGGAAGAGAGGGGCGACGTGGCTGCAGGTACTTGATCCTACAAGAAAGAAAATAGAAGATTCTTTACTGACTGTTTTTATTATCATCAGTATAGTATACACTACTATGAAAATCTATATCTTACATTCAAACAATTATTATAGCAGTAAACAGCTAAGGATAACTTAAATGTGCTTGTTTATGGGCAAAATATAAACACTATTTGTAGATTATTTTGACTAGAACAATCCTTACACTGCTGAGTTTGTCCAGAGGGAGGCTGCAGAATGAACATTGAGAGCAACTTGTTTCTGGAGACCAGTCATCCACTTCTTCAGGTTCACAGTCTGATAGCCACAATAACACATAATCATGCATTAATAAACACAGGTCCATAAAGTATCAAACAGTCCCCTACTGTAGTCACAATACATTAATGGTTTCCACATGTCATCATACCAATGTTATGCCAAAAGAACACTTTACATACTGCTGGCAAAATTCTATCATCTTATGGTCTGACTCTATATTGTCATATCATTCAACCCTAATATGACAATATGTACCGCAAGACAAAAGACACGCTTCAGGCAAGATTTTGCTGGAAGATTTACAGCAAGTAACACTTACTACAACTCTTACACTCGAGAAAATCCTATAGACAAATCACAAACTCTGAGTGTGAGTGAACCAAAGTGTGCTGGATTTTTTGGTTCTTTTACTATATGGCTTGACTAATG
The DNA here is from genome assembly GCA_026937815.1 of Etheostoma perlongum. Lineage (NCBI taxonomy): Eukaryota > Metazoa > Chordata > Actinopteri > Perciformes > Percidae > Etheostoma > Etheostoma perlongum. Next base: position 16,719,098 of record CM049372.1, read on the forward strand.
TCAACTATTTTTAATGTCTTTGGTTGTAGTCAATGATTGTGGGAAATGTAACAAATCAAAGAGCAGAACTACGTTATAAAAATATTAGATTGGTGGTAGAGTGGTTATAATATCTTTCTATAAATAGTTTCTCAATTAAATTTCCAGAAAATGTAATAGGATAGTATATCCATATATTGATTGAATTATAAAAATATGTACACAATGATGAATAAATATTGTATCTATATTGCCCACACCTAGCTGCCATCAATAAATGCTACTAATCACACAAGGCAAACTTTGGCCGATATTTATAAAACATGACTAGATCAGTACTCTTAAAATTCAACAATCCGAGAATAAACAGGCAAATAAATAAATGTCACTCAAACATTGTGTTTCAAGTTTCCATCAGGAAATTCATCATAGCCGACAGGTCTTTATTACACATCATCTGTTATGTTCCTGTCTAGCCTCACTCAAACTCCAGATGGCACTGCTGATTGCATTGAGACAACAGATTGTGTTAAGCAAGCTTTGTCTTTTGGCTGCTAGTGCTACTGGCCTGTGATAGCAAGCAGCAAGCTAATGGAGATAGTAGATCTAAAGAGTAGTGAATATTTAAGGTATATATCTACCCCTGTCAGATGTAACAGACAAAGTGAAATTTAACAGATACAGTACATTTCAAAGCAGACTTGATAGGGATCAAATTAGCGGTGATTTGATTTGCAATTAATTGCAGATTTTATATTACAATTAATATACATTATCTGTACATTTTATGCATTTTGACTGAGTGCCTAATAAAAGAGAGTAGACAAAATCTGATTTTCTTAATGGCTATGAGTAGTAACATGAAATATGATTACAACTATTAGGGACCAAATTACCCCAAATAATGTTAATGCCACAGTGGGCAATCACATACAGGCCAACATATTGGGCTGTCCCCCACAGATGTGTTTTCACCATGGTCAGTTGCATCCAATCTAAATTAATCAATGCTATGTAGGCTTATGCCCTTACAAATACAAAAAAATAGTAATTTATAATCTTTAACCAGGAGCAAACAAGGACCAGTGTTTAATGTACTGGCAGTGTTGTTTTTTTCTAGGGTTTAAGTTTAATACCATGCTTTCTTTAGCTATTTGTTCAGAGAAGACTATAGACATGTCTGTTTTTATTGTTTTTGTTTGTTTTATTGTGAACTTGAATTTCTGTGAAGAAAACTGCAGTTACAAAAAAGAAACTAGACAACTAGACATTTTGGGGAATCAAAATGTGGATCTGAGTGCTACAGAAGATTGAGAAGTCAGAAGGTATTAAGAGACAGACTAATGACAAAATAGGCCTCTGATTTCACAAAGTGAACAACTTGTACACACAAAAACCCACCATCAAATAAATCGAGGTCCCTCAGCAGCAGCGGGCCATAGATTCCCTCCAGAATGCTTTCAAACCCTACAAGACAAAGTAAACATAAACAATCATTCAGTGCTGATTTGAACAAGATATGCATGATCAAAGTAATGGTAATGTAGGGTCTTCCCATTTTTATGCTCGTTACCAAACTACAACACAGATTCTGTGAAAACAGATTGTGACAACAAAATGCCCTGCTATAGCCAGCTGTCACCAACACCAGCAATGTTTAATACTGTCCATATAATCATTGGCAAACAACACAAGTAATACATATGATTCGTGAGAAGCAGTAACATGAATTCGTTTTTTAATGTTTTTAATGTAAAGTTTAATGTCACTGTAACGTTACTTAAAAGCTACAAATCAGAGGAAACAGTTTCTTTGTGTTTCCCGGCTTTTGTAGCAAAAAAAACTGTTCAAAATAGCATCGGTGCGAGGAAAACAGTTACCCGAAACCTCTTACCACTGTATGCTTTACTCATATTGCACTGACATTAGCAGCCCAAATGTAGCAACAATCCCCTCCCCCAAAAACAATAAACAGCGTTATGTTAGCATAGCATGTTAGCAGGGCATTAGCATAGTTAACATAGATGTCAATAAACAAATTTAGCAAACGTTGCAATCAGTTACCTACTCAACATATGATACACATTAATGCTACATGAACAATGTCGTCTCAGTCCTATAACGCAATCGGATAGAGCTACCACCGGCGAGTAGCAAACTAGCTCAGAGGGACAAAGAAAATGAGCCAACTCGAAGGGCTAGCCAGCTGGTAAATATTAGCTAGCCTGCCAGTTTAATTTAACCGCTAACACTGGCCACCTATGGTTCCAGGCTAATAGCTAGCTAGTAGTTAGCTAGTAGTTAGCTAGCGTTAGCTAGCAATCTTACATAGCTAGGGGGAGCGATCCCTCAGCTATCGGGCAAAATCACTTTGAAACTCGTTGATTTTCTTTTACAAAATATGAGGCTGCAAGTCGTCGGATCATACCAACGCAGTGTATCAGTTTGTGTCGCCAAGAATCAAGTTCCCGCCGAAACCCTTTCCTTTCGGCCGTGCAATTGGGGCATCGCACGGTCGCCATTGTGCGTCCTTCCCCCCTCTCTCTCTCTCCCTCTGTCTGAACGACAGGAAGAAGCGGCTGAACGGTTCACCGCCGCAGCACTAAGCTGTCACACTCTCAGCCCACCGCTAGAGGGACATTTGTTTGATTATGAAACATTTTGTGTCCTGAATTTGGTCTCACAGATAAAACTGATTAGCTGTTACATTGCTATGGATATAGCGATAGATAATATAGTATTATAAGGGTCTCATATCCTAATATCAATGACTTTATAATGATGATGTGGATTATAATCTCCTGTTGGTCACCCATGGGACCTGCAGTCACATGTAAACACCCCATTGGCTGCTATCTGTGTGTGTGTGTGTGTGTGTGTGTGTGTCTGTGGGTACATACTGTATATACAGTATGTATATATACAGTATATATGTACTCACAGACACACGCACACACACACACACATATATACTTTAAGAATACTTTTACTGTTACTTTTACTGATATTATTTATGTAAGTGTATTTCTTTCAATGTCCTTGATGAAAGCCATAGCCATAGAGTTGCAAATTATTAGCTTTATGGTTTTTGATGTAGTTTAAGGAAAACATATGGACAGTATAGCAGTGAACTGCCTCAACTTGTCTTATTTATTTATTTTGTGAAGTCATTATTACATGAACCCAAACCAAAGTTTGGGGAATTTACAATACCACAGCCTGGTGCATCTCTTAAGTGCATACTCTCAAAGTGTTTGCTGAATACTAAGCAATTATACTGTATAATACAGTGCTGTTTGTAACGTGGTGGTCTCCTTGTGAGTGTTAAATGTTACACTGGTAAACTGAAGTTACATTATAAAAATGCATAATAAGGTTTACCAGACCTAATTTTTTTAAAACTTTTTTATTAAAGCGATTTATTTTGCACATACATTACACACATTGCATAATTCATATCACTATGCATCTTGCACTACATTTGCACTCTAAAGCGAATGTTGAGCTCCTCACGTTCTCTAAAAGTTGCAACGTTAGGGGAACGTTCTCCTAACGTTCTCTGAAGGTTGCAGCCTTAGGGGAACGTTCTCCTAACGTTCTCTGAAGGTTGCAGCCTTAGGGGAACGTTCTCCTAACGTTCTCTGAAGGTTGCAATTTGCAACCTTCAGAGAAGTATTTTTTGTTAAGACAAAGTAAAAAGGTCTTTGATTCCAGCTTGTTAAATGTGAATATTTTACACATATTTTTGTTGTATTTCAACCATATAATTCCTTCTTGAGTCTTTTTAACAAGAACTTCAATTAATGTTTGAACTGAATACTGATTGTGTGACCTATGAAGTAACAACCAGTGATAAAAGACAACCTATAGCAATGTCATCAGGATACACCGGTAGGCCGTGGCCCACCTTATCGGTGATCGCGTAGTGGTCCACCTGATCACAGAATTTATAGTTTACCCACTTCTTTTTTTACCACTACACCTCTGGTTGCAACGTTAGGGGAACGTTCCACGTGAGTTTTTAAAGTTATGGAGATTATGACAAATGCCCTGTGAATAATAATAAAAAAAATCCAGCTCCAGCTTCCGCTTGTTGCATCACGTTGCGCAGCATTGCCTTATATTAAGGTAAAATGATGCGTTATCAACCAAAGCTAACACCTATGCAGGCTAACAACGTTACGCCACATGATTGTGCGTTCTGTAGAGAAGAGAGAGGCTCAGATGTGATGGTCTGCAGACCATGGGCCCTTCAATCATGCTAAATTATACATTCTTTACAGTCATATATGTTAGGCTACGTGAATTTTCAACCAACAATCAGATATTAATTAGTGAAAGTGAAAGATAGCTTTTATTATTAGACTCAAGGTCCATTTAGAAAAACAACAACATGTACAATTAAAAAGGACAAATACAAATGAAAGAAGACACCATCATGAGGGTGACTGTATACAGCACTGACCATCGGGTCAAAGTTGTAAAATGACAGAGTTACAAGAAGAATTCTGGCGACCAATAGGCTACATTTATACATTAGATTCCTCAGTAAAGCAGAGAATGTAATAACTCCAACTTGACAAAACAATGCACTTGCACTACACCACCTTGGTTTTCTGAGCTTATTGAAGCTTGCCTTTTTAAACTTCACCCACAAGGGTGCGTGTAAAAAAGCAGTACAATATGCTCTAAAGAGGTTTATTGTGACAGTATCAGCATTAGATACTTACCATTAGAACTTCCTGGCCAGCATGTTCGCTTGTATAGATAACATGCATAGGCAGTTAAAGAAATGCGGCGCTGTCTATACATGTCATTATCATCTGACATTTGATCCGTTAAGATGTGACCCAAGTACTTAATTTTACAACAAGCAGTTTCCAGTTAGCACTTGCCCCGACAAGATGGAAAAATAAGGTCTTTATCCCCTTTCACTCTACAGATCTTGATCAAACTCTTTGGTATTATATTTCACACAAAATTGAACACCATAGTCAGAACATATATTTAACAACTCCTGAAACCCTGCACTACTAGGAGAGACGACAGCCAAATTATCAGCATTCATAAGATGGTTCACCAGCATGTTACTAATCATACATTCTGTTTTACACTCTCTTAGCAGGTCAGACAGGTCATCCATGAAAATACTAAAGCAATCCAGTGATAGTTTCCCCCCCTGACAGACTCCATTACCAACACCAAAAAGAGTAGAGAATACATTCCCCCATTATTTATTTATTTATTTATTTATTTTGGGCTTTTCTGCTTTTAATTTTTGATAGGACAGTTAGGTGAAAAAGGGAAGAGAGAGGGGTAAGACATGCAGGAAATCATCACAGGTCGGACTCAAACCCTGGACCTCTGCGTTGAGGCATAAACCTCGAAGTACATGCATGAGCGCCTTCTCCCCTCATTTGATCTGCATGTTCTGATTGGAATACCAAAAGCCAGGATTCTAATTATACTGTTAGGTCCTCTTTGGCTCTGTTTAAAAAAACAAAAACTCAGTCAAAAGCCTTGGAGGAATCAATAAAATGTATACAAACAGAGGAAAGTCACTTTACTTTGTTAAAAGATTACACATTAATGTCCCAATTGGTAATGTACTTTGCATTGAAAAAAAAAGTATAGCCTAATGTTAGTTTTGTGTGCTTAAGTAAGCCTTCACAACCAAGACAACTGAAGAAGAGAGAGAAAGAAACGAAGAAGCAGCTAAAAGATTTGCAGAGCTGGATTAAAGCTGCCAGTAGGCCAGCTTTGATAATGTCATTATTCACTTAATGTGAAGTTGGCCTATTTTATCAGAAGCATTTTCTTCCATTTGGAGTAGGCTAATAACTCATTAAAACAAATGTTTAATTAATAATAAATACACAGTAAATTGTGTCTGTGCCGTGTATAGCATTTGTGAAGTACCTACCATAGTATTTTATGTACCGTATATCAAAAGCTCCAGTTCACAGAGCATTTGAGAACCTGGGGGTTGAGTAAAATACTTGTACTAGCTGTAGTCATGTTGAAATTGTTCTTTATACTATATATATATATATATATATATATATATATATATATATATATATATATATATATATATATGAACATACATATTATTTATGGTGGCTGTGATGAAGGACGACCTCTGCAGGCAGGTAAAACTGGCTGCTGAAAATCAGCCAATCAGGAGCGGTACTGCGCTCTGCTGCTCTTCCCATTCACCAAAACAGTGCCAAATCATAATATTAGTTATCCCAACCAGAATCATTGAGAGCAGACAAAGTCTAAATGTCAACTGGCCTTTTTTCCAGATTAGAGCAATAGCCCCTCCAAAGGTCTGTCCACGTCCTGCTGTCTACCTACATCTAAATTATTTCGAAGCAGATATTGACATTTTCTGTGCTCACAGCTCCTCCTCAGTGCAACCACATGAGGGCAGCAGAGAACTTTAGATTTGTCAGAACATATCTTTATCTACTTAGGTTCTGTGTGCACTATAAGGTGTTAGCATGACCACAGGTTTGAACAGGAAGTAAAGTAACTTGATGATATGATCTTCAGAATAATTCATTCCATTCTCCAAAACCTTATGAATAAAGTGTCTTTGTTTACATCCAGTCAACAGGGCAGGCAAGCCCCAGAACTTCATGGGCCCCACATGCTCTGGTTTTATTGTGTGCCAAAATATCTGTAAAAATTGTAATTAATTGCAGCTTTAACATGATTATGCACCACCAAATCACATTGTCTTCTTAGAAAATGTAATTTAAGGAAAAGGGGCCACAATATAGCTTTATAAAGACTGGATTTTTTAAAATGTATTGTTTATTATTTCAGTTGACAGTATGTGTAAATTGCAAATTAAGTTGTGTTTGATGAAATTACACAAATTGTCCCATAGCAAACCTGGGGTCCTATCCACCGAATAGGAGTACTTGTTGGTTTTTGGGGCTATAGGCAAATATAATTAAAATATGTGTATTGTTCTGTCTGCACTGTACTTGGTGCAATACTTGGTGTTGTACACTAATGCACAGAGAGTGGGCAGAACAGGATTTCAACATGGGGTCCCAGCTCATTGCTGCCCCTGGGCTCTCTGACAGGTCATTCTGGCTATCCATTCCTTAATGCAAAACATCAGAACGATATGAGAACAACCAACAGAAAAGGGGTTCATGGAGAGTGTGCGAGTGATTGAGTGAAGGACGGAGGCGGGGAGGCCGATTAAACAACATAGGACATTAAGTGATGAAGAGCTATGGAGTGCTGTAGAGCAGATAGGGAGATGTGATTGAAAGTTAGGCTTAGAGAAGGCAAGTGTCATAGGCCCAGGTGGAATTCATTTTCACGGTGACTTAGAGCGTGGTTGCCGTGGAGATGGTGATGAAAGACAGGGGCCTGGTAAACAGCACTGTTGGGGCAGAGCGTGACTAACAACATATAGCCCAATGTGCCCCTGGGACAGAGATGATTACGAGCAGGGTCACCAAGTGTGCGTGTGTGTGTGTGTGTGCACATTGTGTTTATGCGCAAATGGTTCTAAGTATGTGCGTGTGTGTTAGAATGCACATGTGTTTTAAGTAGTGTAACAATGCAGTCTACCTCCAGTGCAACAACACACTATTGGTATTGAGTGATCAGAAAATGAGCTTAGCACCAAGGTGGTGGTCTCTCTGCTACTTCTGCAGCAGCCCAGAGGAACTTTTAACACTTCAGCCACCAACATATCTCATTACTGCAACACCACACAGTCCTGACTGCAGTGTGTCTGTGTGTGCGTGAGAAAGCCTGAGCATGACTGTGTAAAAGCGCACCTGGATCTTGTTATGTTGTTCAGAAAAGGGGGGGCACAGTAGCTATACATTTGGATTTCCCTCAGTTTCAATGCCTCAAGAAGTCCAGAAATAGACTGCGTTGACAAACTACCAGGTATTTAATATAGGCACAGGATGAAGAAATCAAGAGAACTCATTACACCCACATATAAATTATGTCCTCAAAATAACCGAAGGCACAATGAGGATCAAATCATTTATTTGATTTTAATCAAACTCATTCCTCTTTTACAGTTTTTTCACTTTTATCATGTGCCATCTCTTCACTTTCCCTCTGTTCCCTGAAGAGGGCAGTGTCGACGATGCTTGTTAAGAGGCTTTCAGTCAATTAAATTTGCAGGTGTATTCCTTAGACCCAAAGTTGTTTCTTAACATGATAAGAACCAGTTCTCCATAAGCCATAAAAGAAAAAAACACCTCACATCTTTAATATAAACAGGATTTAGCTGGTATTAGTACGGTTTTATTGTTCATACTAACAATTAAAGTGGCTCGGCTTGCTGGCTCAGTATGAACTCACTCTCCTCGCCCTGTGTGCCCTTGAACTGACTGTGACGCATATTCCCCGTTGTTTTTTTCTGGTTTCATCTCATCCTAAATTCAAGACGTCTTGCTGAGTTCACTGCACTGTAAGTGAAGGTAAGAGATAGAAACGTCAGTCTTTTGCACACTTGTATACGTGGCGTTTAATTCCTGACCCCCCAAAGTCTCAGATAGACTTTACTTAACTGCCCTGTGGTGTGCACAAACCATTAGGCATCATGTTTAATTTGATGGGGCTTTATAAATTAGAAAAAGACTCCAACATGGCTTAATGTCTAAAAGCTAGGCTTATGTCTGTGGGCCGGGCTCTTTTTAAGGTGGTGATTTGTAACCGTTGATGGATTGAGTAATGTTATTTGTGTTTATACTTGGATGCAATATATTTAATCATTTGTACATTAAATGAATCAAAATGAGCCTTTTACTGGGGTGAAACCACATTTACACCAGATTGGGAGAGTCCACAGTCTCATTGAGTTTTTGGCAGCAACTTCCCATATAATCCCTGACATGGCATAGACGCCTATACCTTTTGAGTGGGGCCCTTCAAATGGGATTTCCAAAAATCACTTTATTTATACACTTAATTTAACCCTCTTTGAGACGCTTGGCATTGTTTTAAGGAAAACATACTGTGTGAATAGGAGAGGAATATGAATGCAAAGAAAATAAATATGGAAATGATTACCTGGGTGATTTTTGAGCATGTGTGCTTGAGTGTGTCTGCGCATGCACAGTAGATGTGTGTGTGAGAGAGAGTGAGTGAGAGAGTGAGGTTAGAGTACTGGGGATCAGTATTATGGTTGGACCGTGGCCATTGTGATTACTACAGAGGTACAGTATATTCGTCCCTACAGAATCCAGAGTGAACCCTCACTTCAGCTTCCCATGTCTAAACACACGGCTACACTCTCTGTTGTGCAAGCAAATGCATGAAGACATCTGTTCAGAATTCCTGACTTTAAATGAGAGATGGTGGTCACTGTATGACAGGGTACTGTTTATTTTTGATAGAGCCTCTCTCTACATTCCTTTATAAAGCTCTGCCAATACGTTCAACTCGCTTTACAGATATATCCTACATTTTTCAAGCTGTGCTCCGCATTATGTGATAAGCTGCAAAATTGGAGGAAGAGATGGGGAAGGTAAATAGAAAGGAGAAAGGAAGGGCAGTTAAGTGAGAAAAGTAGTGTTTAATCTGAGCAGGAGTGTGTGTGGACATGCATGCAGAGACCTGGAAAACTGCACTGCTGTGCAGGGAGACACCAAGCCGCTGCCGATTTGAACAAGTCTTTCATTACTTGTGTTTTGTCCAGCTGGTTCCAACTGACCCCCCCTCATGCTCCCTGTCTGTCTGAGCTGTCTATCTTTTCTGGATCTGGGTAGGTCTTTAGGACGGGGCTCAGTGAGACGTGTGTTATTGTGGATCTAAAAGGTAAAAAGGGTCTCTAAGGGCTTATGCAGCACAGGAGCAATATGGAGGATTATCATTAATTCTGCACAAAATAATGTATATAATGCACACACACACATGCCATTTGGGGAGGGTGAAGGTACACTGTGGAGGGGGGCTCGAACATGGAGGGTCATTTTAAGTGGAGGTGCACTGACCAGACCTTGCCCCAGGGATGATGAGGGGAGGGAGAGGAAATAGCCAAACTAAAAACACATGCAAGGTCAAGTGTACTCCTTCATCTTGTATATAATGGAGGAAAAAGCCAAGAAAGAACTATGTTGCTGTGAGACTTATCAGTCTGGATGTTTCTGTCTGCTTCTACTTGTATTTTATGTATTATTTCTGTTTATCTAACTGTCTGTCTGTCTGTCTTACTGTTTTTTTGTGTGGCCCAGACAGCTTTGTCCTAGAGGTGAAGGGAAGCACTGGGTCTCTGTTTTTGTCAGTTAGTGGTAACTTCAGGGATTTAGTCCCATTACATAAATATTGCCAAACTTAGGCCCATTGTTTCTCAAACCAAGTTGTCATTTATCCATGCAATGATTTTGTGCCATTTAGATCACTGTAACACGTTTTTCAATTGCCTTAGCAAGACAACCATTTTGATTTCTTAACACTGCAGGATAGGGAGGGCTGAGTAAGGAATGGTGAGGGATTTCGGGGAGCGCAAGGAAACCAGGGCTGAGGGAACTGAGGAGGAGGAGGCACTGGAATCTGGGGAGCAGAGAAGTAAGAACGGAAGGCTGGTAACAAAAACAGGATGGCGCAGGGAGTTGTGAGGAGGGGAATGGCGAGGCCAGCTGACTGGAGGCAACAGAGAGGTATGGAGACGATGGCTGCAGGGAACAAACAAACAAAGAGAGGTCAGGATAAAAAAACAAAAATGGACAGAGACATGTAAGTACAAGGATTTTCAGTGCGCTTAAAGCGAGTGTCGCCAGTGTGGCTGAGACAACGATCAAGCGAAGATGGTGAGTGGATCCGGGGTTGAAGTACTGAGCTTGATTGTAGAGAGCTGGCAGGTGTGCGCGGCGGGATAGGTGATGATGGAATCTCAAACAGGTGTGTGCAGTCAGCTGGCAGCAGTAGGCAGGAGGGGAAGGGAGAAAACACAGGAGACACAGAAAGAGGCAGGGCCAATAGAGAAACTACATGTGGAAGGAACTAGAAAACTAGAAAACAACAAAAACTCAGTCTGTTGACCCCAACCACTTACTTGACACTGTAAAAAAAAATACTGAAGCATTTCAATAATCAATGAATCAAACAATTTTATTTGTCAGATGAAAAATCGTACAAGGTTTCAATTTCCGTGAAATGTAATCCCATTAGCTCCTTACTCTTGTGCATGATTCAATGGTAACATGACATTTTACATTAATTCAAATGTTGACCATCTTTTTTTCTCACAATAAACATGCATGTGAAGGTTGGCTCTGGGAGGATGGACTAAGCACCGTTATTCAGACTAGCTCCAGCTCCTCCCACTACACCATTGGAAATGCAATTTGATTGACTGCAATTGTCACAATTGACATGTTGATAGCCAATGACAGCTCGTTCTCACATGGATGCGGAGAGACGCCTGGGGGCGCTTGCTGGATGTCAGGGGCAGAAAACTAAACACAGACAGGAGGGGATACTTTCATTGTGTAGCCAGCATTCTATCGAAAACAAGCATACCCAAAAACACGGTGCAGGAGAAGGACGGAACAAGTTCGGCTGAAAAAAATAAAGTTCGGCTAACGAAACTAGCAGACCGTTAGCATGGGTCTCAACAGTAAGGTGACCAGATTTCTCAGACAAAATCCGGGGACTTTCAGCTCAGAGGCGTATATACCTCCAAAACACGTCATATTTTTATTTTTGTAAAACTTAAAACGGGGACACTATACCTAGAGCTGATCTCATTAGGGGCTGAGCCCCCCCCCCCCCCAAATGTCTGATCCTAGACTCACCCCTGCTGCTACTTCATACTTGTACTCCACTACACCTCAGAGGGGAATGTTTCAAGATAGAAAGTCTTAATATTTCAAGATTGAATAAAGTCTTAATATTTCAAGATAGAAAGTCTTAATATTTCATAATGTTGTAATGTACTGAACTACAATGAAAACTATTGAGGACATTTTTTCCTTTGATACAGTATTAAATGAGATCTCTGCAGTCGGCAGCAGAGAAACAAGCTACAATGTAAGTTAATGGGATAATTGTCCAGCTTGTATTTACGTTCATAAAAGTGCTCGTTTTGCTACTGACAGACTCAGATTAATATTCTAAGTGTCTGACAACATTATGGAAAGGATGTCTAAGGAGGTCGACCTTTCTGTTAAAGATTAAGATCCTTTTTAAAACATAAAAGTCCGCAAAATTGCGTTTGCTAAACCCACCAGACTCCATGTAAATAATCAGTGATTTTAGCATCGTAAAATACAACTTTCTAAAACATTTCTGAGCTCAGAGCAGCGCTGGTTCTGGCTGTCTTGAGCCTGCGGGTGTAAGGTGTGCGACTATCGGCTGATTCGGCTCCGTTTGGTCAGTGTTTTCTTTCTTTCATTCCAATTTCGTGTCTGTCAGTCACAGTGAAAACCGGGGACATTTCCGGGGACAGATCCAGCTGGGGAGAGGTCGCCAAAACCGGGGACGTCTGGTCACCCTACTCAACAGTAAATATAAAAAATATAAATAAAGAATCTAAATAATATAAAGATGAATATAAATAAGCCAGGAATGGATTCAGCTTTTTGACCAGCTCACAAGTAAGGAATCTTCATGATCTTAACGCTTAAATTGCACATAAACTATCTAACAATGTGTAGCATGTTTTGAACTTTTGTGTTTCAATGCTTACTACCACGTCTACAATAAGTCGCCGGCGACCTGTTGAATGAAGTGTTAAGCGGATGGGTGCCACCAGTGATACAGCAGTTTAACAGCTGTCTTCATAGATCATCTACCATTCTGATAACTCTTTGCAGCTCACATGCATTTTTACACACACAAACACTAGTAGTAAATACAACTGTGTGCTAAATACCTGCCATGTCTGACTTTGCCTTTGTATTTGTGCGCTAATATGTGCATATGGGAGAGTGAGCTGTATGCATGTATGCATGTATGTGTGTCTATACAGTATGTGTGTTAATGCTCTGTCTCCGAGGTATTGTTCGTAAAACAAAGATTTCCACTGCTGCACTGTCATTGATGGCCGTCTGTCTCTGGTGTCTTTAGTGGAAACTTACCCTTGCTTCTGTCTCTCAATTGTGTTCCTTTCTGCTAAATATATTACAAAGGACCCCCACCCCCTCTCTGTCTCTCTGTCTGGGTAATAGAACAAGGTTTATAAGGCTCGGCAGGCATGGGTAATCTAACCCACATGCCAATAGCGCTGTGCCCATTCTCTCCCCTGCTCTAATGACGCCAACACAGACTCTGAAATCTACGCTAGTGAGTGTGTGTGTGTGGGAACACCAGACCTGGCAAAAGAAAGCCCACCTCATTCTAGGCCAACAATGAGACGTAGGAAAGTAGTTTCTCTCTTTAAATCAGTTATGATTTACACACACAGACACACACACACACACAAATGAATATAAGCTCATCCAACACACAGATGTTTCAGCTAATTGATTGCGAGTGTGCGTTGCGTAGACCCATTGCTCGTGATTTGCTTTTAATGTGTGGTGCGTTTCTGGCTGACACTTAACAGACCACACAGCAGTACTTCCCCACCCACACAGACATAATTTAATCAAGAATTGAATCTAATACAACTGTGGTGCACTGTGTGTGTGTGTGTGTGTGTGTGTGTGTGTGTGTGTGTGAAACTTTGTGCCTACAGTACACCTGAGAATACATGCCGTGGTATAATGCTGGAAATGTCTGTCAGTGACTGTGCAGATGAGTATGGTGACTGATGGAGTGTGTGTTAGAGTGACTAATGCTGGACATGTAACACATTCACGATACTCAGCTCTCCACCATGACATCCAGGAAGGACTGCAGGAAACAAGGAGGAATTTAAGACAGAGGTTTATTATAAGTTTGACTGTGTGTGTGTGTGTGTGAGAGAGAGAGAGCGAGACACAGACAGACAACTGCTGCATGTGTTTTTACCACAATTGGTGAGACATCCTGTAGGGCTTGGCAAAACAGCAAGAGGCAGCGTAACCTTTTGACTCCACTGCATGTTTTGTGTGAGTACATATCTGTGTGTGTGCACATGTGTGTGCTGACAGGATTTACTATTCTTCAGTCCATCCTGTCATCGCCTCGTAACTCCTGGACGGGCTGCGATTCTGAAAAGAGACAGACAACCAACCAAAATTGTAGTCTTATGTTCAATACCACATTTGCATATTTGCTTCATACTAGTAAGGTGAGCCATCAGAATCCATCATTTTATCATGTCTGGAGGGAATAATCCTCCTGACTGAATGGCATACATGAACTGTTTGTACCTAGGGCTGTCAATCGATTAATCACAAATCATGATTAATCACAAATCAATCACACATGTTTTATCTGTATACTTTAAACTCTGTATACTTTTCAAGTGTTTAAAGCTTTTATCATGGCCTGCCTTTGGCGAGGGGGAGGAGGGTCCTCTGCATCAGCCGTATGCTTGGCCAGCAAGTGGTATTTGAGACTTTGGTGGTAACTCAATTCACATTGGCAGCACATGCAAATAACTTTAGTCTTGTCGAGAGAACCATCTAGAAGGGCTTGGAAACAGCCTTAGCTATTTCTCAGTAGATAATTCAGAAGTTGAGATTGAAAGTTCATTTCTGACCTTGGAAATAATCTCATTCTGCAATGTCAACAGAATGGGAAGAATAGGAAACCTCCTGTATTTCACACATTATTGCCCCTAGCCTTATTGCCACACAGTTAGCTACTTTTATGTATTTGGATAGGTTTGGTTAACAATTATAACTAGATAGAAGCAATCAATGCATAGTTGTAATTGAATTAGCTGAATTAATTGTATTTGTGTTACATTGTATTTTATTTTGATGTAACTGCCAGAGGTTGTGGCTTTGCAGCAATGTTGCAACTGGTTTGTTGAAGCTTCTGCAGTTCTTTTCAAGAAGTGGGAGATATCATAGCTTTCTGCGGGGGCTTTACTTTGCTCATAATTATGGCCTAAACCAGTGTTTCTCAAATGTGAGGTACGCTTTGGAGTACTGCAGTACTCTAAAATCCTAATTTAAAAATATGTCATGCATAATTTCTAAAATAAATTATACTATAAAAATGAATGAATTAAGTGATGGATTCTAAACATTTGTATAAATGTAGAATTTAAATGTTTTTTTAAAAAAAAAGGTTGTTGTTTAGTGAATCTATCACTGCCGTATTGTACCTCTTTATTTAGACTTTTCTTTTTTTCTACCAAAACTATTTTGTGCTGGTCAGGGGGTACTTGGCTTAAAAAAGCAATTCAAAGGCGTTACAATATTGAAAAAAGTTGAGAAATACTGGTCTAAACAATATGCCGTGAACATGGCATCCCCACAGGGTTAATTACTAGCTCTTCTGGAGCTTTCAATCATTACACAATGTTTCTCAGCAGATGGATTTGGCCCTGAAGTCATGGAATTGTTATTGTTTCGAAGGTTTTCTAGACACTTTAAAGACTTACTTTATGTTCCATGTTGGCTTAAAAGTTGATGTTGAAAATTTATTCTTGATGTTGGAAACGGCATTGATAATTAAGAAGTTTAAAGGTTGAAAGAATAGCTCAACTCTGTTCTCATCGCCAATCAAAGCTCCATGAAAAGTGTAACAGACTAAAGAACCCATTTCCTCTCCCAAACAAGTGAGGTACACAGCTCTGGTTGTTTGCGAGTCCAACTGGCCAAAGTTACTCCAATATGTAATATTAATTAATGTGGGCAGAGGAGGAGGTTGTGGAGAGTTTCCACTGACATCTAAGTGAGTGTATAGACTTGATAGTTAGTAGATCATGAATTCTCTTTTCCTCTGTTCTTTTAAGATATTTGATACAAACTACAACAAATTCTTTTATTTTTATTTTTTAGAAATAGTTTTGCTGGTGTGACTTTTATCTTGCTAAATATATTAGATGCAGGGATGAAAGGATGAACATGATATGTGTATACACTATGTGCCTATTGATTTATTTGGAGAGCTGGCGCTGATACTGATGTTTTCTCCAGATTACATGTAAACCACACTCCCCCCCATGTTTTTAAATGCAGACACCAAATCTATGCAGTGTTGAACTGTTGAAGGCTTTGGCTTGTAGGGAGCCTTTTCTTTAAAACTAGTATAACCTACACATTTCAGTCATGAAGGGGAGCGATTGGTTGTGTTTGGTTAGGGTTATGTGAGTGTATTTGACTGCCTGTATGCTCGTCAACTTTTATGAGTGCAGACTTTACAGATCAGAGTGACTTTCCCATCTCCTTCTCTGTCTGTTCATGCAGCCATGATGTGAATACAGTATCAGGCTGACAAGGGAGGGAGACAGTGTGAGTGAGAGAGGAAGACACAGGAGTGTCTAGGGCCTGGATGGATGGACAGACTGACAGATGAGTCAGAGGCATTGGGGGCTGTGATTGGCCGGTTCCCCCAGAGAGGTGATGTGGTATTCTGTGTTCATTTTGGCCTAAGCTGCCATTGATCCCCTGAATGTCACCTACTGAATACATTACAGAATGACAGAATTTTAGCTATTTATTGTTTACATATTTATAACTTTACTGTGAATTTGTTCTACTTTTTTTTCTTTAAAGCAGCTGTAAGAGATATTTTCACAGGAACAATGAATCGCATGACTAGTTGTACGTAAAAGGGGTTGATCATAGTGATGTAAAATAATCATTGATGCAGTCTACTCAGTTTAGCATCTTTCAGCTCATAATGTTTGGTTTTCAAGCCCAAAATTTTACTGTTTTGGTTTACGACATTTATTTATGTATTTATTGCCACATTTATTTATTTCATGATGTATTTCAAAGGCATATTTCTTCATGCATTTATTAATTTATTTATGTATTTATTAATTTATTTAATATAGAATAAAACGGCATTTTATAGAGAACAGGGTGAAAAGCATACATTTAATTTCATGACATGCAGAATGTCCATTTAAAGTTGCGTGCTATTTATATGCATTCCCATGAGATTACGTTAGACAAAGCTATTGACTTACTGGTGAACGTAGTGGATTGTTTAGCAGCTAAAGAGACAACTTAGAAACTGGTGGTGATAAAAAAAACCGATCTAATTTTAAATGAGAAGGAATATTTAACTTACATTTGACAGGTGGCTGAAAAGCAAATGTCGTTCTGCATCTCCTGGATGTGTAAACAGACAACTGTTTACAACAGTTGCTAACAAGTTTACCATTTGAACTTTAACGGTTCCATGTTGTGTTTACAGCTTGTGTCCACTGCTCTCTGGTGGCCAAGAAATCAGCTAATGCAGCTTTAAGATTATTTTCATGGCATTTGGTGTTGTTGTAAAGTTTATGGTAAAAAACTAGTCTTTCATTGCTAATTAGAAGTTTTGTTTACTCATTCTTTATTTATTACAAGTTTTGTGTGTATACAGAGCCAGAAACATTTCACATGGCAGAATAAGATGTAAAGCTATCATGGACCCAGACGATTATTTCCAGTCTTTCCTATCACTCATCATCCCATTTCATCTCATCCCTTCTCTCCCTCACAACACTGTGATCAAATGCCCTCCAGAGGCTCAGAGATAGAGGGCTTTTTTGTCCTAAAGGGGAAGCGATAACTGGAGACCCTAAATATGTTCTGATTGTGGAATTGATAGAGCTTGGAGGGCTGATTCGAACTCATGGTTCTACTAACGTCCATCTGGAACTCATCTGAATATTATCTGCCTATTTTGGACTTATAGAAAAGAGAAGAGATTCTGAGACTGAAAAACTAGAAGGTGAAAAAAAGAATCCAAATGAATGTTGACATTCTGTGTTGAATCACGTCTGCAACCTCAGGTGTTTATAATGAAGATTACCCATTGAAATCTTCCACAGTCTTTGTGTGTGTATGCATATAGGGATGTCCATATAGATGATATATGTGCATGTCTTTGCGTATGTAAGTGCTGGCAGAGGGGTTATTGATTTGCAAGGGTGAATGTGTGTTGAAATTCAAGGTGGGCTTTCTGTCTCGTCCGTTCCTCTTGGCTGACAGAGCTCCCTGTAGATATGCATGCACTCTACACACCCTCAGTTCACTAATTCATTAGTTTCACTCTCACGCAACTATCAGCGCCATCATCTGGCATAGAAGTAGCTGCTGAAGCAAGTCTGCAATTTCACCTTTGGGGAGGAAATGCACGATACAGCATACTAAATGCCATACAGATGTAGAAAGGATAGAGCTTCCAGTTTTTTCTTCTGTTGAACTGCAAAATTAGCCTGGATGCCAGCTGAATTTAGTTCAGTATGGACTTGATCCGTTGTGGAGCAACTATGCTCGAATCAGGGCGGCTGTATATGATGATGAACAGATGATCAAAGGTCAACCACAACACCAAAGTGCGCTTGGGTTGAATTTGTTTACAACAAAGGTGGCTGCCGCTGGAGAATTGAGATGTGTAGATTCTGCCATTGCATCTGTTATAGAAGATATCGACAGCGCATTCATTTTAAAATCCTCAACCGACCTGTTCAGCTCGACTCAAACCAGCTGAAGGTGTCGCTGCGACTCAGCAGTTTTTCTGTTTTAATGGGCAATAGAGAAGTCAGCTGTTAAAGTCAGCTATAAATAAAATTATCAATAATCCATTTTATTTTTAAGTTACAAACAGCTGTACGAAATGGCCGAGTTTTAGACGAAGCCTCAACGACTGCCCTAAAGCACAATAACATTATGGTGCAGAGAGATCGAGAGAGACCGAAGAGAGGGAATGCCCACTCCTCTTTAATCTCTCATTGGATAGCCAATCAGAGCCAAGCAGCTTAGCTCATTGAAAATAAATAATGAGAACTGGCATAAATTGAGCTGAGTCTTCTTGCAGGTCTTTTATACCATGCTAGAATGGCTTGAAACAAGATAACTAAGGCATCTTTACCACAAAAGAATGTTAACAGAATCCATGTTAGAACTTCAGACATTACCACAAAGTAATGACATACGTGTGGCGGGAAACCTTTTTAAAAGTGACCTTTTAAATCCTGACCTCTTTTTGAACGGTGACCTCCGGCCAGGTTCAAGAGTCACCACAGCAACATAGCAGGCCTGTCATCTCATCCGCAGGGTTTGCCTGGTTAACCACTGCCAAACAAGCTCTGTGTGTGTGTGTGTGTGTGTGTGTGTGTGTGTGTGTGTGTGCGTGCGCGAGTGCATATGTCTATGCTTCTTCAAAGTGTATGATTGTTACAGAAGAGCTTTCTCTGTGTGACCCACATTAAAGGTCTCCATGAGCCTCAGGACACCCAACACACACACACACACACACACACACACACACACACACACACACACACACACACACACAATGGCTGAAGGTTCCCATGGTGACTGTCTTCCAGTGAGTGGGATTTTCCAGGCGGCGTCCGGAACAGTGGACACTCCAGAGGCGCCTTTCTTGGCACTCAAGGACACTGTACCATACAGAAAAAAAAATAGTATACAGCATCATAAAAAATCAGATCAATAGACATTTGTCCTGGAAGTGCTTTGATCTAAGTGGATAGACCAGCCCAAAGGGAGGACAATTCCTGAACCCGCACACACACACACTTGTTTCTACACTTGTGAGGTTGATCGTTTAGACGCATTTCCTCTCCAACCTTAAAGCATCAGTGTTTTATTTTTTATTAGGTCCCTTGGGGGCAAAATGATCATTAATTTGGAGTTGTTGTTTCTGTCAACCTGCTGAATATCAGTTCAATACTCCCTGCCTGATGCTACCAAGTAAGAGGAGTGAGACTGAACCAAAACAGTAAAATTGCAGGCCACAATTTATAAAATAATACATTTTATTTAAAGGCGCCTTTCTTGGCACTCAAGGACACTGTACCATACAGAAAAAATTGGTTACAGCAACATAAAAAATCAGATCAATAGACATTTAGGTGGAATAGGCAGTTTTAAACAGATATGTTTTGAGTTGTGATTTGAAATGGGGGAATGAATCAGTGTTTCTAAGTTGGGGTGGTAATGAATTCCAGAGACGGGGAGCAGGCGGAGGGGACAGAAAGGTGTAGGGAGGAAGAGGATCTGAGGGAGCAGGGGGGAGTGGGACGCTGGATGAGATCAGACAAATAAAAAATTTTAAATTATCATATACATTACTGAAAATAAAATGAACTTATTTTATTTTTATATAAACAGAAAAAAAAAATTTATATATATATATATATATATATATATATATATATAAACTAGTGCAGCTTTAATCCAAAAAACAGTACAAAGCAGCTGTTTGAAGAAGGAAAGACCAGACAATGTCCCCAGTCTACATAAATGTTCATTCAAGGTCAAAAACTAGCATTCATGCACACAAAGCAGTGCTGATTGCAGTTGGCTGTATGATATCTGTGGAGAAAGGGAGGACTAGACACCAGTTATAAACCGTCTGTTTCTCAGGCTGACTCAGACAACAGATTTTATAGTAGTGGCACTACTTTGTGTGCGTGTGTGTGCGTGCGAGAGACTGACTGCAGAAAGTTAGTGTGTTTCTACCTCGTCCTACTGACACATTTATTGTCTGAAATCTGTGCTGACACGCAAGTCCAGCTGAAGTTCTCACCACACAAAGATTTGAAAATGGGAGGAGGAGCTCACCAACACCAGATAAAAAAAGGTCTCAGCCGTGACCGCTTGACCACTGAGCAAATCCACCAATTCATTAAAATCAAATCAAATACATTCAAATTCAAACAGCTTAATTACCCCATTAATTATGTATTTTTGTGTATGTTATATTTTAAGGTTCTTGCTATCATGCACAAGATTTTCATTATAATTAATAATGTTTTACTGCACTCCACCCAGATAGAACCTCATTATTCAAACCCTGTGACTTTTCCAATGGTTTGTGGTATCCTGGACACTAGTTGAGTCCTGTGTAGCTTTAGGCAACAAAAGTACTTTGGCTGATGTTCAGGAAAGATTGAGATTTCTGTTAAATGTTAATAAAGGAATCATTACCCTTCTCCGGCTTCAAGTAACTGTTAACTTTTTCAATATTAAAGAAAGAACCAAATCTTTACCTAACCTTAACCAAGTGCCTTGTCTGCCTTAACACAATAATACAATAATGTTAATCAGGCTTTAGTTGCTATGTGTGGATATGGTGGAAATGGTAGGGAAATAAAACACTACATTTATTTCAAAACGTATTTACTGTTGCAAAATAACATTATTTTGATCTATTTTTTTGTTATTTCCATTTTCCAATTTTTCCAAATTTTTAAATAATTGTATTAAATTATAAAATATTTGGTCGTACTGAGGATCAACTGATCTGGGTAGGGCACATTACTTTATGTTTCTGTCTGGAGCTACACTGTGAGTTTCATTTGGAGCTACAACATATCTGCACACATAAAACAGAAAAATTATAAAACTATAGTTTTATAATAAGGTTGCAACTAGGGATAGTTGCAAGCATTTTGTCAGTCAGATAATCTTGTTTCCTGTTTCCTTTTATCAACATAACTTAAATACATTAATGCTTACCCAACTTCCACTTACTTTACAGTATATCATAATTCATCTGCCAGCTGTAAAAATGAAAAAAAGCCTTTATTTGTAATGGGCTAGAGAAGGGGTGCGTTTAAATTACAGTATTGCACTGGCACTGATCTCTTGTGTGTCATAACCTCACTTTCTGTACGAGGGGAAATTTCCTGTAACATTATCCTGCAATACACGCTTCTGTGGGAAATGTTCTCAGAATGTCACAATTTTTACTTTCTTCAAAAACAGATTTAAAGCTATAGTGTGTTGTTTCTGTCGCCCCCATAAGGAATTCTAAGTAATGACAACAAAACTGTCAGCGTGTCCACATGACATAAACCTTATTTGATGTAATGCTTGTTATGCTTGTAGCCAAGGAGGACACGGAGGATTAAAAAAACATGATGGACTCTTCAGATGAGGTTATCTTCACATGAGTTTGTGTCCGGGAAAGTCACAGGACGACACCATTTTCTGAACATAGCCATACTGAGAAATACAGAGAAAGTTGTATGGAGCTGATTGTCTTAATTAGCTTTGTAGCAACTCCTTTGGCTATGGCTTGAATGTAATTGACATTAAGAATTATCAAAAAGTTACGCACTAAAGCTTTAACATCCAAAAAGAAAAATGTTAACTGATCAAAATAAAAGAGCTAAAAATATGAACGATAGGTCATATCTGTCTTTGTCTGTCTGCATCAACCTCTTTTTGTATCTCTCTGTCTCAAGGAGACGACGGATTCCTTTCATTTTCCAAGTGGTAATTTCCTCTCTATTGATTGACATGTCCTGTTAAAGTTATGACAAAAGAGCCTGTTAGCATACACTCACCTGGGGGGATTGGGTGACACACACACATACACACACTAAGGTCAGTGCAGAGTTTATGGAGAGCTTCCCCGTGTATGTTAGAAAGTAGAACCTACAAGAGTGGTATTAGAGGATGAGAGAGCTTTGATTTCAACAACTGCCCTAAAAGGACGCTCAGATGGGTTCAGTTTCACTGTCCTGTTTACAACTGATATGATATGATACAATATTTAAATAAGTTATATGTAAAGTGATACACATGTCCTCGGGACAGTCATCTATCACACCCCAGTGAAGCAGTGACAATACGAAACTTGCTTGAGTGGGCTTTGCTAATCTACAAAACATTCTGTGAACATATACATACGTATGCATGTTACCACACAAGCAACAATTTCAAGGGTTCAAAAACCTTTGACCATCCAACAAGCAGAACTGAGGAAGCATGCTCTGACACATGACATCACATTGTATTGTGTTGTCCTTTTTTCCTCCTGTTAATTTGTGTTTACAGTCACACTTTGTCTTCCAAGTTTGTAACAGTTGCTAAAAAGTGTGAAAATAGCCAGAAAACAGGCAAACATGAGCATGTTTTTTACATTTAATTAGGCTACAAATTGTTACTAAACTTTTCCATGCATTTAAAAAAAAAGAAGTGATGGCTCAACTGGTGAGCTGATCCTCTCTGTAGAGAACTGGGCAAATGACCAAACTCTCTACTTTGATATTGTTATCTTTGCTGTCACTACTACTGTATCTCAAACTGGTACTAAAAGTCTGTATTCACACTGTTTAATCCACATGGGAATACAGAAATGTTTCACTTGAGACACTTTCATAAAATGATTTTCCTATTAGCCAACAATCCTCAAAGTCCCTCAGAGTAGAAGGAATTTTTGCACATAAATCAACCAGCAACTTGATGAACGCGTAATTACAGTTGTTCAATGTTCTGATCATGTTCTGTGGCCGTGTTCTTGCAAATTTGTATCCAACCTGCTGATGTTATGGCTGTAATAGGAGACAGAGCCCCGGAGGCTTCTTATCAGGGCCATCAGCAGGTGGGCTTTTACTTTATAGATGCAAACACACACACACACACAAACACGCACAAACACACACACACACACACACACATATGCAAATGCACACACATACATACTGAAACTTGTGCACAAGCGGCTCCAGGTTAACTACCTGAGAGCCAAGAGTTGCAATTCCAGCCCCCACCCCCGACACACACACACACACACACACACACACACACACACACACACACACACACACACACACACACACTCACTCTCTCTCTCTTTTGCATACCTCAGAGTAAAGCGAGCGTAGCAGAGCACTTGCAGCTTACCCCCCTCTCCATGAGTTTAATCTGTTTTCACATTTAGAAATGCAGGAACACACACATGCCACACATGCATACTACGTATACTCCCAGCACACACACACGCAGAGGAGGGAGGGAAAGGCGTGTAGAGTTTCTGAGTTGAAGCCTTGTGTAAACACCTGCCAGTAATCTACCAGCTGAGATGAATCCATATGAAACAGAACCTGTCCTTACAGTTCCTCTCATACAATCTGTTTCAGTCTGCTTCACATCTCAGTGTGAACTCTGTGAGGCCACACTCTGCGGTGTACTGATAGGAGCCCAGCAGCTCGGATGTGATTCTGCATATGAATGCTAGCCTTCATCGCTCCACATGATGGTTACATGATTACTGCACTTCTCCTGCACTGCTAGCTGACCCTCAAAAGAATCGTGTGGAGGATCCAGCAACAGCACTGCACAGGATGCCGGGTGGGAATTTTCTCCCACAAAAGACCGGAGGCCATGATTATGATAAAAGCCTATTTCATGCTCTTCTTGGCCTGATTCTAAGTCGCCGGTTCACCAAAAGTATCTCAAGGATCATAGTGCAGGGGCCAGCTTGTGGGTCAACAGACCAAGGTGCATTTTCTTCAGAGTTCAAGTCTGTCTCATGTCTTTTAGACTTTTACACTGTTTTGTTTTGAACTTCTTGTCCTTTTATCGACTTTGTCGCTCTCTCGAAAGAGCACAAACTTCCCCAAAAGCAATAAAAAAAGATCACTGTTAAAAGCTTTTTTCATGGCTTTTGATGAACCACCAAAAACTGTGATGGAGCTGATATATCTTGATTTCTTTCCATAATTATGCATAGCAACCTTGTTAAACATTATTAGTGTGGGTGTGCTGCTATGTATTAGTGATAAGATTCACCAGTGACTACATTATTAATCCATGGCTTTTGAGTTCTATTAGATGCTAAAACACAGAAATGGAAATGTAATCCTCACTACATCAATTCAATACATCACTTAAAAATTTAGCCACTTTTAGAATTTTTTCCAAACTACTGTAGATTATTTTACTGGGGCTCTCAGCATGGGGAGCTTACTGTTTCAACAAAGTGCTCTCACTGAGTTTTTGATGCAATCTTATTGTCTATAATTTCTGATCTGTGATTTCCTGTAATACCGACAGCTGAATTTTCTATTTACTAAGAAAACAGACAGGGAGACACATGGCCGGAGGATTTTAAAGCAACACTAAAGCACTTTTCTCGCTTCGGTCCCCCTCCAGGTTGGAAGCGGAATGGTCCATTAATGCTGTCGTAATGTCTCATTCAAACTACAGATCCGCAACTCGATCTGGCAAACTTGCATAATGTAATGTAATGGACAATTCCACTTCCAACCTGTACGGGGAACGCAACGGGAAAAGTGCTTTAGTGTTACTTTAAGTACCAGCGAGTGTGTAAACCAGCTGCACACATTTTATGGTGTAACTCTGCTTGTTGTTTTTTGGAGAGACATTTAAAATTGTAAAACCTTAATGAAATTGGAAATAGTTATAGAATTTGGACTGAAAACTTGGTCAATACATTAAGGAGACTTTAAGAATTGAGCCACTTTCCACACTCTTGGCCGATGACCCTGCATTGTATTGCTGAAGCCTCTTGTAATCCTGCTGTGTCAATGCATGGCTCTCACTGAAATAAATGAGGAAGTGACACTTTTGGACGCATTGCTAATGTCAGTCTGAATACAGACCTACATCTGTGATTAACTGTAGGTAATGCTGATTGCAGACTGAGATTTTACCAGACAGATGCGTTTTATAGATCTTTTGTCAAATGTACAGTGTGATACAACAATCCCTAATCAAAGATTTCTTCAAAATCTGTGACAATAGGTAATGTAATTTTCCCCTGATTCTCCGCACTCTGAACATGATAACTTTTCTTGATAGCTGTGACCGCGGTCAAAACACAGCGCTTAGTGCTGCTTAGTGAAGGGACCTTCTTCCAGCTTCACACCCTTTGAGAAAAATCCTGTTTTCCTTCCTGTTTGGAATGGAAAGCGATTTTACATTCTTTTCTCAGGCAAGAGGATAGTGGGGGAAGCCACAAAGGGGAAAAGATACTCTAATGGCAGAATCAGAGCACAATAATGATAGATGCAGGTTTCAGGCCTAATCCACGGGGATGCATATGCAGGACATGATGGGATTGATAGAACCATTAAGGAATGCTTTGCTGGTATTGCTCCCGTGCTGCTGCTGATTGACAGCCCGGTGTGGACCAGCCTGGTGAGGTCAGGTTTCTGGGATGAGATTCATTTGTCTTCATTTACATATCAATCTACCGAACTGGACACCAGGATTATGCAGGAATTGTCATTTCATTGTTATTCAGAGGGTCATGTGAGTGTATTGTTATATGTCCTCTACATGAAGATTGTCCTGTGTGTGTGTGTGTGTGTGTGTGTGTGTGTGTGTGTGTGTGTGTGTGTGTGTGTGTGTGTGTGTGTGTGTGTGTGTGTGTGTGCGTGCGTGTCAAAATCTTCCAAAAAATGTGTGTGTGAGAGAGAATATCTTCCTCCTAACTGATATGATGTTTGACGTTTCATTCACTGCACCTGAACGGAGAGGTTAATAATTCTACCAAAAGCAATCAGGGCTAACCACACATGCCCAAATACAGTGAACACATACACATTGACTCTAATGCATTCCAATCATGTCAACCTAGTTAAATAGCCATAAATAAGAAGAATTTAAAACCATCATATACGTCTCATCCGTAAGACCCAGGACTAGGTGAAGAGATTATATCTCCAACCTGGCCTGAGAACGCCTCGGGATCCCCCAGTTGGAGCTGGTTGATGTGGCTCGGGAAAGGGAAGTTTGGGGTCTATGTTGAAGTCTAAGTTTTTCAGTGACACACACACACACACACCTGGGATAGCTATCCAGCTGGCTTGCGTTTTTAAAATCTAAACATCAGAGTAAACACAGAGGACAGGGTGAAAAAGATGAGCTCAAGCTAGCAAGATCCTATCTGTGAATCACTCATCAGGATAGGGAAATTAACTCACCAGTCTCCTGCTGACTCTGCAAGCCTGTCCGGTCGAAGAATTCAAATGTAAACGAGTATACACAGGAAAAGGTGAAGATGGCTATCAGCTATGACCTATGCCTACAATCCTGATTATGTGGACAAGCAAGCACATCTTTGAGTCAATCTTCTCCTCTTCTTCTTTTCAGAGGTGGCACCAAGGCAAGTGTGGAGGAATTAAAAACAGACTGCTATTCGAAAAAAATTGACGGCCTTAAAAAGTCTTAAATTTGCTGAAATATTGTGTCTAGGTCTTAAATAATATTAAATCGGTCTTCATTTTCCTATGTCCATGTAAGGCTACCTCTAGTGCTCGCCCAGTGTGATTTTTTAAAAAAAATCTTTTTTAATTTAGTGCTTTCTTTTGCTAGTCCGAATATAATTCGCTGTATTATGACCACAAATGAGACCAACATGCAACATAAATAGCGGCCAATCAGCTTTAGTGTTAATGGTGTGAGTCTCTTTTGGATTGTACCACAGAACTAAAAACTTTTTAAAGTTTAGCAATGCTTGGCTTGAAAAACTGAATTCTGGGCAAACATTCAGTTGCTTTCAACGTTTTGGAAGCCTACTGCTTCTTATGTGAGCAAGAAAGCAATTAAACTGGGAATGTTGGGTGCACGGGTGCTCAAATCTTATGCAATTGCATAAGCAACTGTGAAGGGTCTCTAGCAAACTACAGCCATCAGCCAGTTCTGCCAAGTAAGTGGTGGCGGCTCCAACCCTGGCCTTGGCCCCAGCACTACCTTTACACTGCATAGGCAAGACCCACAGCTGCTCCAAGCAACTCCCTTAAGCGACTTGCGTGTCGCTTTTGGATCAGCCAACCGAGCTGAGGTGCTCTGGGTTGGATACCGAAATAAATATCTACCTGGCTGAAAAAAAAAAGGATTATTTACTCCCCTGACCAGTAAGTGTCACTTCAGTGCCCTTGCAGATCTGACACCCCCACACTCAACTACTATATCAGCTGATTTTAGTCTTTACCTGTTAGAATCACATTTTAATGTCTTTGTTCATCATCTGTGATGTGAAAACATCAGATTTCTGCTCAGTCAGAAAAGGTGAAAGCAACACCTCTATGTCATGGTTCAGAACAATAGATTGTTTCTCCAGTCAGGCTGCCAACAGCACTGTCAGCCCAGAGTCATCACACTGTCCGGCAATAAAGGAGGTTTTACCAGCATCTGGTTTGATAGTAGTTTAGCCGGTTTCAAATAATACCACTCTTCCATTGCAAGGTACGGGTTGACTCAACTCTACTCAGCTTGCTCTTTTTTGTTTTCCATTAGCAAAAGTTGTGGATAGCACCTGGTACTTGGTACTTTTCTAGTACCGAGCTGAGCCGATACTAGAAGGTGGAGTTAAAACTGCAGACCACTGATCGGTCAGAGAGAACTGTCACTAGCGTGACACATCCTTAAACAAACCTCAATCCAGATTTTTTTTTAAATGGCAGCCTGCTAAACTACGGCATGGTGAATTGACGTGGCACCTCTGTTTGGTTGGGGATAAAAGGATTCAGCGAGTGTCTTGTTAAATATGATGTTTCACACAGCAGTTTCACAGCAGTGTCGCTATGGCGATCAGCTGAGAATCGTGCTGAAACCTAAGCGGTACTATCCACAGTGGAAAACGAAAAGAGAAATGTACAGGTAACAAAAAAAGTGGGACACACACACACACGCATGCATGCCACACACGCCTTTATACTACTTCTGAACACATGCTTCAATAAATGACATCATTTGTATAGATTACTATTACAAATCCTTTCCTTTATATCAAACACTGTATGTCTACGGCTTGTGGACTAATGTCTGTTTTATCAGCATCCAAAAAATGCACTTTAAACATATGAGTGTATAAAATGAGAAAGTGAAATGGTGGTTGGAGCTTAAAGAACAAGTGGTTTTAGGGTTTTTTTGGGGGTTTGGGGACCCTCATGGTTTGGGAGAGGAATGGGAGACGATAGGCGGTTTAGATTGAAGAGGTTGCAGGTGGGGTGGGTAGCCTGTGTGTGCTAAATCTTGCTTGTGTACTAGATTGTAGTGGTTTTAAAGGACATGTGTGTGTGTGTGGAGGGCTGTACAGGCATTACATTTCAACCTCGGATAGAAAGCTGGTTTGGGAACAACTGAACCTGAAGGAGAGAACGATAGAAGAAGGGTAATATAGGGATAAATGGTTAAAGAGAGAAATTAGTCAATCAAAACCAATTTTTTCAAATGGGAAAGTGGGAAACAAGATGGGAGAAAGGTAATGATCATGTTTTCCATAAATGGAATGTGCAGTCCACTGAGTTTTTGTGTTTGTTTTTTTTATTTACTAAGAAAGCAAAGGAGACATGGGAGAGAAACTTCTTGAGGGGTTTTGACGGCCAAACGGGGAAACAAACAACTCAACTACTGCACAATACACTAATGTGTATTGACTACTACTGTATGTTAAAATCTGACTTTAGTTGTTTGGAGAAATTCAGGGTTTAAGACTTTATTGAGCCATTGGTCATTAGAGTGAGACTTTGAGACACTGACGTGATGAGGATTCAGTATTTCATTGAGTTTTGAATAGTAGTCATTTGTTTTAAACTTATCTGTACTTTGTTTATTATTACTATTTAGGGCTCAATAACTTCTCTGTTATATAAACATCATGCATCTTTCTTCAGAAAGATTGATTCATTAACGATTTATCAACTTAATAAAATGACATGAAGTTAAGATTAAGCACATTCTAATATTCAACATGAAACTTTCTGTGTCCAAGTGACTATGCTATTAAATACAAAGTAATCAATGAAGTTGAAACCAAATGCTAATGTTAGAATGCTAATGGCAGTGCTGACATGAATGTGTTTAGCAAGTATAATGTTTATCATGTTCACCATCCTAATTTAGTGTGTTAGCATGCTTACATTTGGTAATTAGCACTATACCCAAAGTACAGCTGAGCCGGATGGGAATTCCATTAGTTTAGCAGATTATTTAGACATAAACCAAAGTATTGGTAAAGACAAGGCTTTGCCACTTTCTCTTTCACCACTGACTTGGTTGAAGTTTTGTTTGAAGTGTTGGGGGGCACGTTGACTTCTTCTGTTGATGGAGGCCTGTTTTATGCGCTGAGGCAGAGCAACAGATACCCATGTAATCGAATCTGCTACGCTAGGGGCTCATTTCAGAGCCAACCCCTCTACAAGCCAAATTTATACAAATGGGCCTCTTTTCACTGGATACAATACTGCTGCTCAATTTACTGCTGTACTGCGAACGGATGCAGAAGCACAAATGCACTGAAGTGAAAGTGAACACATACACGGACACACACACACACACACACACACACACACACACACACACACACACACACACACACACAGCACTGTTTCTCTGTTACAAAAAAAAATCATTCTCTCATTCATTATCTACACGCTTGCACCACCAGTGCAAATTTTTATCTAACTTGTGCTGATCAAACCTCAGGGTGATAGTAGAGATAGCGAGGGTGGAGGAGGTAAATCGATAGCTGTGTTCCCTATTAAAGAAAAGGCTGACGCATGCATTGGGCTTTGTCTGCTAACTGACAGCTGTAAAGATGAACAATGACTATCCTGATTCATAACCTGGAGAGAGGGACCTTTTCTAAAAGCCTGTAACCACCATTTGTTCTTACTGGCACCAAATGGTGTGTGTTTTATAGGAGTTTGCCCTTAAAGGTGAATCCAACCCAGAGCTCTTTATTAGGACAGTAAACGGATGGTGTTTCATAGGTACTTCATCAAGGAGACGCAAGAGACGGATGGATTCGCCTGTTTGCAACATCAGAGAAAAGGGTTGCAGGTGCTCACATGCACATAAACACAACCTAAAATGAAGCACATGCATATAAAACAGGGGCAAAGGTTAAGTGAATCAATATTTTTTGCAGCTCAAAAGTAGAGCGACATTGAATTTTAAGCCAGGCAGTGAGCTGTTTTAAGATTAGTGGAGTGACCCTTTTCTGTGCGATTTCATTGCCAGAGCCTCTTGCTCAAAGTGCTTTGTGATGCCATGAAGTCAGGCCCACGGCTGCTATCTACAAGTGTCCTACCCTTTCCTTCCTTTCTCCTCTCCCTCTCCTTGTCGCTAGTTATCACTGTCAGAGTCCAGCTGCAGTGTTTAAGCTGGGAGCTGTCACAGAGAAGTGTCACCACGATGTGATGCTTCACACGCCTGGTGACCAAACCCCCAGCTGTTTTTCAGACATGTGGAATAAGTTTTTTTACACACACACACACACAACCATACACACTTTACTTATCAGCCACTACCTTTGGATACATTATTTCTTTCCCAGGTTCATTTATATTTGACCAGACACTGTAGAAATCAATTCAAGTTTAGCTCTTTCTTGCTTTCCAGGAACAGTTTTGACAGGCTAAAGGAAAAAGAAACACACTATTACAGCTTCACTAGATTGCTTATGTCTGTTTGTACTTAGTGAGAACTTTCTGTTTGCTAATGACTCTTTGGCAAGCTTGCTAATAGGTTCTTGTAGTTTCAGCTTTGCATAAGCTGTTGCCTGTGGCATTTCCACAAGCTTTGCTTTATATTTTTCACTGTAAAGGAGTTGCTTCAATCTCATTGCACAGGTACTGCACTTGTGTATAATGACAATAATGGCATTCTATTCTATTCTATGTGCTTTTTATAGCAGTTGCAGCATTATGAAGAAAGAGAGAGAATGAATGTGGCCATAAAGGACAGGCAACGAATAATGAGACTCATTAGTGCCAGTGTTAACATTCAGATGTTCTTGTTAATGAAGCAGTCATAACCTTTTTTACATTTTGAGAACAGATTGGTTACATCCTCTGTCATATTGTATTATTTTCATTTTTGAAAAAACAAATACATGGTCATTAAATTGGACAGAAAGTAATTTGGTTGAAACTACCAGAACACCAGAGCAGGTTGTGATTTGTAAGCCACCCTGGTTGCCTGAACTATTTACATAAAGGAGAGAAAACTTCACAGGGTGCCAATGTCAGCTTGTTGGTTACCTATTTTACGTCACAATTAAGCCACATAGAGCCTGTGAGCATTTTGTGATCAATAAAGCTTGTTTTTAAGCCATGCTGATATTTGACAACAGAAACAAGGAGATGGTCCAAGATTTGTTTTACATTATACACTGCAGCTCTCAGAGATGACACACTGAGACGGAGGTGATGGAAAGTGGGCTTCTGAACATCCTCTTCTCTTCAACTTGCTGCCAGGTCTCTTCAGTCTGTGTTCATCTTCCAGATGTTGTAGCGCTTAGAGGAAAGCTAAACACCTCACGGCACTGTAATGCCATTGCTAAGATAAAGTACATTTTTTGCATTATATTAAAACAAATTAATTATGGAATTTATCTAATTAAACACTTCTTACTTGTATTAAGTTTGAAAGACTTTGGTATGGTTTCTCTAACATGGAAAAGACCTTGTTTACTGAAAATGATCTGTTCCTTTAATGAAATTGTGGTATTTTTTGGTCAAAATCTGAAAATAATTAACCTGTGTCAGTTAGGACTTATTGCCTAAGGCATAACAACAGGTCTTTATTTTTAGGCATAACATGCATGTGGGAAGAAAAGGCACTGACTTATTGGGTGCAAGAAAACAGAGAAGAAGCCAGCGGCGACAGAAACACACTCATGCACGCAAACATACACACATGCAAACCTTGAAATGGACTGAATGAATTGAGGTAAGGCTTGAGATGAATTGATGTGGTTGAGGCCTGATGGGGATTTCATGTGTGTATAAACTCAGATAATGAGCCAGCTGTTAAACTGTTACAATGACCAGATTCAAACGCACACGGACACACAGTCTGCCAAAAGTCAAGTTATAACAAAGACAATATGTGCAATAAGGCACCATTTAATAAAGAATGCAGCTTTAAAAGAACATTAAAAGAATACCTTGTCTGTTGTATTTCAGTCCCACCATGTCATGTGTCAGACTGACGTGTGTGTCTGTGTGTGTGATGTATGAGTGGTTGTCGGGAGTAGGAATGTTGGTGCCTTGTTTGATTTCTGATAACGTCACACAAGCAAGAACACTAAAATAATATCAGTAATGTGTGTTTTTGGCCACTAGTCTCAGCTACAACTGATTCCAGCCTGATGCCTCTGAACTTGTTGGGTGTTCTCAATGTGTGTGTGCACATATTTTTATCTGTTTCACTTTGTGCACACCCATGCTTATATTTCAGCAGGCTGATGTGTGTGTGTGTGTGTGTTTGTGTGTGTACATATGCGGTACATGTACATTCTCAGTATGTGGCTCAGTGCCCACAGCTGCTCAACGCTGTAAATCTAGGGTTATTCCTCTGCCTGCAGGTCTGCATTTAGTTAGTTGAGTGCAGAGCGTCAAAGCGAACATTAACCTCAAACCAAACAACAACAACACCAGCCACCATGCCACCGCAAATCCTATGTCTCCAGCCACACACACTTCACACACCGCTTTTAAAATGTCAGCTTGATCAAAGACACACATTTTAAAAAAGTTTGAGTATTTAAGGGCCCTGGTGGGCTGCAGATGCAAACATCTCCTAGAAATTGTGTTTATATACCACTAGTTTGCAACAGAAATATACATTTTGAGAGAAACTAAATGCCTAATGACTTTGTTAAGGATATGGGACCTTTGTTGCCACGGTTATACAAATAAAAATATAGTTAGGGTTATGGAACAATCGTGATCATGGTTAAAAAACAACACTGACTGTTAGTTTGAAACTAGAAATGAACACAGATTTTCTGTGTTTATGTCTGGCAATTTGTGACATCCAGTTAAACCGACCTTGCTACAGTACATGGACTTTGTCGCTATAATGTCACCTAACATCCTCCTTGCTTCTGACGGACAAAAGCCATAAATACTACGGGAAAACAAATTTAAGTCACAACATAAAAGTGATTAATTTTTTCAAAGATTATGTTTGAGGGCTTTTCCCTTTATTGTAGTGATAGTGGTTAGACATGAAAGGGGGAGAGAGATGGGGGATGACACGCAGCAAAAGGCCACAGGTTGAACCCCGGCTGCTGCAGGACTTAGCCAACACAGGGCGAACACTCTTACTGGGTGAGCTAGAGGCCACCCCGTGATTCATTCTTTCATGCGTGATTTGTAACTTTACAAGAACTCAACACTTTATTCACTGGAAAAAAGAAATTCCCATGTAAAAAAAATGTTTCCCATGTAAAAAAAAAAACGTTTCCCATGTAAACTAGTGGCAAAGCAAATAAAAGTAGTATATGAACATAATTTCATGGAGACAGGGCTGGCATGTGTGTCTGATGAGTCAGTCCTGTGGCTGCATAAGCACTTTTAGGATGTAGGAAACAAGGGTGTAGAAGGCTGTAATGTCCTCACATACCCTCCCAAAAAGCAAAACCTGTGAGCCATCAAACAAGTATTCTGATATCACTTCCTTACCTAAACAAAGGTTAATTCATTTATTAAGGGTCAGCGCATGCCAAGTTGCAATTACCACTACATGGTGTAGCCATAACTCTGGAATACCCCTGCTCTTATTTGCCAAGCTCTTTGCTGGCAAACAGCTCGTCCCAAAACAGGCTCATCAGTGAGTCATGAGCAAGAGAAGACTCCCGTCACCCCCAGCCAACATGCTGTCGCAAAAAGAGGTGATGGAGAAATTCAGATTTGATATTCTTTATACTGTTAATTATGGATGCAGTGCAGTGTTTTGGAGTTATAAATGGTCTAATAATGAATGAAGCCATGCAATCATCTCACATACACACTCTCTCCTGGCAGAAGTTGTATGATGTATCTCACTGTGTGTTGTCATCCGGCCAGCCCTAATCCCCGACGTCTTCCGTCACTAAATTGACCAGTGACCTGGGCGATGGCGTGTGTTTGTGTGTGTGTGTGTGTGTGTGTGTGTTTGTGTGTGTACAAGGGTTGACTCATATTCACTTTTGGTTTCCATAGTCTCCAGCCCCTCCTTACCCTTGTGTCTCTCACAACAGCCTCACCTCTCATCCCTCCTGCCTACAGTGACTCACTGTGGTTTGTTAGCACTCATACCCTCAAACCTGGGCTGGAGGGTGGGATTGGATGGGTAGTGGTGGGTGGGGGTGGTGGGGTGTGGTGAAGGGGTCAGTGGGTGGTTAGCGGGTGTTTCTTCTTGTATTCTGGATGGCTACACATGTATAATTGTGTGTTTAGCAACCTCTGGAAGGCTTTTGCTAGGTGTGGACATTACACACACGCACACACACACACACAAACACGTGAATATGCAGACAAACAGCTGCTGGAACACTTAGTGGTGAAGCCATATTTGTAGAAATCACAGTGACAAGCGGTATTAACCCTAAATGTCAGCGTCGATTTTACTCAGAGAAGTGCTACACATTAGGTGGACCAGGCCAACGTTTGGCTTGGCTGGAATCCACAGGAAAAGGGAACCCTACTCTGCATTTCAACTACTTTTAAGTATGTTTAAGTACGTTAAGTTTGATTTTATTATGCATTTTAGCAAGCTTCATTCCACAGTCTGTTTGTTTCACTGTTTCAGTGCACACATGTGTCCATGTATATCCATCACATCCTCATACCTCATACCTAAAAGACATTATAGGTAAATTTTCATTGACTCCCAAAACAACACATACGACCATTATATTTGCTGCTGCACCATGGCGGTTCAATAATGTGACCTTTCCATTTAACGTCACGGGCACAGATATAAACACGTAGTGAACATTGTGAAACAAAATAGGATTGGATTAAAATGAGTCATGTAAAACTACTCACAACAGGACATAATGACAACTAATGTCTGTAAAACTCAGTTAATTTCTAATTGACAGTTGACTTTTGGTTTCACACAAGAACCCCAGTCTCATGAGTGAAAGGCTTGTGTTTGTTTCACCTATCCACTGGACTGTTTGGCGTCCTTATATTTTGTCCACTCACTTCCTTGTTTTCTCTTGCAATAATTACTATAGCCACAAGAGGTGGCCGCCTAACAATTCAACCACATCAATTCATCTCAAGTGTTGCCTCAATTATCAGTTGTTATGAGCTGCGTATCGCACATGGTCGTTTTATGGGTAAGGTTAGATGACTGTACTGTATATGATTGTAGGAATAATTCCCCTTTCATGAGCCATGTCTTGCCATGGATCTAGACAGCCAAAATGTGTAAGGGTGCACCGGGGGCACCTAACATTCTTGCATCTACTTCCTCTCCACGATCAAACAATTTCTTCTCCTTTGACGGAACTCACACTCATGGATGGATCATATTGTGGTCTAAACCAATCTGAGACAGAGATGGGGTGGGTCTTTGCTTCTGATTGGATGTGGTCCAGATAGTCCTGTAGGCCTACACTGCTCTGTGAAATTGCGACCTGAGCACCAGAGAATCAGTTACGGCAATCAGCATCAGCAAAATAAATAAAACGATGAAAAAAAAGTAGGCCTGTTCTCCCCAACACTCTCCTCGGTCAATGCTCCGCCAACAGCCCAGACACGGAGCTACTTTAGCCACCAGTCTCCCTAGTCCCTGGTAAAATGCCAAGCCCTGGTCCATTGTCGGAGATGGCATCCGACTCAGAGACGTAGAGCCTACCGAGCCTGAGCTAGAGACTCAAAATAAAAAGGGAAAAAACATATGATACATTTCGTAAAGACTGGTTAGGCCAGTATCCCAGGTGAAGGTTTAATAAGACAGAGAACGTAATGCACTGCATTTATTGTGAAAAATGTGGCCAGAGTATGACAGGTAGCAGTGCATTTGTAAGGGAATCAACAACGTTTCTAACTTAGAAGCTGAAAAAGCACAATATTTAAAAAAAAAAAAACCCTCTATCAGGTCCTCAGAACAATCAGAGATGATATTAAAATTTAACGTGGCCTATAACATTGCAATAGAAGAGCTGCCATTTACTAAATTTAGATCGGAAATTATTCTGGTGAAGAAAAATGGATTAGACGCGGAACCGGCGTACAAATGCCGTTGCACGTGTCCAATTTATTGGGGTAATAACCAAGACATTAAAAAGTAGACGACTGTTGCCTTCGCGAATTCCAAATACATGTCAATAATGATTAATGGTGACACAGATTTCCACGAAGGAGTGTGTGATTGTCTACAGCCGGATCTTGAGGAGAGGGAGACCGGTCAATATACTAATTGGACGCATTCAAATGGACTTTGAGCTGTAAAATGTTAGGTCTCAGTGCAGGGAATCAACTTTTAAACAGTAACATTTTCTATTTTGGAATGTTTTATTTTGCTTAAAATGTTTTAGTTTTTGCAGCAGAGCTCAGTGAAGCACTTTAAACATTTAAAAAAAAAAAAATTTTATACAGTATAATTGTGCTTCAAATACAAAATGATATACCTACACTTTATTCTTGTTTAAAATAATTTACATAATATATATGAATGTATATGGAGCGTGATTAAAAAGGTGACCTTGAAATTGTGGTGTTAAAGGAAAAATTTGGGTGCACCTAAATTTTGTGCTGGTGTACCTAAATAAAAAAGTTAGGCGCACTAGTGCAACCAAGGCAAAAAGTTAGTCTGGAGCCCTGCTTGTGATAGGCCACAGTTGTCATCTGGTTTGATTTACCATGTCTCACACATGGTTGGTGCACTCATCACTTCAGTTGGTTTCCTGATCATGCATTTTGGGCCTCCAGGTGGGCTGGCTTTTTATGTCATACCTCTCTCTCTTTACCCATGTTTCCTACTGTATTAACTGTCCATCAAGTCCTTAAAACATACAGCAAAATATATAATTTGACCTTTCCACAATAAATCATCACAAAGTACCACACTAAAAAATAGAAAATCCTTATCTTTTCCATTTGGCTTTACGCTCCAGATTGAAGGGAAAGCAAATGTTTTCTAAAATGGTGACTCAAATGCTTTCACAAACAGTTGAGTGCTGTGGCATTAATCATGTTGACAAACACCAACATAATCAACAGTCTCAGTGCAGCCGCCCAGTAATTACAGTTGGCCTTGATTAACAGGTAACATTTATTTGCCATGCACAAATCTTTACTTCATTCTCATACAGCTGTCTGACAACAGAAACAGAACAAAATATGTAAATGAAAAAGACTAGATTGTGTTTGACTACATTGAAATAAAATGTAAGGGATAATAGAGAGCAGGAGGCAGAACAGAACAGAGGTTTAACCAACTGTAATCAAAGCTGAGTCTGTTTCTATATAATGTTTGTGTCTGTGTGTGGATGTGGCCTGAGGTTGGTATCACAGTGACTCAATTAACACTTTCAAAGCCACTTAGCACTACCAAACTAGCCAAAGGGCTTTGACACACAAGCCCACTTGAGGCTCCACGCTGCTGAAACAAGTCCCATGTACTCTTACAGATGACACAGAAATGTGCACTGACTCAGCAGAAAAATGATTATCACCATCAGAGCACAGAGACTTAGCCTGGTCCTACGAGACTCTCGTACATTTCATTTGTACAGAGAGTCTGTCCACTCCCCCTAACACAAGTGTTAACTATGAAGGTAAATATGGTGCAAAACATGAGAGAGAGTAGCTGCGATGTGAGCACAGAATATGATTTGAGAGCTTGTAAAAAAAATCTGTACTTGTAGATGTGATTCCAAATGAATAAAATCCTAATTTATCTAACAATTGACTTACAAGAGAACAGAAATAGACAGGTAAAGATATAAAAGAGAGAACATTAAAGCAGAAAAATTTAAATCAGATTTATTATAAAAAGTACACACTTATTTCCCTTTAGTAATGAAGTTTATTACTTCTAAATTCCATCATACTTTATTATTTGCAATTGTATTAGGGTCATTGTAAAAACGTATAAGGTATTATTTTTAAAAAGTCACAATGTTTTCACTGTATTCTCAAAATATTATGACTTTATTCTTGAATTCTTAAATTTTTCTGATATATTTTTGATTTTGTTTATTAAATATTTACTTTTTGTTATGCTGATATCATTACTTCACTCTTAAAATTACAATTCTCATAAATTGTTTCTCAAAATAGTGACTTACAATCTAACTGTCTGGTTTTGTCTGGCTTGATTGATAGATATAATTGGGTGTCATCCCATTTCCCAATGAAAGTTAATTGAGTGTTTCCTAATAATATTGCCTAGAGGAAGCATATATAAGGAGAATAGAATTGGTCCAAGCACTAAGCCTTGTGGAACGCCATGGCTAACTTTAGCGTACTTAGAGAATTTAGTTAACATTAACAAATTGAGATTGATCGGATAAATATGACTTAAACCAACTTAGTGCAAACTAAATGTTCCAGTCTCTGTAACCGGATGGTATGGTTAATGGTGAATGCAGCACTAAGATCTAGTAAAACTAATACAGAGACAAGTCCTTTGTCTGCAGCAGTTAGGTCATTAGTAATTTTCACCAGTGCCGTCTCTGTGCTATGATGCTTTTTATATCCTGACTGAAAGTCCTCAAGTAAAATTTTGCTATATAGAAAATCATATAACTGATTAGCAACTACCTTCTTAAGGATCTTGTAAGAAAAGAGAAGATTAGATATAGGTCTATAGTTTGCTAAGACCTCGGGGTCGAGGGAGGGTTTTGTCAGGAGAGGTTTTATCACAACTACTTTAAATGACCACGGTACATAACCTGTTAATAGAGACATATTGAGGGGCTACAGTGCTGAAAAGAAACTTTGGGTTGTTCTTATTTTCTTCTATAAGTGATGAGTAATAGTCTGATCTGGCATTTCTGAGGGCCTTCCTAAACATTTTCAGACTGTCTTGCCAATATAAACAAGACTCTTTCAGTTTAGTGGAAGGCCATTTACTTTCAAGTTTTTGCTAGATTTGTTTTAATTTGCGAGTTTGGGAGTTATACCAAGGTAATTTAGGTTTAGGATTAATTAACAAGCTTGAATCAAAGATGGCTGCAACTCCCTCCCCCCCCCTAAATTTTAAACTAACATATTCTTCATGGCCCAGCCATGTTTCAGTAAGTCAGAATAGATCAATTTGATTATTTGATATCAGATAATTTACTAGTACTGCGTTACAAGACAGAGATCTAATATTTAGTAGTCCACATCTAATTTTCCTATTCTGTTTTATCATTGCAGTGGTAGTTTTAATTCCAATTAGGTTCTTAAGTATAGCCCCTCTTTTGTTTACCTTTGATTTAACCAATCTGAGTCGGGGGACAGACACTGTGATTATTAGACTATGAGTGGGCGACTGACCCAGTGGAAGCACAGAGGAGCGCATTGCACTGCCCCTCTGATTACTATTATCAGACTTGGGTTGTCATGGTTTATGGCCAATAAAAGACTCTGTCAGATTTTTTTATGTGAGAGCGGCTTTCTTGGGGAGTCAATACACTAGAGCAGAGAAAAGGTGCATTTCATTTTTGTGCTGTGGACCAGCTGAACTGTGGAGACAGCCTGCCACAGTGAACTGACAGCCTGCAACACACATTTGTTTGCAGCCTGACTTTCTTGACATGTATTCTCAACCCAAGGTCGAATAAGCTGTGTTCATGTATGTGTGTTCATTGATTTCGTGTCGGATGAGCTGTTAACGGCGACAAGGCTACAGTGGGGAAACTGGTACACTAATGACATGTGACAAGGGCATGTAGAGTTGACCCAGTCTCAAACTTTCTCTCCTTTTTCTCTCTTTTTCACATCATTTTCTCCGTCTGTCTCTGAGCTTAGTTGACAGCAGTTGTGTGGAAGGAAAACCCTCCGGTGTTGTTTTTCCATGTCACTCTAAACCACTGTCATCCAGCCTCGGCCACTCTTGCCAATAGTCTCCATCCGTGATTCCTTTAACATGCTTTTGGCAGGGATTCCACACAATACTCCAGCGTTTGTGAATCTAATGATCTGCTGGTGCCATAGATTTTAAAGCGTGCTATGCGACTCTTGCTCTGATTTGAAATGAGCTAATTAGCTCTGTAGTCTAAGCAGAGGAATGTAAGTAATGATTAGGAGAAAAGCGCTGTGTGTGTGTGTGTGTGTGTGTGTGTGTGTGTATGTGTGGATGGGGCTAGTGTGTAAAGAAGAGCTGAGCAGATGAAAACTAAGAGGATGTGAACCGAACAGAAAACAGGAAGAGGGTCAAACAGAGTGTGATGTGTTTGTGTGTGTCTTAGTGGGGAGAAAGGGTATGATAATTAGCCCGTTAATCATCTGGTTTAAATCACTGACGGAGTCCTAAAAGCCTTCAGGTTAGTCACCTCTGTATGTGTGTGTGTGTGTGTGTGTGTGTGTATGTGTGTGTGTCCAGGTATGCTATGAGTACCCCTGCACCGTTGGTGACCCCATAAAGTCCTGCCTGCAGGAGAACAGTTCTCCCCAGCCATAAATCAACATCTCAACCAACTGTCATAAAGATCCTGACAGAG
Source organism: Etheostoma perlongum (assembly GCA_026937815.1). Taxonomy (NCBI): domain Eukaryota; kingdom Metazoa; phylum Chordata; class Actinopteri; order Perciformes; family Percidae; genus Etheostoma; species Etheostoma perlongum. Next base: position 16,760,279 of record CM049372.1, read on the forward strand.
CGCTGATCTACGCTGCAACAGCAAAGATTCATACCCATCTTTATTCTACAAAGCAACGACCCACATATTCCATAAAACATCTCACAGAGTGCCCCTAAACAAGCTGACCAGCCACCACTGGAGAGTTTTGAGTTCAAGTAGTAGAAGTTTCCCTTTATAGCGTTTACTCCAAAGTGTCCTGAGATTGAGTTGCAGCCACTTTTTCTACTATCCACATCTTAACTGTCTGAACTACAAGTCTGTTCCCCCCCTCCTCTGTTATTGTGATTTATTTCATGCTTTTTTTCCCTCATCTTACATTAACTAAAATCCACAATATTTTGATTCTATATCCATATCCATACTGCAATCCATTCAGGTTTTAAATGGTTTATTTTACTTAAGGAGTAGAGGATCATGTACAGTACTTCTTCAGTTTTTTCTGAAAAGTAAGAGGTATATGTTTTTCTTTGGACAGCAATGAATGACACATGGAAAAAAAATGTTAGTTAACAAATTAGTCATTTTAACCCTGTGTGTATACAGGGTTAAAATGACTAATTTGTTATATATATATATATATATATATATATATATATATATATATATATATATATATATATATATATATATAAATTAAACTAGAGTAATTGGATAGTGGACAGCAGTGTATACAAAGATATTGCACTTGTACCAGGAAAACAACGGTGTGTTAAGTGTAAAAGAGCCATGCAAAAGGTTAGCATGAGTGATGAGCGAGTACAGCATTATCTGTATCTGTATCTGTATCTGTTTACCACATGAATTATCTGTATCCGTATCTGTACTCGGACTAGGCGGGGCCTAACCCGGAAGTGGACAGAATTTAACCCGGAAGTGGTCGGGTTGTCTTGAAATGGGCGGGGCTTTAACCGGTATGTTATTTAAGCATGCAATTGATATGAGTTGATCAGAAATTGTTATATTTATTGCTGATTAGAAAACTATTTACATGACAGCATCGAGCTTCAGATCAATGGTGTTGTCATGGTAACAAACAAACTATAAACAGAACAAGTGTTGCAACAATGAATACAACACATGTGGTTGCAATTATGAAGTAAAATGTAATGAACAAGAGTTTTCATATTCAATATAACTTTCTTTTTTTAACTTTAAATTTTTTTTATGATCAATGTGATTTTTGTTTTTGGTTCTTTTTTATTTCCACACCAGGTATGTGTGTATGTGTGTGTGTGTGTGTGTGTGAGTAAGAGAGAGACACAGAGGGAGAGAGAGAAAGAGAGAGAGGGGGCAGATGCTGTTTCTCAGATCTACATTGACTTTAATGAAGCCAGCTGACGGTTAAAAAAATAAAATAAAATGCTCCGACGGCAGAGACACAACGGGAGTCGCATTTAAACCAAGCAGCATGTCTGAATCCCCCCGTTTACCAGAAATCTACTGGTTAGTATGTAAATACTACAAACCCCACGTTCACCAGAAATCTACTGGTTACTATGTAAGTACTACAAACCAAAGTTAAAAACAAACCTGAAGCTGAAGAAACCCTAAACGTTAATGAAAAAGACCCGCAGACCTGATTGACTGAGAGAGAGAGGGAGAGAGAGAGAGGGAGAGGGAAAGAGGGAGAGGGAGCGCTGTTCTCCGTGTTCTGTGTGTGTGTGTGTGTGTGTGTGTGTGTGTGAGACGAGCGTGTGTGTGTAGGGGGGCGCTGTGACTATCACAGAACGCAGCGCATCAGCTTAGGAGTTGTATTCAATCCGAGTACAGATATTGACTCGTATTACTCGTATAATACTTGTACTCGGCAAAAGTGCTTTATCCGTACCGGATACTCGTTTCAGCCGAGTACTGGGCTCATCCCTAGTTAGCAATAGAGTAGTGTGATTGACTTACACTGTAGTCCAGAAGTTGCAGTGTTTCCTCTATGTTGAATTTATTGAAATTTTGAAATAGGGCAGACGTACAATGTAGCCTAGTCGCAGTTATCCTGCCAACATAATGCAGCCCCCGTTGGCTGCTGCTCACATTGCAATTTAACAACAAGTAGGCTAGAACTATTCAGAGGTTATTGGGCCCGTCCAGTTTAACTCCACATACTGTTGTGTTGATGTAGTTTATTGTCAAAATGTTTGCTTTCTTCCGAGTCAACTATATTAAACGAACAGCTCCACCAAAAACGTCACGTAGGGCGATAGCTTTGAAACGCAGACACCAAAATCAAGGTAAGAAATAAAAAACTAAGGCTAACATTACAAGAAACATAAACGGGCTAGCTAGCTAACTCAATCTCACAACGTGACTTTTTGCCTGAAGACGACGTTGTGGGGAGTGAAACGGGAGACAAGAAAAAGGCGTTCAGGTAATGTGTTGTTAGGATGGCTACAGTAAATCATAGGGTCCTGTGCGGCTGTTATCTAAAAGATAGTCAATGTAATGGCTCCATATCTAAATGATTTCAATAATGTGGATGAGGTTGTTATAATTGGATGGCCTGCATCTTTAAGCACAGTATGTTTGGATAAAAGCATTTAATTTTGGAAGATAGCGTACACACAAACACACACACACGCACACACACACAGACACACACACACACACACATACACACAGCAGAGATGTGTTACAACACACTGCACATGCACCTGGGACAGATACCGCTACCCTCGTTACTGAAAGTAGGCTACAATAAAACCTAAAAGTAAATATACGTTTCAATACCACTCAGCTGTCTACAGGCATACACATGTAGGAAGTGATATATTTCAATCTGATCTGTCTGGGCAGTCCACCACGCTGTTTACACAAACACAGCTCTACTCTACTCTGCTCTACTCTAAATAGCGAATTTTGACAAACAATTCACCACCCTGTCACCATTTACCACCCCGCAGATTTTCTTTTATTGCTTATCCCAGATCCAAATAGAATTATTTTTTCCTTGCCTCCACCTCCGTGATCAGTACCTTAATCGCACAGATGTTTTTCTTCCTGTTTTGCAGCAGGATTTACTGTTGTGATTGGACAAAGAATGATGTCAGGGGCGCATCTATAGTCATTTGCATAGTAATTTATGGGAGGAGGCAAGGCGGGGTCAGTGGCTTGTTGACGTGCGCTCAATTTCACGTTGATTGTGATGTATATAGGAAAGGTGCGCAGGACCTGACGTACGGCCTGTTTTAAACATGGAAATTTACACACTATTCAAGTTTTGTGCATACACCATCTTGAAAGGCCCCTTGGCTCTTTCTGTAAATGCACTGGTAGCTCTGATTAAAGCTGGAAGGACAGTTAACGTAAAAAACACCAAGTCTGAATAATAAACAGCCATCACTTTACCAGACAGATAAAGCCTGCAATATTAAATATCACATGTCTAAAAATGGCTTGAAGCTAAATGTTGCACTTTGCAGAAAATACATCTGATGAGGTAGGCTACTAAATGGTCCTGCAGGTCAGGTATGTCTGGATCCGGAGATGAAGGTGAGCTATTTTAGTATCCGTCACTCACCCCCACATGCTCCACATCCTCACCCCTCAGTAACAGTAGCTCTAGTATTAGCAGCTGTGATGTTCTGAACAACATACACTTTCACATCTGGAGCTGCCTCAGGACGAGACACTGAAGTTGACTTGTGTTGGCAGGCCTTTTTGACTGGTCATTGGTGCGCTTGCGTGTGTGTGATCACTAGAATGCGTGTGTGTGTGTGTATATATGTGTGTGCTCCCCTCACCTTGCTGTGGGCAAGTCATTACAGTGAAAGTTGAAGGGGCAGGCTGTGAGGTCACACGCCCGAACACCCACACAGCTCCTCCTCGAGGCATCTGGAGGTCAGCGGCAGTGTTTCCCTGTTTTGGCTGCAGTGAGGAAATGGGAGGATCGGACTTGGAGAGGAATTACAGGACTTGATATAGGTCTTTGAGGGGAGGAAGACAGAAGAAGGGTGGGCGACTGGAATGGACTGACACAGGTATGATATGAAGGGAGGAAGAGTTTAGCAGAGGAGGTGGTGAACAAAACTTGGGAAGAGTTTGTTTAAGATGGATGGCTTGTTTTGTTTTTATACTAGTGGGAACACTTGTGGCTTGAGCAAGACCAACCAATGTGGAGAATAAACCAAGCTGGGTTATTAATCTAGAAGATGTCTCACATGCTCTTTCTGAACTTAATTAAACAGTTTGTTTAGTCATAACCGGGGTAAAAACGCCTCATATAAAGACTTTGTGAAATGCAAGTTTGTCTGACGCAAAATGAGAATTTTAGCTTAAAGCTATCACCGTTTTTAAAAAGTATGCGTAGCAAATGACAAACTCCCCTCACTGCTACACAAATCCAACGTAACCTTTGATCATGGGGGTGAACTTAAGCTGTCAGGTTACTGCTCAGTCTTTTGTACTGCCATTTGCATGATTCATTGCTTTTTGGCAACATGCTTTTCATCAACAGATACAAGATAACAGCAAGCCTCTTTTTTTTCGTTTCTTCAGAACTTTCAAATACAACCTTAATCTGATCCTGTCTCTCCTCCTAGATCTGTTTTCTCCATCACCCCCCTGTCCTGTAAGAATCTGACGAGGATATTATTAATGCGATAAAGACTTTGCGCTTCCTCCTCCTCTGGCCTGTAATAAAAAACTCTGTGTAAACACAGCAGAGTAGTCCAGATCAGACACTACGCAGATCCCTGCCTTGTTCCCTGATTAACATCTCTGGCTCGTACTGCGTGGTGGAAACCTAAGCCCCAGCAGTGTTTTATTAAATGAATTAATGGATGAATGATTAGCCCAAAGGCTTTTTGGACTGTATTTCTGAAACATACATGCCTGCAGCCATGCACACACACACACACACACACACACACACACATGCACACACATGCACACACATGCACCTGAGGACACTGGCATAGAAAAGTGAATGAATGCCAGATACACAAAAATATAAACCTCAGACATACACACAGTCACTGTGTGGTTCTGAAGGCCATCTGTGACAACAGCAGAGGTCTTTTGTGTATAAACTGTAGACAGACATGTGTGATGCTCTTCCAGTGAGACATGGTCTGGATCAAAGCTCGCCTATTTACTTCTTTGGGTTGGAAAAACTAATGGACCTGATAATAATGTTTAAACTTATTGTGGTTATTTTTCCATTTTTCTATTTAATATTCTTTGTTTTTGCCAGGATTCTCTTCCTGCACCTGGCAAAAATATGTTTCCTAGCTCAGCTCTTCAGCTCTCAAAGATGTGACTGATGTTATGTTAGGCGATTTAGGAATGGGATTTGTGTGTGTGCGTGTCTGTCTGTGTGTGTGTGTGTGTGTGTGAGTGTGTGTGTGTGTGTGTGTGTGTGTGAGTGTGTCTGTGTGTCTTTATGTACGTACATACAGAAGAGGTACTTTGCTGTGAAGCCCCAACATTCCTAAGTGACACCGTTCCCACAACTTTTCCCCAAAAAACCAAGAGTCATATCCCTTCTGCCCTTCTAAGGACAACTCTTCACTCTTGGATGAACGGAAGCAGACGTGTAAATGTAGAACTTAAAACAATAGCGGCATTTTTTTATGGGACAAAGAAACCTTTGAGTCAACAGAAGTTCATTCTTTTTACCTGAAAGTTAGAGGGGGAAATGTTTGGGTCATGTCAAAGTCTGTGTTGTTGTTTGCTATGTACGTTTTGATCCAAAGAGCACCTGACCATGTGAATAATGATATGTCACGAGGATAAATTGACCTGCTTTATTAATCGTTTAAGGGGGAACGCCACTCAAGGGGAGGAATTTATATTATTATGTGCTTTATTCTTATGTCCATATACAATTTAAGCATATCTTAACAGAAAATAAACTGTCCCAAAGAGCCAGTCTGTGAATGTATGTATAAATGTACTTTGTTCAGGAATGAAAGTAAGTGTATTCAAGTACTATTCTATAACATTTTGCATGGACTTTACTTGACTTCACCATATTTTGCTAAAAGTTTGAAAACTTGGAAGGTACGATACCTTTACATGTATCATTTTGAAGGAACTGATAAAAAAAAATCCACCCATCACTACTAGTTTGTTTACAGTTAATGCACTAGCATATGATCAGCTTCAATCAGTTGCTATCCTGTTACAATAGGAGCTAAAAACATCCCAAATACAACAGCCCTGCAATAAATCATACTTTTATTATAATTAACATTAAAAAATTGACCATTTAGCATACAGTAATGAGTTATTTTACCTTTCATTATGAATAATTAAAGCTGACAATACTTGCGTAACATACTAGATACCAACCTGTTCTCACTCCCAAAGCGTAAAATATGGATGTTTGGACAGTGGCTGTCAGCGTCTGATGCAACGAAAAAAGCACCCTTTGGCGTGTGAGTAGAACATACTGGGGAGAGCAGCATCTAGACAAGATTTAGCGAGTAGTATGTATGGTGAAAATTCCGTGTTGGGAACTTGGGCGGGGGAGTGGTGGATGGGTCAGACACAGGACTTTCACCCAGGATGGTGGGGTTTGTGTCCTGCCTGTGTCCTTAACTGTGCCATTATTGCCGTGTGTCCCGGAACCGTAAGCCCACCCACAACCTTTTCCTAAACCCAACTGTCCCATTTTTGCAAGTCATGGAACCGTAAGCCCATCCTCAAGCTTTTCCTTAACCTAACAGTGTCAAAAGGGACGGCAATAGTCCCAACCAAGCACGTTTAGGTAAAGCGTGTTACGTGACGCTAAAGGAGACTTTTAGTGTCAATAACAACGACAAAGGCACCTCACCAAGCATCCATATTTTACGAGATGGGAGTGAGAATGCGTTGTAGATGTAGGACCTTTACTTACTTACTTTTGCTTGAAGGACTAGTTTGCCATTTTAACTTTCCTGGTCAAGAAAATGATCTTTAGAAAGCTAGTGGATGGATTTTATTACTTTAGTACAGAGTCAAGCTAGCTGTTTCCAGTCTTTGTGCTAAGCTAAACTAACCGGGTCCTGGCTGTAGATTCATATTTACTGTAAAGATAAGGAGTGGTATTAGTCTTCTCATCAAACTCTCTGCCAGAAAGATGATCTATCGTGATACTTCCTTCCCCACTGCATGATTTGCTGTCTATTAATGTAAGTAGTGAATGTACTGTGTTTGATGAATGTATAGGAGACGTGCACCTACCCAGAAAATAATCACATGATTTTCTGTAGTGCTGCTTACAGAAAATCATTTATTTAAATTCTGTCTGTTTCTTTTGTTTTCAACTACTTTCGACAGGCTGCTGTACATTAGTTTGATTTCACGTAGTGAGACAACATCATTAAACAACAGTTTAAGACATTAAGTTGTAACAAATAAAAAAAGCGTAACAATCCAGTGCTACAAAAATGAGGAGTTTAAGGCTTTGTCAAGGTTGTTAATCTAAAGTAACAATTACTGTAAGTTGTTTTCCTCTAAAATTAAACCATATCTCAGTGTGTTGCTTTACCACCCTGAAAATTATACTTTTTGCTTCTCAGAATAATCAGTAGTCATTTCCTGACTTTATTGTAAAGGCAGCTGTTCTTGAGTGTACGTGTGTGTGTTAGAATGGCAGCAGATGATAGCTTTGTATAACGATACTCCTGTGTACCTCAATGCATGTGCACACACACATACTCACCCTCTCTCTCACACACACTCCCATTTCTTTCCATCCGATGTGACCGTCCAAGTGATAGAAGGTGCCAATAGCCTTAAAACCACAGGAAAATTGCATTTCAGATTCATAAATTCAATAGTAATATGAATAACAGCAGATTGGAGGCAGGGAGCAAGCTGTTTTCCCAACGATGGCAAAGACCAAACTAAATGTAAAGATAATGACTTTTTCCACAGTCTAACCACTTTAAATTGCATCTCAACTTACCAGACAAATAGGCAGTTAAAATAAAGTTGCACTTGAACCTGGTACATGGCAATTTCATTTTTAATGGGTTACTCCCTAGAGTGTCTTCAAATTATTCAGCGGTCAGTAAATGTGAGTGGTGAGGAAAGAGAAGAGTGCGAGAAGGCTGTTTGTGGCCAGCTTATTTGAACACTTTTGAGGCAGAACAGTGACTTTGCGTTAGCTGTGTCTGTTCCCTGTTCTTGTCTGAGAAAGTGCACGAGTGCACATTCTCTAGCGGGCGTGCACACACACACACACACACACACACACACACACACACACACTTGGACAACGTTTGAGACAAGCAGTAAGTTACTTGGCGGTAGTGGTTGTTCTCATAACATAGTTTCATTGCTGGCATTTTTCTGTGGTTCTAAATCTGGGTCCATGTTTGTTGATGCAGAGGGCGGAATGAAAATGTGCATTATGCCTGTGTGTGTGCGTGCGTGTGTGTGTGTGTGCGTGCGCATGCCGGCTATATTTATTTGAACAAACTAATGCTTTGATTAACAGGAACTTTTATGGATGTTATTCCGTCTAAATGTCTTTCTCTTCCTCCCTGCTCACTGTGTCCCCACATCTTTGGTTCACTCTCAGCTCACTGCTTTACAGTAATCAGGTGTCTGTGTTGCGCTCTAAAACAGAGGGACAGAAACCGACACAGAGCTTTCACCTCTCAATCCATATAGTATTAAAATGTGCATCAAGTTTTAAAGGAATTGTTTGATATTTTGGCTTTCTTGCTAAGAATTGGATGACTGATTGGATGAAAAATAATTCATCACCTTTTGCCCTCAATTTCATCAACTGTTCACCTTTAAACGCAGTAGCACTAGAAAGAACAACAAGACCTGACATATACTTAGACTGCTTCTATCCTATAGATCTTCAACAAGTAATGTCTATGGTCTCTTCAGGTAAGCCATCTATCTGTCTCTTAGACCCCATTCAAAAAAGGCTACTTAAAGAAGCGTTACCCGTGGTTAACACTCCATTACTAGATGTGAGCAATATGTTTCCATTAACAGGTTATGTAGCGCGGTCATTTGAAGTAGCTGTGATAAAACCTCTCCTGAAAAAAACCTCCCTCAACCGTGAGGTCTAAGCAAACTATAGACCTAAATCTAACCTTCCCTTTCTCTCCAAGATCCTTGAGAACGTAGTCGACCAAATTATATCTATCAATCAAGCCAGATGAAACTTCAAGCATGCATAAATTATATAAAATCATGGATGACCTACAATTTTCTGATGTTAAACTCAGACAAAACTGAAGTTATTGTGCTGCTTGGCCCTAAACACCTCCAAACTTCATTATCTAGGGATATATCTACTCTGGATGGTATTGCCCTTGCCTCTAGCACTACTTTCAGAAATCTAGGAGTTATTAACGCCCATCTAAAACAAACCTCAAGAAAAGCCTTTTTTCATCTTCGTAACATTGCCAAAATTTGGAATATCCTGTCTCAAAACAATGCTGAAAAACTAGTCCATGCATTTGTTACTTCCAGGCTGGATTACTGTATTATGAGGATGCTCAAATAAGTCCCTTAAGACTCTACAGCTGATCCAGAATGCTGCAGTGCGTGTTCTGACAAGAACTAAGAAAAGAGATCATATTTCTCCTGTAGCTTCTCTGCATTGGCTTCCTGTAAAATCCAGGATTGAATTTAAAATCCTTCTCCTGACCAACAAAGCTCTAAATGGTCATGCATCATCTTATCTTGAAGAGCTCTTAGTGCCTTATTGTCCCAATAGAGCACTGCACTCCCAGAATGCTTATATGTGATTCCTAGAGTCTCTGAAAAGATAATGGGAGCAGGAGCCTTCAGCTATCAGGCTCCTCTACTGTGGAATCAGCTTTCGGTCTGGGTTCAGGAGGTAGACACCGTCACCACATAAATTTAAAGTAAAACTCTCCTCATTGATAAAGCTTATAGTTAGGGAGTGATGAGTCACAGCGTCCACCTAACCCGGCCCACCTGCTTCTCTTCATAGTCTTCAGATTAATTTATCATGTAATCAATAATATAATAAAACTAGAGAGAGGCATGGCAGTACAGCCCGACCAGGCTCCTCTCTTTACCCTGTCTGTCTTACTTATGCTGTAATAGTTGTAGACTGCTGGGGGACTTCCTTTGACACACTGAGCTCCGTTATCTTTCCATTTGTTTGCATCCATGTCCCAGAAATACCTGTTACTAACCTAGCTCTGGGGGTCATTATGTTCTTTTTCCCCCAGCATGTTTCCATGGATCAGGGAGGCTCCAAAATCATGGTTGCAGCTGTTGCCGTGGTCCTGCTACACGTCCTGCGATGCCCTGTTACATCCTGCTACGCTCTGCGGTACCCTGTTACATCCTGCTGTGCCTTGTAATGCCGTGCAGTGCCCTACTATGCCATGAACAACTACAACTAATATTATTACTCACTGTTCCATTATCTTTTATTGTGACTGTTTTTGCCACTTTTAATTTCAACCCCAAGCGGCCCGTCAGACACCGCCTACCAAGAGCCTGGGTCTGTCCCAGGTTTCTTCCTAAAAGGGAGTTTTTCCTCGCCACTGTCTCACTGTTGCTTGCTCTGTAGGGAACTACTAGAACTGTTGGGTCTTGTAAATTATAGAGGGTGGTCTAGACCTACTCTATCTGTAAAGTGTCTGTAAAGTGTATATCTGTAAAGAGATAACTATTGTTATGAATTGATACTATAAATAAAATTGAATTGAATTGAATTGAATTAAATTGATGAGAAGATTGACACCACTGTTTTTTTCTTCCCATATTCCCTAAAACTCTCATTTTACGCACACACTCAAAACAGAATTCCCATAAATTCATAAACTAGTCCCCATATCTAATCCCAGGCCAATGGGGAGACAAAGGATTCTGTTCTCTCTAAGGCCACCATGCTAATCTGCACTCCAAACTACAAAGGCACTCCAGCAGACTGCTCCCTGCTTCTACAGGGATTATCATTCACTTATTGAACCAACTCTTATGGGTTTGGAAAAAGAGAGAGAGAGAGAGAAAGAAAGAGATGCAGTTGCATACAGTTTAGTGGAACAAAAGGCACGAACCCACTTGAGTTTATTTTCTTTCACCGAGCTTAAAGCATGATTGAAATGTTAATATAGGAAAGCTGCAGTCCCATATTCTCCACTCAGATAAATGTCTCTGTCTGTAGTGAGAAGGAGAAAGAAACAGGGATTGTAAAAATAAAAAAGAAACAGAAAAAATGAGAAAGACCAGCGAAGAACAAACAACAGTTAAAAATGAGAGACAAAGAAGCTGGAATGTGGGAACAGCCAATAAAAGCGCCCCATGTAATCGCCACCGTAATCCTTGTAAAATAACCCAGCAAAGGTTGTGTGTGTGTGCGTGTGCGTGTGCGTGTGTGTGTGTGTGTGTGTGTGTGTGTGTGTGTCTAATTAAAATTGACAAAATGAAAGATATCTCCTTCCGCTTAATTAGTCATTGGGGCAGATTGATTCCTAATATTTCATTTCAAGTTCTCCTCTTTCTGTTATTTGAGTTTGATTAGCTGGCCATTCTGAAGTATATTTGTAATGCTTCTTGCTATGGGATTTTGCAATTCCCCTCATAAACCCGTCTACTCACACATATTTCTCCCCTCTACGTTTCTTTCTTCAGCTATTAGATTTAATTCCAGTCATGCCTTCATTCTCGCTCAAAGCATGCCAAAACTGATCATTTACATGGTGATACTGTGCCTCTCTGCTGAGGACAGTCAAGGGTAAAATCTCACACTGCAACATTAATAGGATGAGGTTAATCTCCATAAACTTTATGTGGATTAGTACTCAAATCTTGCTCAAGGAACAGGCCTTACACAGGATTTACAGCATTGCATAAACATCACATTTTTTTTAACCTTGATCATTGTTCCTCTTGCTTCCGCTCTGTCTCATTGACCTTTATACAGAGCAGTGCCGGCGACGACGTCAGCTTCATAATACGTTTGTAAACTCCCAAACACACACACACACACACACACACATTCATCACGCAGACCTCTCTAACACTGATCCCCCACTCTCAGATGTGAACACAAATGAACATACTGATTGGGCATGCATGAACGCCCACATACATACACACACGCACACACACACACACACACACAAACACACACACACTACCACTTACACCACGCCCCTCAGTTGTTTAGCAGATTAATTAGGCCAATGTTCAATAGGCTCTTAGCATTAATGAATAGAGCTATAGAAAAGGAGTGACAGCAGGAAGGAACCGAGAGGTATGAGCGGCCTGAGAAAAATGAGCGGACTGGTTATTGCTCACTCTGGCTGGAGACCGCAGAGGTTAAAAATCTTTCTTGGCAGACCAGCACACACTGTGGCTTGAATATTTCTCTGATAATTCAGCGAATATTACTCTTTCACTTGGGAAAATTCTTATTTGTATAAACACTGCTGGGGAAGATCTGTTTTTTTTTTGTAGAAACAAATCATAAATGTGCAACTTCAATTCAGGTACAGGAATTCACATTGTTTTCATCCAGTTTTCACTCCCTTTATCTGCTTGCCTATCGCATAGTGAGGGCATGCCATGTATTGTAATTTTAAGAAAATGTTATTATCTGACATGTTTACTATAGTACAATATTTGTTGTTGAAAACTTTCTATTTAAAATAATTTTTTTCTATAAATGGAAAATGGTCAGGGATGTAAAAGTCTTGTTAACAGGACATGTAATGATATGACACAGTATTATCAACAATAATAATTATTATTTCAACAACATTATGAGGCACAGCTTTTAGTGGTAAAACACATTGGGCAGTGAAGTCATATATTTGAGACAAAAAATCACAATATTACAAGAATAAAGTAGTAGTGGTATTTCAATTCATAGGAAAGTCATAGTATTTAAAAAAAAAACATATAAATATTATGACTTTATTTTTGAAATAGCAGATCTGTTTTATCACGACAGAGGCACTAGAGTCATCAGGACTGTATGCTTTAAGTGAAGTGCTTTTCAGATCACAGAACAACTTCTGAATCAGGGCAGATGCGTTTTCCAGTTTTGTAACTTTTTAAAACTCACAATCTAACGAGGACTCCCGCTTCACGCAGCGTGTCAAGAAGTAAAAGGAGCAGGATATCTCTCATTTGTCTCTCACAAGCTCAATCCTTAATTTTTGACACTATCACTTTTTCAATGCACAACATCATGAATGCGTTCCGCGACTGACTGTCCTAAAGTCTGCACTGTTATCCTCATTTGGCAGAATTTGGACATTCAGAAGCAACATTTTCAACTTTAGACTTAGTGGGATGACATGTAACATTAGTGTATTCATAGTACCCACTTCCTTCGAGGTGAATATCTTTTGAGTTTTTGCAGACATTACAGACAGTAAGATGTGTGATTTTTTATGCTTGGAAAGCCTTTGTGAACACAGCACATCAGGGGTAGCAGTTAAATCTGTGGAAACATTCTCAGAAATGTTGATTTGCTTCTAGGGATAAAGTGTGCTGGTTGACTCTGTCTTTGTGTTTTAATATTCCTTTTGTTTCGGCCCGTTCTGTCCCTGACCTGTTTGTAACCTCCGTCTCCGAGGTTACATTTTGAAGAGCATTGATTACTGTGATGCTGATTCATTGTGGACGGCCTACGCAACAGTGACATAGGTAGCTGTAACATCACACACATTCTCATTCACACAGACACAGACTCAACAATAGATACAGCCCAATCACCACTGTGTATTCTCCTTCATCACCTTTCTCTCATCCATCTGACATCACGGGTCAGCAGCTGTCTTACATGCAGAGAAAAATCATGCAAACATTATGACTCCATTATTGGTGGGGGATATTACTGTATGTCCCCTAACAGCAGCCTGTATTACCTACTCCCCGTGTAATTCATCCCTGATGAATACAAGCGCCTGATCAAATATCTCCTCATTTGGTTTTACTTTGTGTTTTGGCTTCATCCCTCACTGATACATTTTGTTTCTTGTTCCTTCTAATTCTAATTTCCCGGAAAGAAAATGATAATATTCAGTTCTTTAAAAGTATTTGCTGAGGACTTGGCTTGATGTTTGTGTGTGTTTCTGCGAGAGAGAAAGCTTGCATGCAGGGGTTTACTATTTTGTGCAGATGCATGTATTAAATTTGTCTGAGAGTGTATTGTAGAAGAATCTGACAGGATGACAGGAGTTTGTGTGCATTATTGCCTGTGTGTGTTTTGTGTGTGTGTGTGTGTGTGTGTGTGTGTGTGTCTGTGTGTGAGATGGCCGATATGTGGTTTACATTAGTTCTGTTTGATGTCTCCATCAGAGACCTCTCTCCTCCTACTTCAACACTACTGTTTGATCTGCACCAATCTGGTCCTGATCACTCTGCCTTTGTTTACTTTCAAAGACACTTTTCATTTTTCCTTGTTTCTCTAACCCCACTCACCCACTCTCCCTGTCACTCTAGCTCTCTGTGTGTCTGTGTGTATGTGTGTGTGTGTCTGTGTGTGTGTGTTTGTGTGTGTGTGCGGGTTTGAATGTCTTTTGTTCTCCGAGCAGATGTGTGTCAGAATAAAATGCAGAAAAGTAAAGAGTGTTTTACATCTGTAAAGCTTTCCCGTCCTCTGGGTTTTTTCATTTTCTTTCAGGAATTTCCTTTCTGTTAAATTTGAGTAAAAACATCAATTCTGCTTTTGACATTTTTTGTGAGGTCTTGATTAGAGATTATGATTATAATTTGAAGACAAACACTCACTTGAGTTTAAGTCCAAGTGTGGATACTTTAATCCGCTGCTTAATCGAATGTCAGGAGGGCAAGTATGAGTCCATAGAGTCTCAGTCCCTCTGACTGTGATTCAGTCCATAGAGGAGAGACAAAGACTGAAGTCTGTGCTGATGTCTGTCCATGAAACAGTTTTTCATTAGTGTTAGCATAACCCGGACTGGACAAGATGTGTTGACATTTGCACAGACAGTGCAACTTGCGCGTGTGCTCATAGTAGCATCATCATTTACAGCAACACACTGTTGCATTCACAGAGAACAATTGGTGAAAAAAACAAGGGTGAAAAAATGCGCCAGTGTCTCAAAAAACAGTACTGGACGAAGCTGTCAAAATAGTTAATGCTATCAAAAGCAAACCACTGAACACATATTTTTAAAGCTCTCTGTGAAGAAATGGAAAGTGAACACACAAAACCTTTTTTTTATACTAAAGCCCATGCTGCTCTACTGTTCCACCTGTTTCTTCAACATGCTTTCTGTCACAAACTGGGTCAAACTCATAAGTGTAACCAACATTGCTGCAAAATGAATCGGTCTCCTCACACCCACACTCTCAGAGCTCAATATAAAGGCCATCACCCGCATCACAACCACAATAGCGCAGGCCAACACACACACTCAACAACCATTTCACCATTCTGCCCTCTGGATGCAGGTACAGTCTCTGAGGTGCAAAAAAGCAAAAGCTTGGTGGCTGACTTTAAATACTCGGTTACTTTAAATACTGACTTTAAATACTTGGTCATTGGTTTGGTTTAGTGTATCTGGGAAAAGGTGGGAGGTTTTATTTTAATTTATTGGTAAAGAATGTCTTGGAAACTATGAAGCTTCTTTTAGTCAGATACTCATACTGGGTTGCTAGGGAGATACTTGGATACAGAGTAATTAAAAAGCTACTGGAGTTTTGTAGCTTTAGATCTCTTGTAAAATACTCACCATTAACAGCAGTGTTAGCGCAACAACCCTTCTTGATATGACATTTTCATATATAACAGTCAATTAAATCATTTTTGTGCCTTTCTTGTAGTCCTATAAGTGTTCTATGTTATGTTCTCCACAATACTGTCACCATCCATATACCAAAAGCCTGCTGGCGTTAAATCTCAACTTACTTAGCAACAGATTGTGAGTCTGAAACATCTGCAACTGAAAACGGCAAAGACTAAACTTTGTATATTAACAACCCCTAACTTAACTAACTGGTATCTCACCCCACAAGAGGAACAGAGAACAGACCATTCATTCATCCATCCATCCCCCTGTCACCCTTTCATTATTCCACTCTTAGAAACAATAGGCTGTTGTTGATGTGGATTCAGGAAGGCTGTTAATTCTAATAAAGTTTAACAGGCCTGTTTCAGTCCCACAAGACCCTGAACACACGGGACACAGCAGAGCAACTCTGAATTTCATTTTCTGAAACTCTGATGACCTAATTATATACAATTTAATCAGCCCTCAGTCCTCCACTGTGTGGTTTTCATTACAGATGATTGAGGTAAGATGATTGACAGCGATAACTTAAAGATCTATGAGTGTAAAGTCTGACTCAGAAGAATTACTTAATTACGTACTGATTGCTTTATTTGTCCTACATAGATACTGTCACAGATGGAAAGAATTTGACTTTAAGAACTAAATAAAAATGTTCAACACAATTAAAAGTAAATCATGTACGTACACACACACACACACACGTATCACTGTTGTAACAGATCCATCACTGACCCCAACCTAGGGTATGACAGAAGCATAGACAGTATAAGAAATGGACAATGTGACCCTGTTGATTTCAACAGAGACCAGTGAAGGCTATTAGGAGCACTTTTCCATTGATGGCTGAGCGTTACTGCGCAGCCTCCAGCTGAGCTTGAAGACATAGATGTGATGTGAGAAACCTGTCTGAAAGTTGTAAGTCTTCTGGTAGCTGTGCCAAGAGAAATCTCAATCATTCCCCATCTTGCAGAGATGAAGAGCAGTATATGTAAGGAGATAACAGAGACACAGGCTAATTATTGCTAACTAAAATGCTAGTTAACAGCTGATGGAAGTCGAAACTGCCTGCGAGCTTATCCTGTACTGTTCGTTAATTCCTCTACTATGTGACAGTAAGTTATGACACTTAAGTTATGACACAGTTGTTAGCCTATTTTTACAAAAACGCTATGGAGCCATAACGTGAGATACAAGGTAATGGAGCCTTTTATACATTGTTGTGTTTTAAAAAAAAAAAAAAGATGTACAAATAGAGTCTTTAAACACTTCTCATGTAAAGTTATACGCTGTCAAAGTGACGTCAAAATGAATGGCAGTCGATGGAATGCTAACGGCGGGTGAGTACTAGGTAGCATCAAAATGGTGCCATAGGAGCTACGCTTAGTGGAGGGTGGCTCACCCCACTGGACAGAAGCCATCCACTCACAACAATTATTATGGTTGCCATGGTACCAACATGTAATGAGGAGCAAACAGAGAAGAGTTGGTAATGTATACATATACATGTCATCAGCCCACTTCATGTATGAGCATGAACACGCCTGCTTTATTATAACTATGTAAACACTGCTCAGTTTGTCACACGTTATTTTCAGTCAAGCGCCCTGTTGGGTTGTTGTCTGCAGGTTGTGTTTATTCTCTCACCTACTTTAAATCTTTTCCTTCTGTTGTGCCGTTCCCATTCTTCGTTGTTGGGTGAACAAAAGAAAGGCTTTAATGGAAACAAAAAATGATAAGGAGTGTTGAATTACTCTAAGGAGGAGGAATTTCACTATTTGTCTTCAGCTTTCAGTAGTAATGGGACTTAGACGTGTAACTCTCACATGAAACTCTCCCAAAAGGAGGGGGAGTTGGGAAGATGAGCACAGAGGTTTAGACCCTAGACTTGACTTCAGACTTAATTGTCCACAAAGGAAAAATCTTTGTCACAACACTGTGTGTTATGGACAGCACGCTTACAGAAAAACAGAAGTACAGACATAACAGAATGACACACAAGAAAATAACACAGACAGATAACACAGACAAGTTGGCACTGACGTGTTTTATCTGGGTGTTTAGTTTTCTTTCTTTCAGCAAGTTCTCCAAAACAACATAAACATTGAAGTGACAAAGTCCTGTAGCTGTAGTAATTATGAGAGGTGCAACAGAGTCTGTGTAGGCAGCAGGTGTGTACTGTATGTGGGTGGGGGAGTTCAAACCAACATACCCTTTCCAGCCGACAGTCAACTTGTTCCCTTACCTTATCCACATGTTTAATATTGTCACCATGATGGCGGCGGCCCCTATACTTTAAAGGACAATTCCAGCGCGAAATCAACCGAGGGGTTAATAACACATGTGTAGGCCTACCGAGTTGACCGTTCTGTGAGATATGTTTTCATGCTAATCTAATGTGTCTGTAGTGTGAAACTAGCTAGCGCAAACAGTTTTATTTAAACAGATAGACGATATATTGAAACATATTCACAGTGGTGTAAAATATGGTTGTTTTTTTTGTTTTGTTTGTCTTTATGTGATGTTTATTGGATTATGAATACAATGTACCCACTAGTTATTTTAACAGATGGCATTACTATAGGTGACATGAGCCATTGTACTGTGCTGTGGGGTGCTGTGAGGTAGAGATGATGACTTGACTTGGTTTGACTTGGTTTGCCTAAATTAGTCATCACATTTATCAAAAGTTTGTTTTCATTGTGTCACTGCCTAGTCTTTCCACCTCTGATTAAAAGGTTTTTTCAGCTTAAGAATCACTGAAAGTACGTTGATAGTAAAATACAGAAAGCACCAGTTAAACTGACTCATCAGAAAGGGTTGTACATGATGAGGTAGTGAACCACCCGTCGGGATCTGGCGCGTAGTGGCTGTGGGCTGTTACAAGATTACTGTGATCACTGCTCTGATTAGCTGCGGCATCTATCACTGAATGTTTAGACGGGACAAACGGCTCTGATGATGGACATGAGTTGACTCCCCGGTGCAGGTGCTGAAGGGAACACACACACACACACACACACACACACACACAATACTATTACTACACATTATTATTGCATGAATCCTAGAATACTACTACACAAAGCTATAATCAGTGAAATATTTATTTCTTGCAATGTTCTAAATGATAAACAGTTTTTCCCTCTGACATTCTGTTGATAAAGTTTGAGTTTGTGTTGGTGTTGCTGTCTATCAGTCATGGTGGCTCTCAATACCCAGTATGCAATGTGTTTTTCTCACATGGCTCTTAAGGCTCATCACACCCTCCTCCCATTTATTGTGATGTATTCCTTCTCTTCTTGCTTTGATTGACAAATTGTGTAATGGGTCTATATTTTTATTGTTATTTTGCATGCATGTTTATTTATGAGAGAAAATTAATGTCAATTTTTGTTAAGTGTATCTCTATAAAGGACCATTGCCTTGGCTAATGAAAGGTTTTCAGGTATGACATTTATTTTAAATGAAAATGTTAAAGATGATTATTTCAGGAGAGTGTCTGCATGTCTCTGTTTATAGCAGTAAGCTCTGTGGACTCAGCAGCAGCAGCAGGTGGAGATCTGTGTGTCTGCAGCCATTTGGAGCTGATGTCTCTAGAGCTTTAGAATGATTGCTCCACTCAATCTGGGAATAATTATTTTCAGTGATTTGGGAATATTGTGTCATAGACATTACACTCTGTCTTTGTTAATTAATCAAGGACTATGTCGTGTCTGTGTGTGCGTGTGCTTGTGCGTGTGTGTGTGCGTGTGATTATGTGCATGTGTCTTTGCTATTCTGTCTGAGGTACATGGAAGTCGTTTGCTCTTGATATGTGCAAGGTGTTGGATTTTTTACAGTTTGTTTTTGTTTTGTTCCCTTCATATGTCTTCCCCTCTCTCTGTCGCTCTCTCTCTCTCGCTCTCTGTCTCTTTGTGTCTCTCTCTGTTAATTGTTTCCAGAGTGTTTGTTTGGCAATTTGTTGAGTTCTCCATCACACGCAACCAAGATCTCAGCCAAGGCATTCCCCTTTGCACACACACACACACACACACACACACACACACACACACAAACAAACACACACAGACAAAATACCACATTAAATCCTTCAATTCCACCCATATGATGTCTCCACTGTATCACCGTACAGTGTGTGTGTTTATGGCTTTGTACGTGCATGTTGCTGCATGTCTGTTTGCATTAGGGAGCGTTCACACTAGCAAAAGGGGATATGACGATTTTCCACAAGGTTGTGCAGCGGTGGGAGTGTCACTTAAATGGCCCATTTGTGTGACGTCCTGTTGTGTTCTTTAACCCCCCCAATGTTGCACAAGTAGACTTTATATTTCACAATTATTAGTTTTCTGTCAGATCATTTATAGATCTCTACATTTCTGACCGGACTTGAAGGCAGCTTCATATCACGTAGAAAGAGTTAAAGAATAGAGACGGAAAGACTGTGCTTTATTGTTGCAGGAAACAGTCAGCTATTACATAAGCTCCTGGGTAGTTCAGTGCTTGTGCTTTTTACCCTTACAGTGTTTTAAAACTTTCTTGTGGCCTGGCAACGAGAGAGGCAGTGATGTTTCCTGTGTAGGACTACTGTACCCTACAGGACTCTCAAACCGTCTCAAAACAGACTGCCAAGTCTGATCGCCAGTTACATCATTGGCCACCGCAGAGTGACGTTGGGTTGCATTTCTAAAAGAAGAATCGGTCTCAAATTTTTCCCCCACCACCGCAGCCTAAACGCATTACCCCCATTCAAGATGGGCAGGCCTAAATTTTTGGCGTACCATCTGATGGTTGCTGCAGTCAATGTGAATATAGTCTTACACATGTATATGAAGGGGAATATTATGAATCCTAATTCAGAATGAATATAATTAGACAGGAATTTATTTGGTACCCCCTCCACACACACACACACACACACATCCCCAGTTGCTGATGTTTGTTTTTGCATTGTCATGGCAATGCCACTTGCTCTTGGTGTCTCCCCAACAGCAGTGAGAAAAGTGAGAGCGCCACCCTTCCAATTCCTCTTCTCAAACTGTTGGCCATGTATTTCTCTCTTTATTATACCTTTATCCTACTTTATCCCCTCCATGTTCATTCTGCCTCACTTTCTTTGACTCTCAGGATCATCTCAGGAGACACCTTTAGAGTCTCTCTCCCTGTCATTCTCCCGTAACCACACAGAGAAAAAAATATTAGGATTTCTTTAATTTACATTCCTTACCAACTGTGCGCTTCTTTTCCTTCTCTTATCGTGTTTCACTGGCAATAGGCCAATAGGTCACATCATATACTCTAGGACGGGAACTCAATTTCCCATCATCCACTTCACGCTGAGCTGAACCTGTACTCACGCTGTGGTGGGATAAAAGTCCTGGAGCGAGAGATGAGATCTGACAGATGAGAAAAGAAACTGGTTGAGACATATGGATGTGGCAAGAGGTATGAAGAGGGATGCAAGGAAGGGAGGTAGAGTAAGAGAGAGAGACAGAAAGGTTGAAGGGCAGGGAGGGAGGAGTGCTAGTTAAGAGAGAAACTATAAGGTGCTTTCCCAATTCTAGTCTTGAATTCATTGTTTGAAAACCATGTGGTCTGAATTTGTTTTGAGGAGAAAAAAGGACAAAATCACACAGAAGTGCGTCACGCAGACAAACACACAGGCTCGCACACACACACCGTACTCATGGCAGTCTAGGAAGTCACGTTGCACTTCTAGTGGGAATAGACAAAATGCAGCAGAAAATCCAAAGCAGTGATGTGAATGAAAAGCTTGTGTCAACTCTATATAAAACAATGTAAAACAAATCAAATCATGTGTCAAAAAAGTGAACCTAAAGTGCTTTCAATGAAACAATCAATCGGACGTTTCCTTTAATGAGATTGTAAGGTAAAGCCCTCTGATAGGCGGAGACATGGTTGTTTGGAAAGCCAAGTGGTTAATGGGGCTTTTCCCACATCTTTTATCTTTCACCCCCCCCCTGTTTCTCATCTGTTTTCAATTGAGAAATAAGGATTGCCTTGTTTCTCCTGTTTGTCTCTCTCCATCTCTCTCTTTTTCTCTGTTTTACTCTTCTACCTCATTTTTGCTGTATTCATTATGTTCTTGTTTGTCAAGGTTAAATAAAAAGGGAAATCCAGAAATTGTGGCATTCATTACGAAAAAAATGTGTATCCACTGAGGTTTCATTCAAGAACACAAAAGCACACACTCCCTTGCTCTGTCATATAAATGTTCTATTGTACTTAAATGTTCATCATTTATTATATGGGAGGAACCCAATGTTCTTAATTCTTTGTTTGAACACACCATACTAAAACTATGGCTTTAAATAGACAGTTCCACCCTCAAAATTACACATTTTTCCTCTTACTTGTACTGCAAACTAGATTGTTTTAGTGTGAGTTGCCCAGTGTTGGAGATGTTAGCCATGGAGATGTCAGCCTTCTCTCTAACATAATGGAACTAGATGGCACTCTCGTGGTGCTCAAAGCGCCAAAAAAATACATAAACAAATTTACCAGCAATGTCTCTTTCCAAAAATTATGAACCGATTACTCAAGATAATCCACAGATCTGGTTTTGAGCAATTTCATGTAGGAACTACTTTCTTTCTAACAAACATAAATGGTGTCCTCCTCAGATGAGCTGCAGCGCCACCTATGTAGCTCAGGTATGCTAGCAATATTGGCATTCTACAGTTCCAGCTCAGAAGAGGACACGTTTCTTCAAAATGCGCTGCCTTCTGTGCAATGTTATAGTTGGCAGGTATAGTTTGATAGAAAGAAAATAGTTCCTACATGAAACTACTCACAAGCATGGAGCAGCTTTCAGCGGAACAGCGGAGGAAACAAACCGCTCTGTGAGCAAGGAGCAGGAATTCTCACCACTCCACTCTGCTTACATGCTCTGCAGGGCAAATAAGAATATATATTTTAGAGAAAGGGATACTTTGCTGATTTAAATCTAGCTCTGTGTCATGAAAGTGTTGGCAGTGTGTTGTTGTGGTGGCCGCTGTGCACTGGCGCCACGGAGGGAAGCCACACACCATTCATCCAAACACACTGCCCACACAAAATTGACACAGAGCTGGATTTAAATCAGCAATGTATCCCTTTATGATGGTTAAGGTTATCTGTCCATCTGTGTGTGTGTGTGTGTGTGTGTGTGTGTGTGTGTGTGTGTGTGTGTGTGTGTGTGTGTGTGTGTGTGTGTGTGTGTGTGTGTGTGTGTGTGTGTGTCTGTGTGTGTGTGTGTCTGACTGACTGTCTGTTTGTCTGTGTGTCTGTCTGCTGGATAATCTCCATCTCTCAAAGAGTACAAAGTGAGTCTATTGTGCAAGTAACGCTGTTTATCCTCTTAGTAAAACCTAAATGGATTTCTGCTTTTCTCTTTTATTCAAGACAGTCTCATCTCTGGAGTTGCCATGAGACTAAAGGTAAAGCTCAAAGAACCTCCTGTAATTCTGTGGGTGATATTTGGAAATCGCATCAAGCTCAAGTCTGAGGATGACTCATTATAAGAGCACGAGTCTAAATCCCTCGAGGAGCTATAAGCCAAGAAGAGGAGGTGAAAACTTGAAAATACTTTTTTAAAGTGTTGTGGTATTGTGGATAAACAAAGATGATGAAAGATTGGGCTTTCTCAAGTGTCTTTGGAGGACACCATCTTTTATTTTAACCTGTTATCAAAGGTTACGAATAGGAACATTGGACACACACAGGAAAGCAATTTCCTTCAGAGACCAGAGACGCTAGGAGGCACGGTTTTGTAAAAAATTGATCTGCATACCTTAAATAGCTTGTAATCCATCGTGTTGAACAATACCTCATTGACATTTGAAAGAGGCACACATGGCTTTAGTTGTGGTCTTCTGTGTGTGTGTGTGTGTGTGTGTGTGTGTGGCGTAGCGGAGCCTCCAAGCTGTGAATATTCATAGGCAGCTATAAGTGGTTATGAATGTGTTGAAAGTGATTTTCAATGGCCACATTATGAATCATGCCCAGCAAAGGAGCTCATTCAGAAGCATCTGTTGCCTGATCCTGTTGCTGCCAAATGTGTGTGTGAGAGAGTTTGTGTGTTCTTCTATATATTGTGTTCATTGTGGCAAAGCACGGGGAGTGTTCTGTGTAAGTAGATGTGTGCCAAGAGGGGCCCGAAACCCTGTAGGGTCTATAGTGTAGACCCTTATCTGTGCTTAGTTTGTGTGTGTGTGTGTGTGTGTGTGTGTGTGTGTGTGTGTGTATGTGTGTGTGTGCGTGTGTGAGTGAGTGTGTGACTTTCTGCATTGCAGAGGTTCGAACCAAATGGGAATTTTTGATTTAGTGAAATTGTCGGCTTTCTATTCCCATGAAGTGTGTGTGTGTGTATTTCCATGCATCAAAAGCAGAGGATATGAAAGGTGAATGTCAGTCTTTGATGTAAAGCTTCCCACTGTTTAACTTCAGCTTCAATCAACATCTTAACTGCCACACAGACACACACACTCACACTCACGCACACACATGCGCACACAACACACCCACACACACACATACACACACACACCTACACACACACAGCCAGTGTTTCATATTAAAGACGAATTTAAAGTGTCAAGACAGAAGAGACAAAGCAGAGTTTGAGAAAAAAAGACTAATTTAGATCGATGGTGGTGCAGCGATCATCATTCTGCTCACCTGTTTATCTCACTACAGGTGTCTGCATTTGTGTGTACTTGTTTTTTATTTGTTGTTGTTGTTGTATTTGTTTATGTCTCGGTTTAGTTGCAGGGGCATTCGTGTTACTTGAGTGTGGGTGTGCATGTGATCATTTACATGATCACACAGTGAATTTGGCAACAGACCACTGGCCTACCATCTGCTACTAACAGAGCATGCGGAGAGAGTGCGTGCACACACGCACACACACCTGTCAATCTATTCTGTTTTGTGTGCGCTGTGCTTCGATACGCCACACTGACTTGTTGGATTAATTGTGTGATTTATTCAGTTGGTTCCTGATTTGGGGTGAGGCAGACTTTTACCAAAAGGGTGGAAACCATCATTAAATCTGACATCACCCCCAGACACACACACACACACACACACACACACACACACACACACACACACACACAATCTTTCTGTCTGTGCAGCTGTTGCATAGCATAACACTGAAAATAAAAGATCTTTTGCATGTTCTGTTCCTTGAACTTTCGATTATTGCTTCATGATGTGTACAGAGAATTGTGTGTTTGTTGTGTGTTTTTGTGTGTGGGTGTGTCCTCAAAGCAAAGGTGTCATAATAGCCCCCTGCTGTTCAGACCTCAATTAACCCCCTGCAACTGCACAGCAGAGAGACAGCGGAGGGAGGAGGGCAGAGGCAGGGAAGGATAAAAGAGGTGATTGGATGATGGTGGCAGAGGAGTGATAGAGAGATTGAGAAAAGTGGATTTTGTGACTGGTAAATGTCCCACTCTTTAAGGAGTCGTATTCTTTCTATCTGCTCTTTCATCTATCCATCTACCCCCTCACCCCCCTGTCAGTCGGAGAGGCGCCTGGGGGCAGATGGAGAAACTGAATTCAGGAGTGGGACTTGGACAATGGCGGTTTGAGCCAGCTTTACAAACCCCAAACGTGGAAGTCGAGTGGAAGGCCTGTGAAAGCAGCCACTAGCCTCAAGGTTTGCTAAAATACCTACCATTCACACACACACAGTACATATACAGAGAGAGAAGGAGAGAGAGGGCAAAGGAGCTCTTTTTTCTTTATATTGATAATAATAATAATAGCTATCAAAGCAAGGAAAAGTAGCTCGGGACAATCTGAGAAAATCTGGCCCATAGCCCGGGGCTTGTGAGTGAATGTGACCCCAAAGATGGCAGTGACACAGATTTAGTTAGTGAGGAAAGTGACTGCAAGCGGCTGTAAGCAAGAATCAACACATTCTGTGCCAGTTGAAGCTGCTAGAGAGTCCATTTGCGGACTGGACAGCCTTATCCTATTTCAACTTTGCTCAGAGTCTTTGTTCGATCTGTCCTTTCTCATAAAGTTGATAGAGGGAGAGTAATGAACTTTTATCCCATTAGCTTCCCCTGGCATCATTCTCCTGCCCCCTCAGCAGTCATGCCAATAAAACATATTTGAGCTGAGGACAGCAAACACCAGAGGAGGCTGGGACACACACACATACACAATATATATTATATATATATATGATTACGACCACACATGCTCAGCTGCACATCTAGGCCCAAGAATCAAACTTTCAAACTTCAAAATCAATTTACAGGCATGTTGCTTACCAACACATGCAGGCATTTGGGAATTGAATAAATGCATAAACACACACACACACACACACACACACACACCAAGGGGAGACGAGGGTCAGACAGGACTGATTGTCTCTTCCAGTCGCTCCAGAGAACATATTGATTTTTCCCACACTCCTCTTTCTACACACCTCCCTCTCACTCTCTTGCCTCCTCTATTTCGTTCTCCATTCCCTCCAAGGAACCTTCATATTTTTCTTTCACTCCTCTCTCTGCCCTGTTGTCCTATCCTCAAACCACACTTTTTCTTCCCAAACTCCTTTAATGTCACTCCTCCCACTTTCTCTCTATCCATCCCATTCCGTCTCTGTTTTCTGGTGTGTTGTTTTTAGCCTCTTGCTATCTACTCCCCTCAATGTTGAATGGGCTGACCTTCGGCTTTTTGATAACTGACTTTGATTTCCGTATAACAATATGGCAAAAAAAAACACATCTCCATGGTGCTATGGATACATACACCACAGCAAGGACAATGTATTTGCTGCGCTTCAAAGGTGTTTGAAGCCTCAAATGATTTACTCATACTCCTTATACTCCACTCTCACAGGATGCAGGACTCCACGCATCATTCCTCGCATCTGACACAAAACAGCTCTCTCCTATAAAGCCCCATCTGCAACAAGATGCCTGCCCTTGTCAGAGAATCATATACTGTGTCAGTATTTAAGACGCATTTCTTCAGCGTAGCTTATAGCCTACTATAACTCATTCAGTTGCTTTTTTTGCTGTAGTACTCTCGCATCAAGCTGAGAACTTATTTTATTGTGTTTGTGACATGCATCACTCTTTCTGTCTCTAGCTATTGTTAGTTTTTTTCCAATTCTTTGGCAGTTTGGGGGAAAGGTCTTTGCATGAACAAATCCTCTGACAAATTCCTAGATCATGCAGAGTATGATAAACAGATGACGTTTCTTCAGCATGGACGCTGTTGCTAAAGTGTTTGAGCATGTGAATGTTTGAGAGAGTGCGCAAGGCACAATGTTTTATGGCGCAAGTTATTAACTCCATGTGGCTTTTTCTCTTATTCAGCATGTGATTATTCATTGTTTTTTTTATTTTTTTCTGTGATTTAGCTCAGCAATGAAGAGACAAGAAGAATATCCATAATTCTTTAACTATGTTCTATTCTGTCTGCTTTACTTTACTGCTTTGCTCACTGTCACCTAGACTACATCTTCCCTAATTTGGCGAGACAAGGGATATGTGGGATATTTTCTATTTCCCTCCTAATCACAATTTGAGTTCAGCAATGGGTTCGGACAGATGTTTAATCTGTTGTCACAACAATGCTCCTCAACAAGCCAGCTTTGCACAACGCACAATTAGCTTCACACAAATGTTTATCATGTACTTACAGTCTATTTTAGGATAATGGCGGTTACATGGAACATGGAAAAGCCACAGTCAGAGTGGCTGTGCTTAAACACACAAACACCGAGAGATAATTGTGTAAAAGGATTTGAATGGCTTAGACTCTATTGTTGAGCCATGCAGGGAAATATGCAAGACTATCATGTCTGGTATCATGTCTGGTAGACACACAAGCTTCCTCCTAGACAATTTAACCTCATTGCTTTTAAAAAACAACAACACATTTTTAACATTAAATTGTGTTTTCTGTTGTAAGGAGATGCTGACAATTTACAGTAAACAAGGTACATGAATGTTTTTCAGTTATAGAAAAAAAAGAGAAAATGGGGCAAATGCAAATTGAGCATATTTTAGGGGTGGTTGTAGCTCAGGTAGTAAAGTTGTTGGCCCTTATCAAGGGTTATCTGTGGAGTTTTTAATCGCTACCCAACAGTGTGCCAACAAAGGCAGGGAAGAAGAAGAATGGAGGCAAAGGGAACATAGATGTATGTGTGTCCTTGAGTAAGACCCCAAAGCCGAAATTTCTCCGTATGTGTTTGTAGGGAAAGTGTATTTGGCAAAAAGATCTGCCAGATGACTGTATGTGATGATTATACACCGGAATACACCAGAATCCCTAACAAATTAACTGTACTACTAGATTACTTTTCAATCAAAAGTAATCAAAATCTTTTACCATTTGTCAATATTCAAATAATGACTGATAAATGCTGCATTTCTGGTAAGAAAAAACTCTGTCTCTTTGTCTTTCTTTCAGATGAGAATCTACGCACACCTAACATGTGAAACCAGACACACCTTTCTCCAGCAGCAGTGGAAGGTAAGTTTTCAACATGCCAGTCCTTCATGAGTATCCTATTCACCTCCTCAGCATCTCCCTGGGCCTCGGTGTCTGGGTGTCTGAGACAGACAACGGCCATTCCCATCACAACAAAGGTAACCAGCCACTCACACACCTTAGGGCCTCAATCCAGTTTCAATACACCTCATGGATCAGCAAGGAACTGACAGCTGGGAGTGAATGGAAATCGAGACAGGAGGAGGAGTTTTGTTTTTTTTAATGTTTCTGTTTTATGTGTTTTGGTGTGGCACTCTGTTTATCCCTTTGTGTTTTGTGTGTGTGTGTGTGTGTGTGTGTGTGTGTGTGTGTGTGTGTCTGAGTGCAGCTGTGTAACCAACGCCTGTGTTGACAGTGCCAGTCCAAACACAAACATCATTGGTTTTTAATGATGTGATTATCAGGCAAAACCCACACACAGACACACAGACACACAGACACACAGACACACAGACACACAGACACACACACACACACACACACAATCCACAGCAGATTTGATTAATGTGGTTAATTATTTCATAGATGTAACACACTGTTTAAAATGCTGTCTGTATGTCTGTGTGTCTGTTTGTCTGATGTGTGAAATTGTGTCTGTGCATAAATGAATATTTGCAAGTGTGCGTGTTAGTGTGTGTTTGACAGTAGGACGAGCTATGAGCAGCATATGTCTCAGTAGCAGCTGTCCAGAGGCCAGGTGGCTAAACTGACCTCTGCAGACACACACACACACACACACACACACGCACACGCACATGAACGCACGCACGCATGCACGCACACGCACACGTACACACACACACACACACACGTGCGTGCAGAAACACACACACACACACACACACACACAACTTCAGCTTTACTGCACGGCTATAAACCAAAGATAACACAAACAGCTCCTAAATCAACAGGCTAGATTGAGCAGCACCAACATCACAGCCGTCAGACAGATTCACTTCTCATTAGCAGCTCTGCCGTGCACCTTCCACAGCTAGAATCAATGGGATAATGTATGTTGTTTCTTAAACTGGAATTTAAGACACATGAATGATGCTTTAAAATGTGACTTCATAATTACTGCATGCTTCCACCTGTTTTGTTTAAGGACTTAGTTTGTGGTGTGCAGCAATGCTTGGTCTTTTGTGAATGTCAATTGGCGGACGTCTTCATTTATATGTTATTGTTGTGGGAATTTAGTCCAATGTGGGATGGGCTCTTTCAATTGTAAGACATAAATTAAATTAAAAAACAATCCATTCATTCATTGTTAGAACAATCAACAAAGACTCCCCAGTCTGAAATTACACTGCTCACCTGCTCACTGGTCCAGACATCTGTTGTTACCTGTTGTGAGTTGATTTATTCCTTTAAAAGTTATCTTTAACACAAATTGTGAGCTTAACAGGACCGAACCACTGAAGTGGGTAAACACCTTTATAGGTCATTATGTGTTGCCTTAACACTCAAATGCGATAAAATTCACATGTTTATATAGTCATATATAGTATACATATATATATATATATATATATATATATATATATATATATATATATATATATATATATATTGCTAAGGTGGAGTGTGGTAACTAAACTACACTAAAAAGATAGTGCTGTGGTTAAAGATGTGCTCCTTACTCTGCTTCTGAGAAATGTAAATCAAGTTTGTCAAGTTTCACTTGTCTTGATTGACAATGTCCTCTAACTTTCTGAGCTCTGAAAATAATAGATCATTGTTCATGTTACCTGGAGGGTAGATGACATTTTCACATGTACTGACTATGACCATGTGACACTAGACACTGTGTGATGTGTTATAAAGATTTACTGTAAATAGTCACCAGACACTTCCAAAACCAACAATATTAAACAGACCTGTGTCTATATAATACTGTCCATGGGGTCACATGTAATGAATGACCTTTTAACATGCACACATCCTCCCACCAAATGCAGGGCTCTAAATTTCGCAAAGTAGCCCATGTTACCATTGTAAATTTGTGATTTTAATTTCCTCTTGGTTACTCTGCAACATGTCAAGACTTGAAATACAAATATTACGGTCAAAGGCATCCTGAAAATGCCATATTTTTAAAGTTCTTTGTCTGCACTGCCCTTAGTAAGATTGAAACAGTCTTGCAGCATGACCTGGGCTGTAGCTGTAATCTGAGGCTATCGCTATTGTGTATGTATGTTTTATGTGTGTTAGGGAGGGCAGGTCAGGTTAGGCTGCTTCCAAACAGACTGTGTGCCCTGAAGCCTCATTGCATTGCAGAAATACGGGGTCACCCTCCATCTCCTCCCCTTTGCTTCCTCTCTTTTCTCTCTTCCCTCACTTCAGCTATGAATCACTGCCATCATTGACCAGCTTCTGCCCTCCAGTCTGCTGTCTCCTCACCTTTGTTCAGCAATATTACAATTCTTTCCTGTCTCCCACCCCCCACCCTCCAAAAAACACTGTCTGAGTAGACTGTATGTGTGATTGTGGGAGTGTGTACTTGTGTGAAGGATAGGATGGGGGATTTGAGGGGAGCGCGGTATAACACACACACACACACAGACATCAGCAATACAATCACACACAGCTGTTTTTATTCTGTCTTGGGAGCCAGAGATGGATCAAGAGGAAGAGCGAGGAAGACCAGCTTTTATCCCAGAGCTGTCATCTTCTTGAGATGATATGTCACTGATCCCTAATGAAGAATCACCAGTATTTCTGAGATGTAATCCGCTAATGTAATTCCAATAAAGGCTGGAATTTAGTAGATTACTTTTGTAGGCTACCTAAGTAAATCACTGTAAACCTTTTCAAAGTTGCACAACACAAATTTTAAACATCCATCCATCTTCGTCCGCTCCCTAGGGAGCCCTAACCGGATGCCCAAACCTCCTTTCGACGAAGGAAGGAGCAGCGACTCTACTCCGAACTCCTCACGGATGAGCTTCCCACACCCTATCTCTAAGGGAGACGCCAGCCACCCTCCTGAGGAAACCCATTTTGGCCGCTTGTACCCTGGATCTCGTTCTCTAGGTCATGACCCAGCCGTCATGAACATAGTTGAGGGTAGGAATGAAAACTGACCGGTAGATCGAGAGCTTTTCCTTCTGGTCCAGCTCTCTTTTGACGGTGCAATAAATCTAATGTAATACCGCCCCCACTGTGCCGATTCTCCAACCCATCTCCCACTCCATTGTCCCCTCACTTGCGAACAAGACCCCAAGGTATTTAAACTCCTTAACTAGGGGTAAGGACTCATTCCCTACCTGGAGAAGACACTTCATCAGTTTCCTGTTGAGAACCATGGCCTCAGATTTAGAGGTGCCGATCCTCATCCCAGCCGCTTCACACTTGGCTGAGAATCGATCCAGTGAGTGCTGAAGGTCACAGGCCGATGATATCATCTGCAAAAACCAGCGATGAGATTCCCAGCCAATCAAACTGCAACCCCTCCCTGGCCCAACTACGCCTCGTTATTCTGTCCATAAATACTACAAACAGGACTGGTGACAAAGCGCAGCCCTGACGGAGGCCAACCTTCACCTGGAACAAGTCCGACTTACTGCCGAGAACCCGGACACAGCTCTTGCTTTGGTCATGCAGAGATTGGATGGCCCTGAGAAGGGACCCCCTCACCCCATTCTCCCGCAGCACCTCCCACAATATCTCCCGGGGACATACTCCCAGGATCCCTCCAAGATCCTTGCGAGAGTGAAGATCTGATCTGTTGTTCCACGACCAGGACGGAATCCGCATTGTTCTCTTCAACCTGAGGTTCGACTGTCAGCCGAACCCTCCTTTCCAGTACCTTGGAGTAGACTTTACCAGGGAGACTGAGCAGTGTGATACCCCTGTAATTGGCACACACCCTCTGGTCCCCTTTTTAAAGAGAGGAACCACCATCCTGGTCTGCCACTCCCTAGGCACCGTCCCAGACTTCCAAGCAATCTTCAAGAGGCATGTCAATGAAGACAGCCCCTCCACACCCAGAGCTTTCAGCATTTCTGGATGGATCTCATCAATCCCTGGGGCTTTGCCACTGTGGAGTTGTTTGACTACCTCAGCGACTTCCACCAGGGAAATTGACGACAATCTCCCATCATCCTCCTGCTCTGCCTCTACCATAGAGGGCGTGTTAGCTGGATTTAGGAGTTCCTCAAAGTGCTCCTTCCACCGCCTTATTACCTCTTATTACCGCTTTGTTTTGTAGCATTTGCCATTGATTTATCTACATCCAAACAAGGGGAAGAAATAGTTTGTTAAAGTTTGAAATGAGTGCTCAAAAGTATGTCTATGTTTGCTGAAGGCTCTAATTTATGACTCACAATTCATGAAGCTGATAGATATAATGTACCATTTGATAACTGAAAATGAAAACTCATCCTATTAATAATGATTAGACATAACTTGTGTTTTCACATGCAGTGCATGTGGTCCCAGTAACAAGCGTGGTGTCGGTTAATGTGTCTTTCTGGATACTGAAGGTAAAAGAGCAACAAATGAGTCTATACAGTACTTCATTCTTTGTTCAGCCTTGTGGAAATCTAAGAATCAGATGGGGTTTCCCCATTTTATCCACGTTAAGTTTTACAGAGAAGCTCTGTCGCCTTCCTGAGGCCAGATAAGTAAAGCATCAGGTGACCGGGACACTGCAGTGAGAATGAAAGTCCCCTTCCGAGGTCAAACTGTTGCTGTTTGACTGACGGCCAGTTGGAAACCTGCTACTACCTTGAGGGAAAACGCAGTAAGTAAGTTTGTGTGTGCCCGTGTGTGTCGAGAGAGAGGGAGTGAGAGTTGACTAAACAGATGCAGAAGCAGTTGCGCTCTCTCTCTCTCTCTCTCTCTCTCTCTCTCTCTCTCTCTCTCTCCTCCTATCACACTCTCTGGAGAAGCGCTTTGACGCACCACGCAGAGCTGGATTATAGTATTGCGCACTGGTCTTTAACGGGGCTTTTTCCTCCCTCACACTGTCTACACCCTTGTGACTGACCGGCCATTGACATACATGTTTGATCGGAATCAAAATCTCTCCACCTGCTGAGCTTTTTGGAAAAACCGTGCGCTGCCATAGACTCCTTTCTACGGACGCGTGTTGTGAATTAATAACCAAGACAGCCTCACCTGGAGTGTGTGTGTGTGTGTAATAGCTCTAAAGTGTGTGTGAGAGTGTGTTTTTCTGGATCATATTAAGGAACGAGGTGTTTCACTGGCTTTGTTTCACACACATACACAGACGCACCACACACCGTGGGGATTTGGGCACCGCATGCCGGGGACATGTGGAAGTTTGCGCCGATGTAGCGCAGCAAGAGAGCCGGTCCACCGCCTCGTTGACCCCCTCTCTCACTGTCCAGGGGGACCAAATTCCTGGAGCACAGCCTTCACACATCGAAACCCCTCTAAGAAGACCCAAATGTAAATTCAGAACGCGACATTTCAGAAACACTTCTGAAAGCGAAGGACAGTGAAAACGAGGACGGCATATCCCGTTGGGTGCAGAGTTTGGTGAATTGTTTCGGGGATTTCAGGGCTTTTATTTTTTAACGCCCTTGCATTTTCTCAGTATTTTGTGGGTCTCTTATTGGCCCCCACTTGCCGCGGTGATGGTGGGAGCTCAGAGCCCCGTTGGCCCTGGCCGCTCCCCGGTGACTGCGTTGGGACTGCTGGTGGCTGTTCTGGTATCTGTCCTGTCCGGCGGAGCGGACGGCCAGCCCTGCCCGGCCCAGTGCTCCTGCACCGGGACTACAGTGGACTGTCACGGCCAAGGGCTCCGCAGCGTGCCCAGGAACATACCCCGCAACACGGAGAGACTGTGAGTACCGAGTGGGGGAACGCTTTTAACAGAGCTTTGCTTTAATGCGCATACTATTTCCCCACCAATTTTAACACACTTCACAGGAAAAATCCCTAGTATATGATTATATATATATATATATATATATATATATATATATATATTTCTTTGTACGTCAGAGATGCTGAATAATAGCTGTGCGCTGACCTTATGGGCTACCACTTACCCTAAAATATATCGCCACCAATGTTTTTATGATCATATAGACTAATGTTCCTCAATTTGTTTTAATTTATAATCGTGTTACTACACTTGTATGCCCAGTACTTTTGAACTATGCTACATGCTGTAGAGTATAAGGATTGTTTCCTTGGGGACCACATCTTAATAGCGCAAGGCTTTACATGTGAACTAACATCCAAAACTACATCGCAACATCTGTAAATGCTGCTAAATGTAAATGTTTTGTAATGTGAACTGTAAAAACACTCTAGTTCTTATTGCTTGTATTTAATGTGAGGATTAGTTATTGCTGATCGCGGAGCTCAAGTTAGGGGCACTGCTGTGGTTGTGTTGGTGGTTTCGCCCTGTTGCATTAGCACAGCCTCCGTAGACCACATTGGTTTGTCTGAACACCAGCAAGTTAATCAAAAACGGATTTGGACAAGTGGCTTTGAGTTAAACAGGCCCTGTTTTATTAGTCAGAGACCCCTTGATAGAAATTATAATTTGCCCAGTATAGTGCAGCAGCTAAATTTCTCTGACGCTCAAATGACAGTTCTGCATTGGCCACGGCACACCAAGTTTCAACAAAAAACCCTTCAGTAGCTCACCTACTTTGTCCTTGTTTTAATAACATATCATACCTTATGTAGGCTACTGACTGTCCCTTTACGCATTTCTCTGTCCAGGGATCTGAATGCAAACAACCTCACTAAAATCACCAAGGCGGATCTTGCAGGACTGAGGCATCTGCGAGTGTTGTAAGTGTCTTTTATCCATTCTCTCCTTTCTTCTTTCTCCTCCTTTGCAGTTGCAAAATAAAAACAAAAATACTCTCACGCACGGCCCTGACAAGCAGCACCTTGTAAATCCACCAACTTTCCCCTCCAAATACCACAACACACACATTCCACAGTTTCCAGTGCTGTTCAGCATCATTATAGCTCATCAGCAGCCCTGGAGCTGCCGCATGCAGCAATGCGTCTATAGAAGCGCCGGCTTTATTGAGGGTGTATGTGTTTAAACAGAATAGCCATTGCACCTGTTAATGCTGTCGTGTTAATCTGCCAGGGGAAGTGTCAGGAGGGGCTTATTTTAACCACCGGCCAAAGAGGGAAAGAGATAGCGGTCATTAGGTGTAACCGCGGAGGGAGGAATGCAGCTGGAAGGGAGGGAGGGTGGAAGGAAAGGGAAGGAATGAGTCAAGTAAGAACAGGTTTCTTACCTGGGATAAATCCAGGTTAAGAGTGGGACAGGGATAGCCTGCTTTGTGTGTGTGTGTGTGTGTGTGTGTGTGTGTGTTTGTGTTTGTGTTTGTGTTTGTGCTATCTAGCTGCTTAAAGTGAATGGCAGGGAATACACATTGTTGGAATTCCTACAGAGATTAGATTATGTCCTAATTGTGTGTGTGTGTGTGTGTTTCCTGTGTGTTCATCATGTCTGCTTGCCAGCAGTCACCCACATCCACAACCATTTGAATTTTAATTAGAGCTGCAATCATCCGTTGATCGAAAACCAATTTTTTTGCAAGCACTCTTGAGTTTATTTTTTTTAAGCAAAAAATGCCCACAAAACAAGTTTTCTGTAATGAAAATAATTGTTAGTTGCAACCATAATTTTAATGTTCAAACTGTTTCTAGGTTTCTGTTTATCACAAGTGTAGACCATACAGCTTATACAAACGTGTAGCTGCTTAGCTTGGTCATCACAGTGCTCCTGGGGCAGTTGTGCTAGTGGAAGTGAATGAGTTGTCACAGCAATGTGGTTAGATAGAGTAAATTGGATGATAGATGAGATGCTGTCCTACGGATGGACCAGTTTTAAAGTCAATTCTTTGGCTCCATCGACCCGCCGCTGATTGTCTTCTCTCTCTCTTTCCCTTGCTGTTTCAACATTCTATCATTTTCCATCTCCACCAATCTATTTTCCTTCTTTTTCTTCAGAACGCTGCCACCTATCTTCTCCATCTCTCCTTCCCTCTCCTCTTCAATGTCTTTGCCTCTCTCGTGTCCTATCTCACTCTTCTTCACCTTCTCTTTTTCTCTTTACTCCTTCTTATCCATGGCCCCATCCAGCCATCTTTTTCCTTTTTGGTAACCTCTCACAGTGTCATTGCACAAATCACTCTGTCAGCTCTCACGCTCTATGTGTCTCTTTTTTTCTGTCCAGTGCTTTTTGTCTCACACTCTCCTGGCATTTTTCTTTCAGGCAGCTAATGGAGAACAAAATCACCACAATCGAGAGAGGGGCCTTCCAGGACTTGAAGGAGCTGGAGAGACTGTAAGTTAAATTTTTTAATCGTAGGTGCAGCCATTTTATCCCTTAACACATTTTGTTTAGAATTAAACATGTCAGGATGCTTATCTTTGAAAACATAAGCAGACACATGGAGGTGTCAAGGGAAAAAACAACATAGTGAGATGTTGGGTTGCCATGATCCACCAGAACAACTTCAATAACGTCCAACTCCTTATCTTCCATTCTACAAGTCTATGGAGCTCTTCTGGAAGGATGAACATCATTGTTCCTCGATTTGTTCCCTCATTCAGTGTTTTGATCATGTTGGTGGTGTTGTTTGTCACACCCTGTGGAAATCTTGGTCACAATCTGTGTCTGATGGTGTGATATCCATTTTGGAAGTAAGATTGTGATGTGAATACCTGGCGAATTATAGAACTATAGAAACATGTTATCAACTTGTGCCATCCATCTGCTGCTATCATGATTTGAAAATGCAGCAAATATTTTTTGCTTGGGACAGCCGGATATTGCACAGGAAACTGAACCTAAACACGTCAGTCTTCTAAAAAGGTTAAGCTAGGTCGAGACCTGGTGGCTTTAAAGGTTATAACATAAGATTTAAATCATTTTTATGCTCATCAAACTATTCAGACAGTGTCCTTTAAAATACACAGCCAGAGGTTGTTATGGCGCTGGCCGGGAATCACTGGTATTCACCCTCCAACCCTGAGGCAGTTATGGCATAATTAAGTCTTGGTAGTGTGTGAGAGAGTAAGACAGAGGGGGGATACAGACCCCTGACTGCTGATATGTCTATTGTGCCGACTGTCAACTTTGCTTGATGTGTGAGCTGTCGATTTCTGTGCGTGTTTGTGTGTTAAGTGGCCTGACTGCAATGACATGCTGGAATGCAGCAGACTGTGACAGAGTATGAGGAGGCTTAAAGACAAGCTTTTAATTAAAGACATAAAAAATCCTTGCTGCTTACATGAACGTTTACAAAAAGACATACCTGTATACACACAGATATATTCACCTGTACGCATACACAGACACAGTAAATGCAGCGCTAAATCAAATAAAGGTAGTTCTTTATTTTTTATGATAGCTGTTTTGGTTAAATTCTTCAGGAGTTGTTTGGAAGAAAGGGATGAAGTATTATGATTCCCCGGCTGCTCTTGTCTTGGGTGTGTCATGCCTGGCCTTTCTCCACTCTCTGCTGCACTGTGGCTGCTCTTTGTTGCCAGAGAGAGAAGCTCTGTGGATCACTATAAGGAATCTGCTGGTGTTTCTCATGCAACCCGCACTGTGTTCTGTCCAGCTAAGCAGATCTGGGAATTCCTGTCCAGAGATGCAGACAACAAGGGCAGTATTTAACTGTCTATAGTCCAATTTTAACAGTAAACTTTGAACAGGATTTCCCCTCTGTGCAAAGATATGATATCAA
Source organism: Etheostoma perlongum (assembly GCA_026937815.1). Classification (NCBI taxonomy): domain Eukaryota; kingdom Metazoa; phylum Chordata; class Actinopteri; order Perciformes; family Percidae; genus Etheostoma; species Etheostoma perlongum. Next base: position 16,798,182 of record CM049372.1, read on the forward strand.
CACACACCTACACATACATTGTAGACTTGTCCTTAAACAGCAGCAGATCATATCTTACACATCTGCTGTCGAACTATTGATGCCGCTCTGATAGCAAAAAACGCATTTGACAACAGCTAACTTTCTGACACAACATGGCTGTTTTCTGTTGTCCTCGCCAGGGTTTTCAACTGTAATTCAGCTTCTCTGGCGTGGCATGTTCACAAACACAAAGGTGGAGTCAGTCATCAATGCCCCCCCGCAGCCGCCAGACAATGGCACGTCTCCAGAGTCTGGAGTCTGGGGGCTCATTTCAAAGGCCTCTGTCCTCTGGGCGGCTGGAGGGGGGCCTGGTGGGCACCACTACCTAAAGGAGAGGGCCCTAAGCTGGGCTGACCGATCCATAGTGACTGCCCCCCACGGGGGTGGAAAACGGTTCCTCTTCTCATTCCTTTTTTTGCGACCGGCCCTGCAGGGCTGGGCAGGGTGGGGTCAGGTGTGGGGCAGTAGCTGGAGGAGGGGTTAGTGGTCGAAGGAGGTGTAGAGGAGATAGGCATGTCACAACACACACGTGCACATACACAAAAACATGCATGCTATGGATTCATACACGCATGCGCATTGACTTACGCAAGGCTGCTCTGTCAGTACTGGTTTAATCTTGATTCTCCAACCCCCCAGCCCCTTCCTTACACCCACTCACGCCTTCATTCAGTCTTTAACCTCTCCTCATGTTTTTCTTCCATACCCACCCGTCTTGTTTTCTCTCTATTGTCCTGTGCTTATAGGAATGTCATTCTTAACTCTCCCTGTAGATTATGAAGAATACAAAAGAGAGGAGTTCCTGATCCTCTTATCCTCCTCTCACATTTGACTGGTTTATAGCCCCTATCCAATTCAAAGTCTGTGAGATTGAAGATGATAGTAGCCGCAGATATGCAGAGAGAAAGGAAACTTACAGGTATTCAGACAATGATTTCACAGAACAGCAGTGTGATAAAGCCTCAGATAACTAGCCTGTAATAGTGTGATCACATTGTCAAAGATAATTTTAACAGCAATAATTGTAAAACAAATTACAGGATGTGTCTATCAACAGTGATTACAAACTAGATAATTAAACCTCAGACTAAGTGATTGTGTTTTAATATGTGGACAATCTGACTATCAAAAGATAATTGTAACAGTGAGGCCAGATAGCGGGATATGGATTTCAAATGAAAGCACTGGATTAGTGCTAAATGATTAACTCTAAAGCCTGTGAGTGATGACATTGTTCTCTCTGATCATTTCAGGGATTCTTTTTTTTTTTATTAAGCGACAGAGCTTGAAATTGTCTCCATACAAAAAGTCCTTTTTAATCACACAGTTATGTCTAAAAATAATTAGACATAACCAGAGATCCTGTCTGTCTGTGCAGCTGCTAAACTTTGTGAAATTTGTTGAGTTAGCAGCAAAAATGCTCAAAGCTCTTCAATACAGCTCAAGGTGAATGTGTTTGGATTTTACATTCCTGCATTGCTGTGTTTTAGGGCAGATATGTTATCTGTCATCCATATATAAAAGAACAGATCAGATTTGAGTGTGTAAAGACGATGGTTGGTGTCACATGACATACACAGACTCTTGGACACACACACTGGTGATTTTAAAATAAAGATGTCTACTAGGTTTGGGATATAACTACAGTATGGTAACAGTACTGTGTGTGTATTTTGTGTGTGTGTGTGTGTGTGTGTGTGTGTGTGTGTGTGTGTGTATGTGTGTTGTATTATGGCAGCAGTGGCATCGGTGGAATAATAATTGGTTTCTGAGGTGGTTTGTTATTTTCCTCCCAACCGGGACCTACTACACATCTACAAGGCTGTGAAGAAAGGAGTGTGTGCGTATGTGTGTGTTTCTGTATTTTATGTTTGTGTGGGTATGCATACACGTTTGAGGGAACGTGTGTGTGTGTGTGTGTGTGTGTATGTGTGTGTGTTTACTGTGTGGTTTGTGGCCCTCTAGCATCTGTTTATGATTGCAGGGATTATCACCACGCTGCAGTGTGACATTAGCTTGTTTGAGTGACTATCACACCTCAGACTACTGGCGACTCAGTCCTCATTCACTTTCAGCCAGACTGACTAATGAATCACAACTGTGGATGTACTCTGAGAGTGTTTATGTGCATGCACGCACACACACAATTCCTTCAGGTCAAGAAACAAACCACTAAATCACTACTGACGACTAGATTATTTGAGTCACAGGTGGTCAGTACTTTTAGATGGACACTAAAGGTGTTCAGTACATGTAAAAACACATCTTCAACACTGAATCTTCAAACCGAACTGACTGCACTGAATCTCTATTGTTTACTTTGTATGTTCCTGACCTTCCTCGGAACACAAAGTTTGATGGTTCAGTAAATGTCTGGTGGCTGTCAAAGTAAATTAGGACAGTCATTACAATGAGGCCAGACTTTTAGTTTTATAAAATGACATGTTGGCACATGTTGTTGTCTTCATAATGTATAGTAGTTAGAGTGGAAACTATTGTGAATACAATATATAGACTATTCAAAAATGTTGATATTGTTGTAATATTATATAATAGTAAGTAATTATTTATTGTATAAGTTAATATTTAAAAAAAATAATGTGGTTGCAGTTCTTCAAATGTGAGAATTGACAGTTGTTTTTTTTCTTTTTTATATCAATGTAAACACAATAAATTTAGGTTTTAGACTGGCAGACAAAACTGGTCATTAGAAGATGATATTTGAACTCAACACCCAAATAAATACAGCCCTCCCGTCAGTGCTTCAGAACATTGGCATGTGCCAGATTTCCAATCCCTCTCGCTCCCACTGCCTTTCTCTTTATACAAACAGGGTATTTCCCCTGCCCTGTGAACAAGCACCAACAGAATGCTGTTGCGTAGCTTGGTCCCAAACACTTTTGTTTGTTTCAGAGCCAGAGCTGTGTATGAACACCAGATTTTCTTGCAGCACACACACAGACAGGACAGCTAGTGGACCGTGACAAGATATTTGCTGAATACGACAAAACATGTGTTGGATAAGAACCGCTGACTGCACCTTTGGCTAAAGGAGTGACTTCATTGGAGCGTTTTGAGCTGTAACATTTGCAGAGGTTGTTGCGTCGTGAATGCTGTTTTTTAGAGCTGATAAAATAACAAGGTTGCAAGTGTACTCCACGTCCTTTGTGTGGCGTATACTAAATGAAAGCTTATACGTTGTAGTAAGGCTAATTCATAAAATCAATAAATAATTCAGATTTCTCATGTTACTTTTATGGCTCTGAAAGGAGTAAAATATGGTGATTAAGGTGATTGTTGAAATAATCAGACAGTTATGAGCATTTAAACGCATGACACCTCAGAGGACCAGACTGGTTTTGATCCTTCACTGTCTTTACTTCATTCTCTCAGTCTCCTAGTCTGACAGCATTGCATCTATTTTAAGAGAATGAGCTCATAGCTCACATTGTGCTGCTTCCTCCTCCAGCACCAGTCCTTGCACTCACCCAGGGGAGGTCTAGCCCACTAACGGGTGCTCATGGCTTGGCAGGACCTGCAGGAGGAGTGGGGCCTCTCTGCAGGACCACGTGGGGCTCTTAGCCATCAGAGCCGGCGTTAACGGAAGAGGAGTGAATAATTTAGAAACATCATTTCTGTGGTAATGTTAAATATTTAAGCGGCCTCTGATGTAACTGTGGAGTGTGAATGTGCTTGCATGTGCACATGCACGTTCATATATTTGTGCACTTGTGGGTGGAAGATGGACACAGAGGGGGTAACTTTATTTAAGGAGGGTTTACAGTGCCTTGTAAGCAAAATAAGGTGAAAGCCATTGATAGACTTAAAGAAAGTTCTTCTTTTGGAGTTGGTGACATTCTTGAGGGGCATTTACATATGTGTCTTTGTGTCATGCAAACTGTTAATAAGGGATTTTACACTTTCCTATTAGTTTGAAGCCACTCTTCATTCTGCCTCCATCCCTCATTTACTTCCTCCTTCTCTTCATTCTCCTCCAGTAGCAGCCAGCACAGCATCCGTCGCGGGGCCTGTCAATTGTGTGTGTGTGTGTGTGTGTGTGTGTGTGGGTGTGTGTGTGTCAGGGTTAAACTGTTTCAGCAGCCTGTCGCTCATTGTGTCACTCAGTTACTTCACTCTTCTCTGACTCACATCAAGGCACAACCACACACCAACACACACCGGCACACAAATCTCTTCACTCCACTCAACCAGGGTTAAATGATCGCACTAAGATTATTTAACTCACCCGAGTTCTCTCAACTCCCTTATTTGTGTGTGTGTGTGTGTGTGTGTGTGTGTGTGTGACAGGTTGTTGTGAGTTCTTCCCCTGTGAGGGCCTTGTTTACTCAGTGGGGTCCTTTTCACACATTCGGTCGTCCGGCCAGACTGCCTGTTTGTTTTTCCCACATCATCTCTTCTCCTCCGCCTTTGTGGTTAACCCCCCCCCCTTCTTCCCTTCATCCTATTCCCTTCTCTCGTCTTCCTCCCCATGCCTTCTCTTCGTCCTTCTCGAGCTCACTGTTTTTCTGGCAGCCATGTTGTACCCCTTAAATCAGTGGTAACCCGGAGTCTGTTTTTTTGCGTATCCATCAATGAACATGTGTGTGGTTTTGATGTCTCCATCAATCTCCTTATTTATTCTTCCTCTTACTGCACTGAATTGCATTTTAATCAAAACATAATTTGATATTATGACCAAAAAACAAAAACAAATCTCACCTAAAAAGCTCTAATATACACATGTACTCTCTTTACCCACGCTGTCTGGAAAGGGCTACGTAGAGTTTATTCCCTAATGTATGCTGTGTTTTTCCAGGCGCCTGAATCGGAATAATCTGGCCGTCTTCCCCGAGCTGCTTTTCCTGGGAACAACAAAGCTTTACAGACTGTAAGTCATTTCTCTTTCTCTATCCATCACTCAATTGCTCTGCATTGTTTACTGAAATATTGTTCATTTCCACCAAGAGCAATGCAAAAAAGGCAAATGAATGAAATGAATTGTTGCAATGCTGTGCTTGTGTGTATCCCCACAAGCTTGTACAGGTCATTGACTGTGACTTAAAATGACATGGTGAAATATGTTACAGACGTTGTAAAGTACAGAAAAAAATATTGGGTTTTCTTGGTGACGCAGCTGTGGTGTTTCATTTGGATGAAGGAGTTAGAGGACTGAGGGGACAAATTTTACATGGTCTACTCTTGAAGCCAGTTCGGTAGCTAATGGAGATTAGCACTCCAACAGCTGCTGCCCACTGGGAGAGACGTGTGTGTGTGTGTGTGTGTGTGTGTGAGAGGATGGGGAGGAGAAACCGAGCAAGACAGATCAAGGAAGATATGTTTTATGTTTCACAGGCAGAAAATAGTTTCAGTCACAGAACATAAAGGTTCCAGTTTGCATTCAAACCAGTGAACCACAGTTTGTTGTCGTCAAGCACTTTTTACTCTTCACTCACAGCCTGAGTGTCTGTATGTAAACTGAGCTGTGGATTTCCAGTACTGTAAGACTGGGCAGCAACGCTGCTGAAACTGTGGGAACTAACTTCCCGTCATGGTTGTTTGTGGTCTCAGGGAATGATTATGTTCGCATATATTTATATATGTGGCTGAATATATTTATCTAAAACAATATTGAAATGCTTAGATGAGAGTGTGTGGAAGTTGTTTATGTTCTGCGGCCACTACGGTGGTTAGCTGGACTCAACCTGTTGGTTCTAAGGGTGTGTGTGCGTCTATGTGTCTGCAAGTATGTGTGTGCAAGTTTCTCAAGGCCAAAAGTTGGCATATTGCTCAGCGTGTGGGCCGAGGTAAAAATACAACTCGGATATACTGCTCTCTGCTCAGCTGTCGCAGACAAGCGGCCTCCGTGTTTGTATGTGTGTGTGTGTGTGTGTGTGTGTGGGAAAGGGGGGGGCGTTGCATTTGTATGTTAATGCTTGTGTGTGCATGTTGATGTGTGTGCATATATGTAAGCCTTAGCTCCTCAGGTGTATGTATTTAGCAGAGGGTCTCTTGTTGGCTGCACCTCTTTACCACACACTTCATTCAGCATAATAATATTCATAACGTTGTGTTAAAATAAAAGAATTAGTAAAAATGTCTGTAGTAGTATATGAAATGACCCAGTACCCAAGGAAGAAAGAAAACTGACAATCAACAGAAAATTGCTAAATGACAATGAAAACAAAATGGCCCAGCTGGCGCCGTTGCAGCCACAAAGCTACAAGCAGATTAGTCGGACGTATGGAAGTCATTCAGTATGAACAACTACCACAGAGGCTTAGCCAATACTATTTAGGGCTGTTTGGTCAATATTAAATCGTATGTCTACTTTTACACCCCCTACAGTGTATTTTTATTTTTAGAAAGCACAACAAGAAACTCTTGGGAACCTCTGGAGTGGAATCTTGTGAAGTTTTAAGTAGTGGTCAGAAGGTATGTGCGAACTGAACCGACTTTGGTTCTTGCGACAGTATTGCTATAAATGAACACTTGCTCAACCTGCTATTATGAAAATTATGTTTTAACTTTTTTGGGGCTTGGAAAATCTGTGTGTGTGTGTGTGTGTTTGTGTGTGAGTGCGTAAGTGAGAGAGTACTTGCTGGATGGGTTTAACCTTTGCTCAGCACCGTGGTTTAGGGCTTTAAGGTCTAAATTAAAGCGTCAGGTGTGAGATATGCCATGCATTTTAGAGGAAACATAATGTCTGCTTGGATTATATGAATCTGCAGCATTTTTTTTTTTAAACCAGTAAGTGTGACGTCATTAAACTGCCGGTTCAAGAACTGGGTTTAAGATTTGGGAATATTCATTGTCTTGGTTATTGAAAATGTCAACACATCAAAACTCACGCTTCAAATCAGTGTTGATTTTTTAAATATTAACCAAAACCACTTTATTTTAGTTTACCAGTAGTTTAGTTAATTTGATATGATGAGAATGAGAGCATAATGGTAAAAATGGGTCCACAAGTCTTCTTGTTTACTATACAGCCATTTTGGGTGTCCAAATAAGTGTGACATTTATGCACTATATTGCCCTTAAAAGCTTATGATGAAATGATAAAAGTTCTAACCTCCCACAATGCAATGTGTGTGTGACTCCACGCCTGTCACTGATGATGCATCATCATGATGACTCATAAGTGTCTGAAATCCCAATTTACTGCACGCTGTAGAGTTAATAATTTAGTGTTTATTGAATAGGGATAAGTGAATGAGTGAAGAAGGGAGTGATATTAGATACAGCTAATCCTTGATATAAAGATAAGTCCAAGTGATTAAGCAAGACCATATTACCAACAAACCAACACAATTAATGTCTACACTCAGTTGTCAGTTTATTAGTTACACCTATAGCATAAACGCATTCAAGCTAATACAACAGTCCTGCAGTAAATCCTTCCTTCATGAAGGTTTTATTGTTCAGTATTTTTTTTTCCTTGTTGCCATTGGTGATCGTGAATTGTAACTAACAGTTAACTAAGATGAATATAAAACAACAGAACAAATATACACAACTAAATTAACAAGTAAAACGGGGTTCTTTAACAGGATGCAAAGATATGAGGAATGTAAAGAAATAAGTGCAGTACAATCAGTTATTCCAAATCATCGGTTCAATTCTTGCACTTCTATTATGATGCTCCTTTTAGATCAAATGATTCAATAGAATATGATTGTTTTTTTAATGCAGATGACTCAGTGCTGACGGGATACAGATAACAAATATATTTGTTTGGCATCTGCTCCCTCCACCCTACCTGCCAGCTCTCTCTCTTTCTCTCTCTCTCGCTCTCTCTCTCTCTCTTCCCTCTTTGTTGAACAGAAATCAGTAGTGAGATGAACGAGGGAGAGATGAAAGAGGGGTTGTTAAAGGGATGGGGAGGATGAAGAGAATGGGTCACCGCTTCCACAGCTGAAAAGTCTGGTTATGCTTGAATATAAGGCTATATTTATGGGACCTACTTTATCAGTGTGTGTGTCTTTTGGTTTTTGTGTCAAGTTGTTTTGCTTAAAACTTTGCCTTTCCTGTGTTAATTTGCCTGAGCGAGCATTCATGAGACATGAATAGAGATAGAGAAAAGAAAGAGAGGAAGGGAAATTGAAGTAACATAAGTTTCACCTCTGTTCTTCACCTTGCACTCAGAAGGAGAGTCAACATGGACAAGTTACTTTGGGGGAGGAAAATGAGTGAACTTCTCTCACACACATTAAACCTGTGTTAAAGTGGTCTGGGGTTTGAATTAATGAGTGGATGAGTCTACGTTTTGTGTGTTTGTGTATGTGTGTGTGTGTGTGTGTGTTTATGTGTGTGTAATAGTCCCTAATCCTCTGCTAAACGGTACCCTGATGCGGCTTTACCAGGCAGCATTGTTGCTTAGCAGCCTCAAAGGTTGTGGCTTTGTCTTGTGTGAGAGCTTAACCCTGCTGGACGAACGCACGCACACACACACACACACACACACAAACACTCACAGACTCCCACATACGTACCACCTCGGCCGAGACAACAGGCTCAGCACAATGGTCACAAGAGCGCAGGCGTCTTTCAAAAAATGTGGGCTTTCCCAGCGTGTCGACAGTTAACCGACACAGAAGGAGGAGGACGACGAGGAGAAAAGAAGAGGAAGAGAGAGGTCAAAGGTAGAGAAGATGAAATTTTCTCTGAGTAAATAAGGTTTTTTAATTAAGACAGAGCACGTTGGCCGTTTTAGTTGCCACACTGACGACGACCTCTGGGTCCAACAGAGGTCAAAGGTGAAGAATGTTCCAGTCAGGAGATCTAAGCAGGAGGTGATTTATAGAAGTGAAGAGGGGGAAATCTCCTCACTCTCATGAACAAAAATCATGACAAATCAAACTTGTAACAGTATCCTCCAAAGGTATTGGCAGGGAGAATTTTTTTACTTTATTATGAGACCAACATGGCCTCCATCAGGGTCATCAAACACATTTTCAAAGAATAATTTAATGCGACAAGTATAAAATAAAAAACCTCCAATCAAATAGACTGACAGTGGATAGACAGGAGAGAGATGGGGGGATGACACGCAGCAAAGGGCCACAGGTCAGATTTGAACCCGGGTTGCTGCAGGACTCAGCCAACATTGAGGCGAGCACTCTTACTTAGTGAGCTAGAGGCAACCCGAGTTCAAAAGTAATTGTATTGTATTCCATAATTAGGAGGTACATTTTGACCTCCCTGTATGCACTTCCCTAGTTGTGGACTGGAGTATGGTGTCACCTACATCCATTCAACAGAGGATGCAACCCTGTCTCCTGAAATTTATATGTATATAGTCCTAATTTGTTTTGCCAGTTTTGTTTCTCGTGAAACACAATCGCTGTGCATACAAAGTGCAAAATTTTGACACTAGGGTACACATTTTAAATCCCACTCGTGGTTACTTTTAGGCAGCAAAAGAACTTTGGTTAACATTAGTGTAAGAAAAACCCAATTTGAGGTGCATATTCCAAATGTCCAAAGAATGCTTCAAAACCCGAATGATATTGGCATATTCCACATCTTTATCAAAGAAATGCTATATTCAGAATAAGATCTAAATTGGATATGCTGTTTATGTTTAATACTCTCTCATCTATAACAATTATTTGATACACTGTTATCTTTAAAGCTGATCTCTCACTCACATCAAGGCCACTCTGACCCATTTGAGATATTCATGGGGTGAAAACAGGACACAACTAAACTCCTGCTTCTGGTTATTTCAGCCAATGTTCAGTATCTGAAAAGATCAGTATCTGCTGGTAGCAAGGTTAGTTGCAGTGTTTTGGATGAGAAGATATTTGGCCACTGACTTTGTGTACATAGGATATGCAAATATCTTCCATTATGTCTGTCTAAGGAAATGAAGTTAAGCCTCTGCAGCCCAAGGCGTCTGTGGATGGGCCTCTTTCTTTCTTTCTTTCTTTCTTTCTTTCTTTCTTTCTTTCTTTCTTTCTTTCTTTCTTTCTAACAAACTTTAACTTTTAAATTAACGCACACTGGCACAAACATACCATTTACCATTCAGTAATATTTCCTGCCCCCTCCTGTTTCTCTGAATGCATTTTAACAGATATAAAAACTCTCTCTCCCTCTCACACACACACACACGCACACACGTGCGCACGAACACACACGCACACACACACATGCACACACACACACACACACACACACACACACACACACACACACACACACACACACACACACACACACACACACACACACACACTACTACAGAAAACAGCTCACAGATCTTTTCAGCTCATACAAAGACATATTGTCCAAGAAATGTTTTCATTAGGACTCTTGGATCACACAGAGCATATCCAGCCAAACAGGAAAATGTGAATGATGTTTTTATTTTTCTCTCTTGTGGTTAAGTTTGTGAGTTTGCAGATATTTCCATGTCATCTGTGTATACATTATGAATCACTTTGAGTGCAAACCAACAGTTACAACAGTGTGTTGAGGTGTTGAGTGTAATTGACTCACTCGCTTGCCATCTTATGAATCACATGACTGCCTATCTGAATTGCTCAAGGCCACTCATTCCTAAGAAGTGATTTGGCCATTCAGATCCCAACACAATGCTGTATTTCATTCTCAAAGGATTTGAAGAGGACTTGCCAAAGCCCAGCTGGCATTATTAAGAGGGCACCAATACAAAATTACAAAAGATATCCGATACAGACAGAATGTAAAGATATGAAACACCCTACTTGACTTCTACTGTGGCTATAGAGCTAACTTGTTTCTGAACTAGCCCAGGAAGTGTGTGTGTGTGTGTGTGTGTGTGTGTGTGTGTGTGTGTGTGTGTGTGTGTGTGTGTGTGTGTGTGTGCGTGTGTGTGTGTGTGTGTGTGTGTGTTGATTTTGCTGAGCTGCTCTGTGCAGCTTTTTATTTCATTAAGAACTTTATTTAATGCTACTGTTTCATTAAGAAACAGTAGCAAAGGAAACAAGTGACTTAACGTTACTTACACTTAGTTGCTAGTTTTGTAGACCACCTAGCTAAAGCAAATGCGGCCAGTCCTGCAATAAATACCTTCATAAATACCTTCATGAAATGTTTTTTTTTTGTTAAACTGAGGTGTATGATCAATTTGGAGACTGTACTGTAGTCTTTCGTGCTTTGAATTGTATTGCTTCGAGGTGTTACTTTGTAAAAGATAGACTTCATCTTATACAAAGAGTCAGTAGTCCACTCTCCTCTCTGTACAGATTACAGCTGTACTTCCACAGCTGTACATGTTGTGTATATCAACATGAAACAGATCATTAAATCATAATCTCAAGGGGAAAACATGAATAAAAATGCACTCACATCAAAGGGCTTGTTCTACTCCATATATTTGCACTAGTACTAACTCCCTTTGTCGTGGAACATCAACAAAGTTAAACCTGGTCAAATGTTTGGGAAAAGTTTATTTTATACGGAAGGAAAAACACTTTTTCAATCTTCATATATACTATGTGTGTAATATTGACCATATACTGTATGACTGTAAAGTTAGTACCATTTTATCTAAATGTTGGGCACATAAATATATTTTTTTAAACTATGTGATCTACAGTATGTACTGTAGCTATTGCAATGAATGTGAATTGTTGTAGCTCTAATTCAACTTTTAGACATTACCAATTAGAAAATAATTGCTTTCAAAACACTTCTGATAACAGTGTTTTTCATTTCAGTATTACTTCTACACTTCAAAACTAAAACTTGACAAACCAAATATTTTAGATGTAAATGTATTAAAGAAACTAACTTAAACTAAAATGCAGCATCTCATTAAATTCCCAAAAAATGTATTCATGTTGCTCAGTTTGGTACGCTGAATGCTGCTCAATTAATCACCCAGGGTGTCTGTGTGTCAAAGTTCAGAGCTCACAGGTGAAAGTTCATGGAGCTTCAGTGTCAACCAACGAGATACCCAGGATAATGGACATGCCAGCAGTGAAGGCACTGCTTTGCCCATCAGATTAAAGAATGAGTGAGAGTTACGCCTGGAAAAAGAGACCAGAGAGAGAGAGAGAGAGAGAGAGAGAGAGAGAGAGAGAGTGGAGGGGTGGATACATACAGAATGAATGAAGGGTGTTTAAAAAAAAGATTAGAGATGTGTTTGCTCTCTTAAATGGTCTGGAAAAAAGAGCAGGTAGGAATTTACAGACAGTGAGAACAGAAGTGTTTTCTCTATTGGAAGCTATCTGTGAAAAGCAAAAAAAGCAAATGCAAAGCAGCGCTGGAAAGTGAGGGACAGAGAAAGTAAAGAAAGGAGGAGGGCTAGAAGGGAGAGTCATGTGGAAAGGAGAGGAGAGAGGTATGTCAGTACTTACAGTAGATGGCAGGCAGCCTGAAGCTTGGAGCCAGCATGTCTGTCAGAAAGAAGTGCCCAGGTGTGTGTGTGTGTGTGTGTGTGTGTGTGTGTGTAACCTGAGTGTGGATTACTGGGAGGGGGCAACATACCTATCCAATGCCAGGAAGAACTTACCTGGAAGCAGGTAGTTACGATAGCAGAGTGTGTGTGAATCTATGTGTGTGCGTGTGAGGTCTTCTAGATCATCAAAGCATTTCCTCACCTTGCTTGTGTGTGATTAAGGGTCACCGTGTGCGGCAGTACCTCCCAACAAAGCTACTGTAAATTATCCTGCATCCTCTTCTCTTTCCATCACATCTTTTTAATGCCTACTTCCTCTCCTGTTCGCATTCACTTTAGCCTCAGTGCTTAACTTAATAATACAATGTTAATGCTGGTGTTGAGAACCATTTCCTCTCCCTCTTTGTCGCACCGCCTTCTCCCTCTGCGGAGGTTTGTCTCTCCAGGGTATCAGCAGGTATGGATCCAGGCCTTGTATTGATGGATGAATCTGCCTGGCCAGTGAATTATGGGGAAATTATGGAGTAATCAGGACAAATCATCATGCAATGCTTCTGTACTCAACCCCAATCACAGCTACTCAGCAATATTGACCCCTGCTTTCTGTGTGCATCAGTGTAGAGGAGTGCGTGGGAGGGGGATGTTGTGTGTGTGTGTGTTGTGTGTGTGTGTGTTGTGTGTGTGTTTTGTACACGGTTGTGAGGAGGCAAGTTACAAACACATTGTGCACCCAAACATTGTTCAAGCCATCATTCAAACCTTATTTCTCTGTAAAATTAATTTGACTGAATAAGTGTTAATATGTCAATAAGACATCCTTCGTTGTTATTTATTAAGAGTTTAACACAGAACATCAAATTGTTGTGGGTGTGACTTCATCAAATTTGACTGACAGTGGTGTAAGCAAACAACCTATCAACTATCATCAAATTCTGCTAAACTCTGATTGGGGCTCAGTACTAATTTACTAACTTAGGCAGAAAATCTTCTGGAAGCCCCAAAGTTTCCAAATATACCAAATATGTCTGGCTGAATTTTAGGGATGATGCAAAAGACATCCATGTCTGTCTTGGTTTTGAAAATGTTGCTCACTGTAAACATCATATAGCTTCAACAAACACCTAAAACATGATGATACTGAACTAAATTATACTGCCACTCAGAATAAAGCCATCCAGTAGAATAAAGCCATTTTAACAACCTTGTTGAGCTTCTAAAGGGGAAACCAATGTGGAAAACTATATTTCAAGGGGTTATTTTAATTCACAGAGTCAGCAAAGTCCCTCTGGCTACAAGTGTCTGCTCTTTCACAAACTAGAACAGAAAACTAGAAACTCTGAGCACTCTGTTACAAAAGGCCACAGGGTATGGTCTCTTCTCACTGCGTGATGCATTTAACTTGAGAGTGACACCTAAACTCTCACTCTCTGGATCCTTATCAAAAGTAACCACATAAACTTCCTAAAAGACCTCTCGTAACAGCTCACATAGTCTTGCCAGTCTAATGGAAAACAGAGAGGTTTCAGTTTATGTCAATCAGTCAGCAGACCTAACATGGCTGTCTTTCTCTGCCCCGGGTGCTTCCCTCCCTCCCCTCTAATCCTCCATCTTGGCTCTGTGTCAAGCCGCCTTGTCCAGTTGCACAATATCCCTCCTCCGGGGCAGGCAACTGCATCCTCTCTCTGGCTACATTAGTGCCACTCCACTGGCATAGCCAGCATTCTCCAGTGGGACCGTCATCGCTGGCCACTCTATTGGCCCCCTGTCACTCTCCAACCACCACAAAAGAAAACCTCTCCGCCCTCCCTCTCAGCCTCTCCTGATCGCTTGGTCTTTTTCTGCGCCTCCATTTTCTTCCCTCCTTGTCTCTCTCTCTCTCTCTCTATTATCTCCCTTTTCCCTTTCTAGCACCTTTCTCTTAAGTCTTTTCCCTCTCTTAGCCCATCTTGCCTACACTCTCAGTGTCCCTTTCTTCCTCTATACCCATCTCTCGCCTCTGAGCCTACCACATTGGTTGGAGAGGCTTATGCAAGACCCTCATCCAGTGTAATAATGCAGTAGAAACCAAGAGAGGAAGCTGCGAGCTGACCAGTGATTCCTCCCAGAGATGTTGCTCACAAGTTTAGAGCCTCTCACATTATTTCCCCAAAAGCTGAGTGTGTTTGAACTGACCACAGCGACCCAGGCTCATTAAAACGCACTATGTTTACATAATGTGAGAACTCTGGCCAAAAACAGACCCACACATCCGTCGCTCTTACTTTAAGGGAACTTTCTGCTTTAAAAGCATTTTATAAACAAAGTTGTTGAATTCCTTAGATATAGAATTAAAATTAAAACATATTACTGCACTACTAATAAATATAAATGTTATTTTCAGAGTCAGAGGAAACATGATGATGAAAATGATTTGTGAAGATTAATGTGTGAGAGAGAAAAAGGGAAAGTGTGATATTGTAGCAGTGCAGCTACAGCCTGGTGATAGATCAGCAAGTTTTTGATCACAGGTTGGTACCCGACGGGTGTGTGTGTGTGTGTGTGTGTGTGTGTGTGTGTGTGTGTGTGTGTGCGTGCGTGTGTGCGTACGTGCATGCGTCCTCGCTAGTGTCTAATGACAGGTTCCAAGCCTGATGTGTCATTATCCAATTACAGTTTTCTCTCATCTCTACGGTAACGCCATGCCCCCAGTAATTGGACGGCTGCTCTTAAGAACTCTGACCTCTCAGCAAGTGTCAGGCAGGAGAACGCACACACAGGATGCCAGTAAGATTGGGTAATGCAGAATAAAACAGATGCTATCTGAACGAGTGATCGTCTAAACTATGCAAAGACAAGTTAGGACTCTGATCATATCATATCACTCCTTCCTCCTCGCAATTATCCTTTTTTCTTCTTCATCTGTCTAACTGTCTCTTTCTCTGTGTAGTAATAGCAAAAACTGGGACTCATGTGCTTTCTCTCTTCACCCCCCTCTTTTGCAAGTGTGTTGCCTCTAAATGGGCCGAGTCAAAGGAGAGCTTTTGTGGTTTATGGTTCTCTGTCTCTCTCTTCACTCTTTCACAAAAAGAAAACACAGCATTTTTTTTCCCCATTTGCCCTCTTAAATATTTCACACGCTTAGGAGGCTTCATGCCCTCTCCTCTTTGTGTCAGTGTGTGTGTGTGTGTGTGTGTGTGTGTGTGTGTGTGTGTGTGTGTGTGAGTATGTGTGCGTGCTTGCGTTATGAGTTCAGAAAGAGGAATTTTAACACATTTGTTCTCTCAATATTGGACTAGAGCAGGTTTTTCATTATTCAAGCGTTTTTTTGTCAACTGTGTGTGTGCGTGTGTGTGTGTGTGTGAATACAGTTTTGATTGCTAAACAGCAGCGGGCACAACTGGAGTCATATGTGCAAAACTCTAACTTCAGTCTGCACAGCAGCAGTTCATGTGGACCAAACTCTAGTTCGTTTTTCATAGCTTGAACACTGTTTTCAAATCTCTACACACTAATGCCATGGCTTAACCACAACCTGCACCACACTGGATTTACAGCACTTTGTTCAAATGCTAACACACTGCTGTCAAAACTGTTAACCACACATTTAAAACAGAATAGTTTTCAGTCTGGTGTCTATCAAACGCTGCTGATTGCAATTTTAGCTGAAAAACTAAGAAGGTGTCTTGTTTTAGACTAGTTATTGAACATATATGTTTTTTTATACAAACACCAAATAAGAATTACAACCAAGTATACATTCTACTGTTTGAGAGAAACAAAGATGCCAACTTGTCCAAGTCAGATGTCTGTGGTTACATACACAGCTATAAACAACAAAATGTACAAAACACTACCTTTACTATAGTAAAACTGCTTTCTTACTGTTTTTCAAAAAGTAATGGAGGTGAAAGCAATGGAAAGACCACATTCATTAGTATTTAGAGAGGATGCAGACATCCAGTGTAGACAACATGCTGCATGATGATGGAGAGAGGCAGGATTATTCACACTATTCTCTGTTACTGTGATATACCTTTAGTTTTATCCAGTAATTCCATAAATTACTAGAGACAAAATACTACATTTAAGCAAACTGCTGGTTTTCATAACTGTAAAGATGTTTCACTAGTGAGCTATAAAATACAGTTTAACTTATTATTTTAGGAGGGGCTGGCCTGTTCTAGGTTGTTATGGACAGATGCAGCAGTGAAAGTTAGTGTAGCGTTAACACCTGGGTAGTTTACTTTTAAATATACACCCACAAACACACACACACACACACACACACATAACTATACTACAGTTTGAAGAAAGACAGCAAGAGAATGAACAACTCAAGGCTATGATGTCAGCCTGTTTTACAGCTTTCATAATTACAAGCAGTGCTCTGGGTGGGTTTCTATCAGTGTGTGTGTGTGTGTGTGTGTGTGTGTGTGTGTGTGTGTGTGTGTGTGTGTGTTGGCGTGCCTGTGCGTGCGTGTGTATGTGTTCAACAGTGCACATAAGATTCCTGTCAGAGTTGTTATAGTGACCCGCTAGGTAACAGGTGGTGTTTCCCAGATACCTAACAGCCAAGGCTATCAGCTGTTCTGCTTAAATCTGACCAAACATTTGGTAATTACTTTTTGTTACTTTTACTTGGTACTACTCGATTAAACTCTGCTGTTGTCATCTTTACATTCACTTTTTAGTGCAGAATTCAAAACATTACTGTCATAAAGAAATCTAACTTTCTTTCTCAAACTTCAATGACTGACAGTGCTTCGAGCAAGCTAGAGGCTTTGCGATGAGGTTAAGATGATGTCAGTGTAGCATAAAAGTGTGTGTGTGTGTGTGTGTGTGTGTGTGTGTGTGTGTGTGTGTGTGTGTCATGATCCCCAACAGCAGTAGGTAGAATTGCTTTAGACTTAAGCACCTGGAATATGTAAAGTGGGAGGAAAAGAGAGGAGGAAGGGAGTTATGAAGGGGGAGAGAATGAGAGAGGGAAGGAGGAAGGAGAGGAAAGAGTTATTAACCACAACACATGCCTGACAACCTGCATGTTGAGACAAAACCCACAAGTAATAATACCAGTGTGTGTGTGTGTGTGTGTGTGTGTGTGTGCAGCATGCTGGTCCCATGATGGTTTGTGGGGGTTCTTAAGTTAACTTCAGTTTTGTAGGGATGACAAGCTTCATTGGAACTGAGCCTATAGGCGTGTGTGTGTGTGTGTGTGTGTGTGTGTGTGTGTGTGTGTGTGTGTGTGTGTGTGTCATCCTGCAGCCGCTATAAGATAGAGGAAGGGAAATACATAGACTCTGCATTTCTAAAATGATGGTGGCACTCCCATCTCCTGCTTCATTCCCCTCAATCAGCTCTCTCATGAGATAGCAGCCGTTGGCTAATTTTTATAGCATTTCAACAAGGCTGCTTTTTTTCTGTGTGACTTCTCTTACCTGCAAAAACGTTAGTTTTAGTGGAAAATATTATACTTTATCCCTCCATTATATATATATTAGACAGCAACTAAAGAGCGATTACCAAAAAGCGATTTCACCTCTAAACATCTCACATGGTTTCATTTAAATAGAGGTTCAAGGTCCAAAGAGGTAAAATCATCCAATGTTTCACAGAAAAAAGCAAAGATTAAAGAAAAGTAATTAAAAATAAAGACAAATACTTTTAACAGAACTTTTTTATTTATACCTTATTAATCATCTTACAATTCCTTTTCTATGTCATATATCATTGAACATTTTTAAAATGTTACTTTTTTTTAGCATTTTGTAGTAAAAAGCTGCTTACAAATTATAACTATACATACTATACACAGCATCAACAATTTTATAATGATATATATATAATATAACAGTCACAGTGGCCATTTTACTGCAGAACAAGTACTTTTACTTACATTTAGCTGTCAATACTTCTGTACTTTTTGAATGCAGGACTTTTACTTGTAATGTACTTTTACTTGTTTTTTTATGTTGTGTAAGTAGTACCTTTACTTAAGTGAAGGATCTGAATACTTTTTCCACCACGGCAGAGCCTTACCTATTTCAGTTATTATGTCCTTTACATTAATGCACTCTTTTATTTCCTCTCTGTGTACCTTGTCCTCTCCACCTCCAGCTCCTCTTCATCTTTATGAGTCGTTGAGGCAGAAACAGACAGAGACAGGTGATATCTGATGGGCAGATGGTGATGACTGTTGCTAGTCAAGCAGAATAGATGGGGCTAATTGAACACTGAGTGTGTTGTGTGTGTGTGTGTGTGTGTGTGTGTGTGTGTGTGTGTACCATGTTTAACTACATTTGTGGGGACCAAAATTTGGAAATACAGTATACTTATGGGGTCCTGACAGCTTTGTGGGGACAAAATGCTGGTCCCCATACCGTTAAAGGGCTGTTTGAGGGTTAAGACTTGGTTTTAGGATCAGGGTTAGAATTAGGTTATGGTTAGGGTTAGGGTTAGGGTTAGGGTTAGGCATTTAGATTTGATGGTTAAGGTTAGGGTAAGGGGCTAGGGAATGCATTATGTCAATGACTTGTCCCCATAAAGATAGTGAGACAAGACTGTGTGTGTGTGTGTGTGTGTGTGTGTGTGTGTGTGTGTGTGTGTGTGTGTGTGTGTGTGTGTGTGTGTATGTGGGACAGTTCTGCAAATGGCATTCGTTTTCATGGTAGCAATTAAGTGCTGGGAGGTTTCAGGTCAAGGTTAATTAGCATGCAAAGATGAAAAAGAGTTAGACGTGAAGGGCTGGACGTTTAATCACTGTTTATTCCCCACCGTGACCACTCGTGTGTGTGTGTGTGTGTGTTTGTGTGTGTGTGCGTGTGCGTGTGCGCGTGCCCGTGCGTGAGTGTGTGTCTGTATCAGCTATCCCTACATTAACAATGTGAAAACAGGGTTACATGAGATAAAAGTATATTTGCTCAACAACACTACAAACAACACCTTTAAAACAAATTAATAAGAGCTTCACCAAATTTGTAATTACTTCAGGGCTGTTGTGTTTTTGTTATTTTGTCCACCCCTATTGTCACCCAAGTGTTGCAGCTTCTCTCAATCACATTCTCTTTTTCTTTTCTTTTCCTCTGTGCCCCTGCCAGTGCCACTTTAAACTTTACCAGCTTACTACTTACTGCAGAGGCTTTCTGCTCTGTGTTTCACAGCTCAATGATACAAATTCTGCTGTATATGTGCTTTGTGTCTCTGTGTGTGTGTGTGTGTGTGTGTGTGTGTGTGTGTGTTTGCATTTGCATTGATATGCATTTATGATGTAAGGTGAACAGCCATTAAAAGCAGGGAAGCTGTAAGCACTGCCTTGAGCTGTGACTATTAGTTTGAAAGTTTCCGGTGTTGGCAAAACACAAGGGACAGCAGTGGCAGATGTTAGGGGAGAGAGAAAGAGAGAGAGAGAGAGAGTGTGTGTGTGTGTGTGTGTGTGTGTGTGTGTGTGTGTGTTGAATACTAGTAGCAGGTGGTAAGTTTATTTCACCTCTCTGGCCCAAACCCATGCTCACAAGGGATTTTAAGGCAATCAAAAGCTCAGCTGTTCTTGAGCTTTAAGTACACTTGTGTGTGTGTGTTTGTGAGATGTGCCTATAAGCTCTGGGACCAATTGTCTTTTTACTTGAGCAAGAGGATTTCAAAGAAAAAGATTCACCCTCTATAATTTCTGAATCACAGACATACTGTAAATCTCTCTTC
This sequence comes from Etheostoma perlongum, assembly GCA_026937815.1. Classification (NCBI taxonomy): domain Eukaryota; kingdom Metazoa; phylum Chordata; class Actinopteri; order Perciformes; family Percidae; genus Etheostoma; species Etheostoma perlongum. Next base: position 16,818,265 of record CM049372.1, read on the forward strand.
ATAGAAGGCTATATAATCTCCACAGTTTCTTCAGTGAAGTGACCTTCTCAAAGCAGTACAAAGCAAAGTGTTGCTTAACCTTTTTCCAATTCAAATCCGGAATGAGATCATTCTGCACACTCACCTTTTGACCGAAGCTCAATATAGCTAATTGCTAATCAGCAGTGATGGGAATAACGGCATTATAAATAACGGCGTTACTATTGGCGTTACTTTTTTCAGTAACAAATAATCTAATCGATTACTCTTCCCATCTTAATAACGCCATTACCATTACTACTGAAAAATGTGCCGTGTTACTATAATTGAAGCTATTTTTTTCATCAAACCAACTTGATCTCTGAGCCGGGAGGCAAAGACTTTTTTTCTTCCTTGGTTAGTGGGCCATGCAGGAGACGAGCTCATAATGCTGACAAATGGCTGAGGTTGAGTCAAAATTTCATGGTAAGCTTATCAGAGGTAGAGTTGGGCGGGTGTTCGAAAGCACGCATAGTGCATAAACACAAGTGAGTCAGTCAACAAGAGACAGGTATGGCGTTATGACGTTTTCCTGCTAAAGATTTCCCACCATGGTCAGAAAACACAGGCACTATCACTCTAGAGTGGCTACTCGCTCCGAAGCTAATTTGCACTACAAAGAGTGTATATATTTGTTATTTATTTTTGCTATAGTGCTTAACAAGCATTATTTAATTTTGCCCAGTTGTGGCCTGTTAAGGGGGCAATAAATTCCAAAACATATTTGTATCGATCCACTAGACATAATATCTATGTACATGGTATTTGATTGGGGGCTAGTCTCACTTTGTCCCACAGAAACATTAAAATAGTTTAGATGTGTGTACATTGTTTCTGTTGATATATTGTAGGGAGTGTCCATTTCATTATAATATTCAGATTTATTATAAATAATTGAACATGCACATGTATTTTATGTTCTGTTAAAGAGGGGGGGAGGTGGGGTCAAATTTGAGCATTTAAAAATGTACTTGAAAGTAACGCATTAGTTACTTTCTGAAGTAACTAGTTACTTTTATAATTTGTAACTGACTATCTAATTTAGTTACTTTTTGGAAGAAGTAACTAGTAACTGTAATTAATTAGTTTTTAAACTTGCCCAACACTGCTAATCAGGTCATGTGAAAACCCAGCAGCACCCAGCAAACAATCTGCGGTCTGACACACAGTTTTAGTATCCAAGGGCCTCAGGTTTCTAACTCCAGATGGGCAGGTTTGCTCAGCTCATTGTAAATAAGGGTCTGACAGCTTGGGAAGGACAAAGACGGCCATTACTGAAGTGGCTGTCGGCAAAAGAAAGGATGAGGGGGGAAAAGGAAAGAGATTGTTTGTTATTAAATTCTCTCTTCCTGGGATCAGTGACATAAAGGCTTTTAGTGGCTGCTGGAACCACTCTCCTGCAACACCCCGTCTAATTGGTTAATGACACCTGATGTCATAACATGCCCCTCTCTCACTGTGCCAACGCAATCCTTCATCCCCCTTTTCATGTTGCTTTTGTACACTCTCTTTGAGTTCCTGTCCCACAGTCAGCAACTCACATGCACAAATACACTCATACACTCAACTGATATGGCTGCAAACAAATTTATTTTTATTCATTAATCTGTTGATTTTAAAAGAATTTATGAATTGATTAAATGTCTAAGCATTTTTCCAGAGCCCTAAGGTGAGATCTAAGAATAGTTTGTTACTGTAACCAAAAAACATTTAGTGTTTTTGCTTGATAAAGGATTTAAATTATGCATACATTTTTAATCTTTCAACTATTCAATAAGCCTTACTTACAGCAGACATTTGGACTTGTCATAGTAGAAAAAGCGCAGGAGTCACTAATAACATAACAACATCACATGACAGTGTGAAAGTGATTCAGCACAAACAAATACCAGGACCTTGAAACTGAAGCAGAGTGCTACATATATATGTGAGAAGCCTATTAATTGACTAATTGTTTTAGTACTACACAAAAACCTTCTAGAACCATAAGAGTGGTTACACACATGATGAAAGTTTGAACAAAAAATAAATAAATGCAGACTAGACATTAATTGTGATTACGCAACACAAGCAAAGCAAATTGCTTTTCATGTTTTATAAAAATGAATGGATGCCTGGAAACGTAAAAAGTATTTAAGTGTAGCCTACAATATGTAGCCTATTTATAAATGAGAAAAATTTAAAGTATACATGATGTGCAATTAACAGCTAAACTTGGTCCTTCAACTTTCCACTCCTGTGAGGTGGACTGCCTGTCTGTCAACCCCCATCCTGCCCTTCGGTCTGTCTGTCTGTCTGTCTTTCTATCTGGCCTTCAGTTACCTAAGAACCCCAAACCAAAAATAACAACACACTGTCAGACCTCTCGTTGCTACCTTCTAATATAGCCCATAAACTTAACAGCTCTCCTCACAGCCTGCGCTGCTACTCTACACAGTCCCAAAGTGCAAGCCAAGTCGAGAGCGCTCCGGCAGTGGTTTGTTTGCCGATCTTCTCATAACACTCTTCCATTGTCTCATCATGATTGCGATTCACTCACTCACGAGTGAACTGCAGCTCCTCCCCCAAGTTTGCCTGTGCAAGTGAACGTCTCGTCTCTCAAAAGCTCAGTGAACCTTGTTCAAAATGTGGATTCAAGACTACGGATGGTGCCCATCTCCCCCCTCCTACACCTCTGGGGGACAGCACCAGTGACCCATATGTGGAATGAAGCATCAGAAATACATCTGAACCCCTCAATTGACACACACACACACACACACACACACACACACACACACACACACACACACACACACACACACACACACACACACACACTTCCCTGCATATAGACTCCATTCTCTCCCCAAGGAAAAAACCTAACAGCAGGCTCTACACGTTTTCATCCTGTAGAATGTATTGAGGCAGACATGCATAACTTGCATTCATTCACTCAATTGCACACACACACACACACACGCATGCACGCACAGACAAACAAAAGACTGAACAGGGAGTAATGGGCTTAGTGCAGCAGAGCTTTATGTGTGTAATAATCTTGTCATGATACTGTCCTAATCCTCCTCTAATCTACTACCCTTCTGGAAAGATGAAATTAGGATTACCTTTCTATCTGTCTACATTACACAAGCATCTTCTCTTTCAATGTGTGCCATGAGGTATTGCAGTATTCCCGGGAATGTCAGCTATCGTCATGCTCTCAGTTTTTTTTCTGCTTATCTTAGTGCTTTGCTTTTCCGACTGCTGCTGTGTGTGTGTGTGCATGTGTGTGTGTGTGTGTGTGTGTGTGTGTGTGTGTGTGTGTGTGTGTGTGTGTGTGTGTGTGTGTGTGTGTGTGTGTGTGTGTGTGTGTGTGTGCGCGTGTGTCTGTTCGTGTACATAAACTGTATCATATTTGATTCAGAGAAAAAATCTTTTTCACAATGAAGAGTTTCCTCTCCTGAGACAAGAGGTGACATTTAAAGGTGAGCGATAATGCTGACACACTCACTAACACATTAGCACACACACCTCAGTGAAGCAGATGGCCACTGTGTGTGCTTGTTTACGCCCAGATGATCATTCATATGCACAGTAAAAATTAACATACTAACAAGCTGCTTGCACACATGTGTGTGTGCCTGAGTGTGTCAATTTGTGATTACCACTGTGGTTGTGGGACAGAAGCTGATTCTGTGCGTGCGTGCGTGCATTAATGACATAGGCTCCACTAACCATTACTGGGGCATAAAGAAGCAATCCGCTGTCTCTTAATATATACGTCATCTTTACAATTCCTTCTCCCTAAGGGAGAGGGGTAAGCGGGCATCCACTAAGCGTAGCTCCTATGGCGCCATTTTAATGCACAGCACTCACCCGCCGTTAGCATTCCATTGACTGCCATACATTTTGGCGCCACTTTGGCAGGGAATAACTTTACATCTGAAGTGTTTAAAAACTTAAGTTGTCCATTGTTCATTTCTAAAGAAACACAACAATGTATAAACGTCTCCATTACCTTGTATCTCACATTATGGCGATTGTGTCACAACCAAGCGACTTGCTGTCACATAGTCGACAAATCACCATATTGTCAGGAGTAGCACGCAGACAGTTTCAACTTACATTAGCTGTTTAGGTTTAATTACTAATTTTAACTAGCAGTAACGCCCAGCTATCACCTGTAAAGTGCTTCTAATCCTTCACTGGTCTCCGTCCAGAGCAATGGGATCTGTTGGTCCATTTCTTTAACTGTCTATGGTTTCCACAGGTAGCGTTTTTCAACTGCAACTCCAAGCGGAGTTGTGTCACCACAACATGATGCAGACGGTTTACCAGTTTGTCAACTTTCCTATCAGTTTAAATCTGGCCTAACAAAACTGTTTGGTAAGTTTGGTAATAGTCTAGACACACACTTTGCCTCTAAGTTTGATTCATGTTATATTTCTAGCAATATACCAGTTGTTACAATGCTGACGTTACTGCAATGCTACTACTAAAACTCATATATAAAAACTCACCAGGTATACCAACTGCTTGGACAACTCTCTGCCAAGCTAGCTGTTAGCATTGCTGTAGTCATACAAAGACGCATCATAAATTAGACTATAGGAAAATCACAAACTTTAAATTTTCATGTATAGCATGTGTGTATACACAGCACAATATATTGGAGGCACCTTACCGACTCTGCCCTCTCATTGGCTACCGCTCTGCAACAGTTGACCCGGAATCAACTTTAGGAGAGCAGGGAGAGCGGTGAACATCCATGCATTTTCCCCGCCATCAAGCGGAATTCGCAAAACTCGCTCATATTGCTGTTCTCATAGGGAATGAATTGAATCGCTTCACTCTGCCGTTATTTCAGCTCCCTGTGGAAATCCAGCATAAGGGCAAAAAAGGTAAATAGGGATGGACAGAAAAGACAAGATATAAAGAAACCGGTTAAAAAGATGGAGTAAAGTTCAAGAATTGTTTCAAAATGGAGCAAAGGTTGGAGAAGTTGTAGAGAAGACGGGGAAAAAGATGAGAAAGATAGAGGATTGGTTTAAAAAAGAGACTGTAACGTGATGGTGAAAGAAGATGAGAGGCAGCTAGAAGGGCAGATAAGAGACAGAAAGAAAGGTAGAGGAGAAGATGAAAGAGAGCGAAAGAACCATAGTACACTACTTTGGTAGCTTAAGAAGGCTGCTCAGAATTTTTACGTGCTTGAGGCAGAGCTGGTCTTAAAAGACATTGAAATGAACAAAGCTCAGTGTGTGTACGTGTGTTTGTGTGTTTTTGTGTACTTGCCCTCAAGCTTTTGGCCACTAATGGGCAGCAAAGTCTTTGTTCCTGAGCAACATGGTAGTGGTGCACACACACACACACACACACACACACACACACACACACACACACACACACACACACAATTAGTCACTCTTTGTAAATAACAGCCTGTATTGGAGTTCATGTTTGTGTATCTTTTCATGTATGTGTGTGTATTTTGTATATCAGCTTCTGGTGGTTGATTGCGATTGCTCAAAGTCAGATTGTTGCAGGTCATTGGCTAACAGTTGCCCAGGGAGACAAGTCAGCTGGCCGCAATTGGCGGATGATCCTAATATAGTCTGACAGCCTTGTTAGTGCAACCTGATTGGTCAATTAGTAACATCACTTACTCTGAATTCCCTGGAGAGAGAGAAATGGAAAAAAAGTAGTGATATTAGTTTATTTTACTTTTTCCAAGTTGATTTAACATTGTTTTGCTGCTTCATGTATATGTCACTGTAAATAAAGTGTTTATTGGAAGGAGGAGTGAGGTTGACAGAGATTGGGGTGCAGATGGGAAGAGGTAGGTGGGTGTGTTGTGGAGACAGATCCAATCTTCCCATAAATTATGAATGTGTTCCGGAGGAAAGGATTCAATAAGCAAATGCCACATGGTACTGAGTCAATGAATCCAACTGTGTGTGCGTGTGCGTGTGTGTGTGTGTGTGTGTGTGTCTACATGCTTGTGTGCATGGCATGCTTAATGCAATTTTCATTTGTTGCCTTGACTAACAATGAATGACATGCAATAATAATATGGTATTTTTGGTTTGTGCAGATGTATTTGTGATTTTAAAGTAAAAATAGAAAATTTTTTGTATATGTTTTTGAGTTTATATATTTAAAAACAAGTGCTATCTGTAATAATAATAATGTAATAATAATTTCTGTGTATGATTTACTTCAAAGAATTCTGGTGCATGGTATATCCGGCTTCTACAAGAGGACCTTGTGCAGCATGTTCTTGCAGCAAGAAAAGACAATTGAAAATTGTTTCAAACAAATCTGGAAATTTGTGAAAATCTGTCAAAATCATCACATTGAGCAAAATGTGACTCTCTTTTTCTGCGTGGAATGTTTTTAGTTTATACAAGTAATTTTCATTTGGACAGTGTGTTTGTTACAGAGAGCCTGAACAACGGCTGTGTATAGGTGTATAACAGATCAGATAGAAAATTTTCAATCCATCTCTCCGTTTCTGCTCATCTGTCCCCTCTGTATTATAACCAGAACCTCTTCTTTGGCAGCTGAGATAGAATGACCACTGCTGTGTTCATGTCTGGCAATGCTGCTAGAAATAAAGTTGTGTTGTTTTGAAGGCCAGCCATGAACAACTTAATAAACTTGTTGAGCTTGGTGTCTGCGTCTGTGTCAATAGACTGGCTAATAAAGTTATGTTATAAGGATGGCAGGCAGCCTGCATGGCCTGCTGCTTTTAGAGACATGTCACGCTGTGTGTAAGTTAATAAAGTTATGTGTCCTTTGAATGGGTGTAATGCAGTTGCGGGGGGTGCTGCTGTGTGATGGTAGCATTACAGAAGGCATTTTGATTGTCAGTGCAAATGCCTCTCAGTATGATGACGAAGGCCAGAGCAAACCGAGAGCTTCCTACTTGTTCTGTGCAGGGATTTTGTGGGTCTATACTATCACGTCTTAACATCATGGGCAAACGCAAACACACACTGCAAATAGGAAGGTGAGAACACACGGGCAACATGTGCGCCCACAGATACACACAAACAGGAATGAAGATGTTCGGTATGTGGCTTCCATGTCAGGTGGAGCTGAGAAGGGTTGACACCTCGTCGGAGAGTCTGGGATAGGAGACGGGGAGATCTTATTATGTGACACCAGGCTTTTAATAGACACAGGGGAAGTAGAGATGGATCCAAATGGATCACCTCTGCTCCACAGGGCCCCTCCACCAGTTTGTGAGTGTCTGTGTGGAAATGCCTCTGGGCATGGTACTGTATAGATCCTTTTTTTTCAATCAGCACGTCTTATTGAGGCCAATAGGCTTGAGAATATTGACAATACAACCAGACAGCAATCTTTTCTCTGTCAACACTCCAGGCATTTTTTATGAAAGATTTGGCATTGTATGATTATTATTAGATAGGTGACAGTATAGAGAGGGAGTGAGAAGGCGAGTGACATGCAACAAAGGTCAACCAGTGCTCTGCACCTCAACCCCTACTTACCCCACTCCAGGAAGCTTCTTTTTTTTTACTTTTGAAACTCTTGTAATCTCCAATTTACTAACATACCTTTCTTGTTCTTTTTTTTGCTCATATATTGCTCAGAAACAAATGATTTAAATCCACTTAAAAGAATAAATCTATAAAATGTACAACTAAAATTAAAGAACCATGATTGCTCTTTATTCTTTTAAAAGCTAAGCAGTTCTTAGATTTAATGCTGCCAAGATGGAGGAACAGCCGAGGTTAAGTAATTATTGGATCATGTCCCATAATTGCATTAAGGAGATATGTATGGTAATTTGGATAATACCATGAGCTATATCCCCTTCTTCTTAATAAGAAAGGTCATCCAACTTGACTGTGTCTAACAGCTTGAGTGTGCATGTGCATGCAGAGTTGCATTTTGTGCATGTTCTCATATTCCTTTGTGTTTGCATGATGAATGGATTCTTAAAGAATAAAAACGTCACACAAGCTAAAGCACAATGAATAGGTTGTAGAGGTTTATATGCGGGTGGTTGGCATGTGCACATGCATGCATATATAGATGCCTGAATGCTTATGTGTGTGTATGTGAATGCACTCTGTGCTCAGCGTGAGTGTGTGAATGAGGGTAAATGTGCTCTGCAGGGACGCTGGCCCCTCTATAGGAGATGAATGTGCTGATATGACAGTGATACATGGAGATGTTTACAGTAAACAGAGAAGAGAAAGAAGAAAGAAGAGAAAGAAAGGAAGAGGGAAAATGAAAGAAGGACTCAGCTTGCAGGATGTTTTTACTGAACTGTTTTAAGCACAAGAAAACTGGCAAACAGTTTATCCATCTCTCTGTCTGTCTTTATAGTAAAGCTGTTCTCCATCAGCTCATCACCAGAGGAATGTAGTTATTATGTGAACTGACAAGGCTTGCTGGCATGGTTGGCTCAGGTTCAGCGCTTGTTCAAACAGCCAAAAACACACACACACACACACACACACACACACACCCAAAGATGCATGTGCACATTAAGCCTGCTCATCCCATCCCATTACTGCAGACAATCCCTACAGTGTTTGTAAACTGGTACTCAATGCAGAACAAATCTCAGACCCTTCACACACGCACGCAAGCACTTGCGTACACACACACACACAGACACACACACACACACACACACACACACACACATATATGCAAAGCAAGAAACTCAGTAGTAAACATAACACTACTGAGAAATTAAAGTGTTTCCCTTCAGAAGAATTAAAGAATCCTTAAGATTTCCTTAGTTTACAATAGAGCCCCTGTAGACTCTGTGAACTGTAGCAGTAGTAGAAACTCTATCCTTTTAGGTGAATTGGTTTAACAGCAGCACAGCACTCTGTGCAGCTATGTATACCCAAGCACAAATAGCGTATAATGTGATATTGGCTGGCTTTAGGAGACTTAGCGCTGCTGCTCTTGATTTGTTGCAACTTGGTGGGAAAGATGACTGAGTGGGATAAACCCTTATTGCCTGCCCCGTGTGTGTGTGTGTGTGTGTGTGTGTGTTGGTGTGTTGTGTTGTGTTGTGTGTGTGTGCAAGCTGATGGATGAACTTGCAGTCTGGTAAGCAGGGACATTCCCCTCTCTGTTCACTCTCTGTGCCATGGAAACCAGACGGGAGGGCTATGGTGGCCCACAGGAGCCAAATGAGGCGGTAATAATGCAGCGCTTAACCCCACATTGAAAAATGACTTCATTCTCTCATCAATAGAGCAGTTCCGAACGCCCCGCCACGCTTATACATGTGCACGCACACACACACACACACACACACACACACACACGCACACGCACACAAACACACACATACACAATGTTCGTAATTGAAACGTGCAGTGGGTATTTCCCATGGTTAAGGTATGATACAGTTAACTATTATGCGGTTCAGACACACTCAGATGCACAGCCTCTCATGCATACACAGTATGCTGCACTGCAGAGAAACCAATAAACCAGCGATGTGTACATTTCTCTATTGTCGGTGTGTTTGCGTTAATATTCAGTCAGTGTGATACTTTATGCTTTATGAGGGTTCCTTTAGCTAGCCAAGCAGACACTAATCTCCCTGGGATCCATTAATATTAAACAGAAAAATACAAAATAAGCAACAGAAACTACCAAGTGTGACAGATCTGACTACTCATTCAGCTTGTTGTAAAACTCAAATCATTTTCCAGGCAACTGTTGTTTCCTAATTGCTTCCAAACACTCATTAATTCAAGGTCATTGTAACACATTACCACATGCACATATGCATCATAGAGCTTATTGATCTGACCAGAGGTCCAAGACGTGACCACAACTGCTATTTATGTGTGTGACAGGAAGACAGAGAGAGACCCAAAAGGCTCTTTAAGATGCTCCTTCTTTCTGTGTCCAGTGGCTCTTTGCTCACTTAGTGCTGCTATTGTACGTTTCTCCTCCATTATTGTATTAATGTGTGTGTGTGTGTGTGTGTGTGTGTGTGTGTGTGTGTGTGTGTGTGTGTGTGTGTGTTAAAGAAAGTCAGCGAGAGGTTTGAAATGTACTGTAATGTATAAGCTGAGCCTTGAGGGCAGCTAAGAGCTTTTAGAGAAAGAGCAACAGGGACTGATGACAGAGCGGCAGCCAGGCGTGACTGACTGAGAGACAGACTCAGAAGGACAAGAAAATGAAAAACAGTCGGAAGAAGAAGAGAGACTGAAGACGGGAGAAGAAGAAACAGGACAGTAGAGGTTATAAAGGAAAAAAAGTCTTATTTCTATGGAGTCAATACAGAATAATAAATTCAGCAATCAGGGTTTTCCCTTCCTTGCTGTGTGTGTGTGTGTGTGTGTGTGTGTATTTGTGTGTGTAATAATTGGTGTCTCCTAGGAACCACTTAGCAGCTGTATATTTACCTGAGTAAAACAGGGTGTGTGCGATTTTATCAAAACAAAGTTTGCTTGATAATGTGTTTGACTTTGTTTACGTGTGTGGTTATTCCTGTGTCAGTGTTCATTTGTGTGTGTGTGTGTGTGTGTGTGTGTGTGTGTGTGTGTGTGTGTCTGTGTGTGCGTTGGTGCATGCTTGCCCTTGGGCAGCCTCTTGATACAGTCTCCTCTGTAAGGGGCACAAATTGAAAGCCTTTTGAAATGATAACCTAGAGTTATGAATAGTTGTATACACTTGAGAGGGGGAGAGTGAGAGCGAAAGACATGGAAAGAAAGGAAGAAAAGGGAGAGAGATGAAAGAGGGACAGAGAGATTTAATGGGTGATGAGCAGAGTAAAAAGGAACAGTGTAATTCAATAAAAAACGAAATGTGCATGGGGAATAAAGTCATTATTGGAGGTGAGAAATCAGTCCTTTATTTCCTCACAAGTGAATTGTTTTTTTATTCACAGCTCTGTCTTCTCTCCTTTATCAGTAAAAAGAGAAATTGAGGGAGAGAAAAAAAAATTAAATTAAAAAAGATAAAAGGTTATTGGGGAGCATGTTTGCATGTGTTTGTGTGAGAGGCTGAGAAAGGCCGACAAAAGAGGACAAAGTGTGCGAGATGTGAAAGAGAGGTTAAATTGTGAGGCAATGTCTTGTTAACCCATGTGGTGGGTGACAATAGCTCAGTAGGACCCCCTGCACTCCCAGGCCTGTCTCAAGTGCTGCCTGTCAGTATTTAGAGTGCTCTCTTTCTAGTCAGGCAGCCTGCTCCAGCGCCTCACTATGGCCCCAACTGGGGCCTCCTAAGACCCCTGCGGTAAATAGCAACAATGTCACAACGCCAACCTCTCTAGCCTGCTACCACCAGCACTACTGCGACTGGCACACTGAATATATCCAATGTGGTTAAAGTTGCGCCATTTTCCTTGTGTGTGGGCTGTGCTGTGTTTATGTGGTTTGTGAGTTTAAGTAATTTCTGTGTTTCACGTCCTGCAGACACCTGTCAATCAAGCAGTCAATTAGCCAGTGTGGGAGGTGCCTATGCATTGCATTCCCAGTTGGTGCAGTTGAAGTTTTTGTAGGTCAAAAATAGCCACATGATTTTAACGACTGTGTGGTTTGTCAGTGCAGTCAGACGTCAATATTCTGTAAATAGGCTAACATTCGACGAAGTCTAGCCTGTGCATATTAGCCAGTTTCACCAAGTTGTGAACCGGGCAAACCTGCAGGTCACTCATGTTATGACTAGTTAAGCTAACCGGGCTCATTAAGCAACAAAAAACACTGCAACTAATGGCTATGTGTTGCAGTTAATGTGAGGATGAGACTAACTAGCCCGGTTGAGGACAACTCTGTGTCAAACTCACCAATGAAATAGTTTTGTTTGCGTCTGAAGACGGGCCTGCTGACTCGATGATGCGTCTTGAGCAACCTCCATTCAGGCATTGCAGCATCCTTTGTCGAGATGGCCAGCACACAACGGCGCTGCTCCAGCCTCTCTTCGCGAGTCTGTGCTCCGTCTTATAGTTCAGGTTTTAAAACGTGTATTTACAAATGTTTTGTTGTGGGAAAACTAAAATAGTCTTTCAGTGTCTTTATCTTCATTCAGGAAACAGTCTTACCCTTGGTGTGTTTATCCAATAGTTTTCCATGTGGCAGCGTGCACATAATATTCCATCTTTTGCCCTTATTTCCATGTGTTGTCCCTGGCCTGTTAAAAATCAAAATCAAAATCAAATCAAAAGGACAGAAAGACAGCTGTGTGTGCGTGTGCATGCATGTGTGCATGTGTGCGTGCATGCGTGTGGGTGCATGCGCATGTTTGGTTGTATTTTATTGCTCTGCTTAATGAAAGAAAGCATGTGCCCCCTCTATGGTATTCAACGATAGATGGTGGGAGGACAGAGGAAGGTAGGAAAGAAGGAAGGAAGGAAGGAAGGGAACAGTGGAAGAGAATAGATTGGGAAAGAGAAGTGGTGGGAGAGAGGACTTATAGAAAGGAAAGGAGAAAGAGGCTAAGGGTGATGGAAGGGGAAAAAGAGACAAGACAATAGAAGTGACTATATATGAAGACAAAAGAGAAGCAGATAAAAGGCCAGTGGGATGAAGGAAAAGAGAGAGTGGAGAATGTGAGAGGAGGGGAAAAAGAGAGACAGTTAGAAAGAAGGAAAGTACGAAGCAGGAAAGATTGTTAGGAGATGAGGAGGAAGGGAAGAGATGAGAAGAAAGGGAAAGAGAGTGGGAAGGAAAATAGAGAATGTGGGTAGACAAGGGAATGTAGAGATGCAGTGAAAAAGAAGGAAAATTGGGAACAGGAAAGCGAAGAGCAGGAAGGAAATGGCACTGAATGGAAAGAAGGAGAAGTTTAGAAAAACAGTAAGTCGTACGGGTTTGTAGAAGGAAAGAAAAGTTACAGGAAGGAAAGAAAAGGAATAAAGGAAGTAGAAAATGAAGCAAGTGGGGAAGGAAAGGAGAAAGGAAAGAGAAAAGTGGGATGGAAAGAAGGAGGAATGGGATTGACAAGTATGGGGGAGAAGGAAAAAAGTGTGTGTGTTTGTGTGTGTGTGAGTGGTGAGAGGTCTATGTCTGTCTTCACCAGGATTAAGCTTCAGCGTTATTACAGCCTCATTACATCAGTCCACTTCTTCCATTACACACACACACACACACACACACACACACACACACACATACACATTGAATGCTGTGTTGCTGGTGCACACTTGCATACACACACGCACTCAAACACAAATACATATGCATTTTGAAACAGTCACATTGTCAATCAATCTCTTAGAGTTCAGGGTTGCAGTCTGGTATACTAGTCATGTTAATCAGTGTGTGTGTGTGTGTGTGTGATTTAAGTAATGCTATCTGTAGTGTTGGTGTTGGTGCTGTTGCTCTCACATGTCCCCTCTGCAGGAATGTAGCCTGTTTAAAGTCACTCATCAAGCTCTGACCTGCACATATTCTCTATATTTGGGACATAAACCTCATCGTGGACATTGTAGCACAGTGGGTCATATTTTCGACTGAACTGCTTGTGTTATGCTGCGGTTAGTAGATGGAATAGTGGCATCACTCAGGTCTGAACTCAGCTGCCGCCTGCAATGTCTGAACTCGTCCAGTGGAAATTTAACGTGCTGCGCTAAATTAGCCCTGGCTGGTAGGGATTGTGTGATCAAACACTTTGAAGACTGGCTGGTTGGGTTTAGTAAGAGAAAGCATTTCGCATCAGAAAAATATTACAAAAAACAAAAGCTAGATATGAAAAATAAATTTCCAGACACATAATATAAGAACATTCCAATACAAATAAAAGTATTATCAGCAACTTGTAACATGTAAATTATTCTTATGGCTATTGTTAATGTTTTAAATAAAAAAAATAAAAACATTACTGTTGCAGATGATCATTTTACCTATGTTATATATTGTTGGGTAATTTAATCCATACAAATGGATCATATTAAATAATCTAAAGTTTTGTATGTCAAAACTAAATTTGTGGGCTTTAACTTTAGCTGTCAGATAAATTTAGTGGAGTAAAAAGTATAATACAATATAATCCCGTCCCGTGTTGCAGAGTGGAAGTGTAAAGTATACGGTATGATTAATATACATAAGTGGCTGGAGAGTTTTCTTCATTTAATACAGTAAGTATCGATGGCAGAGCGATGACATGTGACAAAGGTTGCCATCTGGAGTTGTTCGATTTAACCCAATTAATAGGTTGTCACAAAAATGTGACATATGCAAAAAATAAGGTTTCTTTTGATAAACATACAATCACTGAGAATCATTCCCTTTAAATCATCAATCACCAATACTGATGTTTTTAATGGTTGACTTTTATGTGTGCTCATATGTATGTGTTTGTGTGCACATGCACATTTGCGTATGTATGTATGCATGTGTGTGTGTGTTGTCTGGCTGGTGTCCAGGAGACTTAAAGGAGAATTCTCGCCAATTTTGATGTTAATCTTGATATCTATAAATATGCGAGTACTTTCGATTGAAAAAAAACCTGACCTGAATCGGTGCAAGCAACACTGAGTAGCTGCAGCTACGTGTACACGCTAAAATGGCAGTTAATGGGGCAAGTTTAAGAGGGCCTTTGTGCCTCTTAACAGTTTAGGTAATTCCATGTAGTTACATAGTTACTGATATGGTCATAAATTACTACAGTGCTCAATTACCTATTTTTGAGGGAAAAATAAACTACAATAAACTATTTGTCACCACGAAGGCAGGACACCCACCACACCACCGGGCGCTCGTGGGATTGTTGCCGGCTGTAGAAGGCGAGGAAGGCGAGGAAGGCTGGGACAAAGGCTGCCTGCTTGGCTAAGGGAACTAGCACACAGATCAACACTGCCAAGCCTCCTACTCACCAACACCAGATTGATCACACGCAAAATGGATAAGCTACAAAATCACACGGAACGGTTGCATTAAGACTTTCACAAAAGCCTGGCTGAACACATTTATCACTAGCTAACAGCTAATAACGGCACTGAAGGCTAGCTGTTGCCTCACGCTGTCTTCTGGAAATTCAGTTGTAGCAGGAAAAGGTAGCTAAACAGTAGTGTGCAGATCGTGTATGTGAAAAGTGAAGAGTGGAGTTGAGTTGTTCACAGAGTTGTTCACAAAGCAAGAAGCTTGGAGTAACGTAACTAGGAGAATATAGCAGATATACACACAGAAGAGCCTTTTGAGTTTGATGGTCGTCTTTATTTATTCAACTCAGAGAATACAGACGAAGAACTCGCCTCACGCGATCACACACAAAATGGATGAGCTACAAATACACACAGAACTGCTGCGTTACGATTTTCACAAAAGCCTGGCTGAACACACTTATCAATAACGGCTAACAGCTGGCAGCTAACAGCTAGCTCTAGCAGCTAACCAGGCAAGAAGCTACCCACCGACAAGATCAAGTCAGGGTAGGTGAATTAAAACAATGTCTGACTTAAAAACCCATCTTGATGTTACGTAAGGGCCCTGTTCATGTTGTACAGACATATTAATTAATTGTGTGTCTGTTAAGTGGCACAAAGGCAAAACTTGCACCATTAACTGCGATTTTAGCTTAGTGGAAGCTTGTACATGTAGCTGCAGCTATTCAGTGTTGCCTGCACCGATTCAAGTCAGGGTTTTTTCAATCGAAAGTACTTACATATTTATAGCAATCAAGATTAACATAAAATTGGCCGGAATTCACCTTTAATGGCCAACACCATGTTTGCTTTCATGGCCCGTCTTTCCAACCCGCTGCTCACAGGAATGTAGAATAGACATTAGTCAGTTTGCTCACTTCAACACATATGGGGTTTAAGTAAAATGCAACGCAAACACACAAAAAGCCCCAACAACCAATCAAGAACGCGTACAAGTAGTCCACAATATGCATGACTTCTCATATTCATGGTTGGCCATGTGGAAATGAATTTCAGCTTTTGTTTGGAAGTGTTTGCTATCCTTTTTTTTAACTTCCCCTCTCTTACCCTCTCTAACCCTCTTGCTCTTTGTCTTTTTGCTATCATTGTCAGATATTGTATTTATTTTGACACAGCCCAATACACATAAATTGTTCTAAGGGCATGGTGTCTTTGCCAGTAAGTGCCACATTTTAGCGCCAGTGTTGCATGTGTGTGTGTGTGTGTGCAGAGCAGACAGTGGACAGATGGTGCAGGACAGCTGGTCCAGAGTGACAAGTGTGTGTGACCCGAGCCTCTACGGTGGTGAAAGAAAGAAAGACAACATTGACGGAGAGAAACTATTTGAAGAGGAATATTTCAGCTAGCCTGTGATTGCCAGGAGCTGGCAAACAGAAGGGTTGGGGAGGTGGGGGGGGGGGTGGCTGAAGACATCTTGAATAGATTTGGAGCAAAAGAGAGGGAGGAGGAGGTGGAGTAGTGATAAAAGGAAAGCAGAAACTATGCCTTTCTGCCAATTTGTTACTTTTTTATCTGAATAGTGCTTGGATTTCTTTTTGATGGCCACAAATGTTGTTCTTCCATCTTTTTGTCCTTGCCTTTGGCCCCGTCCCCTCCATCTTCCTCTCCTCCCCCCGATCTCTCTTTCTCTCTCTCTCTCTCTCTCTCTCATTCTCTCTCTCTGGTCTAAAAGCATTGTGCAGGTGTTGGGTCAGATACTGTAAACTGTCGCAGCGTCATCGCCCTCCAAGTGCCGAGCGGCTAACTGACTAAACAGCTCTGAGCAGACGATTGACAAGAGGTTCATTATCACACTGAGTTCAAGTGAGAGGCCTCAGGGGAGGAAACACTTTCTGTCTCTAACATACACAGTCACACACACACACACACACAAATGAACACTGACACAGGAATAACCACTCACTGTTGCATGCTTCCACTCCCTCAGAAAGTTGTGTCAAAACAAAAAAGCCCATAACTGGTATGTGGTGTGTTTATTGACCTGAATATAACATAACATGGTAACACTAACATAATGTACAGTACAGTCCCACACACTGTTGAAGGTTAACTAAACATCCAGTTTTAAGCAGCTCAACACAAAATTGGATTCAATGCAATTTATTTCAAGCAGACCCTTGCCCTCTACAATGTTAATCAGCCTGCAAGCTGTGGCCACCCATTTAGCTGTTACTGTTCAAAGTTTGTTGCTTGTAGAGTTGTCCAGGCGTCTTCGTTGCAAACTATCCAATGGCGCCTGCCTTTGGCGAGGTGGAGGAGGGTTCTTTGCATCAGCCGTATGCTTGGTCAGCAAGTGGTATTTGAGCAGGCTGTCAAGCGGGGGAGCGGAGTTCATGTCCCGGGAAAAACACAAGACTTTCACCCAGGAAACCCGTGTCATGTCCCAGTATTAGTAATAGTAGTAGTAGCTAGTAAGTAGTAGTAAGTAGTACTTTATTAGTAATGTAGAAGTAGCTAAATTTAACTATAAAGACTGCTAAAGTTAACTTTCACGTGACCGGCCGGCGGTCCTGTTCCTGATGGTAGCTCTATTCACATCGACAGTACATCCAAATTACTTTAGTCTTGTCGAGAGAACCATCTAGAACCAACTGAACTTTCCATTCAACCCTTTTCTTAATTAATTTATGGTCAAGGAGGGTTATTTCTCCTAGCCATCCCGAACGTAACTGCTGCATTACTTCCTGATTTCCAAACTACGAAGCGGTCAGAGGCCTAATTTACAGAACTTGCACGCAATTAAAAAAATATTGTGGTGTTAAAGGAATTTACGTTCACTTGTTATTATTGACTTAATTTATAAATTAGAGCTGTCAAAATACGCATGTATGTCTGTATGTCTGTCTCTCTGTTAGTCACTCCATATGTCTGTCTGTCTGTCTGTCTGTCTATCTGTCTGTCTGTGCATCCATGCGTGTATGCATGAGAAAGCCTTGCCAGCATGTCACTCCAAGCTGCTGGGTAAACACAGGGAAGGAAAGATAAAACCGCACACAGTGCTGAATTAAGAAGTCTGTGTGTGTGTGTGTTGCCTGTCTTGTCATGGTTTGTAAACTGTGAATAATGACATCAGGGTGAGTAAGTCATCGCCACTGCAGTCCTCTGCTGCTGACACACACTCACACACACACTCACACACACACACACACACACACACACACACGCTTCTTTCCACTGATACACTACATAAACCCTCATTCCTGATGTACAAACACACTCTCCCTGACCATAAACTGTCTACGCTGTCAATCATACTGGAAATGTTATTCTTAGGAAAAGAAACTGACCTCTAAATTTCCTATTTGTTAAATTGTTTATGAGCTGTTTTTTAATTTGATGTTAATGTTTGGTGTTTGTTTACCTGATCGGTCCGCACGAAACAGCAGATGGGCTTTTCATTAATTTGATTTAACAGCACAAATCAGAATTACATAATGCACAGTACAGGAAAGGTTGGCTCTACTTACATGTTTTACTTTTTCATCTGCCACTTCTAGTCATCTTGACAGATTAATACAAAGAATGAATGATTGATGGATGAAAAGAGTGATACAGTGATTAAGTGATCAGGGGAATAGTGCAGCAATTGATGGATGAAGCAAATTGTAAGGGGAAAACATAGATGGAATAGCTAAGAAATGAAAATGACAAAGGATCGTTGGGGGCCAGATTGACACATTATCCTGTAATGAGAGGTTGTTTTTTTGTAAGACGTCGGGGCTTTTAAATGGCAAGAAGGCAGACAAGAAGGGAGGTGGCTGCTTCAGCTTATTGGGTCATGGAGTTTGTGGCAGATCAGGTCAAAGACGTGGGTGAAAAACTTTCTGACCTGGCAAGGGATATGCAAACTGACACACACACACACACATACACAGATGCAGATGCACAAACCCACACGAATAGACCCAGACATGCACCCATGTGCTGTCACTTTCTATTTATCTTTTCTATTTATTATTGTATGGCAATGTAAGAGGCAAACAGGAAAAGGATATGATGTCACTGACCAAGATTTTTGTGGTAACTGAGTGGTCTGGCAACATGGCCAGCGGTGGTCATTTTAGCTGTGGTGTGTGTGTCTATGTCTACATCTTGTGTGTGTTTTGGACACTGTTCCAGGCAAAGACTGCAATAAATTTGGTCATAGTGCTGAGCTGGTTTTAAAATTCACACACAGAGACAAACACACACTGTGGATGCTTTTAAACGTGGCCTTAAAACCCACCTTTCTAGGAGAGCTTTTGATTGAACCCTTGCCCTTTTCCTTATTGTTTTTGCTTATTTAATTTTTATTTCCTGCTCCCCATGTGTTTTTATTTTTTAGCACTTACCTGTTTTATCATGTAGCACTTTGGGATTTGCGTAAATATAAAGTACATTACAAATTAAATGTATTATTATTATTACACAGTCTATCTGTCATAGGCAGTGTGTAGGTATTAGAGCTGGCGTTATTGACTCGTAGAGACGGAGACAGCAGCAAGTGAACACACTGCTATCGGAATACGATTAATACTGTCTGGCTGATGGATTAGACTCATTACACAGGGAGCAGGGCAAATGAGGGTGGTGATGATGTGAGAGAGAGAGAAAGGGAGAGAGGAGAGGGAAAGGTTGCCAAAGAAAAAAAGGGGGGGGGAAGGATTGAAGACAAGAGGTTTGAGTGAGAGAAATGCAAGGAAGGAAGTGGACTATAAGAAATCAATGCAGGGAAGAGAGAAATCTAAGATATGACATTCAAATTCTTTGATTACATTCATACAAATCCTATGTGCTATATGCCTACAGAGTTTGAGAAAGATAGAATCTTTAGAAATCAATCATACTTTCTTTTGTTTGAATCCTCTGCACTGAGATAAAGCCAAAAAGCTTCTAGAAAAAGGAGGACATTAAACTCCAAATTGACCAGCAGAGGGCGCTCAAATAGCAAAATGATAAATTAATTAAAGTTGATCACAGATCTGCTAATTGTTTTCTCTTTTTAGACTTTACCGATTCATTTTCTGTTTACCAACTTATCACTGCAGCTCGACCTTTGATTGGGTTAGAGATATCAAATTTGAGATGGAAAGCTAATTTAATCTATATTACTTGATGTCTTCACTATTACTTTATAGCTACGCTCACTAGCATTAGCACAACAATAATTGCCCCTTACTTGGTGAATAGGTACTTGTTAGCAACTGTGTGAGCGAGGATTTATGCAACAATGACAAGTAAAGATCATGCAAACAACACTTTTGTACGAAATTTGCTAAGTAAATATTTCTAAAGCCACAAAAAGTGTTAGGGAAACCCTTTTAGTCCTATGTTGTTTTAATTGCTAGTTTGGACAATCTACTGTAAAAGTAAGGTTTAGATATATAATCCAGGCCGTGTGGGTTCACACCTCGATGTAGCGTCCGCAGGTTCAACTCCAACCTGTGGCCTCATTGCTCTATGTCATCCACAACCCATCCACAAGGCCTAAAATGCTACCAAAAAAAAAACGGAAAAAAAGATGTGTAATACTTCTCTAGCAATTTAAAACACTGCTAGCAGAGGTTGCTGATCTTCTTCAAGCTTTTGTTCACTCAAATATACGTAGATATGATGACACACAGTTACTCTCATTCCTTCTTGGGTTTTTAGTCTCACGATGAAGGGGTATGCTTCATTATCACCAAAACCACCTTAATGGCCAATTTCATACTGAGCAGGTCTGCATGAGACAAAGAAAGAGGGCTACCTAGTTCTAGAGATATTCCGATACTGATACCAAGATCAGTATC
This sequence comes from Etheostoma perlongum, assembly GCA_026937815.1. NCBI lineage: Eukaryota > Metazoa > Chordata > Actinopteri > Perciformes > Percidae > Etheostoma > Etheostoma perlongum. The sequence goes on from CM049372.1 coordinate 16,838,932, forward strand.
GTCTGCCTATACTGCCTAAAACGCTGGTATCGGTATTCGGGATTAGGAAGTACTGGAGTTTATGCACCAATCTGATACCACGTAATAAAGCCCTAAAGAAAATCTACGTTAAAGTAGTTTATTTATATTCTTTTTCCGTTATAACTGACTGTCAAACTGGATAATAAAAGAAAGTTCTGTGGCGTTCATTGTTTGTGTTTGTTCATGTTTCACAAAGAGTTTAATCTGAGCCAGACTGACAACAAACATATAAATCCTATCACATCCATACAGGGATAGTAGTATACAGTTGTTGAAATATAATAAAATAAATGACACACTGGTATCAGAATCGGTATCGGGAAGCAAAAAATGGTATTGGACCATCTCTACCTAGTTCATGCAATTCGTGTGTGTCACTTCAAGCTACAAGAGAATCAGTATTTTTCACACACAATGGGCAGAGCCAGCAACAGTGTGTATGTGTGAAATAGAAATGTTTCCTACAATGCTTCATACAATTACATGCTTCACTTGCGAATGTAAATGAAGTCAGAAGAGCAGTGTTTTCTAACATGTGAGTAGGAGAGGATAGGTGCACAGTATTATAAGATGTTCTATTGAGGCATCTTTAAATCTAAATATCAGCATCATATGTTTAGAGTGAACCATGTCACCATTACAAAGTGCTTCTCAGCAGTTACTGCAAACCACTGTCCATTTCTCTACTGTATGTGCATGTGTGCATGCGTGTGTGCGTGCGTGCGTGCAACAGATGTATTCCTCACTGGCTATAATTACACATGTAAACATTTCTGATGATGTCATGGTCTCAGAGCGCTGACTAATCTGTTCCTGGGCTGGAAAGCGACTTAATCAGTCTGGTTTTACACATCCCTTTACACACATGCATGTACACACACACACACACACACACACACACACACACACACACACACACACACAGTTATACAGTTTCTGAACCTCTTTTGTACGTGCCCTGCTGCAACAAGATTCTTCCCAGATCCAGCAAACTGAGAATTCACGTGGATCTATATATGTACATACATACCATAAATGATCTTTATTTTTTTCAGTTTTGTTTTATTAGTTCATTTTTCTAGATAGATGTGATAGAAATGTCTGTTGAGTATGCCGTTTCCTCAGCAACAAGACGCATGTGTTACAAGTTTGGCTAGAGGCTCACAGCTGGCTTTGTTAAGATCTCACTACAAAACGATTGGTAGCTGAATGGAAAAAGCAGGAGCTATTTATGTAGGAAATCAGTAGGCAGAATGTAGCATTTTTACCAAGCAATCATCTTGGCTTCCCAGTCTGTTTTTAGAGAATAAATGAAGAATTATTGCAAAATAAAACTCAAGCAAAGCAGCAAGAAGAAAATAACACAGACGGTTGCCACCATGTTAAGAGCTTTTGTAAACTGAGCACTTGTAATGTTATAACATTGTGGAGGCAACACACACACACACACACATACACACACTTTCTCTGGCAGATTGCCATCCCAGTAGCCAGACAGGCACAGTCACACACACACATATGGGGACATCGCTCTGCCAAGTCAAAATGTCCCCTAGGTGTCCACCCTACTCCAGTAACCATAGCAACACTCTCACCTGGCATTTAAAGTATGTGTGTTAGGCGTGATGAGGAATAAAGAAAACAGACAATGAGATGGGAAGAGAAGGGAGAGGGAGGATGATTGCAGATCTGTCATTCATGAGCAAAGTCAATATTAGTTTAGAAGAGAGCGACTGAAAGATTATGTGTGTGTGTGTGTGTGTGTGTGTAGGAGGGTATGGGTGATTCTGCATAATAACTTGGTCTTTTGAAAGAACAATTATCATTTTCTATCATATTGTGCACACTTAGTCTTACAAGTCTGCCACACAAGATTTCTAGGATAAAACCATCACACTCACATTCCTCCACATTCCCAGGTGCCAGTCCTGCCCCAGTGTGTTCAGTAATCCTCTGCATTGTCTTCAGCAAGCCTCCTCTCCTCCTTCTCCTTTCTCAACCCTCATCCCTTCTCTTTTCTTTGGGAGTCTTTCTCCTCCTAATTGCTCACAGAAGTGTGGTCTTTGGGGGTCCACTTCATAGTATTGCTGCCTGAATTAGCTGAAGGATAAACGCATACACACACACACACACACACACACACACACACACACACACACACACACACACACACACACACACACACACACACACACACACACACACACACACACACAAACACTGTCTCATTTCATTCATTTCATTGTCTTTCTCCATGACCATCCCATCCTAAACAACCCTCTACTAAAACTCTCTTGTGAAGTATCCATCTTATCTTCTGCGCTCATATTTTCCCACAGTGTCCATCTCTCCCTTACTTTCTTTTCCTTTTTCCCATTTTGACTCTTTCCAGCTCCCTCTTTGCCCATTCACACATTCTTATACTTAATAGGATTAAGGTCTCCAAAAGGGATTTTAACAAGATGATTAGTTTACTGTTCTGCCAACTCTGGCCCATACCCTGCCACACACACACACACACGCAGACACACACACACACACACACACACACACACACACACACACACACACACATATAGATCCACGTGAATTCTCAGTTTGCTGGATCTGGGAAGAATCTTGTGGCAGTAGGGCACGTACAAAAGAGGTTCAGAAACTGTATAACTCTGTGTGTGTGTGTGTGTGTGTGTGTGTGTGTGTGTGTGTGTGTGTGTGTGTATGTGCGTGTGTGTCTAGTGGGAGAGAGAAAGAGCAGGGAGGAGGCGAAGGATGAGGGGTGCATGTGTGAGAATTGAGTGCTGCTCTTTCATGCCCAGGTCTTCTTAGCCACGCAGGGCGTCAAAAGCCCCTCTCATTCTGAAAAGACTCTTTAGAAAAGCAGCACTAAGCTCTTAACACTGGAGACCTGACTCTATCACGCACACACACATGCACACGCACACACACAAACACACATCCTGGGCCACCAAAGGTGAGAATAACAGACAGAGGAAGGTCAGTAGATTTAGAAAAAGACCACGTCCACACGATTCGGACTCAATCTGATCAGCTCAAACGATGAGCGTTCATACCTTTGTTTGGTAGGACATTTTCTTTCTCCAAAGTAAAACACCAAAGCAATATGAAAATTGCTAAATTTCTTCCTTTTTTGGTCAGCAAACAACCTTATTGTGAACAGCCAACATCTGCTAGAGTCACAGCCCCATTTCTCCGTCTCAGCTGGTTACATCTTTGTTCTGCGTGCTTCTATGATGAGTTTTTTTTAAAGTTGTTTTCATTTACATATTTTTTCTGTTGCTGTTATCAGATAGCTAAACAATAATTAAAAAATATTTTTTGCTCATAAATGCTACCTGTTTACCATGGCAAGTTGTCAATCAAATCACAATTTTGTGATTCTGAACTTGACAATATAAACATAAATACAGTTTAATGCCAACACCTGTATTGTGTGATCAGCTATACTGACATTTAAAACAAGTGATCACAGAGTGGGTTACAGTTAGAGCTAGGCAATATATCATTAGTATATCGATATCATGATCCAAGACTAGACATTGTCTTAGATGTTGGATATGGCACAAGTGTTGTCTTTTCCTGGTATTAAAGGCTGCATTACAGTAAAGTTATGTCATGTTATGAACTTACCAGACTGTTACTGTTCTATTATTTGCCTTTACCCACTTAGTCGTTATATCCACATTACTGATGATTATTTATCAAATATCTCATTGTGTAAATATTTTGTAAAAGCACCAATAGTCAACACTACAATATCGCTGCAATATCAATATCGAGGTATTTGTCCATTGATTGATTGATTTCCTGTTTTTATTTTTTTTATTTTATTTTTATTTATTTTTTTATTTTTTGTTATTTCTGACATTCATGCCGATAAAGCAATATGAATTGAATTGAGAGAGAGAGAGAGAGAGAGAGAGAAGGTGTGTGTTTCTGTGTGTGTGTGTGTATGTGTGTGTGTGTGTGGGGGGCTTGGTGGTTGGGTGGTAAGGGTGTGGGTGGGTGGATGTGTGTGTGTGTGTTTCAGAAGGTTCTTAACTTAGCAGCATGATATAGTTCCTTTGTGAATTTAATACGTCCGGCTCATACAGACAAAAGTGCATGCACACACATTCACACTTGCACACATGCACTGGGCTCAGCAGGAGCCTCTTTTAATGAAGGTAACCTTCCCGTTAAGGCACAGGGGCAAAGGTGAGGGGTTAAACTTTGGGGAAGTCGAAAAACAAGACCAATTTCAGAGAAAGGGAAGAGAGAGAGAAAAGAGTATGACATGGGAGAGGTCGGTGGAGAGAAAGCTAGAGAAGGATATTGGGAGAAAGAGAGGGAAAGTGGTGGGTGGGACATCTACCAAACCATTTAACTAAAGATTGAATTGAATCAGGTGCCTTGGCTCAAAACCTAGGAAATAAATCCACTCCTAAGTCTCTAAGAAGTCAATTTCCTCGTAGGGGGAAAACTATTCACCCTCTCTCTCTCTCTCTCTCTCTCTCTCTCTCTCTCTCTCTCTCTCTCTCTCTCTCTCTCTCTCTGTAATGGTGATGAATAGGGTTGAGAGTGGCCTCCTGCACTTCCCCACACTAGCCCAACCTGCCAATCATCTATGCATGCATGTACTGTACTATGTGTGTACGTGTGTGCTGTCTCTCTCTTTTTGTAGATCACAGGGACAGATGTAAAACATCAATGTCCAATCATCTCAGTGCATGAGAAGATACATGAATAGATTACATGCATGCAAACTTTCATACTGTACACCAGTATGTACCACTTTTTGTTCAATGAAACCCAAACTGACACAAATTAGTAAACCAACCTCTACATTGATAGTGTGTTGTACGTTTCCAGGTGAACATGTTATATATGTGTGGAAACATACTCTGGCCAACATTAACGTTAGTGTAAACTAACGTTAACTGCATGCTGTCATTTACACTTAAGTCTGTGTGCAGCCTAACACATAGACATACAAACTGCCAAGCTGTCATCTCCTCATATGACACATCAACACGTTTTTACGCATTTCTACATCCGATAGGCAGATGAAGTAGGTGCGTAATGCAGGTTACATACTCTGCTGTGTGTGCATCTGTGTCGGTGTGTGTTTGCGTAGGGTTAAGGATTACTTTAGAGTGTTTATTTGGTTTTAGCGTTGCAGCAGGGCTGTTTGTGAACATCTTGCAACTTGGCTTGGAATGAGAAACAAATTTCCAAGAGGAAAAGTACACTCGCTCATGTAATTTACGCAGGCTTCCTTGCCAGTTTCTAGTCAGTTTCAACATCTTAAACCTTTTCCTGCAGATGACATGATCAGTGGGTGTAGATGCATAACAATTGTCCTTCTTTCATCAATGCAAACATCTGTCTCCTTTGCTAATAAGCTACAGTTACCAGAGAAAGTTTGTTTACATTGCCCGCTGCTGTCTCAGCTAACAAACATACACCAGTCCTTTGTCCAACAAGAGAGGTGCTGACTTTTACCTCTGATTGCAATAAATTGACTTGTTTTGTCAAAGAACAAAAATTAAACCACTCAACGTTCTCCATCTTTCACACACCCTCTCTGTCATTTTTCTTTATTATTGGCAACAAAAAACAAATTATACTTCTGTATTAGATATGGAAGTAGCAGGTGGAAACACAGCAGATAGATGATACCTGCAGTTCTGATTATACGATCACATGCAAAAATGTGAGGAATGTGGCTGGGCATTAGCTGTTAGCTGATTAGCATGGTGGAGGTCACGCTGCCACAGTTGGGGTCAAGAGCTGGAGGGTCAGTGGTGAAAGGTCAAATAGTCTGTCTGGAACGCGGGTCTGTACTGGCGGCGGACGACACACGCACACCGAGTCAAGCAGTCTGGGAAACTATTAAGATGTCTAAGTGTCCTGTTTCCAGTGATGTTGAGATGTTTCTCTGATCATGAGATAACATTAGTGCTGTCAAACAATTAAAATAATTAATCGCATTAATTGACATAGTTAACTCGCAGTTAATTGCAATTAATCACAATTTTTTATCGATTCTAAATGTCCCTTGATTTCTTTTTGTCTCATTATTTTTATTTTAATGCTTTTATCAACATGTAAAAATGAATAGGCTTGCTTTGTGGAAATGTTTTTTTTAATTGAAAACAACATTGTAGCATTACAACTTGGAGCATATAATCTCTCTCACAATGTAACACTATCCATCAATAAAAGGGTGAAAAAAACACTTTCAGCTGTGTTCTTGGTCATCAAGTGGTATTTCAGACTGGACGTGCTGCGATGATAGCTCAGTTCACACCGACACACACATCACTTTGGTCTCGTCAATGGAACCTTTTGGCAACTTTTAAAAAGTAAAAAAATTCAGAATCTTATTGGCATCCATTTCGGCGTCTCACGCTTCGCCATCCACTCAGAACGTAACGTTACTACTCTTTGGGCGGCTCCCAAGCCCAAACAAGTGCGGCGTGCCTGTTGTTTTGTTTCCGGTCTAGCTAGACCCGGTGTGGTGTTGTAGTTTTTCTAACATTACTAGTTGTTGCAACAGCATGTGAAAAATACTACAAAGTTTGCTAGGCCAAAAAGAATGTTAATCTTGCGATAAAAAAGTTCACGCCGTTAGAATGGGTTTACGTTAACGCTGTTAATAAAGTGTTTAACTGACAGCACTACATATTTTTATGTTTTTCATCATCTGCATCTTTTGAAACAGCTTAATTCATACTAATCCCTCTTCTTTACATTGCTTTAGTAATATTTGCATGTGTATGCGAGCGTGCTTACACCTCATTTCATGTGACTATTTGTGCGTACATTCTCAAGCACCTAGCTGTCCTTCAATAAATTAAGTTGCTATATCAACCAGTGATAGCATGTATTTTAGTCGGCTGCAGGCAGTAGATTTAGTTAGTATGTGACACACCTGTTCATGTGTTTGTGTTTGAGTGTATTTATATCCTTGTGTGAAGAGGAACATGTGTGTGTGTGTGTGTGTGTGTGTGTGTGTGTGCGTGTCACCGACTGCAGTAAATTTAGTGTGTTTATCTTTGTGTTTTTTGCTGTTTTCCAAGCTGCAGCTTAGTCAAAGTGGCTGAAAATTAAATCTCTGTAAACCCCAGTGTACGGACACACACATCCATCACTCACTCTTTAAAAGCAGAGGAAGAAGGCGGGGGAGGCGGCAAGGGAGCGATGAGTGGAGGAAGAGGAAACTTTGTGGGAAGAGGAGGTCACTAGTGCCCCCTACAGGTTCTTTAAGCCTCTTATCCCTGAGTTGGATGGATGTTCAAAGCAGACAATTGAATTGCGTCTGGCTCCATATACGTGGATACATGGTATCAGAGGGAGAGTTTTTACTGTCACTGATAAATGAATAGAGACAGTTGATTATATTTGGAGGAGTGAGTTTTGCAGATGATAGGTCTGGCTCTGAAGATCCCCCCGCTGCAAGTGCTTGTGCTGCAAAGCAGGATTCTCTGTGTCAGCTTGTTTTAACTCTCTGCCACCTTATTTTTTCTTTCTCTCTTCTCTACACCTTTCTCTTTCTGTCCAGTGATCTCAGCGAGAATCAGATTCAGGGGGTTCCAAGAAAAGCCTTCAGGGGAGCTGTGGAAATCAAAAACCTGTAAGTTGCACTTTGGCAACACTTTGTGTTTGTGTGTGTGTGTGTGTGTGTGTGTGTGTGTGTGTGTGTGTGTGTGTGTGTGTGTGTGTGTGTGCGTGCGTGCGTGCGTGTGTGTGTGTGTGTGTATGTGTGTGTGTGCACATCTGTCCCTTTCTTTTTCAATGTGTTTGCAAATGTGCACAGCCCCCATGTTCCTGTGCATCAATATTTCATTGTGTTAAATGTCATGTGCCTCCTGCTTGCTGTATTGACTGGCACCGCTGCTCGTTAGCAGTTGTGTGGGTGTGCTATGGTCATGTCGCTGGCATTTCTGTTTTCTCTCTTTGTTTTGCCTCAGTCATAGTTATGATTACTGAAGATAATTGTTGGTAGTCATTTCACAGGTAAAGTATTTGCCCAGCAGTAATTCTAGAAATATGGATTTTACAACTATTTAGCTGCATCCTGTTTTTCATTCCACATCAATCAGAGCATTTCTTTGAAATGCCTTGCAATTATTGTAAAAGGGCAGGGCAGTGTGTGTGTCTGTGTGTGTGTGTGTGTTACTATGTGAGCGTGTGTGCATGCATGCGTGCGTGTGCATTAACATGTGCATGACAGCACATGATTTACTGTCCTTATGTCTTAATTAAATTGTTTCAGTAAAGGGATTGTGAGAGAGAGAGGGGAGAGTGAGAAAGGGGAAGTAGGTAAAGAGCAGTGCATACTAATTAGACATCAGATAGAAAAGAGCATGAAACGGGAATGGATACAGAGATGAATTCGTTCACATCTACAAAGAACAATTCAGGAGACAGAACCAGACAGTCTAAATTTCACCTAAAGATATATTGTAAGACACAGCTCTGTGTGTGTGTGTGTGTGTGTGTGTGTGTGTGTGTGTGTGTGTGTGTGGTGTGTGTGTGTGTGTGTGTGTGTGTGGGTGTGTGGGTGTGTGTGTGTGTGTGTGTGTGTGTGTGTGTGTGTGTGTGTGTGTGTGTGTGTGTGTGTACAGCCAGTTGGACTACAACCACATCAGCTGTATTGAAGATGGAGCTTTCCGAGCGTTACGTGACCTGGAAGTGCTGTGAGTACCTGTTTATACAGTTTAACCGCTAATAACAGCATAATACATGATGAACAGTAACAGCAGTGGGATACTAAACAGCTAATGCCCTTGTTGACCTTTGAAAGACTGCATTGCCTGTACAGTTCCTGAAAAAGGGCAGTTTAATATATATTCAGGAATGAAGGTATTGCTGTCATCTTCTTATTATTTAATAATACCATCATTAGTGCCACTGTTCAGGACCCTTGTCTAACCTAAGGTCAGCCTGACTAAGAAGCTTGTTGATTTTCCTAATGACGGATATTAATCTTCATTGTATTTTGAGACAAAGGCATATTGCTTTGATTTCAAAGTCAAAATTATGAATAATTTGCTGTGTATATGCACAAGGAGTAGTTTGAGGATTGAACTGATTTAGGAGGCTACACATACACTGACACGTTTCCTTAAGACACATTTTGTCGTTTTGTCATAATAGACTTAAAAATGCAATACTGTATTTATAGTTTATTCAAAATATATTATTATTTCATAAACTAGGCAAGTGCTTTGCTGAAATGCACATTTTGTTACCCTACTAGAAAGACACTGTTGTGCCTGTTTTCATTTCAGTGCCAAGATACGGCCAGGCTCAGATTAATATTCTGTCCGAAAACATTATGGAAAGGATCCCTTCAGATTTAGACTTTTTAAAACCTCTTTGAGACCTTTCTGTTTAATCAGAAACAGCTCTGAAGTTGCTAGGTCAATCTCCTTAGAAATCCTTTCCATAGTGTTGTCAAACACTTAGAATATTAATCTGAGCCTGTCAGTGGCAAAACAAGCACTTTTGTGGAGGTAAATACAAGACAAATGCCCTATTAACTTACATTGTAGCTTGTTTTCGCCGCTGCAAACTGCAGCAATCTTGCTCAATACTGGACCAATGTCAAAGATTGTTGTTGCGATCAGTCACTTAGACTGAAAAAATAGGAAAATAGGGACCAGGTTGAAAGAAATGGTAGTTACCCTTTAAGTCACTGACAAATCTTGTAGTCATCAAGACTGTTTGAAAAACAATTTTATTTTCAGGATGTTTTTGGTGTTGAAAAAATACAATGATTACACACTCAGCAGAGTCCAACTGCCATACCTGCTTTGCTGACTAAGCCACTTCTTTGTGTCTGTGCACAACAACCCTGTCACTACAGAAGAGCCCAATAAATCTATATGGCATTTTGTGTTTTCTGCTTTTTTCTCTCCTCAGAACCCTCAACAACAACAACATCAGCCGACTATCTGTAGCCAGTTTCAACCACATGCCGAAGCTCAGGACCTTGTAAGTAGCACAGCCAAGTATTGGGTACACATTACCACCCAACAGGAAGATTTCCTCTCATCCGTGCATGTTTGTACAATTGATTGATTGATTTGTACTTGCACCTCTTCCCCCCCCTACCTCCACCCACCCTGCATCTGTCTCCCCCCATTCCTCATATCTATTATTTCTTCGCTCCCTCCCCCCACCTGTTCTCGCCATTCTCCATCCCCTCTTCTCCTCCCTCCCACCTCCTCTCTTCCCCAGTCGCCTGCACTCCAACAACCTGCAGTGTGACTGCCACGTGGCCTGGCTGTCAGAGTGGCTGCGACAGCGCCCCCGTCTGGGTCTTTACACGCAATGCATGGCTCCGCCGCACTTGAGGGGGCACAATGTGGCTGAGGTGCAGAAGAAGGAGTTTGCCTGCACAGGTAGGTTAAGTTGACTGTTTCCTTTGTTGACTATTTTGTGACGTACATCTGCTTGCTGTTTTACAGTAGCAAACCCGTCTTCTGCTTTGTGTTGTTTTGCTTTTTGTTACTGTCTGTTGCTCAAGATGAGGACGAAGGCAAGTATTCATCTTTCATTGCATGGCTTGGCTTTAACCCTATGCACTGTACAGTTCTTACTTAAATATGCACTGATCAGATTCTATGTACAGCACTTTTATATTAAAAAGCACAAGACTAAAAATAATACTGAAGATAGACAAGGTCACTATCACATTTAAGTACAGTACCTCTCTCTCACCTGCACACTTTGTTGCCCTTCTGCTGGTTCACACTTTGATTTTCTTTACTGAATTCTGTGTGCTTTAACAAGCTTCACTTTTTGGGATGAACACCTAGCATAATTATTATCCGTGGATAATATTGGCCTTTTGTCTCTGTGTAGGTCACCAGTCGTCATCATCCTCCTCCTGCAGCGTGCTACAGTGCCCAGAGTCCTGCACCTGCAGTAACAACATCGTGGACTGCAGAGGAAAGGGACTGACTGAAATACCCACCAACCTGCCTGAAACCATCACTGAGATGTAAGGCACACATGTAAACAGACACCTGCTTTACTCTGCGTGCATACACATGCACTCTTGCACACAAACTCCTGCACTCCGCTCTCAGTGCAGTGATATTTCTCTTGCTCTTTCCCCACGCTTCTCTGTGTTTTTCTTCTTTGCCTCTTATCACCTTTCTGTTTCACTACTTCTCTTTCTTTCTGTGCAGTCAAATAAAACCACATATCTGTGAAATAAGAAAACCTGGTCATGCAGCTCTTCCCTGCTTAAGAAAATAATGAAGAGATGAAGGAAGAAGAACAAAAAGATTCATTTGAAGGACAAGACTAATTATATCTCTATCTAAAAGGGGGGGGGCATCAAGAAACTATAGCCAGCAGATTCAAAGTGACCAAGTACCATGCAGAGCTGTACTTGAACTTGACTTAAGTCACAAAAACGAGGACTCTAGGCATGACTTGGGTGAGACCGCTCTGAGACTTGACTTACATGAGATTTGACTCCAAAGACTTGGCTTTGAATCTTAAATTCTGTTACAATTCTGGAAAAAAGTGAAATACCAGCTTTAGGCAGACTTTGCATAACCATACACTTGTAATTACTAGGTCCACCTATTGTGTGTCATTCCAGTGGTAAGTATTCAGAGATCTTGTTTTTGGAGAATTAATTTGGACTTTAAGACTTGACCTAAGGCCTGCTTTGACAAAACTTTAAGACTTTATTTGCATCTGTCTGATTTGAAACCTGCGTTGATTTTAAATGGAGTGAGCTGCCATGCAAGGCGCATGGGATGACCATCCAAAACAATTTCCTCAAAGACACTGTGGACAGATGGAGCCAGGGTTTACACCACCAACCATGCGACTGGTTGGCAACCCGTTAACTTGATTCTGACTTGTTTTGATTGATTTGAGACATGCTTTGACTAGACTTGAGATTTGACTTAGACTTGTTTTGATTGCTTTTTGACGTGACTTGGATTTGTCTCAGTTGATTTGAGAATTGACTTTAGACATGCTTTGACTAGACCCACTTGCTTTTAGACCTAACTTCAGCCCTGCTTTGCCAAAAGTTGTATTTATCTCAATTGATTTGAAACTTGAGTTGACTCAATTGACTTGAGACTTGAACTGACTTGAACCTTTCTCTGTTAATTGGAGACGGTCTCAAGTCAATCATTCACATATGAATTGCACGCATATCTATCTATTTTAGACTTGACTTGGACGAGTATCAAGTCCCTTGAGACTTGACTTGGACTTGCTCCAATGACATAAAAACAGAATACATTACAATACAATGCAATCCTCCTGTGTGATCAGTCAAACGTCTTAGTAATAAAATAAGAACTGGAGTGGTGGTGAAGAGAACAGAAGAGAACATCAAATGAAGAACACGATCAAATGGTTGATTTGCAAATCATGTTCCACCGGCTTTCTTGTCACGGTGACTGAACATGTGAACTGTTTAGAGAATGCTTGTTTGGGTTTGTTTTCTCTTGTGTTTTGCCCTCTCCCACTCTCTTTCTCTCTCCCTCCTTACTTGATTAGTTTGGGCCTCACTGATGCAGAGTTAGAATGGCACTTAATGGAACACTGCCCAGATAGTGTGTGTGTTGTTTTTGTGTGCATCTGACTGTACACATGTTTAAGGAGGGCAAAAGATCAGAGAAATGTGACAGACTTTGGCAACAGTCATCAAAGTGCCTTATCTGGAAATGTTCCCCTTAGCCAGAGCCCTAGGGAATAAGCAGCAGGCAACGATACAGCAGAGATAGCACTGTGATAGGCAAATGTAAATGTCCCCCCTCAATGGTCTGTGTGTATGTTTGGTTCCAGACGACTGGAGCAGAACGCCATCAAGGTGATTCCAGCTGGAGCCTTTTCTCCTTATAAGAAGCTGCGCAGAATGTGAGTAGATGAGGAGATACCTGAATTGTGTACCCTGTCAACCATCCACAAAAAACTTCTGTTTCTGTCCTCTGTTGTTCCATTTTTTATGTCTCTCTCTCCCTCACTGACTCTCTGTCTCTTGTTTTTTTGTCTTCTTCGGCTGTTCTTCACAGAGACTTGAGTAACAACCAGATATCAGAGTTAGCCTCGGATGCCTTCCAAGGCCTGCGCTCTCTCAACTCTCTGTGAGTACTGTGTGATATGTTGTGTATTTAAGATGCAGTTTACACAAAACACCACATTATGGCCCTTTGAATTTCATGAGGAATATCTAACTATATCTTTACCTTAAAGGTCCCATGGCATGAAAATGTCACTTTAATAGGTTGTTTTACATTAGTATGAGTTCCTCCAGCTTGCCTATGGTCCCCCAGTGGCTAGAAATGGCGATAGGTGTAAACCGAGCCCTGGGTATCCTGCTCTGCCTTTGAGAAAATGAAATCTCAGAGGGGCCAATCTGTAGGTTAGGTCTGAAAGGTTACTATCCCTTTCTCTGCTTTGCTCGCCCAGGGAATTTGGCCCGCCCATGAGAAAGAGAGAGACATCATGGCTTTCAAACGAGCATAGTGGCAGTTGGTCGAGACCACACCCCCACGCTCCACCTCCCCCGATAGCTACAGACACAGAAATGGCACACACTAAGGAAAGTTCATTGTAGGACTGATTCTAGTGGCTGTAATTCTGCACCAAGGCTTAATTTTGGGAAAGAGACTTCAGATATGGCATTAGGGGACCACTAAGGCCTATATAAAAGCATCCAAAGAGCACCATGTCATGGGACCTTTAAAAGTTGTTGTCTATCCTAACTTGTTTTTTTGTTGTCTTAGTTTTAGCCATCACTTCTATCTATTATGTTAACGCTGTACTCACCAAGTTCATTTCTGATATCTGGGAACAAAATAACATCTTAACAACAAAGTGAGCTAGAAAAGCTAAATTCGGGACTCTAGCTCTAGGTAAAACCCAATCTTGGATGCTAAAGCCATTATATCAGCGTTTTAGCTAATGTTAATGTTAGTGGCTCTGTTCTGTTTTTATTTAATTTGGAGAGATTACCACAAAGTCATCCCTAAACCCTTTTAACATTTAAAAAAGAAAGCAACAGTTACCAAGGGGCCATTAGCAAAGGGTCAGTTTTAATAATAACTTCACCTTCCTTTGTGTTTCATTAGTTTGGCTAACCTGGGGTTTACGGTAGTTTATTATCATCTGAATGCAAATGTTTCTTGCCCCATTGGACTTCTTATCTTATTGTTATGGCTAAAAATAATGACCAAGTCTAACAGCCAAAATGCCAAAATATATATAGAATAGAATTATCTTTAATTGTGGCCTCACATTTGCAGTATAACAGAGACATTATAGATGCACTGAATAACCGTAAGTCCATCTCCGGTAAGACCATCTGCTTTGCGTGTGAAGCTTTGGGAAGGAAGATGGAGAGAGGAGCAGTAGAGGGAGTGAGAGATGTAGAGTTATTTCATGAAAGAGTTATATTAAGGTCTTGTTTCTTCAAAGTTAATAATTCATCAATGCTGAATTGCTGAATGGAAGCTTCTGCCACCTCATTACACATTCATCACAGAGAGAATGGGACACACACATTCATGCTGACACACCACATACAGTATGGTTTTCACATTAAACTACAGTGTGTGGTCATTGTGTGTCAGGGTTTATTTAGAGAGGATGTAAATGAGCCATTGATTCAGTCAGTGCATGTGTGCGTCTGTATGTGTTGACGTGTGTTTGTGTGTGTGTGTGTGTGTGTGTGTTTGTGTGTGTGCGCAAAACAGTATGTGCTAATATGTGTGAGAGATAAATGAAGCATCCACTCCCCACATTGTGTGTTTCCCAACCTCAGGTCTCTCAGGGACAGCCACTCAGCACAATGAAATAAAAGCTAATCTAAAACACATGTCTTTAAACGGCCTACACACACAGCTCAACTCAGCATAGAGCGTAAAGATGACTGATAGCTCTCTGTGTGTTTGTTTGTTTGTGTGTGTGTGTGTGTGTGTGGGGGGTATTTGTTGGGTTATGCAGTGGCAGCCTTGACCTGTTTGTGTATGTAATCTGATGCAGTTATAAAATGCTTTCCTCTGATAACAGTGTACATTACTCACACTGGAGCCAGATTTATGGAGGAGTTTTTTTATTGGGACATTTATATGAAAAGGGTTCATAACTAGTTTTGTTTGTTTTGTGGTGTTTCATACAGCCAGGTGTCGGCACAAAGGCGCAGTGTTTACGGTTAGCAACCTAGATTTAAGAGCTTAATTTTTTTCTCTGGTTGTTTCTGCCTTCTCTTCAATAAAAAGCCACTCCTTTAGTTTTATGCTGCATTTGTGTAATGTCGGCAGATTTGGAAAAACTAAAACCTGGGTTAAAGCCTTATTTCCAAGATGGTTACACCCATAATTATTAGGCTTGTAGTCACACTACATACTGTAAATATGTGTTACAGATCTGAAGCATATATTAATTTGAACCAGAACAATATGTTTTTCTTAGTGTTAATTTGGATTTTAATCAGATGTAACTACTTCTGTAGTTCTCTTATAGGAGATATTGTAGCTTTCAGGCATTCCTCAAACCTGACACTTAAAACTACATCAGTTTTTCCCACAGGCTGCTTGCAATAAAGGTCTGTTACAAGTTGACATGGACGCAGCATGTACTTTTATTTTTTATTATTAATCCTTTATTTAACCAGGTAGTCTCATTGAGATTCAAAATCTCTTTTACAAGAGAGACCTGGCCAAGATAGCAACCAAATTACAACACATACATAAACACCAAGTTACATTTTCAATATAATACAAAATGTTAAAAACACCATTAAACTCTCAAGAAAAACAAGAACATGTCTCCATCACAACCTTCCTTACAATAGTTTTAAATTCATTAATGGACATAAGGGTTTCCAACTTTAATACTTTCTGTAGATTATTCCACCCCCAAGGTGCTGAATAATAGAAAGCAGTTTTTCCTAATTCGGTTGCAATTCGTGGCACGTTAAACAACAACCACTTTGAAGAGCGGAGCAGACAGAGAGGAGATTACAGAGGTACAGTGGAAGTTTGCCAAGTATAGCTTTATAAATAAAGATATACCAGTGTTGTTGTCTACGAATTTTAAGTGATGTCCAACCAACTAATTCATAAAGAATGCAGTGATGGGTAAGGGACTTTGTATTTGTTATGAATCGTAGTGATGCATGGTAAACTGAATCAACATGACGCAAGATGGAAGATGCGGCATGCATGTACAATATATCTCCATAATCAATTACAGACAGAAAAGTAGCTTCCACAAGTTTCTTCTTAGCACTTAAAGTAAAACAAGATTTGTTTCTAAAATAAAAGCCAAGCTTTACTTTAAGTTTCTTGACCAAAGCAGTAATATGTTCATTGAAGGAGAGCTTCTCATCTATCCATATCCCCAAGTACTTGTATGAAGACACTTTTCCCATCTAAGGACAAGAGGCCATAGTTGTCAAGTAGCTGTTTTCGAGCTTTTGAGAAGACCATAAACTTTGTTTTCTGTGTATTTAAAACCAGTTTTAGACTCAGTAATGTATTTTGCAATGTCTGAAATGCAATCTGAAGTTCCTGCACTGCTGCTGCAATGGTGAAAGCCTGGGTGTAAATCACTGTATCATCAGCATATAAGTGTAATTTGGCTTGAATATCTCTGTCTAAATCATTTATAAAAATTGAAAACAGAATCGGTCCTAAGATTGATCCTTGAGGGACACCTTTGGTTATCTTAAGAAAATCAGATTTATAACCTTCAGCATAAACACATTGAGTACAATCTACAAGATAATTTTCGAACCATGCAACAGCCTTTTCACTTAAACCAACTGAACGTAGTTTGGTCAGTAACAATCCATGATCAACTGAATCAAATGCCTTAGAAAGATCTACAAATAATGCAGCAGAGTGTTGCTTCTTATCTAAGGCGCCAATAATATCATTTGTCACTAATGTAGCAGCAGTGATAGTGCTATGGCCACTTCTGAACCCTGACTGGAAATTATTGAGAATATCTTTGTCAGCTAAGTACTGTTTTAACTGTATATCCACAAGAGATTCCAAGATCTTTGACAAAACAGAGAGTTTTGATATTGGACGGTAATTATTCAGTTCTGATGAGTCTCCACCCTTATGTAGAGGGAGAACATAGGCTGCTTTCCAACTTTTAGGAATGGAGTTGGAAAGAAGACTCAAATTAAAAATATGCGCTATAGGCTCAGCAATCATATCAGCTGACACTTTCAACAGAAAGGGATCCAGATCATCTGGACCCACAGACTTGGATACTGGCACCCTGTCAAAGATTAATTGGAGCTGTATTTTTCACTAATAAAATATTAATTTCATGTTTGATAATAGGTACTAAAATGTTCCCATCAGAAACAGATGCTAGTGGAACAGAAGGTAGTGGGGATGGGTTTGGTTCTATTTACAGTATATGTTGAGTGTTTATATTAATAGAATCAATGGATAATATGTGTGTTCTTATTTATAACTTATTTATTCAGTGTTTGTGCTCTGCAGGGTGCTATATGGGAACAAGATCACTGAGATTTCTAAAGCACTGTTTGAGGGACTGTTTTCTCTGCAGCTATTGTGAGTAGACACACACACACACACACACACACACACATACACACACACACACACACACACACACACACACACACACACACACACACATAACCAAAGTTGGAGTTTCAGCAAAGAGCTCACATCCGCATCTCTCTCTCTCCCCCCCCCTCGCTCTTTTCCCCCCTCCTTCGTTATGTTGCTTGTTTCTTTAAGGTTACTGAATGCTAATAAGATAGCATGTCTGCGTGTGGATGCATTCCAGGACCTCCACAACCTCAATCTGCTTTCACTATATGACAACAAGCTTCAGACCATCGCCAAGGGGACCTTCTCGTCGCTAAGAGCCATACAAACGCTGTATGTTCACACACACACACGCACACACACACTCTCTCTCACACACATACACACACACACACACACACACACACACACACACACACACACAGTAGTGTCAATCATCATAACTGAACAAAAAATCCATCATATTTTCAGAATAGCCTAGCATAAAAAAAACTTCAGTCTAAAGAAAAACACTTAATTATTGTTATAAAAGATATTGTTTACATTGTTTATGCATCTTGAATTTTTGGACCATACCCGCACACACAAGAAACAGAACATGTGCACAACTTTATATTGTTCTGACTGCTTACATGTGTTTTTTTGTCCGTGTCTGTGTGGCTGTATCAGTCACTTAGCCCAAAACCCATTTATCTGTGACTGCCATCTGAAGTGGCTGGCAGATTACCTGCAGGACAATCCCATTGAGACAAGCGGTGCCCGCTGCACAAGCCCCCGGCGCCTTGCCAACAAACGAATCGGACAAATCAAGAGCAAGAAGTTCCGCTGCTCAGGTATAAGCAGACGTGGCATTGTAAATGGCATTGTGATTTATACTAATTGATATGTTCAGACACATACTATATTAACTGGTTCACTGTATACTAGCCTGCGTTCTCATTCTGTGTCTTCCTGTTGGGATTTTCCCTCAGCCTCTCTTTACTAACTTCAACTCCCTGTTTTAAGCATTTTATGGCATCTCTCATTGACCACACACACACACACACACACACGCGCGCACACACACGCACGCACGCACACTAGACACACACACAGGCATACACACACACACACACACACACACACACACACACACACACACACTGAGCCAGTAAATGCTTTATTTTTGACTTGCCTTTGGTTGTTTTTTACTTTTACTCTCTCTGTCTCTGTCTCTCCATTAGCAAGAGAACAGTATTTCATCCCAGGTATTGTACATTAAGCATGTGTGTGTAAGACACTGTTTGGTCCATCACGGCGGATGCTGCACTTTCACAAACTCTCGACACTTTGGAGTGACGTGCTTTGATTGAAACCTTTTGAATGCCAAGACGATTTCTTTTAATGGTCTAACATACATCGTAATGCATCACGTCTCACCAGACACCAGATAATCAAGTCTTGTCCTTGCACTCAGTTTTTTTGATGGTAACTGTAACCTTGACCATAGAGGGAGAAAAACAATTGAATTATCAAGCACATGCCGCTGTTAGCTTGGCACGCCATGTGAGACTAAATTAAAGTATATTGGTACAGCAATCACAGAAACTAAACTTTATACTAGTACTCCTCACTCCTTAGCACATCTAATGTTAGCTAATGTATGAGCGTGTGTCCGTGATCATCTGTGTCAGTTTCACCCACTGGAGAACATCAAAAGGTCACGCAGTTACCATACTCAGAGGGGTGCTGGGAAATATGTAAATCAGACATGTATATGAGATCAGTAGCAAGGCTAAAGGCGGTCATTACCACAGCAGCACACAGAGGAGGCATGGTGTGTGTGTGTGTGCGTGCGTGTGTGTGTATGTGTGTGTGTATGTGTGTGTGTGTGTGTGTGTGTGTGTGTGTGTGTGTTTGTGTATGTGTGTGCTCACTGCAGTTATTAACTCACCGGGGGCGACAGGGGTTTTAAAGCCCAGATACCACATGTACGGCAAATTTAATTTGCTGTTGAGAAGTTTAATAAACATGTTTTATTCTCTGGTACAACCTTGGTTTTCGCGTCTTGGAACAATACATCTAAAATCCCCTATAATTCAATTTGCTTCATGTCCCCTTATATCATTTGAACTGAAGTGATTGATGTCAAAGAATCCATTAAACAAAATAATGCGCTTTGCAATTGTGAATGTTTACAACGGGCTAAACTATTGTTCATCGGCATAGCACATTCATGTGGTTATGTGTGCTTTTCATCATCTCGCAATCCTCCCCAAAACAAGTTGGAATCAGTCTTGCTTAAAGCAAACTAGGCCGGGATGTGTGTCCTGTTATGCGAGCACGATTCTCACTGTTCACGAATCATTACCTTTTTAAATGAACCACTGCCTGAGGACTGAACACGAAAAAAATGCAGCATTTTTTCATTCCTTTTTTCCCCTTCTGTTCAAACAAACGATTGAAATCCCTTCTTCTTTCTCCTACTGCCTCTCTCACACACTCAGGAGTACACCATGTCGGCTGTAAGTAACACAAACACACACACGATTCTTGCGCCAAGTCCGAAATTCCTGACCTCTCGTCCCCTGAGTTGGCCTTTGACCTCTATCACCCACAGTGACCTTTGACCCTCTCTGTGACTCCTCATATCTGTTTACAAACAACAATACTCATATTTATAAGATTTAAATTTCATTACACAATGGTTAATTTATTTTTTTCTCACCATGTTGCTGTGTGTGTGTGTGTGTGTGTGTGTGTTCCTAGAAGTCTGATCTTCTCTTGCCTTCAGTGCTGCTGTAACTCTCCTCCCACTCCTCTGTAGCTGCTGCTCTGTTCCTGCTCTACTGTGTTATGTCTGTGAGTTTAGATGTCTTTAGATACTCCAGTCTACTTCCCCTGCTTTTTTTTTTACAATACTTTCCACCCTGTCTGATTTTCTCTTCTCCTCTACCTCTCCTCCATCTCTTTATTGCTCATTTTCTCTCTTCTTTCAAAGTATTATATTTCCTCAAGCAAGACGCCTCTGTCTTTCTCCTGCTTTTCAGCCATCATATTTTCCTCTTTCTCCCTTACGGTTCTACCTCTTCTTATACTTATTTAATTTCCTTTTTCCTCCTCTTCTCTCCTTCTCATCCTCTCCTTCTCACCCTTTTCTCTCCCCCTTCTCTCATTTTCTCTATTCTCCTCTTCTCTCTTTTCCTATCTTTTCTTAATTACTCCCTCCTCTCCTCTTCTTTCCTCATCTCCTCCCTCTCCTCTCATTTTCATCTTCATCGTCCCCTGTCCTCTCCTACTTTTTTCTCCTTTTCCACCTCTCTCTCTCCTTCTCTTTTTAACCCTCTCATTGCCGTCTCCACCTCTCTCTTCTCATTATCCTCTCCTCCTCTCTCTCCTCCCCTTCTCATCCTCTCCTCTCTCCTATTTGCCTTGTCCTCTACCTCATCCTCTCCTTCCTCCTCACTCTTCTCCCCCCCCCTTTACCCTCTGTCCTTCCCGCCCCTGTGTTCCAGTGGAGGAGCATTCAGTCAGCAGGTTGTTCCTTTGTGCTTGATCTAACCATGTGGCTGCCAGGTTCCTAAAGTGGAACATGGTTCTGTCAAGCACCATGGAACGGCCCTGCAAAACCCTACAGCATGGCCAAAGACACAAGAGACAGCAATTTCCTGTCACCCCCTGTGGTGTGTGTGTGTGTGTGTGTGTGTGTGTGTGTGTGTGTGTGTGTGTGTGTGTGTGTGTGTGTGTGTGTGTATGTGTGGGTGTGAACATTTTTCTGCTATGATCTAAATTTTGATGCTGTCTTGTTTGTGCTGTGGTTTCTAACACTAACAGTTGCTTTGTAATGTGACAGGACTGAAAAACTTCAATATGTTTGTGTGGATGTTTGACTGCCTGTATACATGTCTTAAAAGTTTGTGTGTCTTGGCTCCAAGGCTGTGATACATATGCAGCATTTTGTAGTAATGCCCATGGGCAATGTTGCACACGATCATAATCAGCAATGTTTTTTGAACATGTTTGCCTCATTTTTGAAAATTTACACTCCAAACGAAAGCTGCGCAGCCCATCTGCACTATGTTGAAATTCTTCCATTGTATCACAACCTTCACTCTGGCCATCTGCTGTGTTTTAGTTGGAACCGGTACCAGTAAACGCTAGGGTTCAACTCTTGCACGATGAGGGCATTCAGTGATATTGTGCTTGTGATTGTCTCCAGGTACTGAGGATTACCGCAGTAAACTGGGAGGAGACTGCTTTGCAGACTTGGCCTGCCCCGAGAAATGCCGCTGTGAGGGCACCACAGTCGACTGCTCCAACCAAAAACTTACCAAAATACCAGATCACATCCCTCAATACACCGCCGAACTGTGAGTCACACTGTATTTTTCTACTACAAATTATATCTGTGTGTGGTACAAAGAAAACCTTGCTTGGGCCTTGATCTTCTTGTCCTCCTCAGTCACTGTCTGTTCTGTTGTTCTCTCTCTTTGTCTCTGACCACCTCTTCTCGTTCTCTGTTCCTAGGCGTCTGAACAACAATGAATTCACTGTGCTTGAGGCGACAGGGATCTTCAAAAAGTTGCCTCAGCTGAAGAAGATGTGAGTCGGACATGTTCTAAATAGAACAGGAACCGTAACAGGAACAAAGAGTCACATGTTGTTGTCAGGAAGTCATAATCAGGTCACACAGACATAGCTGTGATTGTACTTATTTTGACACAGAAATGTGTATTTCTCGTTATATACCATACCCACTTCTACACCCACTTACACCGCTATTCCCTCTTGCTGTCTTTGTTCTCCTCTTGCTCTCTCTACATATTGCTTCACTCTTGTTTTCACTCTTTTCTTTTGTACTGCCTTCTTACCTTTCTTGCTCCTGCAGTAACCTGAGCAATAACCGTATCACTGACATAGAGGAGGGGACATTTGAAGGAGCCTCAGGGGTCAATGAGTTGATTCTGACCTCCAACAGATTGGAGAACATACACCACCGCATGCTGAAGGGACTCAGTGGCCTCCGCACACTGTGGGTACTACACACGCACACACACACACACACACACACACACACACACACACACACACAGTTACTTAAATGCATAATCAATCCACCATCATGTAAAATATGCATGTAATATTTAAATATGCTCTCGCATACTGTGACAATATCCACACAACCATTTAAACCTAAAAAACATGCAGCAAGCAAGACACAGGTTCATATAATCATGAATATATCTATTTTATTACTATTTTATATTATTATTGTTTTTTCTGTAAATGATACTGTATACATTGAGTTGTGTTTGTTGTGTGTGTGTGTGTGTGTGTGTGTGTGTGTGTGTGTGTGTGTTTGTGCAGTATGCTGAGGAGTAACCGTATCAGCTGTGTGAGTAACAGCAGCTTTGTGGGGTTGAGCTCAGTCCGTCTCTTGTCGCTCTACGACAACCAGATCACCTCAATGAACCCCGGAGCCTTCGACACACTGCACTCCCTGTCCACACTGTGAGTAAACACACTCTGACCCAAACATTACAAATGCAAATGTAAAAACATATGCACACACACAAACACACACACCCACAATAAAACATCCAACTCCTTTCTTCTTCTCCAGCAACCTTCTGGCCAATCCCTTCAACTGTAACTGTCACCTGGCTTGGCTCGGTGATTGGCTGAGAAGGAAACACATTGTCACTGGTAACCCTCGCTGCCAGAATCCTTATTTCTTGAAGGAGATCCCCATCCAGGATGTAGCTGTCCAGGACTTTGCCTGTGAAGATGGTAAGAAGGATTTACACTTTACATGTGAAGCTCTAAAACATCTGCAGCCCTGACAAATAATTTTTTTTTCATTTTTTATCACCACTTTCTATTTCTATTTTATTATTTATGGTCACAGGTGAATATAACTTATATTATGGTTACCTACTTTTGCATTATTACTTTAATTACATCCATCCATCCATCTTCATCCGCTTATCCGGTATCGGGTCGCGGGGGCAGCAGCTCCAGTAAGGGACCCCAAACTTCCCTTTCCCGAGCCACATCAACCAGCTCCGACTGGGGGATCCCGAGGCGTTCCCAGGCCAGGTTGGAGATATAATCTCTCCACCTAGTCCTGGGTCTTCCCCGAGGCCTCCTCCCAGCTGGACGTGCCTGGAACACCTCCCTAGGGAGGCGCCCAGGAGGCATCCTTACCAGATGCCCGAACCACCTCAACTGGCTCCTTTCGACGCGAAGGAGCAGCGGCTCTACGCCGAGCTCCTCTCGGATGACTGAGCTTCTCACCCTATCTCTAAGGGAGACGCCAGCCACCCTCCTGAGGAAACCCATTTTGGCCGCTTGTACCCTGGATCTCGTTCTTTCGGTCATGACCCAGCCTTCATGACCATAGGTGAGGGTAGGAATGAAAATTGCCCGGTAGATCAAAAGCTTTGCCTTCTGGCTCAGCTCCCTTTTCGTCACAACGGTGCGATAAACAGAATGTAATACCGCACCGGCTGCTCCGATTCTCCGACCAATCTCACGCTCCATGGTCCCCTCACTCGCGAACAAGACCCCAAGGTACTTAAACTCCTTCACTTGGGGTAAGGACTCACTCCCTACCTGAAGAAAGCACACCATCGGTTTCCTGCTGAGAACCCTGGCCTCAGATTTAGAGGTGCTGATCCTCATCCCAGCCGCTTCACACTCGGCTGCGAACCGATCCAGTGAGTGCTGAAGGTCACAGACCGATGATGCCATCAGGACCACATCATCTGCAAAAAGCAGCGATGAGATCCCGAGCCCACCGAACTGCAACCCCTCCCCGCCCCCGACTACGCCTCGTTATCCTGTCCATAAATACTACAAACAGGATTGGTGACAAAGCGCAGCCCTGGCGGAGGCCAACCCTCACCTGGAACGAGTCCGACTTACTGCCGAGAACCCGGACACAGCTCTTGCTTTGGTCATACAGAGATTGGATGGCCCTGAGAAGGGACCCCCTCACCCCATACTCCCACAGCACCTCCCACAATTTCTCCCGGGGGACCCGGTCATACACCTTCTCCAGATCCACAAAACACATGTAGACTGGTTGGGCATACTCCCAGGCCCCCTCCAAGATCCTTGCGAGAGTGAAGATCTGATCCGTTGTTCCACGGCCAGGACGGAATCCGCATTGTTCTCTTCAACCTGAGGTTCGACTATCGGCCGAACCCTCCTTTCCAGCACCTTGGGAGTAGACTTTACCAGGGAGGCTGAGATGTGTGATACCCCTGTAATTGGCACACACCCTCTGGTCCCCCTTTTTGAAGAAGGGAACCACCACCCCGGTCTGCCACTCCTTAGGCACTGTCCCAGACTTCCACGCAATGTTGAAGAGGCGTGTCAACCAAGACATCCCCTTCACACCCAGAGCCTTCAACATTTCTGGACGGATCTCATCAATCCCTGGGGCTTTGCCGCTGTGGAGTTGTTTGACTACCTCAGCGACTTCCACCAGGGAAATTGACGACAATCTCCCATCATCCTGCTCTGCCTCTACCACAGAGGGCGTGTCAGCTGGATTTAGGAGTTCCTCAAAGTGCTCCTTCCACCGCTCTATTACCTCCCCAGTTGAGGTCAACAACGTCCCATCCTTACTGTATACAGCTTGGATGATTCCTCGCTTCCCCCTCCTGAGGTGGCGAACGGTTTTCCAGAAGCTTCTTACTTTAATTACATATTCAATTTAATTTTAACGTCACTTACTTACACTGCAATATTGTTTTTTTTGTACTATGGCAATCACACTTTATTTACAATACCTTTATTTGACGCCACGTCTATTGTTTGCCTGTTTTTCTTGTGTGTTTACTTGTTTGTTTGATCGGTCATCAGGTAACGACGAGAACAGCTGCTCTCCAGTGCTGAGGTGTCCAGCAGAGTGCTCCTGTTTGGACACTGTGGTGCGCTGCAGCAACAAGGGCCTCACCACACTGCCCAAAGGCCTGCCCAAAGAGACCACTGAACTGTGAGTTCACGTCATTGAGTACAATCAAACTACTTTAACAATTGCAAGTGTCCCATCTTTTACATGGCAGCTTTTTACTGATCTTCACACAAGACATGTTAGGAAAACCATGTATTTCCAAAGCTTTTCACAAGTTCCTAAAAACAAGTCTGTTTTCAGCTTTGTGACAATCATTAGGTTTCAAATGGTTTATGTAGCTTAAGAAGTAGAAATAAGTTTTTCTCAACTCATAAAAAAAGTTAATTTTTCAATAATTTGAAAAATCTTACCAAGTTTGGAGATGACATGGTTTTATTTTGACAGAAATGATAAGCATTTAAGTAGATAATGCAGTACTAGGTAGATGCAAAGCCAATCCACATTGGCAGCATTTGTTAAAGGATTTTTAACTTCCATTACTTGTCTGTCTCATCTTATCACAATAGATTTGTGTCTAATTTAACACATAAAACAATTTCTGTTCCTCCACGTTTTTTTCATGTGGTGATGTTAGTGAAGTGTATTTTCCATAGGCAGCTGTTCAAACACACATATCCCACTGCCTTTATGTTGTGAACCTTTTCCAGACTCACTTTGGGCTTGTATAGCTACAATTGGCAGTGGTAAATATTTTTGCCCAACCTGGTGAAGATAGCCAGTCCACCTACCTCGAAACCAGCTGACAGTCCTGTCAGCAGCACCACTGCCGACAAGACTGTCAGCTGGTTTCGAGGACAGTGAAGCCATAAGGGACGTTGGAGTTTAGGCAGTATTGGAGCATCAGAACATCTCTATATAAGACCAAAATTTACATGGAGTTGTAGCCATTGTAGCATCAAAGTTGTCAGGCCCACAAACATAACTGAGATTACACAGTTTTTTTGTCATTTGAATATTTTTGTTTTTACGGACCAGAAGAAACATTAGCACACAAGCTACATACTGTAGGCCGACAAAGGATTTTATTCCAGAAATTTGTCCCAACACAAACACAAAGTCCTTGATGATCAGACAATCATAGCCCTAAATAAATTTTACATCAGACACCAGGCTTGGTGATATTATTTCACTATTTCACCTTTGGGGAATGTGTGTTTTCTAATAATAACTTCCTATATTAAAGACTTAATTAATATGCGTGATTAATAGCACATTGTCACAGAGTGAATGAGATATGATTTCAGTTGTGCAGGGTGGTTATACATACTAAGATGCCTGTGAGATATTAACCTCCACTGTTTATTATGGCTGCAGTAGTAATGACTGTTCCCACTGCTGGAGATGAGGAATTTCCTACATGGCTAAATAACTTTATTTTCTCTCATCCGCCCCGCTCCCCTCTCTCTCTCTCTCTCTCTCTCTCTCTCTCTCTCTCTCTCTCTCTCTCTCTCTCTCTCTCTGTCATTGTCTCGCAGGTATCTGGATGGGAACCACTTCACTCAGGTTCCTGTGGAGCTCTCCAATTATAAACACTTAACACTCATGTAAGTCTCACTCACATCAGCCTCAGCAGACAACAGTGTATTGGCGTGTGTCTCCTGCACTCTGCTTTTAAAGACCAAAACTAACTGACTGTACCAGAGCTCTGTGTTGTATCACTTTTGATGTGACCTAGTTTGGTCTTTATGTGGGCTTGACAACCTGACCACAGTAGAGTACTGAGTATGTACTGCATATAGTTTGTGTGTGTACGCATGTGTTGACAGTGCTGCCTGTGTGTGTTTTATGTATCTGTTATTGTTTCCTTTTCAGTGATTTGAGTAACAACCAGATCAGCACGTTGTCCAACCACAGCCTCAGTAACATGTCCGAGCTGCTTACCCTGTGAGTCTGGCTTTACATCAGTCCATTTGCAATGTCTGTGTGTGTGTGTGTGTGTGTGTGTGTGTGTGTGTGTGTGTGTGTGTGTGTATGTGTGTGTGTGTGTGTGTGCGTGCGTGGGTTTGTGCGTGCATGCGTGTTTGCTCTACTGCTTTGCTCTGTAAACGGGATGTGCTCTGAAATGTCTTTCTGCATTTGAAGCTAGCTTGAAAAAAAGTATGCATTTGTGTCCTTCCCAACATGTGTATTCTGTGTGTAAAGAATCCTGAGCTACAACCGCCTGCGGTGCATACCAGTGAGAGCATTCGATGGACTCAAGTCTCTCCGTTTGCTGTGAGTACCTGTCACGACACATGCAAGGTGGTAAACAGTGTAAAAACGTTTTAAGTCCCACTGGTGCTAAAGAAGCGATGCAGACTTAAAGTGTAAGTGCTCATATTATGCAAATTTTCAAGTTCATAATTGTAGTTAGAGGTTATATCAGAATAGGTTTACATGGTTTAATATTTTAAAAAAGTATATTTTTGTTTTACTACACATTGCTGCAGCTCATCTTTTCACCCTGTGTGTAGGTATCTCACTTCTGTTCCATCTTTGTTGGGAGTCGCACATGCGCAGTACCTAGGTCAACACTATAAGCCAGTCAGAAGCAGAGTATATATAACACAATAAAGGAAAAGGAAAAGCCAAAAAGCATAATAAGAGCACTTTAACATTCAGAAGTTCTTTCTCTTTTTCTCTGTCTTTCTTAGGTCTCTTCATGGTAATGACATATCACTGATACCAGAGGGAGCCTTTAAAGACCTGTCATCGCTCTCCCACCTGTGAGTAACATAAAAACACACACACACACATTTCTGTTAACATCTTTATCTTCAGGATTGAAGTGTCTATCTTTAACCTTATAGAATTGCAAAATAAGGAAAACACATTATCATGACAAAGAGCCCTTTCCCGTTGCTCAAAAGAAAAGTGTCTGTTTAGAGAAAGGCTTCTCTGTGAATGTATCCAAACAGAAAACCCATATACAACTATCTCCTTTCCCATTTTCTGCTCCTTTTTCTATACTATTCTATATTCGCTATTGAAGGGTGGTGTATACAGTGGGTACGGAAAGTATTCAGACCCCTTTAAATTTTTCACTCTTTGTTTCATTGCAGCCTTTTTCCAAAAATCAAAAAAGTTCATTTTATTTCTCAGTAATGTACACTCAGCAACCCATCTTGTCAGAAAAAAACAGAAATTTAGAAATTTTTGCATATTTATTAAAAAACAAAAACTGAAATATCACATGGTCATAAGTATTCAGACCCTTTGTTCAGTATTTAGTAGAAGCACCCTTTTGATCTAATACAGCCATGAGTCGTTTTGGGAAAGATGCAACAAGTTTCTCACATCTGGATTTGGGTATCCTCTGCCATTCCTCCTTGCAGATCCTCTCCAGTTCTGTCAGGTTGGATGGTAAACGTTGGTGGACAGTCATTTTCAGGTCTCTCCAGAGATGCTCAATTGGGTTTAAGTCAGGGCTCTGGCTGGGCCATTCAAGAACAGCCACAGAGTTGTTGTGAAGCCACTCCTTCGTTATTTTAGCGGTGTGCTTAGGGTCATTGTCTTGTTGGAAGGTAAACCTTCGGCCCAGTCTGAGGTCCAGAGCACTCTGGAAAAGGTTTTCGTCCAGGATATCCCTGTACTTGGCCGCATTCATCTTTCCCTCGATTGCAACCAGTCGTCCTGTCCCTGCAGCTGAAAAACACCCCCACAGCATGATGCTGCCACCACCATGCTTCACTGTTGAGACTGTATTGGACAGGTGATGAGCAGTGCCTGGTTTTCTCCACACATACCGCTTAGAATTAAGGCCAAAAGTTCTATCTTGGTCTCATCAGACCAGAGGATTTTATTTATCACCATCTTGGAGTCCTTCAGGTGTTTTTTAGCAAACTCCATGCCGGCTTTCATGTGTCTTGCACTGAGGAGAGGCTTCCTTCGGGCCACTCTGCCATAAAGCCCGACTGGTGGATTGCTGCAGTGATGGTTGACTTACTACAACTTTCTCCCATCTCCCGACTGCATCTCTGGAGCTTAGCCACAGTGACCATTGGGTTCTTCTTTGCCTCTCTCACCAAGGCTCTTCTCCCCGATAGCTCAGTTTGGCCGGACGGCCAGCTCTAGGAAGGGTTCTGGTCGTCCCAAATGTCTTCCATTTGAGGATTATGGAGGCCACTGTGCTCTTAGGAACCTTAAGTGCAGCAGAAATTTTTTTGTAACCTTGACCAGATCTGTGCCTTGCCACAATTCTGTCTCTGAGCTCTTCAGGCAGTTCCTTTGACCTCATGATTGTCATTTGCTCTGACATGCACTGTGAGCTGTAAGGTCTTATATAGACAGGTGTGTGGCTTTCCTAATCAAGTCCAATCAGTATAATCAAACACAGCTGGACTCCAATGAAGGTGTAGAACCATCTCAAGGATGATCAGAAGAAATAGACAGCACCTGAGTTACATATGAGGGTCACGGCAAAGGGTCTGAATACTTATGACCATGTGATATTTCAGTTTTTGTTTTTTAATAAATATGCAAAAATTTCTAAATTTCTGTTTTTTTCTGTCAAGATGGGTTGCTGAGTGTACATTACTGAGAAATAAAATGAACTTTTTTGATTTTTGGAAAAAGGCTGCAATGAAACAAAGAGTGAAAAATTTAAAGGGGTCTGAATACTTTCCGTACCCACTGTATATCTTGGGATTCTTAAGTCCTTTCCTTCTTTGAGCAATGCTCCTATCTTGTAGCTACAATGGCAAAACTGAATTTATATTTACCTCCCTTGCTAAAAAATGGATTTCTGGGCAATCTGCTAAGTATATTTACTGCAAAAACGTCCGAGAGCACTCCTGTGCAGAAATTCAATGCACTGTGTAACCAATAACAGAAAAAGTAACATTACAGACTAAAGAACTATTACTTTTCTCTCTCTTCAGTTTACCAACATTTTTGTATCATGGTATCTCAAAACTAAGCACTCTGTAGAGAGAGTACAGGGGATATATTGACTGCACACAAGTAAAGGATGATACTAATAACTTGCTGGTGGGAATGCCCCTGGGGCACTCATGAGGATCAGCACCATGGATAGCAAATGTGACAGGCTGCTGTTTTTTTGAGATATATAACATTGCAGACCAAAGGTCTAGTATTATATCTACCCACAACAAAAGTACAAGCCTGGGAATGGCTCTAACTTCTGTGTTAAACACTATAACAGGTCAGTCAGATTGGGTTTTTTCTAAGCTCTCAAATAATCCAATGTATATGATTATATATGATTGGTCACTGGTCAGATAACCAAGTAACTGATGAATGTCATGAAATTCATTGTGGAGCATGAATAAAGCAGATAATGCTAATGAGTTTATTCAAGCATGTCTTCAGGGCTCTGTCTGTTTTAATGCAGTGCTCGTTAAAGTTACCTTAAAAAATTACTGTTTATTGAGCTGTAGAACATCAGGAAACACTTTATGTGCCGTTTATAAGAAGTGTTTTAGGTTTGAGAAATATGACTGCCAACGCTGCTAATGGCATGAGATAGATGCTCCAAAACATCTCCACTACAGTCTCAGCTATGTATGGAAGAAATATACAATGGTTCACAATTAATTTGACTGTGATATACAACTCAGTCTGTAAATATCTAGACAGTGATACATTTCCTTTTGTTTTGGCTCTGTATTTTAGCACGTCAGATCTGAAATGAAGAGCTTTTGTTATTAGTACTGAACATTGTTCTCATTCTCCTTTCTCTTTCTGGCTGGCAGGGCTCTGGGTGCCAACCCTCTGTATTGTGACTGCCACATGCAATGGTTGTCAGACTGGGTGAAGAGCGGCTACAAGGAGCCTGGCATCGCCCGCTGTGCCGGGCCCGGTGACATGACGGACAAACTGCTGCTCACCACGCCTTCCAAGAAGTTTACCTGCACAGGTAAACACACACTGTAACAGGAATACATGCTCATGCCAGCAGATATAGAGTACATCGATTCACACTTGTATTATTATTGTATTTATATCATTATATCTTTTTAGGTGTCCAAAAACTAAAGCATACACACTTTGTAGACAAGCAGACCATTATTATGCAGTGCCATCAAATACACACACTTGATGAGGACTCCTAGAGGAGACTGCAAGTTGCCATTTACAAATTGTACACTGGGAAGTAATGACTTGTTAATTTTTAAATATATATAATAACTATAAAACCCACACATTCACAGTGGCTAAAAAAATGCTACTGACTGTTAACCTTTAAACCTTAATATATCACATTAACTATGAATACATGACTGAAACCTATTTTTAACCTAATCTAACTGACGCACTGTAGAAGTCCCGGGGCCTTGTGGTTTTCTGGTGCCAGGTAAAGTAGCCAATCTTATCCCAGTACTTCCTCCTTAGTCTCTCCTTCCCAAGCCCCTCAAGACAGTTTTCCTTGTGCTTTGAGCCCCCATCAAACTTAACCGATCTGCTTCCCATTCAGCCCTCATGTTCTGACCAGTTTTGTGTGTTCCAACTGTTAGAGCTTAATGTTCTGTCATGAAATTTGGGAGTATGCGTGTCCCCTGTACATGTCATGGCCCTGCAAAGAAAATGTTCTCATACATACCTCAGTAACTTGTCTGTAACTCTTGGTTATAACTTCTATACAATTTTTAATTATTTTATTTATTATTATATATTGTATTATGTTTTTAAGTGCTTACCTTATATTAAAGTATAGGTAAGGTTGTTGTTTTTCATTTTTACATACAAAATTTAAAAAAAAATCTTGTATATGGACAAATGGAAAAACCACCATCATTTTTCTGCAGCAAAAAAAGTTGCCTTGAGTTGATACAAGGTTTATGCAGGTCCCTGATCATGTACAGCTGTCCGAGTGTATGTCAACCTATTTATTCTGACTGTTCTTACGCCCATAAATGTAGAACATTATATTAAGCTAATCGTCTCTCTGGTGTGTGTTTGCACCACACAGGTCCAGTTGATATGAGTGTCCAGGCTAAGTGTGAGCCATGTCTGTCCAACCCTTGCAAGAACGATGGCACCTGCTCTAATGACCCAGTGCACTACTACCGCTGCACCTGCCCCTATGGATTTAAGGTACACATACTGCAGGAGGCCAAAAGCATTATATTCACTTGCTCAATATTCTCTCCTAATCATAAGAAGATAAGATAATCCTATCGCTAAGAAAAAAATGCAAATACTGCTATTATAAGAAGATGTTGTTCTTTGGAAGCACTAAACATATGTGTGTGTTTGTGTTTGTATGTAGGGACAGAACTGTGAGGAGCCCATTCATGCCTGTATCAGTAACCCGTGCCAGAATGGCGGCACTTGCCACCTGAAGGAAGGAGAAGGAAGCAACTTTTGGTGAGAGACTATTAAAAAAAATGTGGTTTCTAAAGTCTGAAAAAATAACCCTGATATGATATTGATGATATGATTAAACCATTAAAAATGATTCTATAAAATAATATTATTATTAAAAATAATATTGTAATCTTTATCTTAACTTTATTTATATAGCACCTTTCAAAACACAGTTACAAAGTCCTTTACAATAAAAACAGAACCCCTTTCAAACACAAACAGCTGGACTCTGGCGGTTTGGGAGACTTTGATGATCTACACAGAAGCATTTAATGAATTCTCAGTACAGTTTAACCACAATTTGTCTTTCTAAAAGTGTATGTAAACTCATGCTGGACAAGATTTAGAGATTACCAAACAAACCCCTTCTTCACTCATCTGTGCATGTTGGAAGATGCTATTGCATAATTTACTTGAATAACTGTTACCTACGTAACAAGTCACGTAGTGTTTTGATGTGAGCAATACTACTGCAATTTCTGAGTGTATGAATGCTAGGTGTGTGTGTGTGTGTATGTGTGTGTGTGTGTTTATGTGTGTGTGTGTGTATGAGTTATGTGTTAACTTCCTCCCCTGACCTTAGCGGGGATGGGAGTTCTTGAGTCAGCACTGTCTTATTATACAGCTGTTACGTCTCCCATCATCTATGGTGACATGGTGTTGAACTACTACTCTGCCTGAGACAGGTTATGACCTACTCCTGTTATGTTGGACACTGACCTGGGGGACCTGTCTCAACTTACACAGCATGAGTTCTTAAGCTGGAAATTCAACCATAGCAGGATTGCTCTTTCAACATTTTAATTGCCAGGAGGGTAGCTCTCTGAATTACTCTCGGCCAAATTATCTTATTTTAGTGGCATAACTAGGGAGCTGTTAAGTCAGACATTTTCACATTCTACACATTCTACACAATAACTTTAACGAATACCATCATTAAACCAGTTATTAAAACCACCTCTGAGGAAGTGATGATAAAAGGAAAAGCTCCCAAAATGCCTGTTTTGTCCATTGCAGTGTAAAAATGTACTGTATGGTAAGCAGATTTAAGTAGAGCCAGGAATTAGCTCACTTTTGTTCCTCCTTCTAAATTACTGATTTATCAGTATGGTTGAACAGAAACATTTTGCGTTTGCAGCATCCTCAGCTCTTAGCAATAAGGATGGTGAGTAAACTGTTATCATAACTGACCAGAATGATGGACACAGCTACAAAAACATAAGATCCAGGCGATTAAAAAATAGAATATTTTTTATGTTCACCTATATAAAAACATCAAAACATCATCCTCAAACATCAAAGCACACATCTACAGAGCTTCTTTAAAAACACATAGATATGGTGAGCACCAGACATCAACCAATAAACCAATAAACCAGTGATTATTGGGAACACATAGACACAGCATGTGATCTGTGGACACTGCGCAGATAATTCCATCAATGATACTGATGCACTACTAATGGAAGTTGGGGATGAGTGTACAGGAGGTAAAGGGCTCAGGGGACCACTTGTGTCCTCAGTCTGTCTCTAAACTGGACAGCTCCCTGTGAGAATCACCTTCTCTTCATTAGTATTAACAGGAGGGGCGCTGACGCCTGTCTGCACACTCCAAGCTGATTTTAACCGCCCACACAGACAATAAGACCAGCCCAAGATCATACCTCCTCCTTTTTCTCTCCTTCCTTGCCCTCTCTCTGTCTTCTCTGTTACTTTTTCATTTCAGTCTTCAACTACATGTCTGTATTTCCATCTTTCCATGCTTTCTCTTCCTTCTCCGTTGTCAGGGGTGGAAAATTTATCGTGAAGAGCTGTCGTTGACTATATAATGAGATATTAATCCACCCGAGTGTGTGCCGCATGAGAGCTCTTTATTAGACCCATAATATACCACTTTGTGTGTGTGTGTGTGTATGTGTGAATAGTAGTAGATACAGAATTGAGGCATGCTCACATTAATAGAATAATGACCCTCAACTAGGGATTTGGTATGTAGATGGAGCAGACACGACTGTTATGAGCTGCACCAATGGATAGTGTGTGTGTGTGTGTGTGTGTTTGTGTGCGTCATCTATTGTTTTAAAGAATTCTGTTGACAGTGATGTGTGTGTGTGTGTGTGTGTGTGTGTGTGTGTGTGTGTGTGTGTGTGTGTGTGTGTGTGTGTGTGTGTGTTCTTGATCTCAGGTGTGTGTGTCCAGAGGGCTTTGAAGGCGACGGATGTGAGATCAACATCGATGACTGTGAGGACAACGACTGTGAGAACAACTCCACTTGCGTCGATGGAATTAACAACTACACATGCATGTGCTCACTAGAATACACAGGTAATATTCTCTATTCGGTGTTCCCTGTTCAAAATTGTTATTGTCAACATTACAAGAACAAAGAAATTACATTCATCTTCAGGTAATGTAATGATCCTGTGGGTTTATGTCAAGAACACCAGTTTTTATTATTTAAACTTTGTTTCTGTCTGTCAATATGGCATGGCAGGTGACTCAAAATACAACAATATTCATAAGCTTGGCCGCTGTCATGGAGAACAATTTCTCAGCAATTAAACCAAATTGATTTGAGGTGCAGGTTGTGTTTTCACCTCAATCCTAAGCTTTCTCAGACCAATTAAAGGCACAGTAAAATAATCTTTAGCTCTCTTGCAAAAATTAACCTTGGGAATTGTAGTTCACTTCTATTTTAATTTTTTTTTTATGTACACAAGCTTGTATCTTGTATTTCTTCAAACTAACACTGCTCTGTTACTACTTGTTTGTCTGCTTTTGCAATGTGCTCATCATCTTTGACTGCTAACCTCTGTGGCGGTGTTCTCTATCTTTCTTTCTACGTCTCACTGTCCTTTGTCTTTTTTCATGTCTCGCTCTGCTTTCTATCATCTATCATCTTTTTTTGTGGTTGCAGCTGCTACCAATGAGGTGGAGAGAGGTTAGTCTGTTCTTCTCTCTGTCCTTCCTGTCCCACTCTCCTTCCTTCCTACCTTCCATTCCTTCCTTCTTTATCCAAGCTCCCCAGAAATGTTGGTCTCACAGAATTAACATATTGTATGCAGTCATGCTCCATCTTAGAAGTGCATGTCTTTGATGTTCAAACACACTGCTGAATTTGTCCTCTCAGATATCTAGGGCTATTCTGCTTGCTGCTTTATGCATACATGTTGCTACTTAAGTCAAAGTAAATTGTCTTATAATATTCCAGGTGATCGTTTTGACATTAACGCCAAAGGCTGGGAATATTCTTTGTTTTTGTCATTGTCAAAAATGTCCATAGAAAGACCAAAACCAACAACATGTTATTTTATCTTTCAATACTTTCCAATTTTCCTTGCCTGTCTGTGGAACTCAGCCCTAAAACCATTTGTTCCTCCAGAAGACACATCTTTAAGAACAGATCACAAATATTCACTTTCATTTTTTGAAGGGCTCAATGATATACAATACAAATAGCTAGGCACTGTAGTTTTATCAGACAGGAGTTCATTTGGTGGAGACTATTTTCAGATGTGGTGCTCTAGTAGTTCCCCGCGTGCTATATAGTGGCCCACTGCACCTAAGGATTTGGAATGGTTAAATGCTGAGGTCAAATTTCACTACGCTCTGCTGTGCACAATTGTATGTGGGCAGTAAAGAATTTTTTTCCAATCTCTGGCAGCAGGACGGTGTGCTTTTGATGTGTCTTTTGATGATGGGAACTGTTGGGTTTCTGTAAATAACATCACAGAGTACGGTCTAGACCTGCTCTTTATGGAAAGCGCAATGAGATAACAGTTGTTGTGATTTAGCGCTATATAAATTGAATTGAATTGAATTGAAATGAATTGAATTGAATTGAATTGAATCGAATTGAAATTGAATGTCCCACAACCAGGAATGAAAGTTGAGATGACTTGTAGTCTGCTGTCTGCAACCTAAATATCTTACAATATAGCACTTCAAAACTGTTCTTGAAGCTAATATGGCTACTTTTTGGTGATAAAGCTTTTATTAGCTAGTCTCACACATAATTGCACAACAATGAATACAAATAATTGACATATTCATTTAAAAGAGCAACTAAAAAAACATCTGAGCCTAAAATCCACTTTATCTACCCACACTTCCCAGACTTTGCAAATTTTTAGAGAAACTTTAACTTGTTAAACAAGTATTCAGAGTCTTTTAGATCCAGCTCACCAGTTCTCTTAATGGCAGCTGGGTCCTCTTTATTAAAGCCGTTAAAATATGCAATCTAAAGCTAATAGACTGGGACAACAAGACTCCCACTGTTTAATTATAAAGAATGTGAGGATTCCCATTTAAAAATAAGAATCTGTTAAGCTAATATGACTGCTTTTAAATAAGTAAGGGTAGCACTGTTAGCTTCAAAGTACAAATATGCATCTCCAATCATTTCTCACACATTCTAATTGATTACCATGTAATTATTCCTAAAGTAGACTTTGTGCTGTCAGGAGTATTGGTTTATTCCCTGATGCCTCATCAGTGATCCGTACGGAGTTCAGAGTTTCAGAAACGTTGGGATACACACAGGAATATCATCAGGTATATGATGTTCCCAGAGATGAGATCATTTATCAGACCGCTGGGTTGGTCCTGGCCACAAGAGTCATCCATCATCAGAGTACACACTCATACAACACAGACACACACACCTGCAGTACAAATACATACAGTACTGCATATACACAAAGAGATGCTCAATCATACCAAAATGCGCAAACACTCAGGGAAGTGGGTAAATATTGTTATGTTTTATATTATAATTTCACTTTGTGTGTGTGTGTGTATGTCTGTTCTTAGGGGAGTTATGTGAAGAGAAACTTGATTTCTGCGCTCCAGAGCTGAACCCGTGTCAGCACGACTCAAAGTGCATTTTGGCCCCACAGGGATACAAGTACGTGGACTCAACACAAACACAAACACTCATACACATGTACTGCAGAGTTGGTGAAGTTTGCAGTTTTTTTCTTGTTTTTCTCCCACAGGATTTGAGTATTAACATTTCTCACACTGAAATAAATGAGACACTGGTTGTCTGTGCGTGCGTGCGTGTGTGCATATGTGTGTGTGTGAGAGAGAGAGAGATAAATTACTGTCTGTGTACATTCTCGAGATTGTCTGTATGTTTACAAAACAAGACTGCTGCTCAATCTGAGGATTAAAATTCAGTATCAACATGCATTTATGTGTTTGTATGTGTACATTTTAGGTGTGAGTGCACTCCAGGCTATGTAGGTGAGCACTGTGAGCTGGACTATAACGACTGTGAAGAGAACAAGTGTCAGAACGGAGGTCAGTGCATTGACGCAGTCAATGGATACACCTGCGTCTGTCCTGAGGGATACAGGTAACGTATACACCCCAGCAGGAACACACATACTTATGATATCAAAGTACTATTCTCTTGACCAAAAATATCTGTAATAAAATTGAATAGTGTTGTGCAGTGCTTGTTACATTTTTTTGCATTGCTGACCAACTGCTGCTCTTTTAAAACATTTCTAACATATTTAAATAGTTTCTAAATCACTGGCTTTTGTTAAAAAATGTTAACCATTATCTTTAATTTGGCAAAACCTTTTCTCGTCTTTTCTGTTTGACAAAAGAAACATGGCATTCTCACCATTACGCCATGATAAATGTGTATTTATTTGCAGTATGTGGTGTAGAAGAGGCTCCCCCTTGTGTTCACTACTATGTTATTGCCATCTCTTAATCCCAATTTAACACAATTATAAAAATAAAAACAAGGACAACATGTTAGCACTTACACAGACTACAAGTTTCAAGCAAGTTGATTTTCATAGCAAAACATTTTTTTAGGCACACTTGTTGTATTCAATGTGTGTTTGAATGTGTGTTGCAGTGGGTTATTCTGCGAGTTCTCTCCCCCCGATGGTCCTTCCTCGCACCAGCCCCTGTGACAACCACGAGTGCCTCAACGGGGCACAGTGTGTTGTCATGGGATTGGACCCCCACTGCCAGTGTCTCCATGGCTACAAGGGCGATCGCTGTGAGACGCTGGTCAGTGTCAACTTTGTCAATCGCGAGTCTTACCTGCAACTTCCATCCAGTCACCTCTCACCGGAGACCAACATAAGTCTACAGGTGTGAGCTTTATACAGAGTCTCATTGTTTAAATCTTAGATGTCCAGGCCCACAACTTTATTTTTGGGGTTTACCCTTAGGCCTACTGTTCCCATAACATTTTTTAGACGCAGCAGTTAAAGATACAGTTTCAGTGAAAAAAGGTCTAAAAACCTACTTTATACTACCTGCTCTGCACAGGCGGAATGACAGAAAGACAGAGTGACTTTGTGCCTCTTATGTATTAGCATACCAGTAATGCTATTGGTTAAGTATCTTTTAGAGACCCAAATGTATGCTTATAGGCACAAAATGGGGCTTCACGTTAGAAACCAAAAACAGAGCTAAAAGACAACGAATATTGGACTTGAGTTTTGTTCCTTGTTTCTGCTGCTCAAAGTGGCCAAACAATATTGCAGGTTATAAACATTTTGCTGATGTAGGAGTTTGAATGTGGGACATTTACTTGTAACAGGAGTAGTTTTACGTTGATGTATTGGTGCTTTAATTTACTCAAGATCATTTACACAAATATTCCACTGTGTTTTCAGATTGCTACAGATGAAGACAGTGGCGTGTTGTTGTATAAAGGGGACAATGATCACATTGCCATGGAGCTGTACAGGGGACGCCTCAGGGTCAGCTACGATACTGGATCTTACCCTCCTTCAGCTATATACAGGTATATTCACATATAAGCAGAAATGTCCAACTGCCACATTCATATGATGGATGATATAAATGTTTAAACACAATATCTCAATGCTCTCTCTCTCTCTCTCTCTCTCTCTTTCTCTATATCAGTGTTGAGACAGTGAATGATGGTAGCTTCCATGCTGTGGAGTTGGTAGCATCAGACCAGACTTTGTCTCTGTCCATTGACGGCGGGCCGCCCAAATCCATTAACTCCATCAGCAAACAATCCACACTTAACATAGATTCTCCGCTTTACTTGGGAGGTACGGATCTGTGTGTGTGTGTGTGTGTGTGTGTGTGTGTGTGTGTGTGTGTGTGTGTGTGTGTGTGTGTGTGTGTGTGTGTTTTTGTGTGTGTGTGTGTGTGTGTGTGTGTGTGTGTGTTTGTGTGAGACAAACAATTATAAAGTAACAAACATATTTTTTTCAAAAATACCCATCATATTCACATTGTTGGTCAGGTATAATGAATATGTCATAATAACGGGACATAGTACTGTTGCATTTAATGAATATTGACTCCGTTCAGTGTATTGACCTAAACTCAATATTAATTTAAAACTTAATTTACCCTCTTATGTCTGAAACACACATTGATATCTTGCACAAAAGCCACTATATAAATACATTTTGATTTATTTTGTGCACTACTTAAATACTTAGATATTTACCTCTACAAATTGATGCTCTAATCTCTCTAATCCTTCTTTCCTCCAGGTATGCCAGAACGCTCCTCAGCCTCCGGAGGTCTCTCGTCTCTGCAGCATAGCTCAGGCGGACGTAACGGCACCAGCTTCCACGGCTGCCTCCGTAACCTGTACATCAACGGGAAGCTGCAAGACCTGGGGGCTGGGCTGGGGACAGGGGCTCCAGGCTCCGGGACTGCACAGAGCACCACCAGACAGTGGCTGGGCCACGGGGTGGAGCCAGGCTGCCAGCCCTGCCAGAGGGGAGCCTGTGTCCAGGGTGACTGCCACTCAACAGGGCATCGTGGCTTCACCTGCACCTGCCACCCGGGCTGGACAGGAACAGTGTGTGACCAGCAAGTTAACAATCCCTGTGATGGCAACAAGTAAGTGCTTTTTGTGCCTCTACTGTATGTCTATGTGTAAGGGATTGGGTGATTACAGTTATTGGCATGAGTTTTAAACCACAATGAATGCCACAGTGAAATTTCTGGGATCCAAAGACGGATTTAGCTGGGAGACTTGTATATCTGTCCACATCTTTTCTGTCTCTCCCTCCTCCATCCTCAGGTGTATCCATGGTACCTGCCTTCCAATCAACTCCTACTCCTACTCCTGTCGCTGCCAGCCTGGTTTTGCTGGTGTACTCTGTGATGAGCAGGACCAGGATGCAGCTAACCCCTGCAGTCTGTCTCGCTGCAAACATGGCAAATGTAGAGTGTCTGGCCTGGGCAAGGCATACTGCGAGTGTAATAGTGGATATACAGGAGAGGCATGTGACAAAGGTGAGATAATCATGCATGATGTGTGTGTCGGTGCATTAAATATTACCTGTTTACAGTGCTGATTACTCACATTCTTCTAATATATATATTACTGTACGTGCTTTTGAATATAAAGCATGTTCAACAGCACTTCTTCTAAGCTTCTGCTTCATTGTCTGTTACTTGTAGTCTCTCACACTCAGTCTTTGTCTAACAGTGCTAAATGTCTCTGCATTAATGCTTCTAACACCTTGCCTTTTCAACTCAGCATCTCCTGAGCTTCCTCTTAATCCCTCGCGAGGAATTACTCAGGTGAGACTGCCTGGTCACATCTTACTGTTGCCTTCTTTTTTCACATATTCTTTCTTGGTTCCTCTCCAATTCAACCCACAGTATGTCTAGCCACTGCCCTGCTTCACCTTGTTTTCCCCTCATTTTTCACCTTTTAAATTACGCACAGCAATAGGACAATTGAAGAAAGTCATAGTATCTTATTATAGATTTTTTTTTCATTCATTCCAAAAGGAAACCAACCAATCAGAGCCAAGGAGTCTAACTCAGTGTCAGCACTGCTCGTGAACTCCGATCAAACTGTCAAATATGAATCAAGATTCTTTTGGTTCAACTTTCTCTTTTTAATACTAAAGAGTAGCAGTTAACGAGTACTCATTGACACTGGGTTAGAGACTCCTTTTATGAGCACTAGGAGGAGGCAGAGCAACAGGATTTGCTATCATTTTTTACATTATATCTGTCTCGTGTGCTGCTGTCAGGATATAGTGACGGTTTCAGCAAATATGACAAAAAGTTATTTTTTGTCATATTAAGTACCTAACTTTAAAGGTCAGTGTTTTGGTGTGCAGTGGTTGTTATGCTAGCATCACAAATCTCCTGAACTTTTATTCCATTGGCAGATGTTTTATTTTAATATTAGCAAACTTCTCAACATTTCACAATACTTTGCTTGTTTATAGCAAAGGATTTTTGCAGTTTGTCATCCCTCATGGCATCACTTTGTTTCATGTTACTGTCCTCATATTGTCCTCTCTACCGACATGATGACATGTTGTTTTCACCATTAAGACTTTTGTCATTGTGACGCTGTCATTTCAGAACAGTTAAAAGCTGGATAACTTGTAACCTTTCTGTTCCCTCCTCATGCCTGCAGAGGTGGCCTGCCGAGGGGAACGGGTCCGAGATGTCTACCAGAGACAGCAAGGCTACGCGGCGTGCCAAACCCAGGAGAAGGTCTCCCGCCTAGAGTGTCGGGGCAGCTGCCCGGGGGGAGCAGAAGGACAGGGCCCCTGCTGCACCCCCCTTCGCAGCAAACGCAGGAAATACACCTTCCAGTGTACTGATGGCTCTTCTTTCGTCCAGGAAGTGGAGAAAGTGGTCAAGTGTGGCTGTACACAGTGTTCTTCATAAAAAAGAAAAGAAAACAAGAGACAACACCCTTGGCAGGTTTCCTCCTCTCCAGATATGTTTTATGTTCTTGCCCACCTTACTTGATCCCCGTCTCCCTTGTCCAAGGTCCCAATTTATCCTGAGAAAACCCTTCCCCCTCCACAGTCCCCTCCCCCACCATCCCTGTTTTGTTTTGTTTTTTTAAAAACTCTTTAAAAAAGCAACAAAAAAAACAAGAGAAACAACTAAAAAATAGTTTCTTTTCTTTGTCAGTGCTGGACTGATGATTGATGCTTCCTCGGTGGGGATGTTGACTTGTATTGTAAAGTACAAAAACAGACTTATTTTTTATTATGAAGTGGAGAAAAAGACAAAAAAAAAAAAAACCACAAGAGTTGACCTTTTCCTATCTACTTCTTTTTGTTGGTCATGATGACTCCAATAGTGTGTCACACTGTCTCTTCCCTGGAGGACTGACCGGTCACTGACGGCTGACTGCTTCCTGTAGACTTCCTGCTTTGTGTCTGTGAGTTATGTGTTTTAGGTGTAACCTTAACTGGTAGTACCACAGACTCACCACTAGGTGGAGCTGCATTAAGGCATGGGAGATGGCGGGCAGTGATAACCTCCTACAACACAAGAAACCACCACTGTATCTCCCTCGACAGACCTCTTGAACCCTTGGAGGCTGTGTGCACGATCCTATACACAGCTGGGCTCAAACTTGTGGTATTTTTTACAGCTACTGAACAACACACACTCACACACACACACACACACACACACACACACACACACACACACACACACACACACACACACAAATGCGCTCATCTGTAGAAGAGTTCTACACAATACCTGCCAGATTGAATACAGTACTCTCTGTATATCTACCCCCAGTCATGAATGACAAGTATTTATTGTATCATAAATACCTGTACTTATTCAGTAGATCCCATATGTATCAATCTGATTCTTTTAATATATATTAATTTATATTTGTCCTTATTTTTGTATTAAAAAGACATAATCTGTCAAGATAGCTGAACTAACAAAATGGTGTCCTTTATTTTGGTTGAAGAGAAGTTGTTTTTTTGATCACTGAAACTATTGTGCTTGCCAGAGACCTTAGTTACATTTTAATCTGCAAATGTGACGTGAAGACATTGTATATTTTTGTCACGTTTCCTGAGAGTTTGTACTGTGCCATTACCAGAAGGTCTTTATATTAGAGTATAAATGTATAGATAATTTCCCTACCTGTATTTACATGTATTTCACACACAAATCTTGTGCGTAGCATTGACCCTAGAGGATGCTTAGAACTGTTTTTACCTTTTTAACAAATTTATGCTTAAAGAATACTGTGACTTTTCTAAATGAAACTACTTTGTTAGCCCCTTGGTCTCTGATGTTAACATGTTGCTGCTAAGTTTTTGTACCGTAGACTTGGATCCTGATCTGTATGTTATATAGAACTTCCTGTTCCTACTGTACGGGGGCACCTTGTGTAACAGATAAATACGTCCCCCCACGTCTACACATGTGCATTGTGCTTTATATTCCCCTCTTCTCCATCCCCAGACTAATGTCAGTTCCCTGACTGATGTTTGTTTATTAAACACAATATTTACCTCACACTTCTCACTTCTGCTTTTTTTTGTCACATTAAGTCACACCAAGTCAGAAATATTTCCCTCAACATACTGAAGAGAATGATTATTAAAGTTAAGCACAATAATGTGGACAGTAATCTTCCATTATTATTTTAAACATTCTTTGCATAAAATGGAGAATACAGCAGCAACTGTGCAATATGTTATCATACTCTACTTATTTTCATCCCCTGTTAGACTCTAGGTAAACATTTAACCTTCTGCAGTGACATTTGTAATCCGGGTGTCATATGCTCCTCTACACTTCCATAGAATTTCTGAGCAATTTTAGAGCATTTAAATTTTAGAGCATGTAAAACCGGTTTAGTCTAGTCCCACTATATTAAACATTAGGGCTGGTGATATTCTATATTTTTCTTATTGCAAACAAAACCCATGAAATGAACAAAAAACAACAATGATTTTTTTTTTGCCAACTGTTGACTGAATAGCCAACACTTAATATAGTTTATTCATATGGGTCCCAGACCTCCATTGTTGTCCAAAAACTATTAATAACACATCAATGAGGGGCGACTTTGCACTGGGTGACATGTTCCTTCATTATGATGATAATGGGCACTGTGGTTTAATAAAATTAAGCCAGTGTCCTGCGCTGCAAATATTCACTAGCATACCAAATGTGGATTAATCCGTAGCAAATAGTCCCCAAGAAATGCACATTTGGTCCTGTTTGAGTTACATATCCTAAAATCTGGGGTCCAGCTGTTTTAT
The DNA here is from genome assembly GCA_026937815.1 of Etheostoma perlongum. Taxonomy (NCBI): domain Eukaryota; kingdom Metazoa; phylum Chordata; class Actinopteri; order Perciformes; family Percidae; genus Etheostoma; species Etheostoma perlongum. The sequence goes on from CM049372.1 coordinate 16,883,790, forward strand.
TTTAAATTGTAAATGATTGTGTCCTTATTTATAAATAAAACTGTATATTTGTGACCAGTTTTTCTTCAGTTGGAACACATCAGCTTAAGGCTGAGAGCCACAGACAAGGGAGGGAAGTCAGAAAGTATTAAGCGACAGACTAACACATTGTTGTCTTTGATATTTTCATGATATGTGTTGACAATAAAAAATATACAGTATAAAAAAATGCAAGCCTTATGCTTTAATGTTTTTGTATTACAGGTAGCAATTGTGTAGTAGTGTGATTTGTGGTAAAATTCAATGTGTTAAAAGATTATGCTGCTGTATATGTTATACTAGACTATGCACTGTTGCCTAAAATTCTAAGAATTTACAATTTTCAAGAGAGGCTCATTTGTGCTTTTGCAGAAAAGCCTCTCAAACTTTATTTAGAACACCATGGGTTACTAAAGCCATATTAAGAAGCACGTTGAATATTTTGAAGTAGTAGGTAATATTTAAGTATTTTAACTGTATTATAAATAACATTTCATGGACATTGGTCTGTGTGGAAATTGTATCATGCCAAACTTTTGGAAAATAATTGGATGTGAAAAATATATATGTCCAACTTATAGAATTTACTTCTAATATTAATCAACACTGCCAGTGTGGTCAAAGTAAATTGTTTGTCGCGTGCAGTGTGAAAGAGCATCTCATTAGACAGATAGGATGCAAAATTGAGAGAACTTAAACAGCTGCAAACACACAGGAGACAAAGACAATCAACTTTGTTGCATTTTCTGTCAATAAATACTTTCTGTCAATAAATACTCAAAACCGCCAAAGTTTAATATTTTATTTTAATATGCAGTTTTATAGCGCCATCTGCTAGTGTGCGACTTAATTACAAAAGACTGTAATATTAGATCTTCTTTATGAACAACAGCACAAGCAGAAACCCAAGGCTCCTGCTAAGAAGATTTAGAGACAATGTGATTAGGAGCTTTACAAATTAACCTGACTTTACCGTAATTGAAATCTAGTTGACTACAACTGTGATGGTTGAACTGACATGCCATAATACTCAAATGTTTAATACATCACAAATATGTACAAATAACCTTCTCAGCGGTAGAACAGTAAAACAGCAGACTCAGTCATCTCTTTGGAAGCGCTCCAGCCTTGCTCCCTTCCCAGTCTGTCCCAGTCAAAGGCTGGGAAGTCCCCACACTGGTCAGGGTAGAAATATCCACCTCCTCCTATACAGTACTGGAGACACAGACACATGCACACAATAACAACCCTATTATTAAACTGTTTAATTTGCTGTGTTTTGCGATATGTAATGATGGACTCACATGTTCAGTGTTGCATCCGGTGATCGGCTTGACCCCGGAGCAGATAGCCATAGCTGCACGTTCATTGTTTATTGCTCTAAATGTGATGAAACCTGGTTCAAACTCCCCTTTCATAGAAACAAAAAGAACACAACTTGATTACAGCAGGATTAATTTAGTTTAGTTGATATCTTAACCATTTCATAATTGAAGGACAATGCTTTAACTTAAAAAGTTAATTGAATATTTAATCACTTTGTTTTGTAGTAAATTTATACAGTAGCCTATTTTGGAAAATGTGATAAAATTAGTAAATTATGAATTAATTCATTAAGCACTAATCCTGACTGATATCCACACATATCCATAATGGTGAGAAAGCTCAACATGAGCTCCATTTCCCTCCTTCTACAGGAGCTGTTTACCTCTAGGATTGGGTCCATACAACATTCTGGTCGACACTATGTCTCCGTGGTCGTACACAATGGGAATAGCTGGCCCTCTGTTGCTGCAGGAGCCAACGTTGTATCTCACTGGATATTGCTAGAAGAATGTATTATTGTCATATACCATGGCCACTGAGAGTTCTTAATTCTGATTGACTGTAAGTTCTAATTAACTTTTGGTAACCTTTGACATTTGATCTCAGTTCCAAATTAAATAAACTGTAGTTAAAGTTAGCAACAGTGAGGCTAAGCTGTAGGGGCAGGGGTTATTTGTGTAACCCCCACCAACCAACAACCATATAATAAATAAAAGCATAAAAAGCTTCTTAATGAGAACCATGGAAATTACATGCCAAATGTGTTTGTCATGCATTTAAAATTGTACTTATGTAAAAGTAGCCTTCAAAAGTATTAGAATTTAAATGTTTACGTAAAGTACCAAAAGTAAAAGTACTCATTATGCAGAATGGCCTACTTCAGGATAGATTATATTGTAGTTATGTGTAAAGATCACTTAAATGTTGCAGCTGGTAAAGTTGGAGCTAATTTTAACAAATACTGCCAAGTTTCCTATGCATGTAACATCATTTGTTAATTATATTTTGTATTACTAATCTGAATCTGCAAAGTAACTAGTAACTCCCGCTGTCAAATACATGTAGTGGAGTAAAAAGTACCATATTTGAAATACTTAAGTACATGTACCTATTTAAGTACAGTTCTTGAATAATTGTCCTTAGTAACTTTCTACCACGGTAATTTAACAAAGCTTCACATTACCTTGAAGAGATGAAAGAGGTTCCCTCCATACAGGCTGAGGAAGCGGTTGTCAGTGTGGTAGCGGAGGATGGCTGCCTGGTTCCAGTGTTCCAGTGGAAAGTTGTTGGGAACGTGCCACACAGACATGTCCTCTGCTACTATATCATAGTAACCTGGATTCTGTGAAAGTTACATTTGTTGGTTCAGTTAGTTTGGTAATATCACATATCACATATTCCCTGCAAAGCTCCTCCCAACTTTACCTTGAGGGGTCTAATTATCCAGAGTATGCAGGGTCTTTACGTTAAAAGTAAATTGACCTCAAAATTATCTTTTTGTTAAGTTACCCCATTCCCAATGTACACTTTTTACATTTTACTGTTCATCTATTGAAACAGTTGGAGGGTAGTATGAACAAATGTTAGCATTAAAAACTAATTAAATTAAATAATGAATAAATAAATTAAATAAATAAATAATGTTAATGTTTGTGTACTTATCCAAACTATTAAAGTTGAGGTAATAATAATAGTGATAACATAAAGTAATAATTCAATCTATACAGCTGTTCAACAAATAAAATCAATAATCCAGGTTTGTGCAATGCTTTTTACAGGCAGAGCCGTGCAGTAAGTATGCACCACTCAGCATTGTCCAACTTCTCCAGCAGAGGCCTTGTGCAGCAATGCAAGAGAGAGAGAGAGAGAATGAATACATTTGTGTACAATTTTCCAGCAGTGATGGATGAAGTACTCAGATTCTTTACTTCAATTACCAACAAAACAATGTAAAAATGCTCAATTACAAGTGAAGGTCCTACATTCATAATCCTGCTTGAGAAACATTATAGGGGTACTGTATTATCAGCTTCATGTAGTTAAAGACTCAGCTGTAAACGTACAATGGTGTCAGCAAAATATACTTTTTTGAAAAATGAAAAAACTAAAGAGTTTTGCTACACATACATTTATGTATTCATATTTTGGACCTTTCTCTAATCTTTGTTTTTCTTTGGGAAATATTGGATCGTTGGATCAACAGTTATTGAAGTGAATCCATCCATACATTTTCACTTAAATGCAGTACAGTGTAAATGCAGTTTTAGTTACTTTCCACCACATCAAGTTGTACCTTAAAATCATCCGAGGTGGCGCCTTCTGCTGCTCCAAAGGTGTTTCTGTTGGACCAGTTCCCATCTCCATCTGGAAGTTCAGCATTGTTGCCCTGCTGACTCGACCAGCGATCGCCCACTGTGCACCTTCCGTAAACACTGTTCTCATGGACGCTCGCCACTAGCGTCCAGCCGCCTCCTGCCGTGGTCATATCACAAAAGGTCTGATAGACCATGCCATTAGCAGTGGTCAGATAGTATAATCCATCTGGAAATATTATATTTAGTGTTAATGTAAAAAAAAAAAAAATCATTATTTTCAGAGGGTTGCAACACGTTGATCAATAACCTTTGTTAAGTTAAAAACGTATTGTAAGAAGAAACACCTTCTTGTTCATTATATCTGTCCCGGATCTCTTTACAGCTCCCTGCAACATATGTGGACCTCTTCCTTAATTTTTCCAAATGATCAAAGTTTGTCATGGTGAGTGTTGGAGTCTTCTTGACATCCTTTGTGGCTTCTGTGATGGTGTGCTTATCATTTACTGAAAATGAAGCCAAATGTGTTAAAATATGAAAAGGACCATAAAAGGAATATGTACACATGTGTTTTGTCTTTCCTTTACCTGTAATTGAAGAAAAAACAGCTTCATCTAGGGATGTACGATCAGCAAAGGACACATGATCCACTGACACCAAAACCACTAAAAGCAAAACTTTGTGGTGTAACATTGCTGTAAAGAAACATAATACATATATTTAAAATTTGAAAGATGCCATATGTTATTCCTTTCACCACTGGTTCTCAACCTTTTGGGTCTGAGGTACCCCCACAGCCTTGTCAGATGAACTCATGTACCCCTTCATCAGTTCCCTATTTTTCAAATGTATGACACTATTCATATAAAAGTGGATATTGTTTCTCATAAAATAATATCAGTATTATGGTGGGTTTGATCAGCAATAGTACTACTAGCCTATTAGGTTACTACTACTTAGAATGAAGCTGAATATTTGACAATTTATCCAGTAACGCTACTTTTACCGTAAACAACAAAACCATTTATCCAGTATTTACAACTAATCATTTGAACTGTTTAGCCATTACTTTTTGCTACCTGTTAACTAGTTTTCTCTTACATAACTGCAACATGTAGAGTTGAGGTGTTACAGTTGACTTAATGTTAATATGTTGATGTACACGTACCCCTGGTTGAGAAACACTGCTTTATACAACCCTTCATTAGTAAGTTGTTACCATAGTTAGTAGATAGCAAGTTGTATGTATATATATATATATATAGTACAGGCCAAAAGTTTGAACACACCTTTTCATTTATTTTCATGACTATTTACATTGTAGATTATCACTGAAGGCATCAAAACTATGAATGATCACGTGTGGAATTGTGTACTTAACAAAAAAGTGTGAGATAACTGAAAACATGTCTTATATTCTAGTTTCTTTAAAGTAGCCACCCTTTGCTCTGGTTACTGCTTTGCACACTCTTGGCATTCTCTTGATGAGCTTCAAGAGGTAGTCACCTGAAATGGTTTCCCAACAGTCTTGAAGGAATTCCCAGAATGCTCAGCACTTGTTGGCCTTTTTGCTTTCACTCTGCGGTCCAGTTCTCCAAAAAACATCTTGATTGGGTTCAGGTCTGGTGACTGTGAAGGCGCAGCACTCCATCACTCTCTTTCTTGGTCAAATGGCCCTTGCACAGCCTAGAGGTGTGTTTGGGGTTGTCCTGTTGAAAAATAAATGATGGTCCAACTAAACGTGAACCGGATGGGATGTCGCATGTCGCTGCAGGATGCTGTGATAGCCATGCTGGTTCAGTATGCCTTCAGTTTTTGAATAAATCCCCAACAGTGTCACCAGCAAAGCACCCCCACACCATCACACCTTCTCCTCCATGCTTCACGGTGGGAACCAGGCATGTAGAATCCATCCGGTCACCTTTTCTCCATTGCACAAAGACACGGTGGTTGCAACCAAAGATCTCAAACTCGGACTCATCAGACCAAAGCACACATTTCTACTGGTCTAATGTCCATTCCTTGTGTTTCTTGGCCCAAACGAATCTCTTCTGCTTGTTGCCTCTCCTTAGCAGTGGTTTCCTAGCAGCTATTTGACCATGAAGGCCTGATTCGCTGAGTCTCCTCTTAACAGTTGTTCTAGAGATGTGTTTGCTGCTAGAACTCTGTGTGGTATTCATCTGGTCTCTAATCTGAGCTGCTGTTAACTTGTGATTTCTGAGGCTGGTGACTCAGATGAACTTATCCTCAGCAGCAGAGGTGACTCTTGGTCTTCCTTTCCTGGGGCGGTCCTCATGCGAGACAGTTTTGTTGTAGCGCTTGATGGTTTTTGCAACTGCAATTGGGGACAGTTTTCGCAATTTTCCGGACAGACTGACCTTCATTTCTTAAAGTAATGATGGCTACTCATTTCTCTTTACTTAGCTGATTGGTTCTTGCCATAATATGAATTCTAACAATTGTCCAATAGGGCCGTCGGCTGTGTATCAACCTGACTTCTGCACAACACAACTGATGGTCCCAACTCCATTAATAAGGAAGAAATTCCACAAATTAACCCTGACAAGGCACACATGTGAAGTGAAAACCATTTCAGGTGACTAACTCATGAAGCTCATTGAGAGAACACCAAGGGTTTGCAGCGCTATCAAAAAAGCAAAGGGTGGCTACTTTGAAGGAACTAGAATTGCAAACATAGATGCTTACCAAGAGCTTTTAAGATTCAGCAAATGTCTTATAATGATCCAATCATACTATTAAAACGATATCCAAACACTAATAGATCATGTAAAACAATATTTCTATGAGAAAATGTCACATTCATACATGTACTGTACATGAAATTTTCTAATTAATCTTCAAAATCTTATACTCAAACAGTTTGATAAAGATCTCCCATTATATATTATATTATATTATATCACATAATAGAGCTACTGTAAATACAATTTAGTGGGTTTTAACATTCGTAATATTTTGATAATAAAAAATATTCTGTGGGTCCAACAAGTTATAAAATTATAAGTTTTGTTCCTTGCTGACAACACAGCTCTTTGCCTCATATATTTATGAATACCAAATCAAGTGTGAAATTAAGCTGAACTTTGATTAGTTTTGATGTAATTGTGAGAATTAAAACCAAAAGCAGTGTAATGAAGATTAATTTCAAAAACTATAGAAGATTTCCATTACTGCTGAAAGTCTGAAATACATAAGTACATGTGCAAGTGTCCTTTCTAGTCAGTTAAACAACAGAGACAACATTCAGGGACAGTGAAGAAACAGTTCTTACCGTACTCTTGACTGAAAATTTTCATCAAAAACAATTAGTCAATCTTAGCCGTTTCCTCAATAAAACTGCAAATTCACTTGTGATGTAAATTCTGTCCTGGGGTGAAAGACCTCTACTTTGCAATTGTAACAGGATCTTTTTTAAATTGACAGACTATGAGACATAAAATATATATTTTTTGTGGTCGTGTGACTCTTGTGAGAGCAAAGTTAACAGTCCTAGCCGAGCTGACAGACAGTTAAACATTAACTACTGTGGTTTGATGTTATTTTTACTGTTGCGAAATGTTGGACTCTTCATAACAACATGCTCTCCTCTGTTGTAATCAAAGAATAAATTATAACTAAAATCTTTACTTAATTAAAAATCAGCAATACCACAGTGCATAAACACTCCTTACAAGTAGTAGTTAGTTACAAGTAAAACCCCTGCATTTAAAACTTTACTTAAGTAAAAATACAAAAATAGTAGCATCAAAATATCCTTGAAGTGCAGTATCAAACATAAAAATACTCATTACGCAGCCATTTTTAGAACAATATATATTATTGGATTACATCAATGTGTAATGTTACTTTCTCCATTGGTTGTAATTTATCCAGAATGTCCTTGTTTGACCATAATCTGATTTTTATTCCTCATCTTTTTGTGTTGTTGTTTTAAATTCAAATTCTCTTTTACAACTTAGTGATTCTGATTTGCACTGTATTTCACTTTCCTCTTAAATGTATCAGGGCATTTTTCTGACCGGTAAAACACAAGCCATGACTTCTATTTTTCTCTCTGTGTGTCTCTCTCTGATCTATTTTTAGAGGTAAGACGGACACTGTAAGAGGCATTCACTAAAAATTCAACTGCTTTATACATACACATACACATTACCTCTGTAGCTGCAAAATTTATAAGTGACACTTAGAATTAACTTGATTTAACTACATTGACTAGGGTTAGGAACAAGTTCAAGTCCCCATATGGACCAAAGTGTGGAGTGTGGACTAGTACCTGGAGATATGCCAGTTACACTCCATGTGTGAGTATTTTGTGTGGTTTGTTCTAAGAGAAACAATAAAAAGTCTGGAATATTTTAAGTTTAAAAAAAAATGAAAAGTCATAGTATAGCATGTTGAAAAGTCATAGTAGGTGTGTCGAAACAAATCATCTAAAAGTCCTAGTATAGTATATCAAAAAAGTGATTAAAAAAAGTCAGAGTAAAGTATGTTGACAAAAGTAATGCAAAGGTCATAGTATAGTATTTTTAAAAAAAGTCAGAAAGTAGCATACCTTTTTGAAAAAAGGCATTAAACAGTCATGTTATGGTATGTTAAAGAAGTCATTGTATAGTATGTCAAAAAAGTCATATTATAGTATGTCAAAGAAAGTCTGAAAGAACGCTACAACAAAAGGCCAAGTCTGGACTGAGTATCTAACCAAGGATGACAGTTTGCAGTACCTACTTTCAGGCACTAGCCACCATCCCATCGAATAAATCATGTTGAAAACAGTCAAAGAAAAGTATGTTGGAAAAATGCATAAAAGAGTCATAGTATGTGATGTTATAAAAAATGTATGTAAAATGTATGTCAACAAAAAGTGATAAAAAGTCAATCCACTTACCAATTTCCAACATCTACAGTATTTCAACTTGCAAACTTAGGAATTTCCAGCAATGATTTCAACTTGCGAACGTTTTCAACTTCCAACAGAAGATTCCAACAAGATTAACTTGCAAAGTCTGCAGTGCCTGTTTGGTGGCTAGCACCAAAAAGTGGGCACTGCAGAATCTTACTCAGGAGTCTCACCATTCCACCAAATAACTTATGTTGAAAAAAGTGACAACATAGTATGTCTAAAAAAAGTGATGAAAAAGTCAAGGTATAGTATGCTGAAAAATGTCATAGTATAGTATGTCAAAAAAGTGACAAGGCACTGGGGGAGAGTCTGCATTGTGCACTTTCTGGTTTCGGTAGGATTGGCCACAATCCTACCGAAATGCCACAAAATCATAGTATCTTATGTCAAAGAAAGACCAACCCCAGACTGGGAATAGAACCGGAGTCAGAGTCTACAGTGCCTACCTGTTGGTGATTGTTGGAGCAGTGGAAGCCACTGAACCACTGTGCTCCCAAATAAACTGTGTTGAAAACAGTTATATTATAGAATGTCCAAAAAAAAGCATTAAATAGTCATAATATAGTATGTCTAAGAAAGTGATACAAAAACTCATAATATAGTTTGTCGAAAAAGTGATGAAAAAGTCATAGTATATTATGTTGAAAAAAGTCATAAAAAAGTGACCCACTGTGCTACCAAATAAAGTACATTGAAAACAGTCATAGTATAGTATGTCCAAAAAACCATTAAAAAGTCATAGTATAGTATGTCAAAAAAAAGTGATAAAAAGTCACAGGATAGTATGTCACAAATACTGGGACTGTGAATAAAACCAGGGTCAAAGTCTGCAGTGCCTACTTGCTGATCCAATTTCCCCAAAGAGAAGGAATTATAAGGTATTTTGGACAGAAGAGACATTGCAAGCTGGATTAGAGGAGAACATGGTTGCGTCAACGCTAATCCACCAGTCAATATCTATGCATATTATAATGGTAAGTGTTCAAAAACTCTTCACACGGTATGCTGAGGCTTTAGACCAGTAGTTACATTACCTTTGCTGGATGTCACCAGAAGTACACAAATCGATTAACAGTTCTTTCTGAAACTCCATCTTTCTGTCCTGCCTGCAGCCTCGATGACTAATTTAATTCTCACAAATTCAAGCTTGGGGGGGTGCAGCCCATTAAAAGTTCCCCCTGACAAACTACACCTCCTTCGAGGTCCTTTTCATGTGACATGAGAAGGAAACCAAGGAAGAATAAAAACAAGGACAGCCAATATTAACATGTAATCACTTTATCATTCCTCAGAGAAAGGACCCCACACACTTCATTTCAGGCAGGTCTGTGATGACTTTTCTCACTCAGTAACCTGCATGCAATGACTGCAAAGGGAGACACATTTTTAAAAATTTATTTGACCTATGTTTTATTAATCCTCTTTGGTATGGTTACTATTCTTACATTAGTTAGAGAAGCCTACAGCTGATGGATGTGCTATGTAGGTTACATGCCCATTACACAGCGAATAGCAAAAGTCTGCACACGCTTCCCCTGTGCCAACAGTTATACAGCATCCTGTACCATCTCTGTGTTTTCTGACTCTTGCATAATCCAAATTAACACAGATATGTTATCACTGGTGCCTAATAAAGATAATACATGTGATAACTGCATAAATGTTCAATGAAATTGGGAATTAAAACCATCTATCAGTTATTTCATTGATTCAAAACATGTGGTGTACTTTAAAGGAATACTTTGACATTTTTGGGAAAAACAATTATTCTCTTTCTTGCAGTTAGATAAGAAAATCTTTAAATTTTTATGAGAGTGGTATCAATATTCTCATCTAACTTTCAGTAATAAAGTGTATGTGGGGGGGGGGGATCCTGTAATAGTCATTTAATCACAACCGCCAAAATATTCGCTTAGGATGGGATCATAAATCTTGTTGGCTCCATTAAGGTTTGTATCTCCTTGAGGCTGTAATACCCGCTTTCATATTTAACACTTACAAGGGTGTCTCATTAAAAAAAAATGAACAGATGTTAATCTGCAGCGAGTTCATCATGGAGCACAGTTGTCACTGTAAAGATCTTCTATACTCTCCATTCTCACTGGTCAGGGCATCTTTTACAGGAAGAACCTTTACAAATTATTCATGTTTGTTTCTTCTAGGGGATAGAAGGGGAAACAGAGTGCACAGTGCATCCATACAAGATGCACAGCTGACAGGTGCTAAAGTGAGTTAGTTACATAATCCCATTTTTAGAGATTCAGAGAAATCCTGTCCTGTCTCTTCATGATGGGGAAAGGCCTTGAATGGTAACAATACAGTGGTAAATCTATGTCAGTGTTTTCACAGTAAAATGAATGAGATATTTGACTTGTTTGTGGTAACGTAGAATCTAAAAATACTTTTAAAATTTGTCATATTACTTCACCATTGATTTATCATCCATGTACAACATCAATTCTAATCTAAAACTAAATGAATGAGGGGAGAGATTATTACACCTATCCCAACTTGATTCAAGACTGAACTAATTGTCTCACTCTGTTTTGTTTTGGCGTGTGGGCCTATGGCTGTTTCTTAGAAAATGACTCAAATAAGTGCCACGGTCAAAAAAGTTAATTACTTATTTCCCCGGGAGTTTCTTTTTAAATCAATTTAACTGCAGAAAACCCCAGTCACCTCTTCTATTTTATGTAATCTTGCTGATATGCCTCAATTTATCCAGATCTGGACCTGTCGATACTTTTCTTGCTACTGGAAATAGAAAATGAGTCCTCTCATTGAATTTTTCCCAAAACCGCAATCCATTACTATGCTACTAGACTACAAAGTATTTGTTGGGTAAACATCATGTGAGCAAAAATTAGTTATACACTGTAGCGCACACATCATTAAAAAGAGTATAGCTCCAACACAATTACTCCCAGAGATGTACTATGCTTATGAAAACACAGTTTTTATGTTATTTTGTCATCATCAGATCTCCTAAGGTCATCTTTGTCTACATGCAGCTGCAGCTTTTGTACACATAGACGTTAAAGATCTGGGAGTAAATTCACTGTGCTTAAATGCTTATTTCCTGCCTTTGTACTATAGGCCTGCTGGGGTCGGATGTGCACACCACATTTTTCATGGTCCTTATGGTGTTCCTTATATTGGTATCTGCGTAAGTCTGTCTTTGTCGTTACTTTCCTCAGTGTCCGTGGCCTGCTCTAAGGAAGTCGCTCTGTGATAAATCACAGTTACAGATGTGTTCCCGCTGTCCTCGCTTCCCCTGGTATTCATGGCACAGGAGACGTCCAGTCTCAGTGGGCTCTCCTGCTTTAGGTTTCCGGCCTCGTTGCTCGCCATCACTGTCTCCACCGCTGCGCTCACCGCTGCGCAGCAGCCTGGTCCGCGGCAGCGCAACAAGCGCAGGAAGGCGTCTCTGAAGTCCGCGTTAAACGCATAGATGACCGGGTTGAGGGACGAATTGCTCCAGCCGATCCACACAAAGACATCAAAGGTGTTTTCGCTGACGCAGTATGGGCCCCGCTGGTCCTCTGGTCCGGTACAGAAGGGCAGAGCGCAATTCAGCACAAAAAATGGCAACCAGCAGCAGACAAAAACACCCATGATGATGCTCAGAGTTTTTAGGACTTTTGTCTCTTTTCTGATGGAGACTCTGAGCTCCCGGTGTGACTGATTGGAGCGCTGAGAATCAGGATGAAGATTGATATGAGATTGATGTGAGTTGGCACCGATTTTCGTGAACAGGTGAGGACAAAGTTCAGGTACTTCCAAGCGGCAGTTCTGCGCGTGCTCCGCCGCCCGCTCCAGAGAGGATATCATCTGGATCTGCATCTGGGCTATTCGGTAGATGCGACTGTATGTGACAATCATGATAACCACGGGGATGTAGAAACTTACGAGGGACGATGAGATGGCGTATGTGCGGCTCAGACTGGAGTCACAGCTCCCATCAACACCGAGAAGCGTCAAATCCCCATGTGGACCACCCATCTCTGCACGGTGCCAGTTCAGCTGCACGGGGACGAAAGAGATGATCAGGGACACTGCCCAGGTCACACCTATCATAACAGAGGCCACCTTCTTGTTCATACTCCTCTCATAGAGGAAAGGGCTGGAGATAGCCCAGTATCGGTCCACACTAATGAGGCACAGGTTGAGGATGGAGGCCGTGGAGCACATGATGTCGCATGCCAGCCAGGTCTTACAGAACCCTCCAAACGGCCAGTAACCAGCCACCTCAGCCACAGCTTTCCACGGCATCACCAGCACGGCGACCAGGAGGTCCGACAGAGCCAGGGACACGATGAAGATGTTGGTTACTTTGGCGCGCAGGTGCCGAAAGCGATAAACTGCTGCGCACACCGTGATGTTGCCAAAAAGCGTCCAAATGATAAGCAGTGCCAGGACGCAGCCTTTTACCGCTCGGAGTGCCGGTAACTCCTCCCGGTTGCCGGCACTGACCAGCGCAAAGCCGGTTGTGTTATTCATTGCCTCTTCCAGTGCGCTCGGCCATTTGTCAAACTAAAAGGACAAGAAATCCAAACAAACAAAAGCAATACTAAAGAGCGCGCGTTTTTCTCCAGTCGGACTGATCTGTGTTGTTGCTCCGTGCGCAGAGCAGATTTACTGGGGACCACATGCAGCACCAGCTGGTGCATGCTGACAACACAGCTCAGTGACGCGCCGCGCCGCGATAAATTTGACATCTGAGCAAAGATAAACACGTCAAGCAATTTTAAATTATTACTATGTTAACCTACTTTCATTCACCATTACTGTATAATATTCCCTTTTTTACCAGTACCTTTGTCCTATTTCTCCTTCCCACTTAATGTACCATTGTTCTATTGGAATAAAGGACTGAGCTGCTTAAATACGCGCTTTTAACAGGAATAGGTTTAGACTACAGTAATGAATAATTTGTTTTATACAGAACCGTTCATAACAACGATACAGAATGCTTTACATTTCAGCACATATCAGGCAAAATACTGAAATAAGAAAAATACAAATACTTGAATAATTTTTAAGGAGTAAATAAATTAAACAGATATTAAAACTGAAGAAGAACTTATGCATAATATGGACTGTATATTAGCAAACACATCTGTTTATATATTTATCTAAAATTAATTGAATATAAATGTCACAGGGTGTGTAGTTGAGAAAAGAAGAGCTAAAAGGCTAATATAACAAATGAGAAGTCATCCAGCATGATGTTTCCATCATGCCTTTTTTCCATTCCTCTGACTCTCTCCCATTCACCCTGTACATTGGACTTATTGTGAACAATAGATATTCTTAGATATCTGCTTTTTTAATAGGCATTATATTATTTGACTCATTTCACTAGACCCATTCCCTGAACTTATTATCTATGATATACCTGTTGTTACATTACAAACTGCTTACCATTTTATATTTCAACTTTTGTAATTGCTATTTTTCCACACATTACTCCATTCCTACTAAGTCCATGTATTGTTTGAGCCAGTTATATACTGTAACAGTCTGATTTCCATTGGGGAACTGTGTTTGCTTTAAATTCACATTTTCAAGTTGTTTTCCTGGTGAAAAAGTGTACAGATGAACATGTTTCTGAAGGACAAAGAAGAACATAATTTACCTTATTTTGAATGTTTCACATCATTCATGCAACATAAATCTTCTGCATTTGGACTTGCACATGAGTCAGATTCATTTAAAACTTCACAAAGGCACATGAGTTGGCAATGCAATTCATTATTTCACATCATCATCTTCCCCAGGAGTTTCCACCAGACAGGTTTCAACCAAAGCTCTCATCACAATGTAAGGGTCACAGTTGGCAGCAGGATGTCTGTCCTCAAAGTACCCACAGCCCCTCAGACTGATAAAGCCAGGGATGTGAACACTAAAACTACGAGAGGCTTTTGCTGTAGAGAAGTTATTGTAACTGGAGGTAGAGCATTATCTGGTGAGGCAACTCATGTTATCAGCGCCAATGTGTAGATTGCAAACACAGAGTTGCTAAGAGTGGCGCTTGCTCAGCCTTTTGATTGCATCTTTAATGTACCTGCAAATTCACAAAGAAGATATTTTATCTTTGTATTTTAAATGCCTATTTTCTGTCCACTGGAAGCACAAGATACGTGTATTTTCGTTATTGGGAGTGTGTCATTCAGTGGTCTAAGCTTACTATAATCCCCCTGGGCTCTTCATCTCCTTGGTGCTGAAGTTGGTGTGACAGCCTGATGTACCAATGTTGCCGTTGATGGGTTTAGCATCAAAGGAGGCAACAACTCCAAAATCTTCACAGTCACGGTGCAAAATGTAGTGGGCCATCCACAAATCATCCCCCAATTCAATCCCCTCACATGGGCCAACCTGGAACTCCCACTAATAACACAAATTACATTTATAAGTGATAAATGATGAGGTGATAGATCCAACATACAGACCGCATGCTACTTTGTCCTCTGAAGAAGCCCCCACATTGCCTGCTGCAGAAATGGAAGATGAGTATGAATTGAAGGAAATTGATGAACTTAATGATGATATAGAAGAAGTATCAGAAGTGCAGCAGTGCATCTATTATGATGAAGATGATGAATCAACTGATGAGAAAGAATCAGTGAGGAAGAGGACCCAGCTGACATAGAAGAATATTTTCAGTCGAAGGATGAAACATTGGCGCCCAGATGGCTCAGTTGGTAGAGTAGGCAGCTACATGTAGAGGTTTACTCCTCGATGCAGCGGGCCTTTTACATGAGACATTTACTTGTGTAAATGTACTGCATTTACTGCATGTCATTCCACCTGTCTCTCCCCTTCAGCTGTCCTGTTAATAAAGGCCTAAAAATGAAATAATTAAACAAAATAAAAAAGGATAAAACGTTGATCTGGTCTTCCATTTCTCCCAGTGACGGACAATGCATGTTGACAACAGAGAGAGAAACAAGCCACCATAATCCAACTGCATATCCAAAGTCTACAATTGATGGCATAGGTCCACATAGGTCTAATTTGCCTTAAATTTCTAATGTGTTTGAATGAAGTTGATATTAAAAGTTTAATACAGAATTAGTTGAAGTATCCACTATATATTATTTAAATAACAATAAAACCAGATGGGGTCAATTTGACCCCAGAGGACAACAGGTGTGATTATGGGTGTGATTATGGGCTGCAATTAAAAAAATTCTAATTATTCAAAAACAGCATCCTCACTAAACTTTGACATATACCACTCTGTGATAAGTCAAATAGTCAAAATAATATTAGGTCAAAAATAACTCATAGTTTCATTTTATTTTGTACTCAAAAACAAGGTATACTTTTATGTAAACAAGGTCTATTGGCTCTAAATTCCAAAAAGAAGGTAAAAATGTGTAGTAATGGGTTGAACTGAAGTAAGACTAAAGGTGTAATACAGAATTGATTGACAATTTATACTGTATACTTTAAATAACAGTCAAACCAGGTGGGGTCATTTTGACCCCAGAGGACAAAAGGCGCAAGGCATTCGTGAGGACATTACGAGGGTTAAATGTGGTGACGGAGGGGAGAGGAGGAGCCTGATAGGGTCCCATTCAACTGGGAAAATATAATGGAATATAATTATCTTCAGTAGTCCACTAAAGGGGCTTTCACATCTGGAACATGGGCTGGATACAACAACACTTGACCTCAAAGTCGAGTTGTTTAATTAGCATTAATTGGGCTTATGGAAACTTTTTTTCCCCAAGGACCACGTTTTGCTACCAAGTTGAAAACTGTAGGACTGATGTACATAAGCTATTGCTTTTACTGCTAAATTGTACAATAACACAATCATGTTATGGATAAAAAACATTGGGAAGTGTAATCTTTTCTACATTCTATTGATCAGTGATGTTGAATATTATACATTATGTTGTCTGTTCCGTACAAAAAGAAAGTAAACAAGACGTTGTGGTTTAGCCAAGGTAACTTCCTCTTCCTCTGTCTGTCATCATGGCTATCTGTTTCCCCCTGCTACGCTAACCAGCTGCTAGCTGTGCTAGCTTCATATTTACAGTACAGACATCTAGACAGTCTTAATCTCATCCAACTCTCGGCAAGAAAGCAAATAAGTGTGTCACCCAAAATGTCAAACTAAACTAAAGTTTTGTTTCACCTAAGGCAGTGTATTGTAATAGTATTGATTTGCCTTTCATATCTGCTAACTTTAGGTTGTATTGTTTAGACAACATACCGCCATGACAGTGCACTCTAAATTTTTATACTCCCTCTTCCCACAGCTTTCACTCACTCGCTCACTCGCTCACTCGCTAACTCACTCACTCACTCACATATGCACAACACACACTCAAAGACACGCTTTTGTGGATAAAAGCAGACTTTTCGGCCAGGAACAGAACCAGATGGCACTGCTGAATTTGAACATGACACTAAAATAGCACTCAAGCAATATTTGATCTTTATTAATGGTAAAAGGGTTTTGTTAGAATACATATTTAGATGATGGTGACAGAGACAGACAGAAAACAGCGAGTTCATAATCAGATTATCTCCATCATTTTTGAGAGGTTGTATTATTGTTGTGCATTTTCTGATTTAGGACACACTGGAATTATCTCCATTTTGTCGAAATTAAATTGCTTTCATATTTATTTCCTTTCTTTTTCTAGTGGTTGAATCTAGTAATAGCAACAACAACAATAATAATTCAAAAGTCATAACAAAGTCAAACATATTGAACCTTTTACATTCCTAAATAATAGGTAGTTAGCATGGTCATACACATATGCATGAAATGAATGTACTTGTCCT
The DNA here is from genome assembly GCA_026937815.1 of Etheostoma perlongum. NCBI lineage: Eukaryota > Metazoa > Chordata > Actinopteri > Perciformes > Percidae > Etheostoma > Etheostoma perlongum. The sequence continues at coordinate 16,901,172 of CM049372.1, forward strand.
GTACAATAATTAATCCATTTCAGAAATCTTCATGTTACTGTATACAGCAGGGAGTTGCAACACTCTCTAAAGCTACGTTCAGCCCCACCAGTCCCATTTCTTGCATATATCCGGACACAATTGTCACTGTGCTGGGTTTTTCTGCAGACGTCTTCTTTATTGTCTCGTTGCAAGGCTCTGAACACTTCTCATCGCACTGCTTTTTCAAGGCAGACATTTCTTTGTCACACTTTTCTCTCTCCATCTGCAGGCTCTCCTCCAGCTGTCTCTTGAGTTTTTCTTCACTCGCTTTTTGTTTATCTACTTTAATTCTGATGAGTTTTAGCTCCTGTTGGAGGGCCAGGATCCTCCTTTTATCAGCTCTCTGATTCTCCATCTGAATGTCTCTTTCTCTCTGGTTCTCCTCCGTCTTGCGTCTAAGCAGGTCCTCCAATTGCTTTTTCCTGTCCTCCTCCTTCCTGCTCTGTTCCTCCAAGCTCTGACTGAGTTTATCCAGCTCTTTCTGCAAAGCGTCTCTCTTCATTTCCTCCTTCTGCCTGATGGCCTGCTCTTTCTGTGTTTGCTGAAGTTCCCTCTCTCTCTCCTTTTTTTCATTTTCCACTCTATCCTTTTGGATCTTCTGCTCCATTGCTCTTCTCATTTTCTCCTCCTGCTCCTCCTGCTCCTCCAGTATTTTAATAACCTGGTCAAGCTTTTCTTGAAGAGCTTCCCTCTTCTCCTCCTCCTCTTTACGTATATACATCACTCTTACCATCTCTTGTATCTGCCTCTCCTTCTCCTTCTTATCATTCTCCTCCATACATCGTCTGAAGGCCTCCTCCCGTTCTCTTGCCAGCTTCTCCTCCTTCTTCTTCTCCAGCACATGTTTTTTCTTCAGCTCCTCCATATCCATTTGGCTTTTTTCCTGAACCATCTGTAGCTTTTTTTCATATAACTCTTGTATTGCTGCCTCCTGCTTCTTTTTTAACAGCTGCTCCTTCTCATTCAGCAGCCTCCATTCCTCTTGCAGCTCCTGAGCCAGATCCTTCTCTGCTTTCTCAAGCATCTTGCTGCCATAGAACACTGCTCCATTTTCCTGCATCATGCTGTCCACTAAGGCAAGCAGCTCGGACACCTGGTTCTTATTCTTGGAGCTATGGTTGTTGAAGACACAGTACCTGCCCCCACATCCGGCCACCAGCTCAACCAGATCCTTACACGCGTCTATTTGACAATCCTTCACAGATTGCCCTTCTTCAAGAAGGTCTCCATGGGTAAAAACCACCACAGAGAAACTCAAAGCATGGGAACCCATTGCTTGTTTGATCTGCCGCACCGCCTCCTTCTCCTCCAGAGTGCACCTCCCAATCTGAATAACAATGAGGAACACATGGGGCCCGGGGTACAGGAGGCTAACACTCCTCCTCAACTCCTTCTGCACCTCCTTTGGAGTCTGATGACTGTCCAGAATCCCTGGAGTGTCCAGGAGTGTCAGATGTCGCCCACGAAATTCTCCAGCGACCCTGCGACAACGCTGCGTGACTGAGGAGCTGCTAACCTTTGAGTCAAAGGCCTCACGGCCCAAGATGGAGTTGCCGGTTGAGCTTTTTCTGCTGCCAGTCTTTCCCAGCAAAACCATTCTGATCTCAGTGGAGGAGAAAGACATCTTCCTACCTGAAGAGACAAAAAAAGGAGCAAGGTTATGTTCAAATAAGAGAAAGACAGAAAGAAAGAATAGGTTACATTCAAAAGAAATAAACACAAATCCCAACTGACCTGTGCAGCCAATAGAAGACAGTTGCTTGCTAATGGATGACATGCTACTTCTGGGCTCTCTCCTCCATAAAGTCAGAACAAAAGAGAACAGCGCTATATAGATCCCAACATTGTGGGTGTGTCTGGCCCTATGACGTAAAACCCCTCTGAACTCTAACCATCACTATCACCGTGTTTCTAATCAGTCTGAAGAACGTGTGAGACAATCGTCTGTCTCTGTACATCAGCAGGTCTTATCTCTGAATATACACACTGCAGCAAGAGGCCATCCAGATTCCAGCAGAGGCACAGATCTGGAAAGCAGACTTAGTTTCTGTACATGTGGGGCAGTTTGATCAAAGTTCAACAAGACTGACTAGTCATTTGATTGTTGGGTCTTTTTATCTTGAAAGGGATAAGTTGTTGTTTAGGAAACACCAGAGACCAATAAAGTAGGCACTCTTCTGGCAGTGTCAAACAAACTGTCTGAGCATACAACAAGACTGAAAGTCTACAGTCATGCTAACAGCTCTGTGAAGCTGTACTTTGGCACAGTGGTGTTTTGAGCCAAATGTTATTGTCAACATACTAACTAATTAGCACTAAACACAAAGTTCAGCTAAGGCTAATGGGAATGGCATAAGTTTTGCAGGGCACAAACCAAAGTATTGGAAATATTGACCTGATGGTGGCACTAGAGAAATAGTCCAAGGATCACCAAAGTAATGACACTTCTCCTTTATGGAGACATGAAAGTGTGTACAAAATTCCATGGCAATCCATCTGATAGTTGTTGAGATATTTCAGTCTAGTTCCAAGTGGTGGACCAGCAGCACATTGCACTGGCAATAAAATGTGTGGTGTTACTGTGGTACTAGGCAGATGCTTAACACTTAAACTGTGAATTGACAGAAGCCTATACAGTGTGTTTTTGTGTATGCACTCCACTAGACAGAGGCAGAGGTCAATCTGTGTGATGCCATCTATCAGACAAGTTATTGATTGTTTCCATGAGACTTCAGCCAGTCTGGTGTCAATTATTTGTGCCACAGACACAAGAGCAATACCATTAATAATTAAAAGTGTATTTTAAATGGACGATTGTGTTACTTTTATTATTTACGATTATTACTTTTTAGTGACTTTATTCATTTACGTAATATACTGGAACTACTACATCTTAAAGCCTATTAAAAGGGTCTACATGTACTTACATGTTTACTTTGTTATTCATGGAGTTCATTCACTCACTCAGTAAGTCAGCAACTGAATCATCTATGATTATAGCATATCTGCATACGAGAGGCTCTTGGGTGATTGAAATCTCTTAAGAAACTAAACTAGGTTCATTTGTCTGTTGTCTTGCTAAACTGTTTTTAGAGATGTGTGTGTGTGTGTGTGTGTGTGTGTGTGTGTGTGTGTGTGTGTGTGTGTGTGTGTGTGTGTGTGTGTGTGTGTGTGTGTGCGTGAGCGCGTGCACACATGCATTTGTTAATCATGGCTTATATGATTGCAATGATTATAAACATTTTAGTTTTCCTGAAAACCTCAACCTGTTCTCAATATCTGTCTTTTCTTGTTATGAAGAAACTCAGGAGCAGCTTGAATCTGGACACATAAAGAAGTTCGGGAGACGTTGATGACTTATACAGAAGTTTAATTAAATCTAACCACAACCTAGTGTTGTGTAGTGCCAACTCTGAGGATTTCTGCATTTCCAATGCATATTGAACTGAAATGCTGGTGGTGTAGCTGAACCATCAATGCAAATAAAGACTTTATGGCATAAGCAAATATGCTTACTTAAATCATGAACCTAAATACCTCAGCACAGACCAAAGACAATGTCAACTTGATCATACTGCCGGATAGTCTATCCTTAGGTGTTATGGTTTATTCAACAGTGTCTTCCCTGTGTGTCTGGGCGTTATCTAATTCCAGAGACCTTCTGAGACAGAGACACACAGGCCCAATCATTTTCTTATCATACAGCTGCTCCGTCTCCAACTCTCCAAAGTCGACATATGGCCTAGTCTAAAAGTATTTCCAAATCGAACACGTTGGGTTTTAACCTTTGACTTGAATATGCCTTAGGGTAGTCTCAATTTTGCGCATGAGTGTGTAAGCTGAAAATTATACCACATTTCTAAGATCTCTGCCATTGAAGGTGCTGATGGATTTCTGCTAATAGTGTGCATTCACAGTATGGATGCTGGTTATTAGTTTATCTTTCTAAACAGATTGAGGGAAATAAATTCTGTGTATGCAAAACCAATGATTTCACAGTAAATGTATGAAGCAATGAAAAGAGATTTTGTGTGCAAAAAAACACAAAAATGGACAGTTTTGTAAATTGTGTATATACATCATGCATAGCAAATTTGATTTGTACCATAACGCAAACTGCTGGGACAGGGAGTAAAACCATGTTTAACAACAGGTCATCAAAGGTTTTATTTTTTATTGGACCAATAAGCAAAGCCTAAGTTAGACAAAAGGTACAGCACATCCACCATTCACGCTCTGGAGGAAGCCTTTGTCCAAACATCACATTAAAAAGTTAATAAGAAAGGTAAACATTCATGCTTTCTCTTCAAGTTTCACAAAGAAGCATTTAACAATTTATGTAAACCAATTTCTTAACACCTAGACCAGATAAACACCAAAAGGTTGTTTCATAAGTATTTAAGGTGAATCTGCTGGTGCTCTTAATGTAACGGAAAATAGCCTCATCTGGTTGCCTAAAACGTAATGTATGTAACGTAATGCCTATAGCTGGATGTCAGGCTGTAAGCTAATCCATAATGGAGAGGCCAGGCATGTTCAAGGCAAGGCTTAGATTGTCTTACCGCTATACTGCTCCGTCACACATGCAAGCACACTTGACGTTAACTAACCGGGAGGCTTTGATGAACTTCTGTGCTTGTGTGCGTGTGTGATTAAATGGATAATTTGTGTGCAGTGACCTTGTCCGCTTTATGTCAAAACACAAAACAACAATGAACCTACACAACCGCCCACACACACAAACACACACACACACACATACACACACACAAACGCACACACACACACTACAATACTGACACACATAAAATAGTCTTCATTTGTTGCATTAAAGTAAAAATTAGGTGGATCAGTGACGGAAGATGAATGTTATCATGGTGGTAAAAAGATGATGAGGAAGGAAGCTGTCAGGATGCCTTGGCGATGATGAGGATGCTCATGAGGAACACCATGACAAAGAAGATCCACATGAAAAACCTATCCATCACCTTTGCAACCTTCTTCCACTCTGCTGCCTTGACACAATTAGCTTTCTGCTCGCGGAAGCAGTTGGTGATGTACTGGATGTTCTTCACCACCTGAGGAAGAGACAGATAGAAGAAACTAAATCAAGCACTTAAAGAAACTTTAGAAGAAGAAGAGTAATAGATAAGTGAGTAAAGTGAGGAAGTGGAGATGCTGTGGTGATGCACCTGTTTATGTTGGAGGCAGGGGCAGCAGCCGGGGCAGGCTGGGACTTGAAGTTTCTTTGTGGGATAGAGAACCTGATCCTTTAGCCCTCCATTCAGGTGCTGGAGGTTTTGTGGATGGTGGGGGACCTGGTAGTCCAGTTCATCCCTCCTGATGTGGTAGTAGTGCTGTCTGGGGTCTTGCTTCCCCTCGCCCCTCTCCAGTCTGGAAGCGTGGTTGTAATGGTGATGGCTATTGTTGGTGTTGCCATTTGCCTGGCCTTTGTGATGATGCACACCGTGGCCATTGTTGTACTTGTACTGATCGTTGTTGTGATGGTAGTCATAAAAATGGTCATCGTTGTAGCTGCACTTATCGTTCACAGGTTCCTCGGGGTACAGCAGGGTCCTCTCACTCTCCGGCGTGGTGCAGTTCTCCCCCACCTCATAGACGAAGAAGATTTTAGACATGTAGTCTATGATGAGCACCTTAGCCCAGTGAGGGACCGGCTTGGCCTCAGCACCACAGAAATGAATGTTCATGATAAAGATGGTAAGAGAGGTGGAGGCCGTGATCATAGTCATTGTGGCTATGTAGTACTTCCCTAGAGGAGAGGACAAAGGACAGGACAGATTTATGAAGAAGAAAGGCAACGCATACTAAAGGTGGGAAAACTAATCGATTCTTAGATGCATCACGATTCTCTCTAGAACTATTCAATGCTTGATTCTGATGAAGTTAATCGATGATAAAAAAAAATTTAATAAATGTACAAATCAGAGTGAGTGAAAGAGGATGGGATAATGGACAACAACTTATAGTTACGTAAGACTGCAAAAAAAAACACACAAAACTGGCCAAAAGGGAAAACAGTTTTGTATATATACTGTATACATGATCTAATAAGACATACATAAAATAATTAGGCAAAACACATATAGGCTGTTCATCTACTTTATCACATTGCATCTGACCACCTCATGTTTCATGTACTAAGAAGCCAATCATCCACCTTTAAACATGACTGAGCCTCTGACATGGAAGATTACTGTGAAAGAAGGTGACTTTCACAAGCATGTTTAAGGCTTAAGTATGGAATGATTTCAAAATAAAAACCTCAGCAGACAAAACATTTCATATGTCAAAATCTAAAAAAGCTCAGATTTATATGTATATTTTTTTAAATCATGCATGGAAATGTACATAAAAATGTTGTTGCATCGAGATGCATTGGTAATCGGTCTAGAACCATTCAAATGGAATCGTGAGGTGCCAAGATATTCCCACCCCTAACGAGTACATAGCAGCCCTAATGTGTAGACTACGAGACTGAACATTCACTTCATTAGCAATGATCTGGAAAGACATGCCATGGGAATATGTTGTCCTAGATACATCTTTAGACATAGACATAACCTATTTAACAGCCAATTTAGTCTACAAGTTGCATTATTGAGTTTTATATGGACGCCAATTTCTGCCAGGAAATGGATGAAAAGTAATGCATAATAAATATACTCATAGTAAGTCAACATTATGGACCTAATAAGTCAATTGTTTGACTTGCTTTGTCAAAATTGAGGGACATGTCCAAAATCTAGACTTAGTAGGCGTATCTCATAATGTGGACTTACTATAAATGTTGTTGTCTTTTTAAACCATAATGTTTCATCAATTGTAATATTACATAGTTTAAATAGTTTAATAATTAGGCAAAACTAAATGCAGAGAGAATAATTCCAACCTATATAGGGCATGCTCTCTGCAGGAGGCATGCTCTCAGCCACCAACAACTGGAACACAGTGAGCGCCAGCAGCACTGTGACACCAAGGGAAACCTTCTCCCCTGAGTCGGCCGGCAAGTAGAAGCCCAGCGGGGCCAGGAACGAGATGAGGAAGCAGGGCAGGAGCAAGTTGAAGATGTAAAAAGAAGAGCGGCGCTTCAGGAGCAGGGTATAGGTGATTTCAGTGTAAGGGTCGGAGCAGCAGCCGTATATCATGACGTTTCTAACTGCCGGCATGCCGTGACACTCCCACTCCACGTTCTCCACAAAGTCAGACAGGTCCCCACTGTCCATCCCCAAACTGATATCCACCTGTGTAGAGGACACACATTGTGGGTATCAATATGCTAATGTCCTGTGGACGCAGAAAAAACTAGAATTCCCTCCACATATAGTTTAAAACCAAGAAGTTATTCACTTTTTATTCATGAACTGAGGTCAATAACAGGCAAGATGGTGGGACATAACCTATTCGCCTTTTTTTATTCCCAGGATGGAAAAGTCATGACCTGCCCTACTCTTCCTCTGATTGGTTCGGTTGATTAGGTTTGGGCATAAGTAGTGAGATTGGTTAAGGTTAGGGTAAAAATACCAGGGTTAGCCAATCAGAGGCAGAGTAGTGTGGGTTATGCCTTCACCATCGTAGTTAAAAAATATTGCAACCCCTCCTGGGCCAAGAGATAGATAATCAGATAAATATCTAGATAAAAAGACAACATACCTACTGTGTAAACTATTTTGAGTTCCAGTTCCACCAAAGGAACACATACATCAGAATAAAATGCTCTGTTATCCTATTTGGCTTTTGCGCCTTAAAATGTTGGTTTACCCAAATTATAAAAACTAAGTTAGACAAAATGTATTTTGAACTTTTTATTGCTTCAGTTTCGCGCTTTGCCCTCCTTGAAGTTTAAAAGTGACGTAAACCTGCAATAACTGATTACTTGGTCACTTGGGGGCAGCATAAACTAATTGTTAACACAACATTAACATATCACCACCTTTTAATAAGAAAACACACAAAAAATTAAAAATATTTTAGAAGTTACATTTCAAGGTCATAAGGGAGGCTTTTACCGGACATTCACAACGCCAGTGACTTGAGCGTCTAAAGTTACCGGAAGTCATTCATTTTTAATGGAAGCCGGCTTCTCTCGGCTGCAAGGAGCGGCAAATCTGTCGGCGTCGCGTTTTGGGTGTTTTGAGCATGTTGAGCGTCAATCAGAAAGTTGACATTTTTCAACTTTATGGTAATGAGCTATGACGCGGTTCAGCAGCAAGCAGCTAACGCCAGCCGCCAATCGGAATATAGACATCCTTTGCGCTGGCTGATCCCGGAGAAACATACAATGTAAACTTTTGTTCTTACCAAAACATTCATTCTGAGGACAAGCTCATAATCGCCGTTGCTGGGTTACCTATCATTTATAATATAACGTTGTTTGTACATAGAGACCAGTTAGCATTAGCTGCCGGTCACACGGTCATGGTAACGGTCCGCTCACAATGAATCCTGCACGGGTCACTAGGTTTAGTCTGGCGGCTGCTCGCTCTGCCTGCACACCGCTATAGCTCAGCGGCTAACGAGCGAGCTCACTGCTAACAGACTCTGCTGCGACCAATTAACAATACAACTTCTGTCATTATATAGGTAATTTATAAAGGTTTCTAGTGACAGTGTATTGGCTGTCAGAGCGGCCAACGCGTCAAAAAGCTTCCCCATACTTTTTGACAAGCGTCCTTTGCAGGGCGGCCAGAGCTTTTTTGTAGCTCAAGTCGGTGGCGGTGTGTATGTACAGTTGGGAAGGTGTTCCTCTCAGGAGAAGTCACGATTGAGTTGATTCATCAGACTTAAGCATTTACAGCCTAAATAATAGACAGTCTTAAACCCAGAATATTAACTGATTCAAACTAGATAGAAGGTATGATCTCTGTCTCGTTCACCCCAGTCACCCCCTTTCTCAAACACACCTGGTTGCCATTGTAGGTCCAGGAGCCGAAAGTGAGTTTGCATTGCTGCCAGTCAAAGGGGAAGTAGGAGACGTCCACCACACATGTGCTCTTTGTGATGGCTGGAGAGTCCCAGACGATCTCTCCATTATACCGCAGCTTCACATTAGTGCTGGATGCCCCTGAAGAGTCCTCATCTGCCCTACACAGATATACAGAGGAAACGACCTATCAGTCAGATCCACACACTGCTGCAGTGTAGGTGCACTGAGAACAGTCTCTTGTTACTGACTTGTTGTAGAGTACGATGTCCGGCTTCCAAACCAGGTCGCTGGGGATATTGATCATCTCAAGGTTGTCATAGTCCTCCTTGTTCCACTTCAGGTAGGCGTCATGCCAGACCAGCCTGATCCACAGGTACGTGGTTAACACCTGGTTCCTCTCATCCTACACACATACAAAAACATTGAAAAAGAGAGATAGATAACATTAAGTTCCTGAATAACTCATTCTGACAGACTGGGTGCAGCCCATTCTTTTCACTCCGGTACAATGCTATTCAGTGCTGGCCTCTGGTGGTCTCTAGATGAACAGAAGACTAATGGCAGCACTGTTTGTACAGTGAGCCAAACGTTTGTTCTGTATCTTAATCTCGCTTTGCCAGACCCTCCTTCAAAGCATTCTGAAGGAGGATCTGGCTACTCCACATAGCATTCAGGTATGGGAGGAAAATGCACTTCTGGTTTTCTGCATTTCTTTAAACCAATCAGAATCAACATGGGCGGTGCTAAACTTTGCACAGAGCCACTGCAAAATAGTTGTGCGAGAGAAAACTCAGATCTGACAGATAGTCTTGCTAACTGTCTCAATTTACCCTGCAGGGATCTAAGGAACAGTCAACAATAGACCTCCCAGAATGCAGTTACTTATGGTTCCTACAGTCTCTAAAAGTAGAATGGGACCCAGAGCCTTCAGCTATCACACTCCTCTCCTGTGGAACCAGCTCCCAGTCTGGGTCCGGGAGATAGACAATATCACCACATTTAAGAGTCAACTCTCCTCTTTGATAAAGCTTATAGTTAGGGATTGAGGAGTTGCAGCATTCAGCCAGACAAGCAGGCACCCCTTCTCTGCTTCTCTTTATAGTCATCAAATTCATCTACCAATCAATGATATAATCAAAGTAGAGGGAGGCAGGGCAGTACAGCCCGACCAGGGTCCTCTCTTTACCCTGTCTCTTTTAATTATGCTGTTATAGCATTGGGCTACCAGGGGACTTCCTTTGACACACTGATCTCCTCTCTCCTCTCACTTTCCATCCGTGTGCATCCTTGTCCCAGAAAAGCTTGTTACTAACTTAGCTCTGGGGAGTTTATTCCCCGGAGTCCTTATGTTTTTTTTGTTTTTCCGCGCAGCATGTTTCTTTGAATTAGGGTGGCACCTAAATCATGGTCATCATTTAACACCCTGCTGTACCCTGCTATGCCATGACCTACTAAAACGTCTATTTCTAGTTCATAGTTTCATAGTTCCATTATTGTACCACTTTATTGTGACCAGGGCTTTGAACCGGTTCAAGGAACGAAAACGAAAACCGGGAACTTTTTGTATTTTACAGGGAACAGAAACGAAACCGGAAACGTTATTATTTTTTATGTTCTGGAACAGGAACACTTATTTAAAAATAATGGTAACCGGTTAATACCGGTTTTATTTCGTTCCTCAAAGTTTCCGTTGCCTAATTAACTAAAAAGAAAAAGTAATTATTTTCCTGCGCACGTTACCATGACGGCTGAGGTTCACTTCCTGTGTGACATCACATCAGACATTCGCTGAGTCTGACTGAATGGAGAGAGAGCGTAACACCCAGGCTAGAGAGAGCAGTGTCTCTACTCCACATCTTAAATAAGAGCTAAATTACGACCCATCGTTAATTAAAACGTTCATTCCAAACACAATATCAATAGCTATATTTGTCGAATCCACGTTAATGATGGACTAGCGAACATTTGGCTAAATAGCGCCAACACCTCTGTTTGCCTAATGCACAGATAGCTAGCTATTCTTGGTAACACACTAAACAGATTATCTTTCTCATTTGTGGCACCTTTTCTGTTTGTGTAGATGGGAAGACATACAGAGAATCCAAATCGCCAACATTTTTCCTTTGACCCAGCAACAAACGAAATAGCGGGCAACCATGGGGGGAACTTGCAGAGGCATATCCCATTTGCACTTGGTTAACGTCAGATATGGGGAGTAATCTGCTTTTGTGACTGCATGATTTCTTTTATTTTTATTTATTATTGGCTGTTAGGCATATTTTTTGCATTGTGGCAATTTAGCCTACGCTCCTTAGGCCTAATGTCAGTCACAAATCTTTGTTTTTTTGTTGTTTGTTTAAAAATGCCAGGTTGGAATTTGTTGTTTTAACAATAAACTACACATTTGAAATAATTGTAGGCCTTTTTAATTATTATTATTATTAATAATACAATTATTATTTAATAATGGTTGTAATATTATTACATTTGGTTTAAGCTAAATGAGAAAGATGTGACATAATTCTATAGCATTAAACAGCTGGCAGGAACTAAATTAACCGTTCCGGGAACAGTATTTTTTTGTTCTAACCGGTTCGGGAACGTCAATTTATTGGTGGAACTCATAACCGGAAACGTTATAATTCTGTTTCTGTTCGGAACGAACCGATTGGGAAAAAAAATCGGTTCAAAGCCCTGATTGTGACTACTATTGCCACTGTTCATTACACCGCCTACCAAGAGCCTGGGTATGTACGAGGTTTCTCCCTAAAAGGAAGTTTTTTACACCACTACGGTTTCTTCCTAAAAAAAGTTTTTCCTTGCCACTTAATGCTTGTGCTTGGGGAAATTACTGGAATTGTTGGGTCTTTGTAAATAAATCCACTACAAAGAAAGCGGAAGAAAACGGAAAATACACGCATCCGGCTGAATTTTATGCAGCACCGGAGCAATCCTGGAAGTGGAATGGTAAGGATATAGACTATGTAGCTCTTAACCATGACCAAATTAAAAGGGCCCTCCACTGATTTACATGTTAATCAATTAGTCACTGGGAGGACTACACAGCCTGTGGCTCTAGAGGATCTTTGTCAGAGTCTGACTCAAGTGACATCACCCAGGTATCTCAGCTTGGGAACGGAGACTGCAGATATGTAACTGAAAGCTTGAGTTACAAACTGGAAGTTAACCAGTCAGGGAGGATCTAACAAAACAGGCGATAGAGTTGCATAAAGGGACTCATGTGTGGGACCCAATGTTTTTGGAGGTAGATGGAAATTTTTGGCCTCTGCTGCATTTATTCTGACCTTTCTTTTTAAATTGTTCTTCCTAAGTCCTATACTTTATGAAAGCACAGTACTGAAATGCTGGAATACTCTTTTAAGCCTTGGTTGCATTGGCCATACAGTAGCACTTTAATTTAGCTCTAACTAACTTAATATATAACTTAATTTATATTCCTTGCCAACATGGTTCTGTCAGTCTCTGCATACCTTTGATACAAGAAAAGTGCTCTAATAATTCTTTATTCTTGTTTGATACTAGAAAAGTGACCTAATATTTCTTAATTATTGTTTATACACTTATTCTAATGTTCGTTTTTATTTAAGCCTTTTTAGTACAGTGTATGCCACCCTGCAAAGGCACTGACCATATTGTTGAAGTTTCAATTGGTGAAAATTAATGTTTATTTATATTTCATGTATTTCATTTATGTGTATATATATATTGAGATTAAATAAATCTAACTTTATAAAGAAAAGAGTATGCAATACTGCATTTTACTTCAATTATTGTATGAGCATGTGACAATTAAAACCTTTGAATTTTTAATCTTTAAATCTTGAATCTGTGGCAGTTTGTAGTCAGCCATAGACAACAAAAGATCTTGATCTCTGTTTTCTTATTACCACCTTAATCATTTTGGAGATTTATCCTCTTAATGTTTTAAGCAGCCACAGGTAAAACCAGCTTTACATTTTGTGTCTTGGATTTGTATATTTCATTCAGTTTATCGGTCCTATAGCTTAAATGAAGTGTTGGAACAAGAAGGTACAGCATATGTGTACTGTATATGTGATATTGTCAGCCAGGGTGGAACAACTTAAAGACCCATCTGAAGAGATTCTTGTAAATGGTTGCATATTCATACCTCTAAATCTATGCTGAGTAATGAAACATGCAGTATCTGAATTTCCTGTCTACTAACCATATCTTTGATCTGTGACAGCGTGATCTGCAAGGAGACATTGAGGGCTTTGTCTGTTTCATCCACTGGCCTCAAAGCACTGGAGTAGTCCTCCATCAGGTCAGCCAGAAGTTTTCGGGCAAAATGACCCTGAGCACAATGGGACACTGAGGGGGCAAGAGGAGAGCAGAGAGTGGTTACAACAGTAAAGGTTACAAAAAACTAAATGTCAGGGAATTGCAGAGGCAAGAGCAGAAAAGAAGTCAGAGTTGGCTTTACAATATCAGTCAGATTTAAAGATCAAACCATATACGAGCCATCATGCAGAACTGACCTTGCACCAAAAGGCAGATCCACACCATCAGTACTGCCTTACTCATTTTCAACCAGTCACAAGCAGAGGGATCAATTATTCTGCAAAGGAGTCACTGAAAAGCCTGGATCCAAATCCAGAGCATCACTCTATTCTGATCTCCATTCTCCCCTGCTGAAGCTGAGCAGGACTACAGTAAATTCTTAAAATGTTACATCCTGTAAGAAGCTCTGAATGCTTCGGTTGTAGTTAGTTGCAGTTTGCCTCTCTGTCACTGTCTCTCTGTGTGTGATCGTTGCTCTAGAACAGGACCTGGGGCTATCACACACACACACACACACACACACACACACACACACACACACACACAGGTACACTGCAGTATCACATTGCTCACAGTCACTGGGTGAAATATGATGCCTGCAGCCCAATCCACTTGTGTACATGACCACAAGCTGTACCACACACACACACACACACACACACACGCACGCACGCATGCATGCAACACATACACACAACCTTACTGCATTACACAGCTAATGACATGTGTCAATCACACACATACAGTGACACTTTCTTACCTATCTTAGGTCATTCAAGATGAACACACACACATGTCATACACGTTACACACACATGTCATACACGTTACATGATAATGAATTTCACACATCAAGGATCAGGTGTCACCATGTAAATTATAATCTTTAACATACTGTATATACAGTTAAGCTGTACTGTGGTTTTAGATCAATAATAAGAGTAGATTTTATCCTCTCTGTGTCTGTAGGCTGCAAGAGATCAGTGACCAGAAACACAGGCCTACTGATTAACTTTGTAATATTGACCAGCAGTAGTGACGTCTTTAAGGTTTAACGTACATTTATTTATTTATTTATTTATTGTTAAATACTGCTGATTATCATGCATTGTTGTGATGTTTTGATGGATTTACATGCCAGTGGAAAAACAATCCACTTGTCACTTTTACCACTTGTTCACTTTAAGATTTTAAGATACAGAATTGTTGTGGTTGTTGTATTGTTCTGGATGTTGTGTGTAGTTGTGTATAGGTGTATAGTTGTAGTTGTATAGTATCTATCTTTCTATATATTGAACGTTTGATATAGAGATGCCTGTAGGTTCTTTTATATATTGTCCTCAAACATTAACTAACAGACATCACAGAGATTAGTTAGTGAAGTAGACCAGTTAGACAAAAGATTTCTGGTTAAATTATCTTTCCCCAAAAAGGAGACAAGATGCTGGTTGAGAGTTGGTAGATTGCGTAAATGTAAATGTGATGAAGGGCGTTACTGAAAGATGGCAAAAAAATAATTGCTAAACTTAAAAAAATATAGCCATTATGCAGCAAGCCTTTTATCCTACAATGTCCAAAAATGCTGCACATTAGTTCAGGTTTGACAATGTACAGTATTTATACAGAATTTAGATAAATCACTTTTTATTATATATTGAAATACACATGGACATATGGATGAATATTCAGAGCCCGGAGAAATAACTCTTGTAGACACTAATCTAAAGCGTATTAATTTGGGTGTGATGACTGTATTTGTAATATTCAGAATATATTATTAATATGAGAACCGCCAAGGCCAAATGTTGTATTTTTTCTTATGAGGCAGTTGTACCTGGAAGACAAAAGATCGTGATTGTCTTCAAAAAATCTTCACAGTGTTCTTGCAGCTTACATTAAATCAAAACTTTTGCAGCAAACAACATCAGTAAGAATTGTTACTGACATTGTTCTGCTCTGTTATTCTGCAGAGTACTGCACATGGTGATGTGTTAATGTGTCACTGAGTTTCTGTGGTACTGAGCTAGCATAGGACAGGTGTTTCCTGTGTGTGTGTGTGTGTGTGTGTGTGTGTGTGTGTGTGTGTGTGTGTGTGTGTGTGTGTGTGTATGTGTGTGTGTGTGTGTGTGTGTGTGTGTGTGTGTGTGTTGTGTGTGTGTGTGTGTGTGTGTGTGTGTGTGTGTGTGTGTGTGTGTGTTTGTGTGCGAGTGTGTGTGTGCATGTGGCTGTGTGAGAGAGAGATGGACAGACAGACAGGCAGACAAGGAGTAAATGTGTGTTTGTATTCTGAACAAGAGTATAATATAATGCATACACTGTGAGCTGAAAATGAGAGTGATGGCGTACATCACTCTCATTTACATCATGTGTGTCTGTGTTTTTTCTGTAAATTTGGGAGAGAGTAGGGCTGAAGACAGTGGGGGTGCTTCAGAGGGTGAGACAGTGAGAGACAAACAGAAGGATAGAGACACAAAGACCAACAGAAAAAGCAAAAAGCAGTGGTGTAGTAACAGCTAAGGAAGTGTGTCTGTATACAATAATACAGCAATGTCGAGTGAACAGTACTTGTCTGCATTAGTAGAAGTAATTTTAGGTATACAGTAAGTTGTGTGGTTGACTTGATTAAGTCTGACATTCTACAGTGTTCCACAGCGTATGAATGTGGGTGAATGGTTCCTTTTACGTATACGTTCGTATGTAAAAGTAGTCGTTAAGACTAGAAAAGCGCTATATAAGAACAGTGTAGAAATAAGGATAACAGGTAAAAGTCCTGCATTTAAAATTTTATTTAAGTAAAAGTACAAACGTATTGCAATCAAAATACACTCAAAGTAACACAAGTAAAAACACTCATTATGCAGAATGGCTCATTTCAGAAAAGTGAACTATATTATTGGATAATAATTACTGATGCATATATGCATAATGATCATCTTGATCATTTTTAATTTTCCAGCAGGTAAAGTTGGGGATATTTTTAATGACTTCATTGAATGCTGGGTTGCTTGTGAACCCAGAAGTATGTCAGAGAGAGTGTGTGTATGTGTGTGTGTGTGTGTGTGTGTGTGTGTGTGTGTGTGTGTGTGTGTGTGTGTGTGTGTGTGTGTGTGTGTGTGTGTGTGTGAGGATGAGGCATTGCGGTAGTTGTGGGAGAAGAGAGCACAATGAGAGATGAAAGATCTGGCCACAGCAGGCTGTCAAACATGTTAAACTCAAGAATTTTCTCTTTGTCAAAACTACAAACATGCAGACAGTATTGAAACAAATACTATATTTTGAGTATGAACATAATAATGGATTATATAGTAAACTCAATAGGAGAGTTGTTTCGGAAATTAATCTGAACATACTCGGCGTGTCTGTCAAATATTTAGTGTCCTAAACAACTTGTAAAAAGACAATAATAATTTGAGGTTTATGGTAGTAAAATAATAATAAGTACTATTTCCAATATTAAATGGTTAATCAGTATGCTCTAAGAAGTTTTGGTATTTTGTCATACTATGTCAAGCAAGAGAGACTTTCATAAAGTTAATACCATGTTCATGTGGACTGTCCTGTGCATTTGTTATCTACATGACCTTTGTATGATGAGGGTAAATGTATGGTTATGTATTTAGGCACATAAGTAAGTCTGTGCACATGGACTGACTGAGTAAACGTGTGTGAAAACTGAGTAACTTGGAGTTGCTGTGTGTGTTTGCACAAGTTTGACTTTTTATTGTGTGTTGGGATGTGGTTAAGTGTTTTCAACATATCCTTGAAAAGCCTGTATCGTGTCTCTCATCCTCAGCAGCTATGAACACCACATTAGACAGAGAAATGTAGAGAAAGAGCGGGAAAGAAGCATGAGGGAGGGGGGGAACAGCTTATCTGAGTTTTTTCCTAGTTGTTTGCTGTTCCTGGTCGTCTTTTTTGTGCTTTCATTATCATTCAGCTACTATAAATCTTTCAACACAGCCTTCATTTTCTCATATCACCCTCTCACGTCCATATTCAAACCTCCGGACATACACGTAGACCCTTACATTGATCACATTTATGGACATAAAACTTATTCTGTACCTACTTATATACAAGACTGCACTGGTATGTATTAAGTTCTAAGGATAAACCATCCATTTAACTTAACTAGGAGTGATATAAAGATTTAAAGTCACACGTGGGATCTACTACCTTTTAGACCTTCTAGATTACCTTACGTCTCCATCTCTTCTCTATTGTGGGTCAGGCCAGGTGCGTTGTGTGTGTATATGTTAGCTATGCATTGTCACACTAGCTATGTGTTGTTGTCATTGACTAAGCGGCCTTTCTCAATCTTTCACAACTCTTCTGTTATTTTCATGTCTTGCCTCTCAAATAAGCATTTATGAATACTGTATTAAAGACACACAGCACATATGTCTGACAGCCTTGTTTGATGGCTTCGTAGACAAAATTGTTTGACCTACTCATCATTCAACAAAATCCTTTGATAATCTGGTCAGAAACAAAGATGGGATACCACTCAAAAAAAATAAAATCACAATTTAAATCATACATTGTAAAAATGTACAAATTACATTATTTGTATATACATCTAATATAATGTTAATTCCGATACAGATTTCATATATAGGTTTGGCAAATGGTAGTGAAATACTCCACACTGTATGTGTTTTGATATGACACACAGTATATGGAATGCAAAAGATGTAATATAAGTATGTACATTACACATTTAATACTCTATGAGATCTGTCTGTAAGTGGCCAAAATAATATAAGACACAAAACACCTACAAAGTGTATGCATTATACCTTTTATATGATTCTTATGGAGTTTATTTGGTCAAGAAAGGCAGAAAAGGGAACTTTCATAATAAATGCACACTTATATTCAAATCCAATGCCATCTACTTCAAAAAGATAGAAAGGGAAACCAAGGGGATAACACAGCCATCATTAGGGAAAATGAGCGTGCAGTCATTTTCACTCCAACCCGGTCAAGATGGCTGTGTTAGTCATTTTCCCTTCTTCAAATACTTTAGATTATTATAGATTATTTCCCAGTTTTTTTACGCAATGGGTAAAACTGTATAGATATAAATTAAACAATACTGTGTCAATGTAACGAATCCTTAGTTTTAATTTATGGAACAGGGACATATGCAAGATACATAGTAGCAGGTCATGTCTTTAAATGTTTCTTATATTTTCTAAAGTAGGTATACAGTTAAATAAAATTAAAATACAATTTTTTAAAAAAATCCACAAAAGCTGCTAATATGTGGCATATAGTTTCAATAAAAAGTGTAAACATTTCAGATATTGTTTATGTATCATGTCCCTTTACTTTATTGTAATTGTAATCCTCTACTAATTTTAAATAATTAAACAAACTTCTCAATTATATTTTGTTTATATCAAAACAAACTTTTTGTATATGTTTGTTTTTATCAATGATTGATGTGTGTTGACTGTCATAAATAAGTCAAATTTCATTTCAATGCAACTACATTTCAAACAATAAAAACACAGGTATCTTATAAATAGATTTGAAAGCTATATAGCATATAAAATGCACACATAACCAAGAGAAACATATAGCCTGGTTCAACCTATTGACAGTTTCCTGTTCAAGTCAAATGAAATGTTATCTTCTCTGGAGAAATAATAGAGCTTATTTAGAGCCCGATGCAGCACAAATGGACAGGTTGATTCTCTCTGAGCTAACACCCACATTTCCCTATTCTAAAGAGTTTAAGTCAGCTGTGTCAATTTTAAAGCTGCAAATGCTTTAATTCAAGCATTTATGGAGTATTTCTGAAAAATAAAAATTCTCCAATGCCCCCTCTAAAACCAATTCACAAGCAGATCAAAGATTAACTCTTTTCTTCACATCTCTCGCTGAATCACACAAAAATAGAACTTTCACCAGCTTACATTTGTATGACTAAATCAAAGTATTCTTTTTTTTTAGTTTGAGTTTAGAGGAGTCTTTTGTGGCGGACAAGACGCACCGTTAGTGAAAAAGAACCCCACGTATATATGAAGCAATACAGCTTTGGGTTCTAGTACCTCTACAGGCCCTTTCTGTGTTTGAACAGCGCACTGGGATGCATTATTGAAAAAGTCTAAGGTCAAAGGTCAAAAGACCTTGCACTGGTTAATGCTGAACATTCGTCTCCTGGCCTGTTTCCTGGCCTGGTTTACGGCCGTCCGCACTGCATGCTCAAACACCTGTTGCACACCACGGTTGCTTAAGGAGGAGCACTCCAGGTAGCCTTTAGCGTTCACTTCTTGAGCCACACGTTTCCCCTCCACTGCTGAGATGCAGCTGGCCCGATGCACCCCCATCTCCCGCAGATCCGTCTGGGTGGCCACAACCAGCACTGGCACTTTGGGTAAGTTCTCTCGAATCTCAGCCATCCACTTATGCTGAATGCTGGCCAGCGAGTTAGGGTTGGCCACAGAGTAGCATACGAGGACGACGTCGGCCTGCTGGTATGATCTCGGTCGGATTTGTCTGAAGTTATCATTGCCCGCCGTGTCCCACAGCCCCAAGCTGATCTGAACACCGTCCATATACACCTCCACCCCTGTGTTCTCAAACACTGTGGGCTTGTACGTGTCCGGGAAGGTCTCTGAGGTGAAGCGGACCAGCAGCGCCGTCTTGCCCACCGCACTGTCCCCGACCAGAACACACTTCACCGACATCTCTTCCAGGCCGTCCATGTTTGCCCGCGACAGTCTCTTTTCCACTAGATTTTGGTGGTTCTATGGGGGAAAAAAGTCTTTCTCTGGAACTTAAGAGGATCACGAGGTAAGTCGGTGATCACTCATCTGTATGTGTTGTACTTAATAGCAGGTGATTTGTAGCCCTGCCTTGTGGTATCTCCTCACCTAGAGATGTCCGTGGTCATTCAGCTTGTTGAAATGACCTATAACGTCTCTCTTTTCAGAGTCCTTAACCGACTCTCATATGGAGAAGTTTTTGTACAGTCAGCAGTTCTCCAGCAGTGAGCTTCATACACGCTTCACATAACGTCTTACTTAGTTCTTTAGTACCCCTCGGCTCATCTCATTTCTGCTGGGTCTCTGCAGCGTGGTCATGTGTTGGTCCTTCTCGCTAATGATGGCCGTCATTCTGTCCAAACAGATCGAACCTCTCAGAGTTGAAGAGGGAAATCTACTGAGGTAGAGAGAATGTGTTACAAACACAAGGTATCTGTAAGCACTCTGTTGTCTTAATTTTAAAAGACAGAAACTTAATTGCTTTAGCAAATTGTTCATTTAACTGAAACCATGTTCCTCTAGACAGTGGACAGATTCTTCTCATACAACATGCAACCTACCGTAGAAAACAACTGCAGCGTGGATCTTAATTAAATGTTTCACATGACAAATATGAAATATCTGCTTAAACAATATCGAAGTAGTCAACTGCTGAGTACTGCATAAAGCAATTGACATCCACTTTTCTTTTCGTAACAGACATTTTAAATTTACAGAGAGAGGTTGAAGTGTAAAGTATTACATATATAACAAAGTATACGGAAGTAAAGATATTTGCTTGGGTGTGACCCAGAATTGACAACTTGATCCTGAAGACTTTAACAGGGGATCGTTAACACTTTGTTTGCTGTATTATCAGACACAAAGGCTATGTATGACGGGCCTGTCTCCATTTACTCCAATGTATCTCCCTGATAACCAATCCTGATTCTGCAGTTTTCTTCATAAACAATAATGTTATAACGGAAGAGGATGATGTTTGTGTGTTATTGTTTGATATAGTGATAGTTATAAATCTTGATGTTTTTTTGTTCATGATCAACAAAATACCACTTGTGGTTTCTTATGAATTCTTATTGATAATTGTATTAAAGAGGCAGAAGTAATAAGTCATAACCTCAAAACCACCTGCCATGACACACACACACATAGATGGAAATACCTCCATCCTGTAAATGGGACACTTTAAACTGTTTTTCCACAATTCAACTTTCTAAATTATCTCTCAAGAAGACGTTTTAGTTTTATAGCCTACTTTCAGTCTACTCTTGGAGCAAGAAGTAGGCCTTAAAAAGATAAAGTAAGAAAAATGGATCAAACTTCTAACTTTATGTAACATACTTTTATTTAATTTTCTACAAATACATTTTAGTTTTACATTTTTTACACATTCATAATTATCTTTTTGTTCTGGTGAGAGAGTAAGAACACACCTTGAACTTCTCAGATGTTTACTTTATTTAAAAGTTGTAATGTTGATACGTTAAAAGTTTAGGTTTTTGCCCACGTTATGGAGACTTAATTACATTTCAGAATAGATGAGAATAACAGAATATCGTAGGATAGAAACCTCAGCATCATTGTGTATCAAGACAAAGGAAAACGCAATTACCTTTCTTGTCAGTCTTCTCAATCTTTAACGGGCGGATGCAGGCTGCCGCTTTTGAAGACTTCACAGCGCAGAGAGAAAAACACCAAACTGCAAAAACGGTTTGTTATTAATTAATTAATACAAATTGCCGATCCACATATGTTTACCCTTAAACGCCGTTGCTAGAGTATGAATTGATTGGAGACGAAACAAGACACGATCCGAAATATGTTGGCCCCTGCCTGACAACGCCGAGGTTGGTAAGTAGAGAAGGGAAGTGAGAACGTATGAGAGAAAAGAAAAGTAAAACACATCCGCTAGTTGGAGTGGAGGTGAGACTCGTCTGCTCGCCTCCCCCACAGCAGCTGTGTTAAAATGATTTTTTTTCTTTTGTGCATTTGTACCATTTAATCTGGCATTTCACAAAGCAGCAAATCTTACAGCTGGCACACATAAAATCCATTTATGTTTTAGGCCTAGGCTACTTGTACGTAGACGATTTAACGTTAGGCCTAATGTGGTAAAAACAATGGACATATTGTAAACTCCGGTCTGTAATCACACGTACACCTACTGCACCTCAAGATACGATGCTCTGTAAAGTTCTCTCTTATTTAATTGATAAAGGGGGGCTCGCCGAATTTACACGTCACAGTCGAGTAACCTGCCTGCCATGCGAAATCTGATAAATTGCCTCAGGTGATGTCACTAGAGTCAGTGGTGGTTGGTTCTGAAAACTACAAGTTTGAAAATAAAACAAAATCTGTGTGCACAGTTAGAAAGAAATGAGCTCATGATCTGCTACCATCCAAATGAGTAAACGTCAGGTTATGCCATGAACACATTCTTTAAATTTTGAAATGTGCACAAATTCATGTTTTTACCCTCAACTGCATCCCTGGTACATGGATTTAGTCAACTCTAGATCTACAGTCTTTCCCAAGAAAGTCCAACCCTCTCAAGTCCAATAAAACAGTATAACAATACAAATGGAATGTCAGATCTTTGTTGTTGGATCTGGCTTTATACAGTCCTTACTGTCCATGTTGGTGGAGCTATAGTACATGATCTCTTTGCATTGACTAGTACAATGCATAATTGTAAATTACATAAATTATACTGTCCCTCTTCATCAGCATCATTACCACAACATACATGAGATCACTTACAAACTGGCAGGTCTTTTGATACAGACTAATATTAAATGACAAAAATGATTTATCAGTGTACTGTGGTTTGTTTTGTTAGAACAGCAGCAGGCTTATTCTTTCCACTGTGATACATAATCCTTTGATGTAAAACCATACATATACACAAACTGTAAACAAATAGAAGTTTATTTAACAATACAATATTATCTGTAAAACCATTAGAACAAATGAATACAAAAATACAATTTTCTATTTATAATTCATATGTTCACAACATTATGTACAATCAGTAAAATCTGTCAACACTGTTGTTGCACCTTTATGAAAAATATCACACAGATAGAAAAACAAAGGCTATTTTGAACCTACAAACCTAGTGTGGTAACCTGAGGAATACTACTGCTACTAAATTTGACACAATAGGTTAAAAAAGGCTGGAAATAACCGACTGGCCTTGAAAGACAAAACCTCACAATGATGAATCTTTTCCTGAGTTTGAATATCAACATTTTAGCAACTTTTTATCAACATTTACTTAAGGCCAAGCTTGGCTTGGCCTTAAGTAAATGAAGAGTTGCAGTATGTTGCTGAGGCAGCTGCTACGACAAAGAAGACCAATTGCTGCAGAACTCACAGAAGAGGTTGTTAAACATATTTATTGGCCTTTTGATCATCTGAAGAGTTTCAGGCTCACTGTAACACTACAGCCAAGACAAAAAAAAACGCTCTTCCATCTTAGCATTTAGTTTTGTGATAAGTTATCAGACTACATTGCATGTATTAAATCTAAGATTGGCATCAAATGCCAAAATTGTGACTCAAAAAAGGATGTCACATTACTTAAATTCCTAGAGAGCAACCTCCAAGCAGACAACGTGCAATCACGATTCAATTAAAGATTCATAAAATCCTCAAAAATGACTCAAAACATGACTCCAGATTAGTTAATGTAAGAATGATTAAATTACACCTTATTCAACATGACACCTTCAAAACAGGGATTTTTCATACTCTTTAAAAGGCATAATGATTAATGTAAAGCAAAATACAATCACACTATAAAACATTTAAAATGTAAATGCATTCTAGCTTTACAGCTGTGTGAAATTACCTTATTTGTGTTTCACCTTATTTTTCATAATCATAAAAAAAGAATAATCTTATTAAGATCTCGATTATGAGAATTAATTTAAAATTAACCTCAATTTAACCTAGATTAAGATTGGGATTCATTTAAGAGAGATAGAGACAGGATGAAAACTTTAGTAATTGTAAATGTGGCATTGTAGAAGTAGTGAGAGAGACAGAGTAAGGGTATGTGTGTGTGTGTGTGTGTGTGTGTGTGTGTGTGTGTGTGTGTGTGTGTGTTGTCCTTCATAGCAGCTTTAGTTTGAATCCAATAAACCAAGTTCTTCTCACTTCAAAGAGACCAACACGAGGCCTGGCTTTGGCTCAGTGAACCTGAAAGATAAAGCGATAGGAGAAAAAGGTGGGTGACAATGATCTGACAAAGTTGCGTGTGTGTGTTTTGCGTGTGTGCATTTGTGTGAATGTGTATACCTGTAGTGTTTGTTGTTGAGGTAGTCTATTACGGCGGGGCGGATGCGGGCCACGCCCCCCTGGCTGTGGTTCCCTCTTCCTGTGATGACAGAGAGCTGAGGTCGACAAAGACCCTGCTCACAATCTACACAGAAAGAGGCCAAAGAAAACAAAAGACAGTCAAGAGAAGCAGCATGCACAAACTTTGTCTACTTGTTAGATGTTCTGATCCTTCATATGATTTAGACGTAACAGTGCCATCTCTAGTTTGAGTCAGCACCGTTTTGCAACCCACCAAATACCCACAAAGCTCAGAAACACACCGACCCATTACCTGCAATTACCTCTAAATCAATTCAAGACCCAACCACTTTATGCAACACTCACAGCCGTACCCTTACCCATCATCCAACCCAATTTCCCAATGCTCAACGAGTGATTGGTGCCAACAGTATTTGTTTTACACAGTTCTACCCCTCTAAAATTCCAAAGAAGTGCACACACGCAATGCAATGTCAAGAAAACACAACTGCGTGGAAGTTTAGTAACACAGCTGAAATTAAACAAACATCATCCATTTTAAACTATTTTAACAGTTTATGGACATAATTGTATAATAATTAACCTACAACAGCTATCATCATTTACTAAACATAATTTCATATATATATATATATATATATATATATATAAATAAAAGTCTGTTCTCCTGTAGCCCATCTACATTCAAATCTTTTAACTGTTTCCATAACCTATACATAGAAATATATATACTGTGTGTATATATACAATATATGTTTTAAACACTTTAGAAGGTACCTGTACCCAACACAATGAGACGCTGACCTTGAATGTAAATCTTTAGTTATGCCAACATTTTCTCTGTCATAGTCCCTCTGTAGTCATTCTTGGTTCATGTATACAGTACAGTATACGGTTCATTACCTGTGGTTTTGTCCTGTAAGACTTTAGCCAGATGCTCCAAGGCCTCGTCTACATGCAGCCCATGGAGGTCCAGAATGTTGCTAGGCAGCAGCGATGAGTTGACCCTCTTAAAAATCTGAACTGCTGCACGGTGATTGGCCTCACGCATCCGCTGACCATGCAGGTGTCCCTACAAATGGTGATGCAAATTAAGTTACTGTGAGTGCAGAATTTTTAATTAAACAAACAAAAATACAAGAAAAGCACAATGATAAAGTTTGAAACATTACCTCTAATACAGTATATGCATTCAGCTCCTCACCTGCTGTGCATAAAATGAGGCCACATCTTTGCGTCCTTGCTTGTAGGCCTCAGCAGCTTTGGAGAAACACTCGTGCTGTCTGCTCTTCTGTTGGCTGGCCTCGGCCCTGAAGTCCTCATACTCTGGGTCTTCTGTATCTTGATAGTCAGGTACGGTTAGCTCCAGGGGCTTCTGCCTCTGACAAATTAAAAAAGGGACATAGTGAAACAAAGTTAATTATGGTGAAGAAGTAATCACTAAATCATATATTGTGATACTGTCTCTTGCAGTAAAGTTTCATTTTATTTTTTTATTGCAGAGCAAAACAAAGATACAGAGGTCACAGGACAGACATACAGTAGCATTTGTGTTTAACATGTGAAATTGATTTTTCGTTTAAAGATTACAATTACAACCAATATGCGGAGACATGAGAACGTGTCCCAGGACACACAGGAAAGACGGGAAGGAGGGAAACACAACAAAAACAAAAGCAAGAGCAACATCCGCAGCTTGCAAACAACACACACAGAAACAGACATACACAAACGCACACACAAGCAGACACACACATAATAAGTGGAACCAGTAAACAGACTGATTAGAGTGTTCCTGAGTTCCTTGGTTTTGGCGTACAGTACTCTGTAGCGCCTACCAGAGGGGAGAAGCTGGAACAGGTGTTGTCCAGGGTGAGATGGGTCTGCAGTGATGTTTCCTGCCTGTTTTCTGACACTGGAAGTGTATAAATCATGAATGGAGGTCAGGTTGGCACCAGTGATCTTTTCTGCAGTCCTAACTGTGTGATGCATTTTCACAGGAGTGAGATATGTCCTTTGAATGAAATTGTAGTGAATATGCTGATGGTCTGGACTGCATGATACTTCTGGGATGATAGACCATATATCATGCCAGTGAAGATCGTTCAGGTCTGGACAATTGCGTTCCCAGACCTTCTCAATAGGAAGGGCAGTGCAGCCAGATATTATCAAAAACTGATAAAGCCTGGAAACCATACCACAGGTTTTTGTCGCATAGTGAATAATTTATAATATTTCCGAATAGGATGGACGCCTTGAGTGCTGATCTTATTTGAAGGTAAAAGAAAAATGAGGAACATGGTACACTGAAGTTATGCTTATCAATCTGGTTTAAGCAAGGGAAAACCTCTATACCTAAATATCTAAACTATTTAACAATGAAGATGTTAGCAGTGATGATTTAATTATTGTAGAATCATTCAAATTAAGTAATGCAGACTTTGACCAGTTACTTTTAAAGCCTGATAAGCTTTCATACTCATGACCTAATTCTCTTGGCAAGTTAATGACTAGGTCTTGCGCCCTGGAAATAATAGCGCTGTCTCGTTCTATGGATGAAGAATTCAGATTTCTGTTTCAGAATGTTGTTTATTTCTTGACTAGGGATCGTTCGAAAGCTTTAATCAGTAAAATTATTTTTGCAACAATGAATCTAATCTGGTGAACTCAGCTTCAAGGTTTTGTAGTTGAAGTCACATAGCATTGCGCGCATTAGAGCACAAACGTATGGTATTGTTCCTAATAAATATTGCGTCCCACAATATCCTTGGGTATTCTACAGAGCAAACATTTATTTCTGCAAATATCTGGAATTCTGCTATAAACTGAGTGATATAGAATTTATTTTTCAGTAAAGAAGTATTGAAACACCATCTAACCATATGTTGAGACAGTTGGCCAAATGTGGTGGTGCAAAGGACCCTTTTATGGTCAGAGGGGATGCAAAAAAAAATCTACCCTAAAAAAAGATTTATGTTTACCTGAGAAAAAAGGAATAATCCTTACAGGTGGAATTAACTGCACGCCAAAGTAGATCTGTGATCAAGATTGGATATGGAGCAGCCAAAATGGAAAACTAGCCCATAAATACCTGTTTGCAACAGCAATTGGTTCTACACTAAATTAACATAAAAATAAACATATTGTTCGTCAACAGAAACAAGAAATAAAAAGCACAAAACAGAACCTTGGAAAGGAAACTCTAGCCTAACAGTGGCTCAGCTAACCTATGGAGATTAGGCCATATTATAATTTATAATAATGTATACTGTTTATTGATCCCCAGTGGGGAAATTACAATTTACACTCTGCTTTGTTAGAAATCACTACACATAGGCCACACACACACACACACACACACACACACACACACACACGCTCTCATAATCTCGATCCATACATCTGCTAAATTCTGGAACCACTTAGACAGGGACCGCAAGAATTACTGGATAGCATTAGCAATGCGGATGTTGCATCATCGGTTTATGTTTTCCATTTCTGCTAGCTTCACCTCCTGAAAAGCGTGGCCATTGTTGTCAAGAATACTTGCGTTGCTTTTTTTTTGTTTTTAGGTTGTCATCTATTCTGATAGAGCCAATGCTTGCAGTCAGAAATGCTAGCTAGGCATGGATAGCAGTTAGCTTATTGTCATTGTCGATCCCTACCTGTTGGATCTGAGACTCTAGCTCACCCAGTAAGAGCGTTTGCCCCATTTAGGCTGAGTCCTGCAGAAGCCCGGGTTCGTATCCGACCTGCAGCCCTTTGCTGCAGGTCATCCCCCATCTCTCTCCCCCTTTCCTGTCTATCCATTGTCACTAATAAAAAATAATCTTTAAAAAAAAAGAATCTGAGACTGGATCTGAGCAAAACATGGTTCCAGGTAGCCTCTCTGTTTCTCCAGCAAAGAATCTGGCATCCGTATCGCTGAGTTTCGTATTGTTGAGTTCTTGTTTGTCATTCTACTTTAAGGAACTCTAACAAGCACAAAGTGGTAAAATATCGAAGTTGGAACCATATAAAACAACTTTTTGACAAAGTTGGGCCAGGAGCTACACTTTAAGCCGCTATCTCTGTCTAGCCAATCACGTGACCCTAATGTGTGAAATTGATGAATACATTTGTTCTGTTCCACGATTTGTTTCTCTCTGCTTGTGAATACCTTCTCCCTCTCTTTGCTGGCTGCTCTGAGGTGGTTGGATCGATGAGCCTCTGGTGCGACCACTGTCTTGGCGGGTTCCTGGTCCAGTAAAGAGCGAAGAAACAGCTCAGTCTGGGTCAGGCTGTGACTATGTAAAGATAAACACATATACAAGTTAGTACAGAACAGTGCTTCAACATCAGATGTTGAGAGCCTAAATTCTCTGCCCTGAACCCGATTGGCCCCCCCATAATTTGAGGATCAACATTTGAGGCTCTTACCTTTCATTAATGAGGAGAAATGTTATACAGTCTTTATTAACATGACATATGACAGTTTTTGAGCTGTGCTGAACATTCAAGAAAGCACATGTCGGAGATCGTGTTTAGAGACAGCACTAAAAAGACTAGTTTTCTCACTTATAGGCTGCGGGAGTGGAGGTGGGTCTGGCTAGTCCACATAGCATTCCAGAATGGGAGAAAAACATGCTGTTTATTGGCATTTCTTTAAACCAATCACAATTGTCATCGGCGGCACTAAGCTCCAAGCGGAGCCGCAGTAAAATAGTTGTGCGAGAGTAAACGCAAATTGGGCACATAGTCCAGCTAGCTGTCTCGATATACCTTGCAGAAATCTGAGGAGCAGTTAACCATAGTACTCATAAATGCACCGGAGTTTAAAAACTCCAATATGAAGAAAGCGGAAGGTAACGGTAATCGGTGAAAAATACATGCATCCAGCGGAATTTCCTGTGGCACCAGAGCAATCCCGGAAGTAGAACGTCAAGGATATAGACTCGCTTGTAATACATTTGTTAATTTCGTTGTTTGTTTTTCACAGTGGAAATTTGGGATTTTAAAATCAGGCTTAGGATAAAAACTGCTGCCGTGGTTTGGGCTTGGGTCCGGCTTTGACAGAAACTATGTGGGATCATGTAGGGGATTATGCATGCTCAGGACTTTTTGGGCCCGATCATAGCTCTACATCAGATACATACACTACCGGTCAAAAGTTTGGGGTCACTTATACATTTCCATACCACTCCATTATAGACAGAATACCTGCTAATTTGGGTGGGGGGGCTGATCTTTAATGCAATATCTACATTGCCCATTACCAGCAACCATTCATCCAATGTTCCAAAGGCACATTCTGTGTACTAATCTATCATTTAAAAATAAAAAACTAGAAAAACATTGGAGAACCATTTTACTATTATGTAAGTACATAATGTAATCTGAAAACGGCTGCCCTGGTTAAAAAAACAATGCAACTGATCTCAGCTGGCATTCTGTCTACAATGGAGTGCAATGGGAATTTCTATGTGACCCCAAACTTTTGACCGGTAGTGTATATTTTTGCTTGCTATAGAAAAAAAGAGAAGCATGTTTGTATTATCAACCTCCATCATTTATATGATAAAGTGTCTAAAAATAATTAAATGAATACATTCTCAAAGTTGTTTTCTCACTTGTGGTCTCTGAAGATGTCCTGGAGGAAATGCCTGTCAATGGTGGGGAAGAGGGAGTACAGTTGGTTCTCTTTCATCAAGGTGGCTCCATCACGCCGGTCAAGGTCCACACAACTTTGTCTGGTCTAATAGGAGGAGGGTTGAAATAGGTAAGGATGTGGGGATCAGACAGGGTCAAAACCAGTATAACATTATTTAATAAGTCCACAGGTACAGTAGGTGTATGCGTTACCTTTTCCTCGTTCTTCTGCAAAGCCTGCTGCTCTTTAATAATATCTCTAAGAGACACATGTGGGTGGGACACATTCCAGTGGTCCATGAATGGCATCTGACCATGGGCCTCTGGTTGGTTGTTCAGTGGCTGTGACCAGTCTTGTGATCCAGGTCTGGACCCCTGTGACTCACTTCGAGGTACTGAACCTATACATTCAAAAAGGTTGTGAAACAAAATGTTATTTCTGAAAAATGCTGTTCCCAGTAGTATTTCTTTATTTGACTAAGACAATATGGGTTAACACTGTTACAATGCATCAGATGTAATGTATCTTTCTGTTATCATTACATGATGCTCAGTGGATTCTAAGAGTGTGTGTGTGTGTACTTACTTTCCTGAAAGAAGTGAGAGGAAAGAGTTGCTTGCCTCTGCTTTTCCTGTAAAACAACATTCATAGTCAAATTAACAAACAGAGACCCACTCACAGTAAATCAGAATATCAGGGTACATTTATAATTGCATGGGTAGAATTGATGCTGGTAAAGACTTGTTAAATTATTAAACCATCAATAACTGATGAAGCTTTGTAAAGCTGAGGGGAGCTGCAGATTCAGGTGATACTTCTCTGTAGATTAAACACTACGAGCGAACCCTCTCACATGGCCATTCGTTAACTTGTTATTAATTTAAAAAACATATTGATTAGAGTCGCCAGCTTACCTGAATGGTTTCCTTCCACTTCTGGTGGAGCAGTTTAGCCAGTTTCAGGTCCATCTGAACTACATGGTCATCAGTGGAGCATTCACCTGAATATTGTGGAGAAGACAGATACCCGTATGTCAGTCTGACTACCAGAGAAGTATTTACAAATTATATTGGTTCAGCAATACATTAATTAGTATGTTTCCAGCAAAGCTGCTTATCAGATTGTCTAACAGCTATAAAAACACTTTTTAGTTCATCTTGACGGCTGCGCTCAACATGTTTTGTAATTTTACAAAGCAGACAATCACACCCATATTGTGCAGCAACTGGCCAGGTATGGATGAGCGAAATACTTCAACTTCTGTTAAAGTTGATTTTTATTCTTCACAATGTACTTATCTTAAAGGCTTGCCTTGTCATCTGAGTATTACATTCAGTGGTTAAAGAGTTTTCTTCAGTGTGACACCTGTGTGTTGGTTACCTGGGTCAACTCCAACAGGACCAAACAGTTCAGTTAGCTGCAGTGCCAGTTCAGTGGGTAGTTTCAGCTCCACACTCAGAATGTCCAGGTGTGTGCTCCTTCTCTGCTCCATGTGCCTCATTTCAGTCTTCTCCTCCACCATCTGTTTTTGATCTCTCTCCACCTCCTCTAGCTCAACCTGCAGCAGCC
This sequence comes from Etheostoma perlongum, assembly GCA_026937815.1. Lineage (NCBI taxonomy): Eukaryota > Metazoa > Chordata > Actinopteri > Perciformes > Percidae > Etheostoma > Etheostoma perlongum. The sequence goes on from CM049372.1 coordinate 16,932,760, forward strand.
GGTGTACCTCGTCCATGCTAGCAATGTCCTCATCAGTTTCAACTCTTGACTCTTCAATTATTACGCCATCATATAGCAAGCTTCCACCCCAAGCCCCGCCTTCTAGGTCAGCATCTGATGTGACTTTGTGTTCAGTGTCACCCCATTTCTCTTCTTCATTTACTGCATGAGGCAGACTAAGTTCTGTTTGAGGAGAGGATTGTAAGTGTGAAGTTATATCAGGATGATATTTCTTTCTAACTGGAACAGCTGCACCTCCAAAACTTAGCATATCAGTATTCTTGGAGCACTCATCTGATTCTCTGACTGTCGCAAAGGTTGCCTGCTGAGTAACCTCCTCAAACCCAATTGGCTCTCCCTTTGGCCAGTCTTCCGGGTGATGCTTATCTAACACATCAGGATGTAACCTGGTTCCAACAGGCTTGCCTAAAGCTCCACACAGACTGGATGTGTTCTCCTCATCTTCACCACCCGCACCATCCTCTTCCTCCTCTTTCTCACCATCATCATCTCTGAAGAACCTCTCTCCAGAGTCCAGCAGCAGGTTGGTCGTCCATTCTAAGTCCTGATAGCATTTGTCATACAGATCTTCTAACATATCAAAACTAACCAGTTTAAAGTGGCAGCTGAGAATGCGCAGGTTCTCGAGCCGGTCTTGAGTTTCTCCGAGGTCTTTCTCTTCCACCTGCGTGCCTTTCTCATGGACCACGCGGTAGGGCACCACTCTCTGGCCGGACGGGTGACTTGCAACCGCCGCAGAGACGGCAGTGGAAAACTCCGGCACAAAACGGGATGAGTCTCCGGACAGGATTGTGATGCCACTACGGTGGCTGCAAGCAGTGATGACTGCATTGTCTTGGCGATTGAGACGCCAAAGAAAGGCAAAGTCTTGAGGTTCTGTCTGAGTGGGGCTGCCTGTGTCTACCAGAGGAAGGGGGGAAGAAGGCTGCAGATGTGCCTCAGATTCAGACATGGTGAACTGGTCAGATTTTGGTCTAAGGCTAAGGCTAGTGTTACAGTCAGGATTAAAGTTAGGCTCAACATCTGTGTTCATGCTATTCTGAATGTGTTTTATACTTTGGGCTGTGTTTAAATTTGGACATTCAAGAATATTTGATGAAGAAGCAGGGCAGTTTTGAGTAAAGGTGAGGGCAAGTTTACACTGTTTCCCCGATCTACGACCCTGACGCTGCTTTCTCTCCTGACTGCCTCCACTGAAAGAACTGCTTTCTGCTTCCTCAGAGCCCACACACACAGGACTTTGACACATCTCACTAACATGATTTCCATCGGCCTCAACGTTTGTCTCTCTGCCATTCTCTGTGCAGTTATTTATCTCAGTATCAGTAAGACCAACAGTGGGCACTGTACCAACCTCACCTTCAATATTGTGGCTTCCCGCTCCGTCATGGCATTCGTTTGCCTGCACAGTTTTGGAGATAACTAATGAATTAGCAGTAAGAGCTGAGAGAGGATTTGTTAGGTTGGTTGATTTTAAACCCACAGACCCTGTTTCTCTGCCAATCTCTAACACATTATCATTCCCTTCTGTGGTTCTATTCGCTTCAGTTTCAGTTGTAAGTCCCTCATAATGATCAATTGTCGATTCCCTGACCTTACAAGAGTCAGCTGCCTTCCAGTCTAACACACAGTCAGGTAATTCACCTATGCTGCTGTTAACCCTGTTAATGTCTTGTTCCCTCTCCTCACTGTTAGGTCTACTGCCATGGGATTCCCCAAACCTGCCACCTGCCTCCTCTTTCTCCAGTTCCTCTCCAGAGCTCAGGGAAAGGGAGGATGAACGGGAAGAGCATGTCTGTACGTCAGCGACTCCTGTCTGAATAAGATCAAGAAGCTTCTGAAACTCTGCCACATTGGGTCCCGACTGCATTTTTGCTTTATTTTTTGTAGCTTCTTGAGACACAGCTCCATCTTCCTTCCCACTTCCCTCTTTATGCCTTTCTCTTCGCTTCACCGGTCGCTGCTCAACGGACCCCTCACAAGGCCAGTCTCCTACAAAATCTAACGTCTTAAGCGTTCCCTTCTTTCCCCCATACATCTCCATCTCTACCCTTTCTGCTTCCTTTGCCTTTTCTTTCACCTTTTCCTCGCTGTGTGATTGGTTGGTATCTTTCACCAGATCTGCAGGCTCCAACCTGTCAAAACCCGACCTCCTGCTTGGCCTTTCCCTCCTTACTCTTTGTGCAATAGACTCAGAGAAAGCCACAGGCACTTCATCCCCACAATGATCTTCACTCATCACCGATTCCACAATACAGTCGGGGATTCTCTGACCGCCTTTTTGACGATTCATCTCTAACTCAACGTCCAACTCAGAATCTAATTCCTCCAAATCCATGTCATCATCCCCATCGGACATTACAGGGTTTTCCGCAAGTCTTCCAGTAGGATGGAAATTGAGGGACTCCGTAGATTTGTGGGTGCCGCCTTCCATCATTCCCACCTCACTAGAACGACTAATTGATGACACGTCAGGGAGAGAGGAATACAGCTGAGGGCGGGATTTCATACATCCCTCCGCCAATTCTGGCTTCCCTACAAGGTCAGGACAAGGCGTTTCAGAAGACACTGACCTAGAGAAAACAAAAGAGATATGAATGATTAGTTATGTTAACCCGTTTGTGCCGGATGCTTCGCGACGACACATCTACCGCTGGTTACTGCGTTGCGCAACTTTGAACCTCCTGCCGGCTGCTGCGTGGCCAAAATCAGCCCTGTGTTTAAACAATACATGGGCTCTTCTTTTTTGCGTGTTCACATGCAATCTATGTCTTGTTCAGCTGGAGCTGACACAGTCTTTTGCTCTGTCTTTGTATTGCGCAAGGTCTTCGGTGGTGCATGGCTGTTTTAGCAGTGGACAGCATAGCAAGTGGTCCATCGTTTATGGTTCTGTACCCCATTTGACCACATCTTTACTACCCAGGTAACCCTATTTCTACAAAGTTACCTCACGCCAGTAGGTAGAGTTTCTGAGAGTGTACAGACTAGAGCCTAGTGTTAGGGTCTTTGTGAAGCTCTTTAGTAAATGATTGACATGATTTTCAGCAAACTACAGTACATTTTAGTGGTCACATGGCTTTAAATGGCCAACAAGACCCACCTCATATGTATTTGAACCAATGACAGTGCGTTCTCTGCTGCACGCGTCATGAAAAGACTGACGAATACAAAATGCTGCGCTGCGCCACGCAGCAACCGGCAGGAGGTTCAGAGTTGCGCAACGCAGTAACCGGCGGTAGATGTGTCGTCGCGAAGCATCCGGCACAAACAGGTTAATACAAAGCAATTAACATAACTAATGATGCGTGCACAATACATTATGTCTGATTTAGTCCAATGATGTTTGATGATTCATTGGATTTATTGGATGAGCATAAATCTCATGATTTTCATTTATTTTAACCAAAGGTTAAGACAAATGTTTGAAGGTGAAACTCACTGTGAGCTTCTGTTCTCCAGAGGGACGCGCTGTTTGATCTCAGGCATCTGGGAACCCATGATGGCCTGGACTGTGATGTAGCGCTCATAACCATTGAGCATGCGTCGGATTTTTTCCACTGGAACATTGTGTGTGGAACGCCTGTACATGCATGTATAGCCACACACAAAAAAACAGATACAAGACACAAAACTGGAATATATCAAATAGTCTCCAACAGCATTTTGCTCATCATGTGCAAATAAATAATTTAGTTGATATTCTACATTAAAAACAGATGCTACTGTAATAACTCTCTTTCTCACCTCTCCAGTTCTCTTGGCTTGTTCTTCCACCAAGTGTCTGGCTCTCGGAACAGCACCTTATATCCATGTTTCAGGGCCTAGAACAGGGCCAACCATTTTTTGCACTTCACAAAGTTATATAGCCACTTGTTTTGTTTTTTGCCATCCCACAAAATATTTGTTTAGAAACAAAATGCTTCTGCCACTGTTAATACATAAAGAGGATTAAGGTAAAAGTGTAGTTTAACAGATCTGAGTGGAGTTCAGGCTAAAATCAGCCCTGTGTTTAAACAATACATGGGCTCTTCTTTTTTGCGTGTTCACATGCAATCTATGTCTTGTTCAGCTGGAGCTGACACAGTCTTTTGCTCTGTCTTTGTATTGCGCAAGGTCTTCGGTGGTGCATGGCTGTTTTAGCAGTGGACAGCATAGCAAGTGGTCCATCGTTTATGGTTCTGTACCCCATTTGACCACATCTTTACTACCCAGGTAACCCTATTTCTACAAAGTTACCTCACGCCAGTAGGTAGAGTTTCTGAGAGTGTACAGACTAGAGCCTAGTGTTAGGGTCTTTGTGAAGCTCTTTAGTATTTTTGTACTGCTCTGGTTGAGTTTTTTGTGAAATGATGGTATAATCGTTTGGAATGTAGGGCTGAGACAGTGGACGCTTCTACCATAGCCCTTAAAAGGGACTGCATTGGTGGAGGCATGTTGTTATGGTACCAGCGAGACAATGAAATGTGATCCAGAAAGAACAGTTCTAGTAACAGATTAAGGTGTTTAAATGCGAATCAGACACCAAAACACTGCACAGCGGTTTATGAAACTCAGAGCAGGACAAAAACGGTATTGCCGTTACAAAATGATCTACCAGGAATGTAAGCAGCAAAAGTTGAGCCAGGTTCAACCTTTTTGCCAGACAACCCTGTGTATATTTTTGCCCTCTGCATTGCCACCTGCTCAAGCAGAATGGCCTAATTTGAATGAATGAGGAGGTTGCATTTTTTCCACACAGGGCTGAAGTCAGTCTGGACAGGCCTAACCCATACACTATCATGAATTATATGTTATTTAAGAGTATGGACTTGTATGATCCTCTTCTCAAGAGCAATTAGTGCAAAAGCAGAATCAGTTAGCCATGTGAAAAATGTTAACATGCTTGTTGCTGACTGACCTGAGCCACATAAGGTCTCATCTCCCAGCTCTGCATGTTGGTATTGTCAATGATGATGGGGTTAGCACCCCTTTCAAAAGCCTCTTTGGCTATAGAATAAAGTTGGCACAAGAAAGAAAGCACAGGAGAAACAAACCACTTGACATTTTACACACAGCACTTAAAAGGGAAACAATGGTAATCAACAACGTAGATAAAAGAAATCTCATGACTCGCCGCTCCTGCTTCACTTCTTATCAGAACTGTGTGTGTGTGTGTTGTTTACCTTGTTTATGGTTCCACTCATGGGCCTCCCCTAGAGCAGTGGGGTCAAACTGATATTTTCCATTACGAGTGAAATAGTCATCAGTGCTCAGTATAACGCCACCTGGGTTATGCTCCAAGAATGCTCTACATACACACACACACACACACACACACACACACACACACACACACACACACACACAGAGATAATCTCACAACTGAGACATGAGCTCTATAACTATACTGTACTCCTCTCAGTGGTAAAAGGAGCCTGACCATCTAATGCCTTGTAGGTCTAAAGTAAAATTTTAAAATCACTCCTAAAAGATCAATCCTAGTCCAACAACAAGAGTGAACAATTATGGGGCGGCCTCTAGCTCACTCCAATTTACTGGCTATAGTGCAAAATTGCACTCCTGAACACTGTACGCTACTACAAGTGCATATCATATTGCTATTTAGAGTATTCCAAAATTCTTACCTTGCCAAGGTTGACTTGCCAGATCCTGGAGCACCACGTAGCAACACAAGGACCTTCCCTACCAAACGAAGCCTGCTGTGGGCAGGAGAATGTGGAGCAGCAGGCAGGGCCCAGGACTTTGGAATACTAGCAGAAGGTTTGAGAGGTGCTTGGCTTACGGAGCCCTGACTCAACCAGGGAGAGGCATGCCTGGGTTGGCTGGGCCAGTTGGAAGGTGTTTGAGCCACAGGGGTAAGGAACACTGGCCCCTGTTTTTCATGGATACGAGGAGAAAACACTGGTGCTTGCAGGTTCCAGGATGATGGCATGTAGCCAAGCGGCTCCGGATACAATATGTTAACCTTAGATATTGCTCCTCCAACTATCGCTTTAGAGGGCTTGAGCCCAGCCTCGTCTGAGAGTGTGTGTAATGGGTCTTGCTTTTTATACACCTGGAAAGCTGAAGGGCGTCCAGAAGCTGCCAGGTCCAATGGAGGTTTCAGCTTGTCGGTAGGCGTCTCTGTCATCAGATGTGTAAAATCCACCGACTGCTGCTCTCCAACAGTCTTGTCTTCCCAAGTGCTGACGTTGTCGAGTGGAGAGGAAGCTCCAGAAATATGTTCCACCAGACTTCCCACTAGGCCTTGCTGCTCGACAGAGGGCCCTCTATATCCGGGCTGCAGGCTGGACTGGAGCAGCTCAGGGAGGACCTGCTGTTGGAATGGTGGTGGAGGGAAAGAGGGAAGGGACGTGCCAACAGATAAATACTGGCTGCCGCCTTGTTGTGCAGTTAGTGTCTCTAGCTCCTGATCAACTAGGAGGTCCAGCTCCTCTGTCAAGATGTTGCTGGAAGGAGGAGAGCAGGGCAGTTGTGATGGTTTGGAGGAGTCTGGGTCTGGTCTCGATTCAGAGAAGTGATGTGGGCTGAGCAGGGCTGCAGCAGTGCGCTCAAAGCCAGAGACAGGAGAAGGTATAGGGGCTGCACCTTCAGCAGCCACAGACAGCTCCAAGAGAGAGTCCATTGCATTTTCAACTATAACACAAACAGAGAAACCACAGACACCAAGAGAATGAAAAGAGTGGGTCACCTTAAGTCATGATTGAATGTTTCAATACTTAAAAAACAAAGACCATTAAAAATGATAAAATAAGAGTAAGCAAAACAAGCACTACCGCAGCAATGCTATCAGCACCACATACCAATGAATGAACACCATTTGATACATACCATTACAGAACAAGTTAGTCTGGTCATGTCAGACAAGATGAAGAACAACAACACAGTTGGTGATTAAGGCACCCTCTGGATAAGTGTTGTTATAGAACCTGGCTAATACTTTACAGTCTTTAAAGTAACTCTCCTGTCAATTTCCACTTTATACAGTTAGCATGACATTGCAGGTACCTTGGACAAAAAGCAGATTTTATTATGTGAACTCATAATACATGTTTAGGTAGGACTCTGGAATCGTCTGATTTGCATGGTTAATTTCTGTTGTTCCCCTGAGGCTCTCAAGGCGTGTTTACTCTTTTATATCAGCAATGTAGGCAGTTTAAACAAGTGGCTGCGTTCTAAAAAGGCATTGATGGCTTTTGTTGGGTTTATTTCTGGTTTATTCTGCTTTACTGACTTGAGAATCACTTTGGTGACACTTTAATACTGGTGCTATTTCAATAAACCTTACCAGGACATCTGACATCCAGCATCTGTTATCCATATGTATTAGGGAAGCAGGGACTCGTAGCTCATCTAGATCTAAACAGGCACAACAGGATGAGGAGGGTGCGTGGGTTGAAATGCAAAAATGCACGGAGCAGTCTTAGATGACTGCAGATACTGTCAATAATACTCATGGGACCTCCCCTATAACGTTACAGTAACCTCATGTAGTAAAATGCTATCAGAAATATACAGCTAAAAAGCTACCCAGCTAACTGGTTTACAGAATACACTGAAAAGCATTCCTACGAGTCTTAAGCAGGTTGGACAACTGTCTTCCATCTTTAGGGCTACCTTTAAAATCACACTCGGACAGCACGATGTATATAACTTCTGGGTCCAGGTGGGAGAACATCTCCTGCATGCTTTTGACGATTCTCTCCTTGACGGAGCTGGTTGGAAAGTTGTTCGCCATGGCGCTGTCAAATCCCTGCGGTAGTAAGTAACCCGTGTTGTGGCCGAGGCTTCCCCCCTCTGGCGGTCCACCGGGGACTCTGGCTGGGCTCTGGCCGTTTTTCTTTCTCCGAGGCATTCCGTATCCGGGCTGTAGTCTCTCATTAGCGGCTAGACGGAGCTAACTACCTAACTGACGAGATACAAAAAGGGTGGCCCGGAGCTGAAAAGTGAAAACATGCTTCCAGTTTTGGGTAGCTAAAGTAACCAAAGTCCAACAACGCAAGATTACGATATCTCACAGAACTCTAAGTAGTGGAAATACATCAGAAAGTGTGAATCGTTCCAAGTCCGCCAACGCTGTTGAAACCGGAAATCAGGACAGTGATTTCAAAATAAAATGTGGCTTTGGCACAGTGCTATGAAGCTAGGTCTGTTGCGAGACATAAACAATGCCTGATATTGATAAACATTGGTTTTACTTAAGTAAAAGTAGCAATGTAACAATGAAAAAATACTCCTGCATTCAAAATATTTTTTAAGTAGAAATACAGAAATATAATGAAAAAAAGTGAGGCATCAAACATGCGGCCCTGTCATTGTAAAATTGTCATATTATTATAGTGGATTTTTAGTTATACAAAAGTATAGCATTGTAACTATCTAAATTGATGGTGTTTCATCTTTTATAAATTGAAATTCAAAAATAATCTGTAAGAAACTATAGTTTCTTACGTAAGAAACTATAGTTTCTTACAGATTACATTTTTTTTACACTAGCTGACAGATAAACAGTGGAGTAAAAACTGTGAAATATTTCCCTCTGAAATATAGTGGATACAGTATAGTATAAAGTAATATTAACTTCAAGAAGCTGCTCACTGCAGAGCCATTTGGCTGGTCCAGTTCCACAGGTACAGTACTGGTGTGAATGTACATGCACTTTGTATAGGCCACTGCAAACAATTTGCAGTAAGGTTTTTAAAATCAATTTGAAATTCTGACTAATTCGACACGTTGTATGGAAATTTTGTGATTAAACAAAAAATAAAATAAGTCTCATGTTGCCATAACGGAAACAATGAATTGAATATAATGAATACAATATCGTGCTTGACAATTAAATACATGCTCGATTACATACCACTGTATTTCTTTGTAATTACAAATTGGGGGTTGTGAGATATTTTCTTTTTTTCTGTACAATATGTAATATACAGTCTATGGTCTGTACCTGATACACTTTAGGAACTTGCCCTTTTACAGTTCCCGGTAGAACTTATCATTGATGCGCATAACCAACTAAATATTAAATAATGTCACATGTTACTGAAACGATAAAATAGTAGTTAGTCAGGGTCCTTGCAGAAAATCAAACTATTTAAAGCAGGTGGTCAATAGCATTCATGAACTACAATATGAAATATGTAAAGTTAAACCACTTTTTCCATTAATACCATTTGACCACCAGGTGTCCCTCACTACTGCTACTACTATTACAATTCATTATTACATAGATAAGGGTAGGGTTAGGGTCAACAGTTAACAGAATAATAGTAGTTAGTAGAAGCAGTAGTTGTAGTAATAAATGTTATGAAGAAATAGCATTATCATTAAACGCACTGGCAATACAACTTTTTTTAAATATTATCAACTACTACGATTATCATATAAAGATTCATATTAGTATACTTTCAATGTTTTTTATGCTACAAAAAACAAAACCGGAAAATGGCATCATGTGGATTTATACACAGTCATAACATTAAATTAACAAAAACTGTGCTGCGAGATGTTTGCTGTTTGTTTTTGACTCCCGCCATGAATTTTGGTGCTGCAGTACTCCTGTGGGACCGAGGGGGGCGCTCTACACCCAGCCTTCACACAGACAGCACTAAACGGACCGAGAGCTTTGTGCCGAAAACTAAACCCAACCTGTGTCAGACTAATGAATTAAAACGGCCCACTTGAGAGGTAACTACAAACGAGTAAACGCTTGGCAAATATCCTGCTGTTTTAGTCGTAGTTGTATATTTGGAAATATATTATTCAGCATTTGTTAGGGTGTTAAAAAATCATCTGTGGGGGCAAGTTGGTGGTGAGAGAGGAGGGTTCAGGGCGACGGTAGCAGCCCTTCTTCGCCTGTAAAACTAGCGGCAGTACGGAGCGATGCGTTGAAGTTGAAAAAAGACAGTAACAAGTAAATTTGCTTGATTTTTAAACTTCACAAAGTAGTTGCATTTGTTGTAAATCACTTGAACTGACCATGAGTACGGCTATTTCAGACAGAGATGATAGGATACTTCACTTCCTCTGGTGACTGTAGCTGGAGATGTGATGGGTACCTCAATAGTTTGCGGCCTAGGCTAGCAAAGTTAGCTAGCAAGGCTAACGTGTATTAGCCACTCGCTGCTAGCCTTACTTCCTTCCCGCAAAATGCTAGCCGCTACTATAGCTAGCTAGCTAGCTAATTTGATAACATGTAACGCTATGACAGTAGACATACACCGGCTGCTCTCGTGTTGTTTTTAAAGTGGTTTTCTAACAACTAGCTAGCTAAGCGGTTCAAATAGCTGTAAGGGTACTGGTATAGCAGTTGAGCTTGTTTATCTAGCTAGCGATACTATGTTTGATGAGAAATTTACGGAAAATATGGAGCTGATGTTTAGCTGGGTTAATTTAGCATATAAGCTAATAATATGCACAATGCTGGTCTGATGTTGGCTTTCTGTCTGAAAAGTTTTCTGGATTAGAATATCGCTAAATATACAGGTAGGATGTTGACAATTTTAACGGACATAAATGATGATTGGCAAATGGAAATTGTGCTTAAAACGAGGTTTTGGTAAGTGCGGTAGCATGGTTGTGTTGAACTTTTGTTTTCTGACCCATAGAGGCCAGTAGAAGACCGTGTGGACCATATACCAACAAGCATGGAGTTCCCGCAACAGCAGAAACCTGCGGGGGAAGGAAAAATCATATATCCTCCCGGAGTGAAGGAGATTACGGACAAAATCAGCAACGATGAGGTGGTCAAACGGTTGAAGGTATGTTGTTGTGTTTCTTGCTGTCAGTAGTAAGCTATACATTTTTTGAAAGTCCAAACCTCAGTGTACGGGCCCTTACACAATGCCCAAACCCTCCTTACTTTGGAAACTACAGTGTAAGAGACCCTTCTTCTAATATGGCTGGCTGTTTTCCCAATCCTCTGTCTTTTTGTTGACATCGCAGACTGTAAACAACAATTGTATGCATGTTATCATTAGTAGAGTATTATTTTGGTAAGATTGAATGTGACATGATACAGAGGATACTATTGTTCAGAAGTATTGAAGTCTCCAAGTTTGTCAGCAATTTATTTTGTCCCATTAAAACTGGAAAAATGGGATGATCCCAAAATGTCAACACAAAAAAGTTATATGTACTGCTAGGGAAGAATAATAGCCTTATATTTGCATTTCTTATTCAAAGGAGGACTAATTTATATATATATTTTTTTGGGTACTTGGAGGCAGCAGAAATAAGTTGTGATCTTTTTAAGTTGATATGCCAGGCTTTTTAGCAAACCACACATCCAGCAGTTACAGGGCAACATTTACATTCATTTGGAAATAAAGCCCAATAATTACTTTTAGCTCGGTTTTTCAACTCTACCAAATCCTGAGGGAAAATCTGGCTCTGTCTTTAGCTGCTGAATGCTCCACTATGTTCAACAACTGTGTCTGTCTGCCGTTGCTGTGCAGGTAGTGTATAGTAGGTTTTTAGAGATTTTCACTAAAAACACTGCCCACTGCGGCCAAAGACGACACTGTGTGAGTTAACCAAAACCATGTAAACAACTATTAAGCTCTGTAAAGCTAAGGGGAGTTGATGATTTAGGTGACTATTCTATGTAGGTCCATTACTACAAGTGTTCCCATTCACATTGTTTCCACGTTATCATTATCAATACATGCCACATTATCATTTCATAAATTTTTTATTAAAATATTGATCAACACATGGGTCTTTGCCTTTGTCAAACAGCATCCTGATATCCACCCCTCCCCTTCCCCCACACAAACATTCAGCAATTTCAAAGTTGGCACCTGTGGTTATAGGGATCTTGTTGAGACTCTTCTTAATCTCTAGATTGTGATTGATTAGATAGTTTACCACAGTAATACTGAAATGGTCGCCTGACATCCTATAACAATTTATAGAGTAGTATTGTGACCATAGAGCACACAACCCTTGGCCTTGGCAAGCCGGACAAATGTGCTGAATGGCAGGTTGATGACTGCAAGACAGTGGTTTACAGATCTCTTCAACCTCTGCTGTATACTGCTGAGCGTTGTACAGGCTGACACTAATTGCATGTGCAATTAGCCAATTGATGGAAGAGATTTAAGATTTGTGTTGTACTGCAGGATTAGCCAGTAGACAGCACATTGTTTAAGGTCATTTAGTCACTTTCATCTACAGTCAGCCACTATCATAAGTAATTCTGTAGTTTGGTTTAAAGCGAGATTAATGCTTCTGCGGAGGCTTCATGCAGAGCTTTTGCCGTAGCCTACATAAGTGGCCTGAAGTTTATACTTGTGTGTGCGTTGATCTCTTTAAAAGAACAGTAGGGCCGGCATTTGTGTGTGGTAATTGTGTGGTAGAGAGAGTGACAGTGATTACCTTCCAACCAAGTACCCTCTCTAGAGGAATATTGGGAGGACAAGGTCATTTTGAGCGTAAAAGACTTCAATTCCTGCATTCTAATACATTTTTAGGCACCAATTTATTGTAAAAACAGCTTTATTTATGGCAAGGAAATCACAAAATAACATTAAAATAATGCCCCACTTTCTAGTTATTGAATCAAGAATCAGTTTTGAATCGAGAATCGAATCGTGACATCAAAAATCAGATTTGAATCGGTAAAGAAACTACTGCCTTAAAGATCTGCCATTACACTGCCATAATATTGCTCTAGGGTGTGATTTATACCTCTTTCACGTCACCTACCAGGGTTGGGCTAGGGTTGTCTGATCAGGGTTCAACTCTCGTTTTGGAAATTCATCCAAGCCAGTCTACATGGGTATATTCCTGGTCATGACAAGTCAGAAATCACCTGGGTCAACCCGGGACCAATGCATAACAATTAACTTAAGTGTTAGAAATGGGCGGGTCTTTCACGTCATATTCAGTGAACATATCATACTCCAGTCCATCTCTATACCAGCAGAACTAATGTCTTGTAGCTACTTGAATCTCTCATTGTACAGTAGGGAGAGATACATTAAGCTTACTTTATGACTGTTTTGCAGTGATTACTTTCCCAAGCACAAATAAATAACCATCAAACACTTCTCAGATTATTATGTGATGAGTGATTTCTCCTCTGCATATGTATTGCATCAGCTGGACAAGGAAATAGGTTACTCTAGTATTGACTATTTTAGGGCACAGAATATTGAATTTCATTAAAAGAAAAGTTGGGTTTGCTGTTGGCTTCACGACTAATTTTTAAAAAAGAGATAGATTTGTGCTACCATAGCAGCTGTACTGAACTGCAGTCTAGGGACATCTCATGCAAGAAAGAGGTAGTAAGAGCGGCGGTGCCGAGTGTATTAAACATAACTTATGTTCATATGTTTACCTTCTAACGCTGGGTTTTTACAGGCAGTTTTGCCTGTAAAACTCTGCTTCCGCTCTGCCGACGGACTACTGAACATCCGGGCCAGCGGACTGTTCTGAAATGAATTGAACCGCTTTGCTCTGCTGTTGAAACTGCCTGTGAAAATCCTAGTTTTATACAGTCTAGGGTGAAAACTTAGCATAAAGCACAGTGACAACAAAATGTATGTGGTTGTTTTTCAAAATGTGCTGTGAATTTAGGCGGCGACCTGTGACGACTGCCCCACTGTCATTTCCAACCAATCACATAATTTGTCCCACCCCAGCTGTTAGCAACCTGATTGTCTGGAGATGGTGTGGGGAACCTATTGTTTACTGTTTACAGCTTACTTTACACACTTCAGTCTGCTGCAGCTAGCTCAGGGGAGAGACTGTATGACACTAGGTAGTACAGCCTGAGACATAAACAATACAAAAAAAATTGCCTTATGTATTTTTGTTATGCTTTTCCCGCCATTGTACCGTGTACCACTATACATTACTACCATGGTAGTAATGTATAGTGAGTAGCTGTCATTCCTAAATGCAAATCATGTTATTATAGAGATTGTTTCAGGCATTAACACCCTCAATCAGAACTCTCACATTCCAAAAATAGTCTCTTCATCGTTTTAAAAGCAAATGGCTTACTGAGTCTACCCAGTGGCAAAATATTTTCTCCAGCACAGACTGGTCATGCACTCATTGATTTATCAAAGAAAAGCACTGTACAGAAACGGAAGGATGAGGAATCAACCACAGCTTAATCAGACAGTGTTTTGTAGAGATGAAAGTGTCAAACCACATTTATTTGCTTTTGGAAACCGTAACATCAGGAAATACAATACAAGCCAATTTGAAAATTGGGTCAGTGAGTTTGAAGGTTCACCAAAACTCTGCACAGCAATATATATTGTAAGAAAGAAATGAACAACTCTGGAAAGTTATCACAGCAATAATTGTATCTCCTGTGCGTTGAATAATAATTAGGCAGCTCTCCAGGTAAACAAAATAATGCCCCGGGAATGTGTGCTTGCAGATATTTGATTTACTAACGAGTTGCATTGCCAGATGATATCACTCTGCATTTCTACAAAAGTTAAACAAGGCTCTACTTTTTTGAACGTTTTTTTTTTTTTTTTTGCCTAAGCCTACTGCACGACTACTCCACAGTGTGTCACATTGAATTTAATGGGAGACCTGGTGGGTTTTTTCATGCAGTGCTTATGAACGAACACAGCCGAAGGATTCAATACCCCGGCCAACCTGTTTGAATGACATGAAGGGGGTCAAAAGGGATGGTTTTTCACTCCCTGGGGAATGGGTTATCTGCTTATAGTTTGTTAGAGCTGTTTTCATACATTACAGGGTTAAATTGTGGCTTTATTTCAGTTAAAAATTAAGCAGAAATAGCACAGCTGTTTTGGTGTCTCAGACTTTGCATCAGCAGACCTTTAAAAACATGTCACATATATTTTCAGACTGAGCCAATGTTCTGTCCAAATAAACAACAATACATTTAAGGGGCAGAGACGCACACCTACTCCTCACACTGGGTAAAGAGCTTTCACCAGCTGGGTTGTGAATGTTTTCAGTTGAGAATGTGGAAGGGTAGGAGTGAGTGTGGTGCTCTGCAGTCTGCTGGAGCTGTTGGCCCATCCCCCGCCCTGCTGACTGCCTAGCATAGTGAGCTTCATTGCTCTGCTTCGCTTTTTCATATAAACTCACAATCACTCATCACTCTCATAAAGAAAGTGATAGTTTAAAGCATAGTGTCCTACTGCCTATCCAGAACGACTGAGATGCTTGATAATATTGGTGTGCATACAACCTCGTGAGACAGTTGTGTTCATGTTAGACCTAGTAAAACTATTTTATTTTCTGTCATTTTAATCTTCAGCCTATTTGTTTGCTAGGTTTGTAAACTAGGGAAAGGGGAAAGGGAAATTAAAAGTCAACCCAATAAGCACTGGGAAACTGTCATTTTCAACAAGAATAAATGCATTTAGGATTTCAGCTGGTAATTTATTTTTATTTTGGTGATTTAACTCTCTAAAAGCCACAAATCGTCCAACTCTAGCGAGGAGAATTGTTTCTTACCCTGCATTGTCCCTACTTTAAAAGACCAAGCACTTGAGAATATCTCAAACTCATTCAATGTCATTGTCATTCAATTCTCTTTAATGATAAAGGCTCACGTGTGTGCTGAAGCTACATTATTGTTGCTCTTCATTTTGATTGTCTGGTGCGCAAATACTGTGTGGTTGAGTCACACTGCTCTCATCTATCAAAAAAACTAAATAAATCTGTTTCCAGCAAACAAGCTCTGACAGGCCAAGTAACTTGTAACTGACACAGAGTATAAGGTGCTCTGGATAATTGCTTAAAGTGTTAATATTAAGCTCATTTTCAAGTTCCTAATTGTATTTAATGTTTATATCAGAAAAGGTTCACATGGTTTCATTTTCAAAAAATACAACATTTTGTTGTTCTACACATTGCTGCAGCTCCTCCTTTCAACCTGTGTGTTGAGCTCTCTGTTTTAGTTACAGAGTGAGGCATTTCACTTCTATCTTTGTTGGGAGTCGCACATGTGCAGTACCTAGAACTAGAACTGTTTTTTTCTGTTAGAGATGGTGAGTCCCACATCTGATATTAAATGAAGAACTCTTTCCACAATACAGTAACGTGTGCGGTTTTAAATTAGCTGGATACATGGTTAAACGTAATTTGTTTTTAACAGTGTATGGCTGTGTACTTTGTCCACAAGAAATCCTCTCCAATTGGTCCCAAGATGTCCCATTATATTATTAAAACATATTTTATAAACATATTCTTTGTAAATCTTTAAAATCATTCTCCGAAAGAAACAAGCAGGCCTACCTTGTTGCACAATCCAGATTTTCTTCAAAATTGGCCATTTTAGCATGTAGCTTGCTAGCCCAAAGTTTGTTTCCCAAAGCAAACCTAGTTTCAAGACGGCAACACACAGCGGACATCCGGTGAGCTTTCAGGCAATTATCTTGGAAATGAACTTCCGTTGATCCAGACTAGTATACGCAGACGGCGGGGATTGCATAATGAAAGAAAAGAGAGAAAATTGCGAGGGGCATGAGACAGGCCAGAGAACACGATAAAGTGTCTAAAGTTTAAGATCATTTCAAGCTAAAACAAAACAAAATCTCTGTATTGTGTGTAAAATCAAACTAGCTTACCACAATAACACACCGTCAATGCTTCAGCAGAAAACATCCAGTCAAAGGTTATTACTTAGTCCATGGAGTGGTCCCGACACAAGGTTATCATTTAACGTAAAATCAATATGATTGCTAGTTGAGATGAGAGCTCAATCATGGGTCCCCGGGTTTCGCGTCACCGGAGTGGACCAACGGATAAGGGAGCTCACACACTGCTGGGACACAGAACTGCTTAGCTGATGGGTTGTTCATTTTAAGAGAACTGATGCATTGGGGCGCTGGATTTTATGTGAACTGCAATACCGACGTTGGCCTCTGCTGAAATCACCTCAAGCTACTACTGTTTTGTGCTAAGAGATTATATAAATGAAGTTATTTACTTACAATAATGAAAGCCAGCATTATTTGCCTATATCTGAATGTCATTTTGCAGGTGCGCCCACTTAAAAGTGCTGCTGTTGAAATGTTAGTATTTAATGCTGGAGACGAAAAAGGCTGTCCAAAGCTTCTGCCGCAGCAGCTCCATAGATCCTTCACTCCATGAATGATATTGTCTAGATCAGTGGTTTATCAAACCTTTTCAGGTCAAGGTCCCCTTAATTGACTCAAATGAGACCACTGAGCTTCATTTGATGAAGATGTCGTCCCCGGCTCTTGCAGTGGATAGGATTTTTGCTTTTGGAGGTTTCATTACAGAAAGTGTATGAAACCCATGACCAATATAGTCACACATTCTGTCATTGTGATGAAATTATAGTGTAAATAAATTATTTCACTTTTTTTTTTCTGGGAACCTCCTCAATGACCCCTAGAGGTCCCCCATACCACACTTTGAGAGCCACTGGTTTCTGGATTACACAAGACAAAGCAAACAAAAGCTGTAATGCAGCAGTCCATATGTTCTTATTGCAGAACTGTCAAACTTTCAAATTGCTTTACTTGTTTTATTTGGGATGTGCCCAGGATGGTTCCCTTCTCACCCTGCTCCTCCCTTGTCGTCCTGTTTCACAGATGGTGGTGAAAACCTACATGGACATGGACCAAGACTCTGAAGAGGAGAAGCAGCAGTATCTTGGCCTGGCGCTCCACCTTGCTTCAGAATTCTTCCTCAGGAACCCCAATAAAGATGTAAGGCTACTGGTGGCCTGCTGCCTGGCGGACATCTTCAGGATCTATGCTCCCGAGGCCCCCTACACATCCCACGACAAACTCAAGGTTAGGAACTGACCCTTGGTATTGTATGAAATCCGCTACCATCAAGGGAATAGTTTATCAGTTTCAGTTTTGCTCATAACACTAGTTACTAGTTAAATGATTGTCTATACAGTCGTGGTCAAAAGCTTTGAGAATGACACAAGGATTGGTTTTCATAAAGTTATCTCATTCCGTGTTTGTAAATATTTTTGTCAGATGTTACCACGGTATAAGTGTCAAAGGCTTTTATTGACAATTACATTCAGTTTATGCAAAGAGTCAATATTTGAAGTGTTGACCCTTCTATTTCAAGACCTCTGCAATTCACATTCTTGCATAATCAATTCTCCAAGGTTGTCGGAATTTGTGGGTTTTTGTTTGTCCACCCGCCTCTTGAAGATTGACCACAAGTTCTCAATGGCATTAAGGTCTGGGGAGTTTCCTGGCCATGGACCCAAAATGTTGATGTTTTGTTTCCCGAGCCACTTAGTTATCACTTTGGCCTTTGGCAAGGTGCTCCATTATGCTGGAAAAAAGCATTGTTTATCTACAAACTGGCTTTGGATGGATGGGAGAAGTTGCTCTCAGAGGATGTTTTGGTACCATTCTTTACTCATGGTGGTGTTTTTTAGGCAAAATTGTGAGTGAGCCCGCTCCCTTGGCTGAGAAGAAACCCAACACGTGAATGGTCTCAGGATGCTTTACTGTTGGCATGACACAGGACTGATGGTAGTGCTCACCTTGTCTTCTCCGGAGAAGTGTTTTTTCCGGATGCCCCAAACAATCAGAAAGGGGATTCATCTGAGAAAATGACTTTGCCCCAGTCCTAAGCTGTCCAGTCCCTCTACATTTTGCAGAATAATAATCTGTCCCTGATGTTTTTCCTGGAGGGAAGTGGCTTCTTTGCTGTCCTTCTTGACACCAGGCCATCCTCCAAAAGTCTTCGCCTCACTGTGCATGCAGATGCACTCACACCTGCCTGCTGCTATTCCTGAGCAAGCTCTGCATTGGAGGTGCCCCGATCCTGCAGCTGAATCAACTTTAGCAGCAATATCTTTACCTGTGAAGCTCTTTTTGTCCAAAGCAATGATGACGGCACATGTTTCTTTGCAGGTAACCATGGTTAACAGAGGAAGAACAATGATTTCAAGCACCACCCTCCTTTTAAAGTTTCCAGTCTGTTATTCTAACTCAACCAGTGATCTCAAGCCTGGATTACCTCTCTCACCTGTGTTAACGCAATAATCACTGACATGATGTCCGCTGGTACTGTAGTGGCAAGGCTAAAATGCAGTGGAAATGTTTTTAAGTTCATTTTTATTGAAAGGAGGGATTTTGCAATTAATTGTAATTCATCTGATCTTCTGGAGTACATACAAATTGCCATCATAAAAATTGAGGCAGAAGAAAAATTTAATATTTGTGTCATTCTCAAAACTTTTGACCACGACTGTAGATTTTATAAGCTGTAGCTGACTAGTCTGGATCAACAAAAGTACATTGCCAGGATAAGGCCACAAGCTGGATGTCCGGTTTTGCCTCTCCCCTGCTGCTGTCTGTGTGACAAAATCACGTCGCTACAATAAACAAAAATAACAACTTCCGAGCTAGCAATCTGCTGGGTTTTTTTCTGCAAATGATTGTAAAGATTTTCAAAGAGTATGTTTACGGTATTAACTATCTAGGTAGGTACACTGGTATGCAGGGAGTGTGTGGCGCAATTCCTTTTTTTTGAGAGGTGAACATCAGGATACTGCATAGGGTACGACATAGGGACCATATCTCCATGTACCTACGCCATCAATTCAACACAGGACAATAAATTGGGTTTACGGTCTGGCAATGTGAGACTATTAAACTAACACGAACATAAGCAAAATAAAATGAATGAAAATTCTATTATGTTACAAAATCTCTCTCTCTATATATATATAATTTAATATACTATATCTGAGAAAGATAACCCTGACTGCCTCTCTAAGTCTTCAGTTCATTCAGACTAATCCTTTGGCAAGCCAATGGAAAAAAGTGCTATAAACTGGTGTTATTGTAGAATTTAAAATTTGCAGCAGGATAACCACATCAAAGTGCCATCTAGATCTAACAATTTTTCCTTCAAAAACCCAGGGAACATCACTGTGAGATTTCTAATGTTACTTGAGGTGAATGTTGGCTCACATTTCAAACCATCGTAATGAACTTTGTCATTGCTTTTTCTAATTAAATCTGCTGTTTTGGGGGTCTTGCCAGAATTGTTTTTCGAGCACTCTCCATTACTAACATAAAACAAGTGTCTTCCTGTCTTGTCTGTAGGACATCTTTCTGTTCATCACCAGACAGCTAAAGGGACTGGAAGACACAAAGAGCCCTCAGTTCAACAGATACTTCTACCTGCTGGAGGTAATGTGCGCTTATGTGGTAGAAATCACAAGAGGCTAAACTTGTGTTTTGTTAGTTGTGTTTCAAGGGACAATACAACAAAGTGCTGATGAAGGAGTAACTTTTGTTTTTAATGTGTTTCTCTAGAACCTTGCGTGGGTGAAGTCATACAACATATGCTTTGAACTGGAGGACTGCAACGAGATCTTCATCCAGCTTTTCAAAACACTCTTCTCGGTCATCAAGTAAGGCCCCTGTTATCTGCTGCAGTTTCCTTTTGTGTCAGATCTTATAACTGAACATTGTTTTGTTTTCTAAAATCCTTTTACTGTTTATCAGACCTTTTTCATACTCCAACATAGTCATACATGTATGTACTGTATGTATGTATATATGTACTTGAATCTGTCTAGATAAGCTACATCTTGACTCCCTTTTTAGCATGTTTCATTTACCAAGTGTCATGGTGGCAGTAGCTCAGTCAGTAGGGAGTTGGGTTGGGAACTGGAGCGTTGCTGGTACAGACAAAAAGTACGGAGTGTGGATTTGTAGCTGGAGAGATGCCACTTCACCTCCTGGGCACTGCCAGGTGCTCTTGAGAAAGGCACAGTACCCCCTCAACCGCTCAGGGTGCTGGTCCACTCACTCTGACATCTCTCCATTTGTGCATGAATAGGTCCAGGGCATGTGTGTACATTTCAGGCCTGTGTGTAGTGATTACTAATACTGGGATTATACCAGATACTGGTACCGATATGAATACCGTGACTTTGATACAAGTTCCGTAACAATACATTACACCTAGATTATACCAGATACTGGTACCAATATTAATACTTTTGATACAAGTTCCGTAATCATACATTACACATTGTTGCACAAATATTTTTATTTTGCAGCGCCTACTGCCCGCGCCCTGTTTTTGCATAATATAGAATTTTTCCTGCCAGCCTCTGCAACGTGTAACGTAAGATAGCCAATCACAAACCTATTAGATTTTGGTAGAAGCATGCTGCATGCTTAATGGCTCACTTACGCTGATGAGATTTACTCCTTAGGAATTGAAATTGGGTATCGAATGACAAGGCATTTTTTGATACTCGATACTTTAGAGTCAATTCGGTCGGTACCTAAAAAAGTATTGAACTCGGTACCCAGCCATACTTGGACATTTGAAAACAAGGAACAGATGATGATTAACCGCCGACTGAAGCCAGTGTGCTCTTCATTCGTCAATGTACCAATGCGTTGCCGTTAATTTGGTATACATTGAGGACACGGACATAACATAACTTGACAGGGAGAAACGTCAATTAGCTCAGGGAACACTGATCCTCTCTCAACACCAGGTGTTGAGGGGTTACAATGAGTAATCACTCTTTTTTTAAATCTATTTTTGTTTCAGTTTTACTTACATTTTCATCTCTTCCTCCACAGTAACAGCCATAACCAGAAGGTGCAGATGCACATGATAGACCTGATGAGCTCTATCATCATGGAGGGTGACGGAGTCACACAGGAGCTGCTGGATACCATCCTCATTAACCTCATTCCTGCACACAAGGTAGGACACACACACACACACACACACACATACATTCATGTACATTATCTAGTTATGTCATTATTTGTATTTATTATTGTTAACAAATATATTTTAAATATAATTATGCAACTGTGTTTTATTTTCTTTCTTTTTTTTCAAAAATAAAATGTGGATATTTATTTTTAATATTAAATAATCTATGAAAAACCAGCATAACTCTGGATTAAAATCAGATTATAAAATAATCATTTGCAGCACAAACTGGATTAACAAAAGCTATTCTGATCTGTGCCTACCACAAGAGCACCCATATTATAAAATTATGATAAATATTTAGAACAGCTTTTTTTTTTTTTATCGATGAAAATCTGTTTTAAAAATTGACAACAGTGATCCTAAAAATAAGACAATGCTTTAAGTCTCACGGCGGGGACATTTGCTGTGTTACAGCAGCAAAGAGGATGCAAAGAGTGCAATAACAATAAGCATTTTATTATATACATATTATTTTGCACAGTTTAGTATACAAGCCTTGCCTATTTCTCAACAACTGTCAGCTGACATAAAATTGGAAGCTTGAAGTTCTGTGTATTAGTGAATATTTGATATTCATTGTCAGTTAAACTAAATAATCAGTGTTTTACTTTCCTTGGAAAAGAATCTGAACAAGCAAGCGTACGATCTTGCCAAGACTCTGCTGAAGAGGACCGTCCAGACCATTGAGACATGCATTGCTAACGTGAGTAGCAGCCTCACTTATTCATTTTCAGTTTGCGACTTTTGTTTTTCGTCCTCAGATTCTGTCTACGTAAGATGTTGTATGTATCTACAGTACATCTTGTTTTAATGAAGTATTTGTCTCTCACAGTGTTTTTTTTTTTCCTTCCTCAGTTCTTTAATCAGGTTTTAGTGATGGGCAAGTCATCGGTCAGTGACCTGTCAGAGCACGTATTTGACCTCATCCAGGAACTGTTTGCTATCGACCCTATGCTGCTTACCTCTGTCATGCCACAGCTGGAATTTAAACTTAAGGTGAACGCAACACACGGTCAAAATGTTAACCAAACATCTCACCTCAGATCATAGAGGACTAGTTCTCTTGATGCTTTGCTCAAAACATTAGCATTATATGAGGGATGTAACTTTGTAGTGTCATTGTTGAATCACTTGTAGGGCAGTATTAATGGGTAACGGCCAGATTTTAAAGCTTGCTTCACCTTGAGTCGGCTTAACCTCTCAGTAGTGTAAGATAATGCACATTGTCAGGTGTGTTATATTGGTGATTGACAACCAAGGACCCTCTTGCTCTTCAACAGCAAATGCAGGAACATACAAATAAAATTAAATTTTTTAAGGCTAATTCATTCTAATTATTTTGGGAGGAAAATTTAGCTTGTATTTTACATGTTTTTCTTGTGTTTGCAGAGCAATGATGGAGAGGAGCGTCTAGCTGTTGTACGGTTGCTAGCTAAGTTGTTTGGGGCCAAAGACTCAGAGCTGGCCTCACAGAACAGACCGTTGTGGCAGTGCTTCTTAGGACGGTGAGTTGCAACACTATGCAGACGTACTTGCACAAAGTGAGGTTTAAGCTGATCCTGTTCAACCAGGAAAAGTGATGTACTTGTTATAGTGTACTAAAGATATATAACATGTTTTTAGTTTGTATAACAGATTTTTTTTTCTCCAGGTTCAATGACATCCACGTTCCAGTCAGGCTAGAGTGTGTAAAGTTTGCCAGCCACTGCCTCATGAACCACCCAGACCTGGCCAGAGACCTTACAGGTGTGTTTGTTTTCTGACTCAATGTGTCTTCTTCATTCTTCTCTCTTCTAATATTAATTTCTTTAAAAGTATGTTCTGAACAAAAAGTGGTTACATTCCTTTCTCCTTATTATCCAATCAGAGTATTTGAAGGTGCGCTCCCATGACCCAGAGGAAGCCATCCGTCATGATGTCATCGTCACCATTATAAACGCTGGGAAGAAAGACCTTAACTTGGTCAATGACCAACTTTTGGGCTTTGTACGGGAAAGGACCTTAGACAAGAGGGTGAGACAAATATGCAGGATTAGGGTTAGATGTGATGTGGTGGTAGTAGTAGCAGCAGGTGGATATAGTGATTTTACTTTCAAATCAAAGCTCTTTCATCAGGGCTTAAAGTACTCTGCTGTGGTGCCGGATTTCCGGCCTATGACTATATTAGAAAAATATTATTAATTAATTAAAAGGTCCACATGGGATTTGTTTTTGATGCACTAACCAATCATTCACTGCGCCTTCAATGACCAAACGTGTTTGTAATTATTTTTAATTTTTTTAAATACCATGTGTGCACAATGGATCAGCCACTGGTCCATCAGTGTGAAAAGCGCCAAACAAAACTGCCTTGACAAAGCTGTCTGTTGCATACTGCAATTAAAACTAGCAAGGTGCTTCAAGGGTTTGTTTTGAAATTCATATCTGTGGATTTTGTTCTTGTTTGCAGCCTTAATTTGTTGCTGAACCTGAATTATAACATTGGTTATTTAAAAAGAGTTAGTGTTAATATGCAGTGATGCAAGGAACCCATAAATGTGGTGGCAGATATTTCACAACAATTGAACAATGGACTTTATTATCAAAGTCACATAAGTTGTTCAGATATTTTATTTGGAAACACACAGCCTCTTGTCTAAACCCAATACTGCAACCAGAAACACACCTGCAGGCACACCGACGCGACCAATCAAAAAGTTTAGTCCCACGTTATAGATTTTTTGTTGCACTTTGGAGCCCTGATTCAAAGTCTTACATTTTTACTTTGCTTATGACACACAAATGTAAG
Source organism: Etheostoma perlongum (assembly GCA_026937815.1). Classification (NCBI taxonomy): domain Eukaryota; kingdom Metazoa; phylum Chordata; class Actinopteri; order Perciformes; family Percidae; genus Etheostoma; species Etheostoma perlongum. Next base: position 16,957,283 of record CM049372.1, read on the forward strand.
GGATTTCCCAGGTTGATCTTTCATACTTGTACAATAAATGTAAATTATATTTCCTCATCTTAATTGAAATCCTACCACCCTGATGGGTTTTTCTTCCCTCCTCTCCCTCCCCCTATAGTGGCGTGTGCGTAAGGAGGCCATGATGGGCCTTGCTCAGCTTTTTAAGAAATACTGTCTGCACCATGAGGCCGGGAAAGAGTCTGCCTTGAAGATCAGCTGGATCAAAGACAAACTGCTGCACATCTACTATCAGAACAGCATTGATGACAAGTGAGCATATGCACTATGTAATAGTTTAATGTTGAAAAAAACAACACAGCTGTGTTGGACGTTTCAACCATGGTTAACATTACTTAAGTGTAGGTTGACATACATTTTTTTGAAACCTGCTTTTTTAAGACTTGGGATTAACAGACTAGGGATTGACAGGCTGTTGATTTTTGAAGCCAATACTGCTTTTGCTCTTTCAACACTGGATTTGTTTTGCAATCATCTTTCATTCATACCACCCAAATTATGTGTGCATCATATGGATGGGTGCACTGCATATGGTTAGCTGTGCAAGGGCAAAAGGCGTTCATCAGCATTTACAACATAGCCTTGATGATGCATTGCTTTCTGACATATTATAAGACATATATAATCAGGTCATCACAAAATGTTCTTTGTCAACACATTTAAATAATTTAAGAAAACAATAAACCTGAAAAGTACCCATTGAAATGAAGTGCTTGATTTGTAATTTAAGACTTGAGTGCTGGAGGGGCAGTGCATGATCTGCACATGAACTGCAGCGTCTCTAGCAACACAGAGCTGCCTGTGGAATGTAAATAATGCCGGGGGAAAACTATTGCCGAACGCAGCAAGAAAATATGCTGAATGGACCTGCTAAAACCAGTTCTATTAGTACAGATTTTTGTTAATACAGAAAGTATTACAGCACAGTAGGTTTTTTATTTATTTTTTTCGTTCCCATTGTCAATGTTTTCACACAATTCACGGAAACTCTCCCCTCCTTTTTCAGGTTATTAGTAGAGAAGATCTTCGCACAGTATATGGTCCCTCACAGTCTTGACACAGAGGAGAAGATGAAGTGTCTGTACTACCTGTATGCCTGCCTGGACACAAATGCTGTCAAGTCAGTAAACCTGCAATATTGCCTCCTCTAAGAAAAAATACACATTGGTGGATTGTACACATAAATCGTGACCCGTATCTTTTTAATGTATGATAAAACATAAAAATAGCTTTAGAAAATACAAAACTGCACAATGGCCAGCAAATCCAACATTGTATCTGCAAACAACATGAAAACAAACACTAACATTTAAACAAGTATGTACATATCACAAGGGAAGTATATTGATCAGTCCCTGTGTTTTGGCCAACTCTCACCTGTTTCTCCTCTCTTTTGGTGTATTCTTTGCTCTCAGGGCCCTGAATGAGATGTGGAAGTGTCAGAACATGCTTAGAAGCCTTGTCAAAGAGTTGCTTGACCTCCACAAGCTGCCAGTGGTGTGTTGACACACAAAAACTAACCTTCTCCTCCGTGTATTTCGATGCAAGGCATATATATGACATATTTCTCTCTCTTTCTCCTGTTAGTCCGAGGCTAATAACACTGCCATGTTTGGGAAGCTGATGAGTATTGCCAGTAAGTTGGAAACCACACAAACGTATACAGTACACTTTCAATCCCCACGCTCTGTCGTTTCTTCATAATGATAAAGGTCCATTCCACTTAACATGACTTACATCCTAATTAAACTCTCCTGTATGTTCACAGAGAATTTGCCAGATGCTGGAAAGGCCCAGGACTTCATGAAGAAGTTCAACCAGGTTCTGGGTGAGGATGAGAAGCTCAGAGTTCAGCTGGAGATGCTCATCAGCCCAACCTGCTCCTGCAAACAGGCTGAGATCTGTGTGGTGAGAAGAACACTCATCCATTTAGCATACACATTGACTCACAGACAGGCTGCAAGTCTCATTTTCTCTCCTTATCTTTAACAAAGAGTTTGTGTTTGAGCCTATATTTACAATGTAGCAGTCGCAAATCACTCAAAATCCCTGAAGAAGTGACGTTTTAGAGAAAGGACATTGTGGCAGTTAATAAAAATCGTTTTTTTCTATATTTTCAAGGTGCAGTCACTTAAAAATACAACTTTATATTTTAGTAGCAGGAAATGTCATGCTGTAAATGAAGAGAAAGCTTCTACAAGTACAGCATTAATAAACACATAGTCTCGCATTGCCAGACCTTCCTTCACAGCGCTGTGGAGGAAGGTCTGGCTACACCACAGATACATTCTGGGATAGGAGAATTTTGTTGTTACTGTAGCAAAGGGATATTGAGAACAGCAACACACACAGAGCAGAAGGTGAGGATCAAAGCCTCATACGCCAGATGTTAGGCTTTATCCTCAATGTATTTCTGTTGATCTAGACTAATTAAACTTAAATGGACTGTATTATATAGAGTAGAGCAAACCATTCAACCTCTGTTATTGTTTTAATTCTCATAATGCAATCATTGTTGTCATTAATATTAACAACCTCAAAATCACCAGTCACACTTTTGTGTTTTAGCGGAGCACACATTCAGGGTTAAAGATTGAAGGTATCTTCCACACAGTTGTCCTGGATTAGTAAAGACTTCGGCGTGAATGCAGTGGAGATATATAAACAAAAATCCATGAATGTTTGTACTGTGTGCAGAGGGAGATTACTCGGAAGTTGACGTTCCCCAAACAGCCCACCAACCCGTTCTTGGAGATGGTTAAGTTCCTGCTGGAGCGCATCGCCCCCGTCCACATCGACTCTGAGGCCATCAGGTCAGAAAAATTCCTGACATGTTCAATGTTGAGGTTGGGTTTTATTTTCAAATTTCACAACAAACACAAATCTTTGAACATAGAAGTCTAAATTCTGATGGCAATAAAAAGTGATTAGTGATTTTGATTAAAAGAAGATGAAACTGTTTGTAAATTGTAAATTTTGGAAATTTTGTTCCATCAGATTTAAGTGTCTCGTTGTATAGTACACACAAAGAGGTAGTCATACGAAGGACCTGCACTCCTTAGCTAATAAGGAGCTTCATGTGTGTCTCTGTTTCATTGTGTAATACCATTAACAGGCTTTTGTAATTCACTGAGACACCTAGTGGTAGTGAGATGTACCTGCAGGCTGTGGACAAGGAACAGGTTTAACCCTTACTTCTTTATGGAAAAACACCAAAGAGAGAGGAACCATACATACTGAATGACTTCTAATGCTTACGCTAGCCAGTGTAACAATTTTTGTCATTTTTAATACTTGCTATTATGTTGTCTTAAGATATCCGAAAGTGCTCCATGTTGCCATGTAATGCACATTTATATCATTTTAACAAAGGTAAGGTGATTTATTTTCTTTTAGTGCTCTGGTGAAGCTGCTGAACAAGTCCATTGAGGGCACGGCTGACGACGACGAGGAGGGCGTTACCCCTGATACAGCCATCCGCTCTGGCCTGGAGCTACTCAAGGTATATAGCATGGACCAATCATACTGTGATAAATGGAAGCCAATGCCCAACATGTAACCAGTGTGTGATTTTTAGTAAACACAAAATTCCTCTCTAGGTCCTGTCGTTCACCCACCCCACAGCGTTCCACTCAGCAGAAACCTACGAGTCTCTGCTGCAGTGTTTGAAGATGGAGGATGAAAAAGTGGCAGAGGCAGCCATCCAGATATTCCGAAACACAGGGCAGAAGATTGAGACAGAGCTACAACAGATAAGATCGTAAGAGAGAAATTACACATTTAAAAGTGAAAATGACAAATTCAAACAATAGACATTTGTATTTGGACAGTAGTCTGTCGCTTTATGAATCTACAGGCGAAGGGTCAACACTTTCAACACTTGCCATACTGGTCCACATCTGGGTTGAATGAAAGAAATAACCTGCATTGTGTAACTCCTCCGTATGTCCATCAGGACTCTGATTCCCGTCCTGCATCAGAAAGCCAAGCGGGGAACACCTCACCAGGCCAAGCAGGCCGTCCACTGTATCCACGCCATCTTTAATAACAAGGAAGTGCAGCTGGCACAGATTTTTGAGGTAGAGGACGGTTTCCTTACTTACGAATTTGTATGGATGCACCTTGTATTACAAATTGACAAAAATGTTTGAGTATGATTTTATTTACACTTGCACTGTAAATTGTTTTTTTTGTCTTCTGTATGTCTTCTTTTATTGTACTGACATTTCTTTGTTGGGATGCACTCACATAGTTTTTTCCCTTCATCCCCAGCCTCTGTCACGTAGTCTGAATGCAGATGTCCCAGAGCAGCTCATTACTCCTCTGGTATCCCTGGGCCACATCTCTATGCTGGCCCCAGATCAGTTTGCTTCACCAATGAAGTCCATTGTGGCTAACTTCATTGTCAAGGACTTGCTCATGAATGACCGGGTGCGTGGAGATCAAACTGTGTACTGAAACAGGACACCGTAACAGCACACATAATTGCACCCTTTTAACAAACGTTTTTATATTTTTGGACACCTGTTTTATGAATTTCAACTTTGAACAAATAAACCCAGTCAAGAAAAGAGTGTGAATGTGATGTGCCTTTATGTCTTTAGTCAGTGGGCAACAAGAATGGGAAGCTGTGGACCACTGATGAGGAAGTTTCACCTGAGGTCCTAGCTAAGGTAAGAAGCAAACATATCTGTGGCATTTATTTCACTTCTGGTCCAATGTGATTTTGCATTTTTACTGCAGGCATGCACATATATGATCTTGCGTTGATGGCAAGGATTCGGATCTTGTTTGATGTTTTTGTAAACAGAAAGTTTTTTTTTTTTTTTAAAGATTTAGGGACCTCACATTGTCTAATTATTCATGCTCTTTCGGTTCCTCCAGGTGCAGGCCATCAAGCTGCTAGTGCGTTGGTTACTAGGAATGAAGAACAACCAATCCAAGTCAGCAAACTCCACCCTGCGCCTACTGTCAGCCATGCTGGTCAGCGAGGGAGACCTCACAGAGCAGAAGAAGATCAGGTAACTCGGGACTTGAAGGTCACAGTAGATATATTAGATGATTAAGATGTAGAGGGGGCAAATCATTTCATACAGATTTCGGGATATACTTGGGAAACACATTTACCAGTTGTAATTTGAAAAAAAAAAAAAGAAGTCATCTTTGTTATCCTTCTCCTTGTGTTATTTGTTCCTTTTCACAGTAAGTCAGACATGTCTCGTCTGAGGCTTGCCGCAGGTGGAGCCATAATGAAATTGGCCCAGGAGCCCTGTTACCATGACATCATCACACCTGAACAGTTTCAGCTCTGCGGCCTCGTTATCAACGTCAGTCTCACTTTTTTATATCCCTTTTTTTTGTAGAACCTTTTTTTAACAAGACATTTTGACATGTCTCAGTAAGAGAAGCACAGGTATACATGATCAATTTAATGATGGCTGAATTCCATTTAGCTGTTTCGTCCTGGTATTCTGATCATCTGGACCAGCTGGCTATCTGACTGTTAGAATGGAGCCATTAATAACCGCTGTACTTTTCCTGCTAAGGACCAGTCAAAGTGTCTGCTGTGTGAAAGGCCTGTTCTAATATGCAAATTGTACTGTATGTGTACACAATGACAACTAATTGACATGTCAGCTGATTCAGTTGCAATGTACCATATGAATAAAAGAAAACCTTCTCATTAATACTAATAATCTTCTTTACTCTCTTGTGTGAATTGAGTTTAATTGAAGTTTCTTCTTCCCTAAATACAGGACGAGTGCTACCAGGTTCGTCAAATCTTTGCTCAGAAGTTGCACGTGGCTCTCGTCAAACTGGTGCTGCCCCTGGAGTACCTCGCCGTCTTTGCCCTGTGTGCCAAGGACCCAGTGAAGGAGCGCCGTGCCCATGCCCGGCAGTGCCTCCTCAAAAACATTTCTGTCCGCAGAGAGTTCATCAAACAAAATCCTCTTGCTCAGGGTCAGTGGATGGACCTATGGATGTTTTCATGTTAAAAGTTACTGAAATTTAATGCGTGCTTTATTGAACAGCAGTTTAGACTATCAGAGATCACATGAGCCAAGTTGCCATCCAATATCACCACAAATGTTAACAGATTTTTAGAAAATCTGCAAAAGTAAATGCAAATGAATACCTTTTTCCATCCAATACTGTTTTGCAAATATTAGTTTTTGTGTTCTTGCTATTGTTTCTTGTTATTTCCAAAGTTTTCTCTGAGGTTTTTTTTTTATTATTATTTGCAAATTGAAAGTGCATTAAAACATGGATGGAAACCCTTATGCACATTAAAATGAGTTACTCTCACCCTTCCCACAGAAAAACTTGTCTCCCTCCTTCCGGAGTATGTTGTTCCCTATATGATCCACCTGCTGGCCCATGACCCAGACTTCACAAAACCACATGAATATGAACAGCTCAAAGACATCAAAGAGTGAGTGTTGGCATACTATATTTTGTATGTTTTATGTCATAACCTATCCCTGAATTTGATGATAAAGCCGACAATGTCTTTTTTTATGCTTATTTTTAAGAGAACATTTTATTCTCTCGACTTATAATGCTAATAAAATAGAAGTGGTGATGACTGAAGCTGTGACATACAGCATGTTTATTGTGCTTGTGTGTGTAGGTGCCTGTGGTTCATGCTGGAAGTGTTGATGACCAAGAATGAGAACAACAGTCATGCCTTTCTAAGGAAGATGGTAGAGAACATCAAACAGACCAAGGATGCACAGTGCCTTGATGATGCAAAGGCCAATGAGGTACATACAGACACACACAAGTACATGCTTACTCAATATAAGCATTATAGACGGTCATCTCTAAAATCTTTAAAATAAAAAGTTAAATTAATGCAAGAATTCCCTAGATTTCAAAAATGGCTAACATAGTATAGCTATACTTGAAACAAAACCATTTATTTTGTTCACGAACATAGAGCTTTAAGAGTAATAGTCGTTAGTAAAAACAGGCTAGTGTCAATAGTGATTTAAAATGAATAAAATGACCAGGAGACACTCTTTTATATTAAAAAAAAAACAGAAAAAAAGCAAGGACATAAAAGCAATAAGCTAAGAGCACTTTCTGATTAATCACCTAATTATTAAACCATCAAAACTGTGTGTCTCTTGTTGTCTTGGTTACAGAAGATGTATATTGTCTGTGATGTGGCTCTCTTCGTTATCGCCAACAAGAGCACTGCATGTCACCTGGACTCTCCGAAAGACCCTGTTCTACCCTCCAAGTTCTTCATCATACAGGACAAGGCAATATATACACACACTTCTTAAGAATGACTTATATCCACTTAGTGGTAGATAAATATGGGCACACTCTTTAATGTTAAAGCCAAAATCATGACCTTTGTGTTTAGCAGTTTATGCTAATCAAAGTTTTTTGCTTTAATTTCTTTCAACAGGACTTCAAAAATGATAAAGAGTATCTGTCAACAGAGATGAGACAAATGCTGCTCACTGGAAAGGTAAATCCAAACCACTCTAATTTACTGAGCAATCCACATTATAGGTAATAATGCTTTAACACTGTAATGAGTGTAGTTTAATTGTAGTTTAAAAGGCGGGGCAGAATACATAATGACGTAAACACTTCTTTGCTTTTTATTGTTAAGCGAAAAACCATTGTCATTTTATTGTTGGTTTAGAAACATCTGTTTATACATATTTGTATTCTCAGTATATGAGTATGATGCTTGGGGTCAGAGTCAAAGGTAACAGAAAAAATTTAGTGATACATTGAACTTTGAGTAATCACTGATTATTTTTATACACGACGTAACTGTTTGGGGATCTAAAATATCAAATGCTTACTAGCCTAATGCCATTTACTGCACCCTCCAACTCACCCTTTCTCTATGCAGCCTAAACCAGCTCCAGTGTTGGGAGCTGTGAACAAGCCTCTGACGGTACCAGGGAGGAGGATCTTCACCAAGACCACCACAGTCTCAGACACCAGTAACCCCAGCACCAACTCCTCCCCACTGAGCTCCTCAGCTATCAACAAGAACAGGTATATAGACTCACTACACACACTCGCACATGCACATCAAGAATAATGCTTTCTTCAACTTTTTAACTGTGTCTTGTAGTAACAGCAATGCTGCCACTGAGTCATCAGAGTGCCAAACGCAGGAAAACAACGAGAACCCAGTCATCAAGAATGAAGAGGGGAAGAAGGTAAGCTGAGCCCACCAGATGTCAGCTGGAGCTACACTTACTGCAACATTAAGAGAGTTCTGTTGACTGAGATTTTCGCACCATCTCTATCAGGAGGAGCCAAGTCAGATTGCCACCCCTGATGCCGAGACAGAAGCGTCACCCGTCAAACGACGTGGCCGTCCACCAAAAACTGCTGCTGCTGCTCCTGCAGCGGCTGAAAAAGAAGGAGCAGCTGCAGCAACGGGAGGTGGAGCTGTCAGAGGAAGGAAGAGAGCAGCTGACCCCAACTCCAACCCATCGACAGAGTCAATCAACATCAAGATGTCAAAACAGCAGCAGCAGAATGACGAAGGGACAAAGAGACAGATTGACTTGCAGAGGTGAGAGTAAGGAAGGGTGCAGCAGAAAGTAATTTTAAGATGGTATTTACCTTAGTAGCTTAGCTCATCGTTTTGGCAGATAAAGTGATGCGTTTAACTTTGTAGTCCCGGTTTGTGTCTTTCACCTGAAAAGCTAATGTACCTAACCCTGAGATTGCACAGAAATCCCATCGTCTTTCAGATGTCAACCTTTTTCCCTTTAGGTGGTCGTTTGTGAGCACTGAGAAGGAAAAAGAGAGAAAGTGGGAGCCTGAAGAGGAGACAGGGAGAGCTGTAGGGACATTTGCCCTCTTCCTGGGCAGCGAGGGCGACACTGAGATAGAACTGGAGTCCAGTCCAGAAGAGGTTATCTGTGGCAGAAATGACAGGGAGGAATACCCCCTCAAGCAAGGGCAGAGCAGCTGTGCAGCCTGGTCTGACACATCTAGCCAGGGAGATACCAAGTCTACAAGGAGAGGAGTTCCTTCTGGCAGGCAGGGAGAGCCCAACAGTGGGCTGGCAGTGAGTTGGTTTAGGCCAGGATGTCTCTAAACACCATTGTTTTTGGTCTTGCTTTTCTACCATGTCAGTCATTCCCCAACTACAACGAATTTGTCTGTTAAAGGGAAAATTTGCCACCTTTTGAATGTTTATGTCCAATCAGTACTGATGGTATTTGTAGTCCATTGAAGATTCCCCAGTGTGTGCTATATTGACAGAGAAAGCAAGTTATTCTGCTTACAGGGCCGTGGCAGCTGTGCTTATGTACTAGGACGCATTGCAAGTTTGCGATGCTCTCTTAGCTTTTTTTAGTTAAACACTTAATTCAAATGGGACAGAAACAAAATAAAAAATTCACAGATTAAGATGTGAAAATATGCCAGCTGGACTTTCCCGAGCTGCTGCTCGTTGGCAGCTCTCGCTCTTGTGGACGCAAAACATTCAATTAGAAAAATAAAAGCACAAAATAGGGTTAGGGTCTGTGACCGGTGAACAGAGCCAAGAGTCAACTGGGCTGACATTGAGTCCAAACTTTGTCTTTCAGGTAAAGAGGAAACCGGTGAAGGTGAAATCAAGACTGTAGAGAACGGGCCAGACACAATTGCTCCTTGACCCTACGTACACGCTCCTCTGACTCTAAAGCTTTCCTGGACACATTATGGACCTTTCTTAAAACACACAAATGTACACACAAACCACTGACATCCTAGAAGGTTTTAAATACCTTATAGTCTTGATTTGAAACTCATTGTATGTAGGTCTTACTCAAAAAACATCATATTTTTTTCTTTGTGTTCGTTGCTCTTTGCTTCTTTTGCGGAGCCATTTTAAAAAATAAATAAATAAATAAAAAAAAACAACAGGATGGACATTTTACAAACATTTTAATCTGGTTCTGATTGTTGCTTATTAAATTCCCTGGGGAAAATCCTACTGTATGTCTCCTGACCTCTTCCTCCTTATGTCTCTGTTGCACCAATATTGTTTATTTTGAGCTTACCTGTTTTACTTACACAGTTGTATTTTGTAAATACTCATTGCAGTTAAACATTTTTTTAATATCCAAGATCGTTTGCAGAAACATTGCTGAAAATGGCTGTAATATGGAACATCATAGCATAAGATTTGTGCATTTAACAGATGTACCGACACCAAAATTTTATAAACTTTGGTATGTTTAGGTTTCTAACTTTGGGGTGTTGAGATGCTTTGGCTTGTTTATAACATCACAAGGCCCAGTAGAAACTCTCTGTGGCTTTTTAACTGCCACCTGTAATGGTTTTAAAGGCCTTTTGATTGATTTCCAGCGTGTCAATGGACAAATTCAAGTTGTCAAACATTTGTTTGGAAACTGCTCCAAGCTCGCCAAGACTGGTCTGGGGCTCTGAAATCCAGCTGGGTTTGAATTACCTTTGTTGTTTTTTTACTGCTGAAGTATGAAACAATACTTCCCTTTGGAATTCATAAATGATATTACTATACAAGTAGTATGTGTTCAGGTTTTTGTTCATCTATTACAATTAAATATTTTTTGTACTTTTTGTCAATTATTTTGCTGGGTAAATCCTGCTTTTAAGCATTGAGTGAGTGGAAACCTTGCGGGCTGTGTTGACAACTTAATTTTGATGTAGTTAAAGTATGCCTATTCTCATGATCATATTTAATTTTTTTTTCCAGGAAATAAATGCTTTTAGATGTTACCATGCAGTGCATTTGTCACCATTTTTATGAAGTGTAGTTTTCAGAAGGCAAAAGACCGGACAAAAGCAAACAAGATTTTCCTTTTTTTTTTTTTTTAATCAAAGAAACATGACACTGTCACAATAAATAACCATGCTTTTATACCGCTGATGCTCGCTTCCAAGGAAACGAGGAAAATAAGTCTCAATCCAAATGGAGAAACTGAGATGCAACTGCCCCTTTTTCTATGCTTCGTCATCGTGCAATTATTGTACATTGTGAGAACACAGGGAAGGAGGGGGCCTTTTTTTCATTTTTCTTACAAAATATAGATCTAGCCATCAATGGTGCACTCCAGTGATAATGAGACGTCCTCTTTATCAAGAACTGGACTATTTACAAGCGAAGGAGATGGCGTGTGCCGTCTACCTTTGACTACGAACCCTTTTGTGGCTCTGGCTGTTAAACTTCACCATCTGTGGAGAATGTGCACGATAACGCTGTAATACTGTAACATGCCTGTGTTGGTAGCAACTGAGCTGGAGGCAGAGTAAAAGGAAGATCTTTTAAAATTATTTTAAAGGTGTAAGGATTCATCAACATCTCTATATATGAAGCATTTCTTTATAGCCTGGGTACCTCAAATCAAAACATTGTGCAGGCCTGCGATATGCTTCAGAGGAGTTCCAGCCTCTTAACTACTCATTAGACACCATTCATAGTTAACCTCAATGAGTATCTTATTTGGCTGTTTAGAAAAGCATGTTTGGTAATATAGGAAGTCACCTATACCCTTCTATATATGACCAAAGTTTTGATTGCGTACTGCTGGATTGGATCAAGGATTCTGATAAAGCGCCCCCCTCTTAATGATCAACATCAGGACAGAGGGTGAGCAGATCCCCTAACCAGTAGCTGAAAGTAACATGCCTATGGTTGAGAATGATTGCTCTGAAATTAGTATTAAAAAAAATACTTTCAACTCAAAATCCTTAATGACATTAAGAATTACTCATTTCTTCTTGAGGTGTTTCTTCTGTTGGTGCCAGGCTGGATCTGTTCAGAGCAGAAGAGAATATTTTCCAGCAACATACTCAACAGAAAAGGCTTTGGTTCACTAGAGATACTGTGCCAAAGTGTGCTGAAGTGGCTTGCTGAGCAGAGCTTCCAGGTGTCTCACTCTTTCCACAAATTAGAGTCTCGCGAGTTCCACAAGTCTGAAGGGAAGTTGAACCAAACAGACCCCACCCAACCCCCATCACCACATCATTTGGCCAAATAAAACAAAATGCAGCATACAACATGCAAGGACAAGAAAGAGTTGGTTTGTGGTGTAGCAGGAAAGGCTGCATGTAAGGGCCCGAGCTGGCTGTCACCTCCTGTCCAATTAGGGCCAGGATTTTGGCTGTGTCATCCCTAAACAATCTTAAAAAGAAAAAAAGAGGGATTTCTCATGGATCACAAAAGCATTAAAAAAATGTATATCTCCATATAATTGTAGGCATAGTTTATATTTAAAATAATTTGTTTTACAATGCCATATAAGAAAAAAAAAGTATAATCGCATTGTATTTTCAAATTTACACATTTACAGATAACTTTTCTGTTTGTTTGAGTAATCTTTTCTAATTCTGCGGAGAGAAAACCTCTGCAGGTCATTGAAGCGTCTATGATAAACTGTTCAGGAACTATCCATCACACTGTTCATTGCAGAACACTATCCATTCGCGTAAATTTAATCCAGCTAGACCTTTGTAGTATTAAATGTCCATAAAAGAGAATAATCTAACATAAGGTCTAACTGGTTGTAGCAGGGAGTAAATGGTGATTTACTGAGAGCTGTATGCAGATTTCCTTCACATTTTACCCTGGACAATCTACCAGGAAATGGCAGTTATTTGATTCTTTGCAGTATTAGGAACAGAAATTTGTTAAAAAAGGTTTCAGAGCCAATATGCATAAAGAGCATAGAAGACAAGATGAATGAGTGAAAGGTGTTGGTAGCTTATTACAAGGATACACATTTGGAGTTAGTGGAAGAAAAGACAGCGTAATGGACAGATGGGGTCAGACAGGCAACGGGGTGTTGTGCATATTGGCAATTGCGGAGCTACTGTTGTTGAGTTTGTAGCAAATAAACTTGTTATAAAAGAAGGCTCAGACTGCTGTGGTGAATGTGTGTGTGTGTGTGTGGGGGGGGGGGGTCTGTGTAACAAAAAGGCAATGGTGGAATGGTTGCCAGGAAGAAGCTGATGCTATGATGAAGGGAGTTGGGATCCTCACACCTGGCTGCGTTTCAGTTGCTGAGGAGCAACTCTGTCGCCGTTTCCACGTCCCAGGATTTTGAAGACAATGCCGCTATTACTGCATTCTGTATGCGAGGAGGATTAAAACAGTATTGTAAGTGACTCATTCGCAAGATCAAGTTAATAAAAACCAAATGATTTTAAAGTATACTATTACTATTATTTTTTTCAGAAAAAGAATTCCTTCCATGGTAATTGTGTTTGAATAAATTGTGCCTCATTAAGAGGAAATCCTTTAACATTACTACAGTGAGACTACACCGCCCCTGACAAACTTGCTGTCAAATAAGGCAGCAGGGCGCTCGAATAGCTCAGTTGGTAGAGCAGGTGCCCATATATAGAGGTTTACTCCTCGACGCAGCGGGCCGGGTTAAACTCCAACCTGCGGCCCTTTGCTGCATGTCATTACCCCCCTCTCTCCACTTTCATGTCTTCAGCTGTATGGCTGCAACTTACAATTTTGACTTTTTCCATTATTGATTAATAACAGTCTTTTTCTTTTTAGTCTATAAAAAGTAGAAATAAAAGTAACACAAAAATGCTAATCAGAAGGTTACATATTCAAATGTGCCCTTTCGTCTGACCAGCCATCCAAAACCTCAAGACATTCAGTGTATTATTACAGAAGACTTTAAAAAAACTATTATAAAAATATTTACATTGAAGGAGCTGGAAACAAGAAAACGGCTTTAAACTATTATCAGAATTGTTGCCCATTCATTTTCTGATTTTTGATTACTCGACTAACTGTTCCAGTTTAACCATGAAATAACCCCACCCCGAAACTCTCCGGCCCCACACCATGCTTAGTTCAATATATAAATGTTATGTTACAACAATAACAGTCAGTGGCTTTTACCTTATCAAAGCCCATGGCACAGAGTTTGTCTATTTTGCGTGTGTAGTCGGGACTGGAGATAGGAGCGCCTGCATAGACATGAGACCACAGCCTTGCCGTCTGTTTGAACATTTCTGGGTTTTGCTTGTACTGAGGATGCAGAGACAAAACGTAGTGAGGTCAAACACAAAAGGATTCAGCAAACAGTGACTGAAAGAGAGAGAGAGAAAGAGAGAGAGACTCAAACACCGTTCTCACCTGGTTTGCTACTACTGCATCCTGTGGATCATCTGGTTCGGCTGCTGCGAGGAGAGCCTGTAGAGACAACAGCACCGTCCGCAGGGTCATAGCCGCTGCCCTGGGGGAGACACATTCAAAGTTGGAGCAGATAAATGGGGTGTTTGCAATGGAGGAGACACACTGGAATATTGGATATGGTAGTTCACAAGGTTCAGATTCATCTCACTCACCACTGGTCTTTTAAAATGTCCAGACATATTGCTCCTGTCACAGAACTGATATTAGGGTGCCAGATCTTAGAAATAAAACGCACCTAAGAAAGACAGGTGTGAGAGGTATTCTGGATAAATATGGTTTGAATGCAGAGAAGAAGGGAGCAAGAGTAGGTAACATTGGGTACATTTACATGCATGTTTGTATCCTGGTCTTGAGATCCCTTTTGAAAAAAATCGTATTTAGGTACATTTTGTCAAATACAGTATACATATACTCATATCACCATATACTGTATATCCATTTTGCAATGTAAAATTACTGTGATAGGTGATTTTATGTCTATCACCCATACATTTGAAATATAACGTTTACATGAGCTATCAAGATTCAGCTCCCTTTGAGTCTAACAGTATCCAGGTTTCTGATCCCATGTCTCTGATTCCTCAACAGCTCACAAACCCATGCATGCAGATTGTCACTTTTTCTTTACTTACTACTATGGGACCAGAGTTGAAGGCACAACTGTGCACATGCCAGACAGTGATCGGAAACCGGAATACGGGGTTTACAAGCCACATTAGAGTACTTGAAACCAAATTAAGAGCATATCAAAGACATTTTTAAACAAGAATATGTTTACTCTAAAACTATGATGCGGACCAGGATGACAGTGTGCATCAGGGGTAGGCAGTTAATCAAATGTTATTTTCAATTACGATTTTTGGCTTTCATTTGGTTACGAAAACAAGATAATCGAGATAAACAATTATTGTGCCACATTCGTCACAATGTGGCTCTTGCTCTGTCTTACGTTATAAATCCAGCGCACTCTTTTCTTAACAGCAGGATGCTTTCACCTGTTTTTGCTGCCTGGAATATGTTAATTACAGTTTACCAAAATGTTGAATATATGTTTTGAGTTTTCAGTGGGTTGTGGCAGTGCACTACAACATATTTGATCTTATTTATTTTAGTCTAATTTATTTTTGTATATTTAATATATATTTAGCAATTCATTATTTATATATTTATTTTTAAATAATCATGATCTCAACATTGACAAAAATAACTCTGAATATGATTTTTGCAATAATCGATATTGTATATGTAAATGCACCCAAGAGAGGCAAAGGACATGCAGCAAGGAACAGGTGGGAGCAACTAAAGCACATACCTTTGGCGGGTTAAAAGGATAGGTTTCTGGGATTTTTATTTCAAGCTGATATCTGCCACCTTGGATAAAAAGAAAACAAACAGCATAAGATATTATAACATTATAGTCTTGAAGCAAATATTATGTCAGTATAAGTGGAATGCAGGTCTGTGACAATACCTTCATATGGTGTATCTGGAGGACCTGCTATCTCTCCCCTCAGCTCTGTGAAGTTCTCATCCACCAAATCTACTTTTATCTGGTTTTTACTTGTCTATGGGTTGGGACAAATAAAAAGGGACACAATGAGTTACCCTGGTAATTCAAGGAATCACAGCTCTCAGCTTGTGTCTTGACATGTCTCTGTCAAGTATAAATCTGCATACTTTTACAAACAAATCAGAATCACCTTTAATGTACAAGTAAGTGTGAACACATACAGGTCATTTCACTCGAGCTTTTTAAAAACAAAGACAACAAAGCTGATATGAGTTTTATGTGTTTTTTTGTTTACGTGTGTATATGTACCAATGTGTAAACATTGCTCTTTGAGAATTAAATGCGTCAAACAAATGTTGGATGTTAAAGGAACAACTGTGATTTTCTACAAAATCTAAATCGGTTTGTTCCACAGGAGCAACATAGACGGTATGCCAGTTAGCTAAGCTAGCAAAAGTTGTCATAACTACATACCCACAATAACAAGACTTGACAGGTAGCAGCATGACAAAATACACTCTATAAAATGACCGCAACCCTGCCCTCTTGAAACCAACAGTTGATTAACGATTAATAATTGTGATAAGTTAGTGAACGTTGTGTCATAACACAACAGGCTAGCTAATGCTAACAGTGAAGGGGATGTCAAAACAACGACCCAGCTAAAAGCTGTTAACCCCGAGTGTCAGTAACTAGCTAGGTTAGTAAACACCTAGCTACCCTTAACGTTATGGTACCTTGTATGAGGCGAGTCCTATTTTAGTTATGTAATTACCCAAAGGTATGCGGTATTGTTTGTTAAAAACAAAGGGCCTGTCAGTTAAAAAAGATGAATCCCCAGTGTTTCCTGAAAACACCCACCTGACACAACAGGAGAGGTTGGACCAGACACTGACATCAAGCTAAAGCTAGCTAAAGTTCTGCTGTTTAACGGTAGGCCTGACCTGCTGCAACACAGGACTGGGACCTGACGTTAGGTCATTTTCGTGTCTGTCATAGCGGCTACAGACACTTTACATTTGAATTAAGTTGAAACAGTAACAACAAGTAGATGAATCGAATTGAAGAAAAAAGCCAGCAACGTTACCGCACCTCTTCGCTTTTAAGAACTTCTTTGAACTCCCGCTTGATCCTTTGGACCGCAATGTTAGCCATGACTGTACCTGCTGTGCTGCTGCTGCTGCTGCCTTGAGGCCACATCCGGGGCCTGCCTGCCTGCCTGCCTGCCTGCCTGCCTCTCTCTCTCTCTCTCTCTCTCTCTCTCTCTCTCTCTCTCTCTCTCTCTCTCTCTCTCTCTCTCTCTCTCTCTCTCTCTCTCTCTCTCTCTCTGACACACACGCACGCACACACACACGCACACACACACACACACACACACACACACACACACACACACACACACACACACACACACACACATCCACACACACGCACACACAGTGCAGCTAAATGGAGTAGAAACTGGAAGTTGTATTCATGCGCTTTGGTAGGCTACATGTGATAGCATGATTGTTCTTTTCAAACTTGCCTTCAGGACATTTCTCATCGTGGGCTGAACACATCGGCTTTCTAGCACTGGTCATTCACCTACAGGATTTTACATCTAACTGTGATGTATCATGGGGATTCTACTTTTTTTTTAAATAGTTTTTTGTTTGTTTTTTGGATTATGGAGTACAATTTAAAAGTAAGGGAAGAAAGCTGTCCGATTCAACACCTTTATACCTGCTAAAACTCAACCAGTCAAATACATTTCACCTGAAGGTTCAGCTGTTTTTATCATTTAATGTACAATTAAACTGCTTTCATGGCAGATATCAACTTCCTTTCCCATTTTATTAAGTGGGGTATGCGTAGTGAAATAAAAATTGTCAGGTTCTCCCTTGACAGAGTGACAAGTATTTGGATGTACCCCAAGTATTATTGAACTCTTTACTCCAGTTCACTTATCTGACACTTATAGTTAGTATTTTGCCGAATTTACATACAAAACATATTAAGTTTATATAATATGATATACAACCTGAATTTATACAACTTACCAACAGAATTATCTTTTTGACAAGATCCATTAAAATGCTACTTACATACATCAGTAATAATGATCCAACAAAAACACTTTGAAAGGCTGATGATACTTTTACTTTATTTTACTTTTTACTTGTATTACTAATTCCATCCATCCATCCATCCATCCATCTTCTTCCGCTTATCCGGAATCGGGTCGCGGGGGCAGCAGCTCCAGTAAGGGACCCCAAACTTACTAATATTACTAATTCTTACTTTTAATTTTTTGTTTTCTATTCCATCAGATAAATATTAAGTAATTACAGCCAGCTGATGGGTAAAATGTGTGACTTAAGTTTTAAAAAATGGTATCTTATTATATATTTATATATTGGTATAGTGGCAGAATAAGTAGGCTATATTTAACCAAAGTTAAAATAACAATGCTATGATAAAAAAGAATCTTACTGATGTCTGTCAAAGTCAAAATATACATTATGCAGGCCCCTCTTAGTGTCATATTTTAATATATTATTTTATTGGAAAATAAATATTATTGGTGGATTACCAGAATTGTTGTATCTGGTGTATGCAAAGTTGCTTAACTACTTAACTACGTATTAACTCGTCACATGTTTTGTATGCAATTAAAGTACAGTTGTCAGATATCTGCTGTGGAGTTAAAAGTAGCCTACGATGCATTCCCTCTGCAATGATTTGGAGTGAAGACAGAAAGTAGCTTTAAACATTAAGCTTTAAATAGTCAAGTAAATTAATGTATTGTACTTTTAAGTACAGTATTTGAGTTACATTCCAGCACTGTATATTTGCTTACAAAACAGATGTACGGGTGTTGTGGCTTGGTTCATCTGCCTCTGTATGATGATATGCAGCCGGACTGTTTGTTTACTATCCACTCGTTTCTTTCGTTTCCTAATGTGATTGGCTCAAAGACCCGCCCATTAAATGTCTAGACCAACAATAAATCGAACCGTGTGTGGCGACTGGGAGGGATCCCACTTCCCGGATGTGTGTCGTGAAGAGGTTGACTCACGTTCACCAAACAAAACACAGACGGTAGGTTGACATGTCTGGAATTTAATGGTTTCTGTGGGGAACATAGCTAAGTGCTGCAGCGGTGCAGCTCAGGCCCTTTAAAGACATCTAACGTTTTCTCAACATCTAGCTACACAGCTCAAGTAAGTCGTGATTTAAAGCCATTGCTGTCATGTCTGTCTCTAATCATATTTATTATTAATAACAGTCGAAAAAAGACAACGCTTTGAGTTTTCTGTGGGTTGGCTGGCTAGGTTAGCAAGGAGCTAGTCGAACGTTAGCTGGCGAAATTAGTTCAGAGCAATATTATGTAAATGTAAAACTCAAGGAGTTGGTCAATAAAAAGTGATGGTAGCTGCCCTTGAATGGATTTCAGAATCGAAATAACATTTATTGCCAGGTAAGTAACACTTACAAGGAATTTGCCTTGATGATTAGATACATAGCTAAATGTGTTAAGGAAATAAACAAAGCAACAGACAGAAGTACATAAATAGGTATATTTCAGAAAATAATGTATACAAGACACGATAACCTAGCAAATGTATACAATATAAATGTTTTAGAATAGGAAAATGTGGTATGTTTTTAATTTTTTTTTTATTGAGAAAGACACATAATGGAAACATTACAAATCATAGACTTTAGTTTTTTTCAGCCCCGGTCCCCCATAACACATATACAGTGTTCATCTTTTTATTTTATTTTTTTTACAATATCAACAATTGTAGAAGGCGGTATGGCTTTGTGCAGGGTGTGCAAAAATATTGAGGGAATGTGCAAAAGTTCATAATGCGTGCAATGGTCAGGTATATAGTCCAGGATGTTCGATGATGTTTACGTCTATTTCGGGGAGGGGTGGATAAAACAAGCCAGTCAACATAATGTGCAAAAGACAACATAAGATGCCAAGACAAAAATGACAAAGACCATCCAAAACCCATAACCATATATTAAACACAAATATTTTTATTATAAAGATCATTTTAGGCCTTTATTTGTATAGGACAGCTGAAGACATGAAAGGGGAGAGAGAAGGGGAAATGACGTGCAGCAACGGGCCGCAGGTCGGATTTGAACCACGGCCCATTGCATCGAGGAGTAAACTTCCATAAAAGGGCGCCCGTTCTACCAACTGAGCTATCTGAGCGTCCATCCTTCTCACTATTATTTAAAAATTTTTTTTAAAAAAACTGCCAGCATATGGGGCATTTCCTTTGAAGATGCAAATATAAATACAGGGAAAACAGCCATCACTGTTGACAAAGACCTACATTACATGCAGTAAGGTAATACAACCACAGAGTCTGCTGACTGTAGTTAACTGAGCAGTCGCCTCCCTGTAATCTGTGTGCCTGTGAATCAACAATAGAGCACAGCGCTGACAAGAGGGAATATTAGGTTTCCTTCACTTGTAATTATACTATACATCTTAGTCTCATACAATACTTTCATTTTGTTTCAGGGCGGACACCATCTGGTGAGAAATGGCAGAGGGAGGTTTTGACCCTTGTGAGTGCATCTGCACCCATGAGTATGCTATGAGGCGCCTAATCAACCTGGTAAGTCATGGAACTGAGTGGCCACTCACTTAAAGTCTTATGTGTCAGACTTATAACAGAGTTTAGGTGCAGGGACAGGTCAAAAATATTCCAAGTATGCAGTGTGAAGTAAAAATATCTCCTGCCAAAGTTGAGAGAAGAAGGCAAAGAGATTAATGTTATAAACAACTAGCAAGTAAATGAAAGTCTCAGCCAGAGAGAAGAAAATGAAAAGCTGCCGACCGAACATGAGCCAACATATCCTGGTTCCTGCTCAGTGTTTATCTTGAGAGCAGTTCTGCCATACAGAGACGTTTCACTCTGTTGCATTGTGTGCTGTCGCGTTTGCATTGGTCTTGTAAATATACTCTGACTATTCTTGATGGAAGGTGTGTTGAAAAAGATGAGTTCAAAAAATTATTGAAAGAATAAAGCTTGTAATTATGTTGTCAGTTTCCCAGTGACCTCATTGGCTCTTTGTGCACAGGTGTATCTTGCATGGCGAGCTTCTGTTGGCTCAGAGCTGGAAACCACCCCGAGAGATTGTGATTGTCGTGCAGCAGAGAAGGGTGTTGTCCAAAAAACTAAAGAATTTACACAGCGTTAGCCATTTAGAACTGTACAGTATATTTAAGGAGAAAGGCATCATCCACATAAGTATGTGCTGTTTGAAAACAGTAAGCCACAGTGGATCATTTGTCTGTATGCCTAATGTAACAAGGAGTTTATGTTTTATTAGCAGAGTGTAACCAGACTTTTGACTTCCTGGATTTTCTCTCTCCCTAGATGAGAGAGAGTAGTGGACACCAGAGTAAATAAGTCAGTCATATTCTCTTTGGAATAAAGGGGCTGAACTCGAAATACTGGTGGGAAAAACATCAGGCTGGGAATGCCTCTCCATGGCTCTCACAGACCATTTCCCCAATATGTGAAATAACTATGTATTTTCACAGCCACATGCACTAAAATGCATACACGGCCAGACCAGCTATCAATATATAAAGGACAGAGAAGCTTGGATTACAATACACACAAGAGGGAGTGTGATTTCAATGCTTAAGACCCCATTACTCCACTATGTATTTACATAAAAATATCCATTTGCTGCTATATTAATGTTTTGAATGTTAAGTACAGCCCCTTTTTTAAATCTACTTTGTTCCTCCTGTAATTTCTTTCAGCTCAGGCAATCTCAGTCTTACTGCACAGACACAGACTGCCCTCAGGAATGTATGTATGACCACATTAGAACTTGTGTGTTTTCATAATGTGCGATGTCATGTTCTTGAATCAGAAACATTAGTTTAGGTTACATGTGTGAAGTGCAAACATGTGTTTGTTTTCAGTGCCAGGTCCAAATGGGCCAGTCAGCGGAGGAGGTGACCTGACCCTCCCCATGGTTCTGATGGGATGGGCGGTGCTGGCTCTGCTCCTGTTCCTGTTGCGCCCATCCAGTCTCAGGGGTTCCCGTCCCACAGGCAAACCTACTGGACCACACAATGTCAGTATTGATCACACTCAGCCTACATAACAAGATTTTTCATATTTTTCAGTTCTGTTCTGCCTTCGTTTACCATGACAATGTACCACAAAGTGGACAATGAATCTCAACATATAAGTAAGATACTGAATAAGACACAATTTGCCTTTGTGGTGATTTACTGAAATATAATTGTGTCCCCATTTGATGAAAACTTTTCACTGTAACATCATATCAAAATCTCTTCCATAAAAATGCCTATTGGTTCAAGTTAAACACCAGAAATTCTCTTTTGTGTGTTTTATACCATAGACAGGCTGCTACATTATTGCATCAACAGTTTTTGGTTTGTTTGATGTAATTATAATTTGGGAGCTCTGGTTTTGTAGGGCAGTGTGTATTTTTCGAATTGGTTTCAATAATTATTTTTTTGTGCTAGCAAGCAACAGTCTAACCAAATGCAGAAGTCATTCATACTGTTGCTATGTTTGAGTTGTTAGGTAAATGTTTGTTTAAAAAAAACAACTAAATATTTAGGTGATGTTAACTGGACCTGTATTTTAACAGGGACTCAGCTGTACACAACCAGATAAACATGAGATTATGTATTGTTTGTACACATTTTAAGCTCACTTATTATTACAATTATTAATATCACATTATTGGTTTCAGGATGTGCTTATTGATAACATCATCAACGCTGTTTACTTTTTTCAATGGTAGAGACTTTATATTTTTTTCTTGTCTTGTTTTGCAGAGCGATGGAAGAGAGCCTCCAGCACCCCCTATTGACTAGCAGTGGAGAGTAGCAGCACTCACCCACCTGCTCTGACTGCAGAGTGCACAGTGAAACAGTGACTGGGACCAGGACAGTGCCATCTCCCCCTCATAAATATCTTTTGCTTTACTCATATTTTAATACCATTGTGTTTTAGGGTATATCTTATTTCTAGAGCTCAACTGCTACTAGATTAATGAGCCCAATACAGATATGATATTTCAAAGTTATAAAACATGGCTTTTTTTTTTACATAAACATTCAACATTGCACAATTATTGGTTATTTTTGCCAAAGAGAAAGATTGAGGCAGGATATTTTACGGTGGAAAAAAATCTGAAAAATGTGTGGGAAATTTAATACATACAGTACACAGAAACACATTTTTTCCACAAACAAAAAACTTGAATGAAAGTTATAAAAAATGTTGTTTAGTATATCTGCAGACATGCCATTTCAACTGATAATATTGGCTGACAATGTCAGTATGTTGATATATCAGTATGTGGTATTCACCAAGTCTTTAATCAGAAGGCGTGGCATTGTTCTGAAACCCCAGTCTGAGCTCTGGTGCTGTCTGGTCGGCAGTTACATGAACCCAAAATGAAGGAATGTGTTACTCGTGTTGGTGGAAAAAGGAGTATTAGTTATATTGTTGTACGAGTGCTTGCTGAGTAATGATGAAGAGTGGCGGGTTCTTCAGACTCTCTGAAACATTCCTCTCTTTCCAAAGCTACAGTTCTAAACGGTGCCAGATGATGTCCTACCACATGTTTTAATAACATATTTAAACCAGCAATATAATTAATGAAATAAATTAGAATTACAATAACATGGCATATTGATTTTAATGCAGTGATTTCCTTTTATGTTTACGTACAGTCCTTAATTAGATTACATACTCCAGCAAATAGTCTGATTTTAACATGTCTGTCCTTTTAAGTAACTGTTGGTTACTGTAGTTTAAGTGATTTAAGACAGCAGTGATGGATCTTAAGGGTCTGTTTATCTGACAGTTATATGTTCAATTTTCAAACTTGTATCACATAGTTGAAATGAACTGAATTGCAAGCATACAGCTAGGGTGTATTAATTGTGGTCATTGTAAAACAATATACTCGGCGTAAACGTTTAATATCGAAATTATTGTGTGTACTGTAATTGTTTTGTAGTTAAAAGATAAAAATCTGAATGGTATACTCAATTTGTAGCAGATAATCATATTTTATTAGCACTTTTGTTGTGGTATGTTGTTTCCTTATGCAGGTGTGTTTTACTGATTCAGCTGTGTAGATGACAGGCTTGTGGAGGTGAGGACCTTTTCTTACTGAGAATCTCAGCAGTGTGTGAATAATGGGAACAATCTAAAGTTTCTACTTCTGCATATTCAAAAGAATTAAAAGGAAAGGAGCAAGAACTGATGCATTTTCAAATTGTCAATGGGAAGTTTTTGGTCTCAAAGCTACTTTAGAGAACAACTTCTTGAGAAAGAACAGCAATAGCTGAGCTCATTTCTTTTTTAAATTTGAGATAAGAGGACAAGGAAATGATCTGCAGTGGAAGTTTTTGCTCATTTCCATGGTTTACACCAGAGGTCAAATTAGTGAACAGAAAAATATCAACACTTAATGCAGAACATTAGAGGGGTGAATGTCTTTTGTTCCTTAACTATGTATGTAAATGTTGGTGGCAGCACCATAAACTACAGCCTCAAAGTTATAGAAGAGAATCAACCCTTTGATACAGTCTCAAGAAAAATGGAACATTATAATAGGTGGTATTTTTTTTATACAGTGTGTATGTCTATTGTTGAATAATGGAAAGCGGAACATGATGGAGGGTTTCAATCAATGCCCATATCTTTGTTGTGCCCCTGTCATGGCAACAAGGCTATTTAAGTGTATATTGGCCTTGGAGTTGTGATATCAGAAAATTACATGGATATGTGTCTTTCTTGCACATGGTGTAAGAGTTCAGAACATGGATATGATCTGCAACAACTTTGGGCTGAGTTCATCTCAACAGTCTTCAGTGGCTAGCTCTTAATTGCCATATCAGCGAATGCCCTCTAAATATTTCTCTACTACATCTTTCTAGACTCTCTTGGGGGATTGCAGGGAGGATTTATAAGGAAGGAAACAGTTAGGTAAACCATAGTTGTTTAAGGGGGGAACATGCTAGTTTGTTGAAGTGAACGATCTGGTACCACAGGAGACCTTGATATGCACTGTTTCTGTCTAAAAGAAAAAGGGCTTCAACTATGCACTTTTCGTATAACAAACAAAAAAATAAAATAATTCAATCTTACTGCCTGGCTGTGTTTTGTCTTAATGTTGTACATTTCTGAATTCACTAAGGCAGATATACATCATATGTACTGTATATATTCTTTTTTGGCTTTAACAGTTACTTTGCAAATAAAGACTTTAAATACAATACTTGTGATGTTCTTAAAAACTAAAGCTTTGTTGCACATGAAACTGCGGGATTTTAGTTCTTCGGTTTCACAGTATATAAATAGTTTTACGGAAAATCCATTAATTAATTTTCAATGTGAGCAAGCACCTGATTGTAAAACCAAAATGTTAAAATCATGAATTTTCCATATAACAGAAGAACTTAAATCCTTTATGAAGAAGCGTGTCGTGTGTGTTGGTTTGAGTAATCTTCTGAGCATGCGCAGTGGTGAAACGGAACAGTTTCCCAGGGTTACCATCAACAAGTCAGGTGTCCCACTGTAGCTATTTAGCTAGCATTATGTCAGTGTGGTTGTACCATTTATAACTAGCTGTATGGTATGTATTTAGTAAATAGTAATTTAGCTGTTATATAATCTATATACACTAACAATTAGCACAGGAGGCTTAGTAGCTAGCTACGTATTAATGTTACAGTGAACTTCGCGAACACCAGCTACCTAGCTAGTTAGCATGCTAATGTAAATGAAGGCGATTAGAGCAAACTGTTTATAGTTTTCAGAATGACAAATCAGCAGTTCAGTACGCTGGCCTACACGAAAAGCCCGAAAACATCGAGAAGAACAACATTTCAGGTAAAAGCTTTATTGTAGGCAGTCTGGATGCTACCAAATGACAGAGGAGTGGATTAGTTAGTTAAACGGACAGCCGTCTGAAGACGGTCATAAGTGTGTTGCATAAAACGCCATTTTCATTGTTTTTCATGTTGTGTTATGTGTATTGTATGTACCTTTACTTGAGAGAAGCCAAAGACAAATGTCCACTGAGGTGGACAATAAGGTCATTTATCTAATCTGAAATTATGTCGTTGTAGGATGAACTTCAGGCTGCTGTCTCCGCCAGGGCAAGCAAAACAAAAACAGATCAATACTCGTACTCTGATGATTTCAATGACGATGAAAATGGTAAGATGGCAGAGCATCCGAATATTTTGTTAAGACTGGGTTGTGCGCCAGATCCTCAAGATGTATAGGGCCTCCTTAGTGCCTTTCTTTGTAATTGTGGTCGATATCACCTTCATCTGTGTCTAATGGTAGACGATAAGCCTTGTTTATTGTAGCAATGTATCTCGCTCATCTTATATGAAGAAATAAAATGCATAATGTGCTAAGAGTGTATTAAAACTAGTTAGCAAGAGAGCAGAGACGTCAGCTAAAAGTAACTGATAAATGGTTGAAACGTCCAGGTTCTCCCACTTCAAGTGTAGCTACAAATGAAAAAAACATATCATCATCATACTAGTACAAATGTAACTTACTGAAAAAAGCACCAAACCTAATATCGCCAATTCCAGGACCACTTCAAGGTCAAGGTAACTTTATTGTCCCCAAAGGGCAATTGTTTGTACAAGC
Source organism: Etheostoma perlongum (assembly GCA_026937815.1). NCBI lineage: Eukaryota > Metazoa > Chordata > Actinopteri > Perciformes > Percidae > Etheostoma > Etheostoma perlongum. The sequence continues at coordinate 16,983,681 of CM049372.1, forward strand.
CAGCAAACAGACATAAGGACAAGACACACAACAATACAGCAAAACATGAAATCCCACAGTATTTAAAATAGTGAATAAAATACATTTAAAACAGGTCTGGCAAATTGTTTAAAATGGAATGGAAATCAGGATACTTAGTCCTCTGTATAAGATATTGGAACAGCTGTAGCCTATTTTATGTAATTGGCAGTGTTAAATAACATCCGGTTTTACATCTGGTTTAAATATATATATATATATATATATATATATATATATATATATATATATATATATATATATACATGGATGCTAAGATGCCGTTGCAAGCTCCAGAAAAAGCTACTAAGTGGACCTAGAGTTTAGATGTTAACGGTAGGTCCTAGCTTGTCATTTACGTGCCATTTTCTTTCATATCACAGATTTTTTGAATGAACTCCTCAAATCAAGAAAAAAGAGGGCTGGTGCATTTAAGGCTGGGAAGAGTAAATCCAAAATCAACGACTTTGACATTTCAGACGATGAAGACAAACACGGTAGGACGAAGAGAGTTTCATTTCTGAAAACCCAAAGAATCTTCTCTCCATCGGGAGACACAACGGCATCAGAGTCACGTGAAACCGAGGCACCCAACTCTTCCACTGGTCTACACAACAATTATAATGACTCGTTTTCCTCGCAACACTCCACAAATGTCAGTGAAGATAACGTTCGATTTAAAAGCAGTGGTGCAGAGTCTACTGATTATCAAATTACAAGAGAGAGCTCCAGTAAGTCTATGCCATACCAAACATCAGATGACACTCTACTGGACATGCCATTGCCTTTATCATCTGACAGCAGTGTGATGGAAACTCCATGTCCCGAAGAGAAGAGCAACTCTGTTCTGGAAGAAAGCTCCCAGACTCCCCAGTTATCAGCATCTGACCTCAAACACGTGTCCTCAGCAGGTCCGTTTACCTGCTTCATGTACAGTATAAATCCCAAAGGGCACATGCTACTTTTGTCAGATCTTCCTGCAGAGTTTTGAATTTATATTTCCATTTTCATTATTCAGATACAGAGAGGGAGCCACCCAGGCCTAAACCGAGGCAAAGGACTCTTGGATTGAGCCGTCATGCTGTGGAGAAGATAGTTGAAGATACTGAATCTCAGGATCTCAGCAGGCCCCAGTCTTCCTCTGCATCCATTCCCCTCTCCACTGACATGTCCAGCAACATTGCTGTAAGGAGCTGTGGTCCACATGCAGGCATTATTGCTTGGTTGTTCAGTATTTTTTTGTTGAAACATCTAAGTGTAACACGTTTGTTATGTTGTTTCACCGAAGTGGACAGACAGAGATCATGCAGCTTCATGCACCCTCAGCAAATTCTCTTCAAGTAAGAGTGAGCAGTCACAGCTTTTCACTAATTCTACAGTTGATTCTGGATCCAGAGGTAATCATTGGCTTCCTCAGAACCATAAGTTACCTTATTTTCTTTATTGTATTTTTTTGTATTGTATTTCTCATTAATCTTCTTGATGTTCATTTTTTGTTTTAGATGGCTTTATTTCCGATGACAGCAAAGAACAGGAGAAAAAATTCTCCACATCATTCGAAGAGTTTAATGTAAGTAATATATTGTCAGGTGTGACTGTGATAGTGTCATAGATGTGCTCTGCCTTTTATTTTGATTATTTTTAGTTTTGTTTTTTTTGCAAATGTGTTTTATTTGTCTTCTTTCAGGCAGACTCGGTAGATAACTCACATCAACTCTCTCATGTCCATGAAAAATCCTTTGATACTAGGTTGGTAAACAAGCTGCAACAGATACTTCCAAAGCTTTGTGGATAGACCAGGGTAGTAACCTAACTCACTGTCATTTTGTTAAAATTAGGACATCAAGTTCTCACTCTAAGACCACTAAGAGATCTCAGAGTGTGTGCTCCAGGAAAGTGGAATCAAAGTATTTGGGATCTCTCAAACTTCTGGATCGTAAAGTCTCACTACAGGAGTCTCAGCCTCAAGCAGCAGATACACTCAGAGCTGCCATTTACCAGGTCAGTGTGATAATGAGCCCGTGTTATGATGCCACATTGCTGAAGTTCTTCACAGTCTTCAGTTATTCAATCTTCAGTGTTTTTTTCTGTTATGTGTTTTATGGTAAAGGACAATATGCAACCAGTGCAGTTCTCCTCAGCACTATCTAGAGGAGCTCCATTGTATGCGTAGACTCAGACACTGATATTGCTTTGATTACAGGTGTATGTATATATATAGATAGATAGATAGATAGATAGATAGATAGATAGATAGATAGATAGATATATAGAATATACTTATCATAAGTAGAATATGATTTCTTTCACCCTATTAAACACTACATTGGTAATGTCTATGTTATATAACATTATCCTCAGATTGGATTACATTATTTTTAGGAGGTGAAGAGGAATGGATCCTGAAGAGCCAATTTGGGCTTGAAAACGTTGAATACCTTTCCTAATAATAACACATTTTATAAAATGCTCTTGCCAGTCCTTGGGAGGAAGATATCTGAGTATGTTTTTTCTCTCTCACTCACATGTACTCCTAACAGGAATGGCTTCAAAAGAAAAAGGAAAAGTACAAAGAGAACATGCAACGAAAGAAGAAAGAGGAAATCCTGAAAGAAAAAAAGAAAAGAGTGAATAATCAGGTTCTTTTTTAAATTGCTGTTGTACAACACTATAAAAGACTTATTTTAACATGTATGCACACTGCTTGCTATCTTTCCAAAAACAAACAGGATGAAGTGGCTAAAAAAGAAGATGCTGTTGCATCATACCAGGCTTGGAATGAAAAGAAAGCAGAGAGTCTCAAAGCGAAAGCCAAAGAAAAGCAAGATTTAATCACAAAAGAGCAAAGAGCGATCGAAGAGAAAGAAGAAAAGAGGCAATCTGCTAAACAGGTAAATTCATTGATATATTGTGCGTTATTCTTATTCTAAACTATAATAATCTGTTGAAAGATGTAAAATGAATGAGTAATGTTATAAACATTGCAGGTGTTTGAAAAATGGAAACTGGAGCATGATCAGCTACTCAAAGAAAAGTTCAGAAAACAAAGAGAAGCTGAAAGTAAGCTTCTGTTTAGAAAACAACAACAGGAGGAAGAAAAAAAGAGAGACCGCAAATCTGCTTTTTCTGAGTGGTGAGTGTAAATTGACTTTTTAACAGAAACAAACTTTAACAGTAGAGCCAATACAGTCTGACAGCTGCTGAATGCCTGCGGTTCTACCCAGAAAACAACAAATGTCACACATTACTGTCATTTAGTGGCTAGAATGGCTAGATTGCATACAGTGTTTGTAAAATTGTCCTACTGTGCATGTTTACTACACATTGTATTGGGGTCTGAAAGTAAGTATTTAAACAAGTATTTACAAAATAAAAGTAGTGCATTTCAAATAGCTGCATGGGGCGAATGGCATTCTGTATCTGGGTGTGAAAAGGATCAACCACTAGATGGCAGCCGAAGCTTGATGTTGAGCCACATTTCATCACTGTATCTTGATCATCTAAACTATTGTTACTTTTTTTTGTACAAAAAATGTTAAAGGCATGAAAAGAAGAAAAATGTCCTCGTTGAAAAATCCACGAAGGAGCAAGAAAAAATACAAAATAAAGCAGAGGAGGAACGCTACATGAAAGAAGAGAGAGATAAAATGGCTCTAGAGGTGTATGAAAACTGGTTGGTAAGTATAACTACTAGTGGTGTCATTGATAAATGGGCATCAAAGGTGGTGGCTCTTTATTTGTTTTTGAGAAAATGGTCTCACTCACTCTTGGGGGGCATTTCTTCCATAATGCTGAACGATTTGCCAGTCCTCAAAGAAGTGTTTAAATCAAAGGCATCAGAATCAGTTTTCCAGAAGCTTCTAGTACTTCCATATACAGTGGCTTGCATACGTTTACACACCCATGCTAAAGTTGATTAAATAAATAATGGGAATTTAACATAGGGGTGTGTATACTTATGCCCCCTGTATTTTAAGGAAGAAATTTATTTATTTACAATCCATTATTCATTCACAAAGAAAATTGGTGTCCTTTAAAAGGTTGGATTTTCCCAAAATGTTTTAATTAAGGCACCAAGATCAATTTTTAAAATATATTTTTTTTTATTCCTCTTTTTAATCAACTTTAGCAGGGGTTAATATTTTGGAATATTGATTTTCTTTTTTCCAACAGGTACGAAAAGATCTGGAACAGAAGAGACAAAGAGAAGAAAGACGAATACAAGCAATACTCAACGACAGTCCACCTTCTCCGTGGAGCCCTCCGAATAAAACTATACCATTTCGAAAATGACACTTGAAATGTAACATACTACCCTTAAAATATCTGTGGGTTCTATGTTACATCTTACGTTGTAAGTTTTGTACTGTATGTTGTGTTTTAAACATAGTTAGATGGCAGCTGTTCAGTTATATATATTTTTATCAAGTTTTGCAGTAGCCAGCCGCTCTAGTGCAAGTTTATATTTTTATGTTTTTTTATGAAATGTTGCAGTATGATTACAAAGTTAGGAAACGTTTGTTTTCCTGTGACATGGTAACATGTAACAAACCCATTTTTATAAATGTGGCGGTCTATTATTACCACATCTGAATGTAAGGCAGCAATAAGAAAACCTATTAATGTAAAGGGCTATAATAATTAGTCTGTTGATTCTTGTACTGTTTATTGTTGAACTGTTGTTGAATTCAATGTAGTTTATTTTTGTCCAAAGGCTCCAAATCATCACAGTCTTAGAAACTGACTTATTTTACTTTTTATTTTACTTTAAAGTTGTTGTTTTTTTTCATTGCATTTGTATCATCATCCAAAACCTTTACTTTAGAATAACAAATAACACAATAAACTAATAAGAGCAACACTTTGACACTTTTGATGCTTTCTCAACATCATCTTCATGTGAAAATGTGAGGATGGAGATCCCCCCTGACTTCTAAATGATTATTATACTACATGACCAAAAGTATGCAGATACCTGAACATTACAGCCCTATGTTATTAATAAGGGTATTTGGAACTATTTTAACAATCGTCGTTTTTCATACAAATTTATTTTTATTGTTCCAGCGTCACAAATGTGAGGATTTGCTGTTTTTCCATTTAGTCATTGTAATAATTGTATTATCTTCAAATAATTTTAATAATAATATAATAATTTATATTCCAATTAATTAACTAACCAATTAACTGATTAACTGATAAAATAATAAACCAGATTAAGCCATAATGAAAATAATCAGTTGCAGTCCTACTTTAAAAAACCCAGCTCCACCTCCTTGATCCGCTAGCTGCCTGAACTCACCTCTCAAGTATTCAGGGGGCAGGAAGACATTGCAGATACGCAGTTTTAATACATCTGTGCGGATTCCGGTCTCTTGCCATTAACTTATGTAAATAAATTACCCGTTAAACCACGCCCTCTTTGTACCTCCCCTCGGGCCCCTCATCCCTACGCCAAAACAGTGACAGAAAGTTGAAACTGAACATCCACAGCCTCATCACCTCCCGCCCTGACTACTGTAACTCCCTTCTTTTTGTCCTTCCTCAAAAATCCCACCATAAACTTCAACTTCTTCAGAACTCAGCAGCTCGTGTCATCACCAGAACCCCCCTCTTTTCATATAACCCCATATCCTTCAGCAGCTCCATTGGCTTCCAGTTCAATTCAGAATACAATTTAAAATCCTTCTCCATACTTTCAAAGCCATCCATAACCTTGCTCCTCCATATCTATCTGAATTCCTTCACATCGCCGCCCCCTCCCGCTCCCTCAGATCCTCCTCCTCTACCCACCTCACTGTACCCCCAGCTCGACTTGTTACCATGGGCAACAGAGCCTTCAGCCGCTCTGCTCCCCAGCTCTGGAACTCACTCCCACCTGACCTCCGCAGTATCGACTCTCTCCCCCTGTTCGAAACTAGACTCAAAACCCATCTGTTCCAGCTTGCTTATTTGTAAATACACTGTTCCGGTATTTTTATTTTTTAATTATTTGTTTACACTTTTCTGTTCCCTGTATCTGTCTTTTATTGTATGTAAAGCGACATTGAGTGCTTAGAAAGGCGCTGTTAAATAAAATGTATTATTATTATTATTGTTTCAATGCCACATTTTATTTTCAATACCACAGGTTACTGTCACTGTTCTAGCTCCATAGACTTTTACTTAAGCAAAGTATCTGAATAATTTATCCACCAGCGTTAAAATGATTTGAGTTATACAGAAACTTGCTTATATTTATATTAATGGGAGAGGAACCTGAATCATGTCGTGCTGTTACTATGAAAATATCATACCGGAAGTGTCTCCTGGGCTGTTTGGTTTCATGAAGATTGAGGTGGTAGAGTACAAAGTACGTACCCTTAGTTTAGGTAAAGGTAGTGCATTTGTAAGAGGAACGCTGGTGCTGTGAGTTTTTTCGTCGAGCACTAGTTTACATTTTAGTTCAAGACATTTAACCTCGTTTGTTACCGATCACCGGAACCGACGGCTGTTTCGACACTTTAACATTAAAGAGAGGAGCTAACATAATCTGCGCATTCCTGAAGTTGCCTGATTGTCGAGGTGGCAGAGGTAATGTAACGTTAGCTCACGGTTGCTAGCTAGGTGCTTCACTCTAGTATAGACGTCCATTCATTTATTTCTTGTGTTTAGTTCTCTCATTTACCAATGTGAAAGAAGAGGTAAACTAGCGTACTTATGGGCCTGTTAGTCCGTAATCTTAACATATAAGCAGTGACACTTGTTCTGCAGCACATATAACGTGAACTAGTTAAGGTATTTGGGATAAAAGGTCAGTGTTTATCTCTGTAAGACGTGGCTGAGCTGCAATGAATGGCTCTTTATTTTCTACCAGACTGTAACGGTGCGACTGGTAAGTTAGCTACTGTAGCACTGATGAGTTGGTGAGCCATGACATTCGGAGGCTTGAACAGTATGGTTTAGAAACAGAGATCAAAGTGTTAGAAAGAAAGAAAGAAAGAAAGCTTACATTTTCGGATTGCGATTTGTTCTTCGTATTAATTTAAAGTCAACTTTAAAGTTTTCTTTAAAGTTGACTCTTATTTAGCACAATTGATGGACAAATACATGGAAATGCACTTTAAGTGTTGATACTAATGAGTAGGCTACTTTAATTATCATGTATCTGCCAGTTGTTTTCACAATCGGACAAGTCCTAAAGTCCAAGGTTTTCTTGTCTTCAAATTGCTCTAAAGATATGAATATTTGAAAGAAACCAAGATTAACTTTTCTGATGGAACTTTGCTCGTCGTAGTAAATCGAGGTCTTCTTTAAAGTTGACACTTTTTATCACCGTGAAATGCATGGACAGGTGAATGGAAATGCTTACTTTTATTATCAATGAATCTACAAGTTGGTTTCACTATCAAAAAGTCCTAAAACCCAAGGTGATGTCAACGAACAATTAATGTTGCATGCACACTCTCTATCTATCTATCTATCTATCTATCTATCTATCTATCTATCTATCACTCTGAAATTACTTTGAAGTCTCCCGTCACAGCTAGATTATTTTACACCTAAAAACAGAGCCAAGAGGAGCTGCAGAAGTCTCTTTCAGACCACTTGAATTATAATACGCTGAAAGATTATTATAGAATTTTTGCCCAACAACACCAAAAATGAATGGCCTGCTATAGCTTTAACTGTCACATAACACAACGAAGCAGAGAATCCTCATTCGACACTGATGGACCGCATTTTTGCTTTAAAAAGGAATCAAGTAGTTGCCATATATTTTTCTGTCGATTGACTAAGTCAGGTGAATTGGTGGACTTTGTTGTTTGATTTGAGCAGGAATATTTAAAAAAATGAGAACCTAATCACCTATGTACTTGGTAATAAACCTTGGTTTATTGCCAAGTACATAAAACTTACAAGGAATTTGCCTTGGTGGTTGGTGCATACATAAACAAATTTAAAATTAAAGGTGCACTATGATCATGGTCTCAGCTCAATTTAATTTTTGTCTCAAATCGTCGTCTCCATGATCCACTAGCTGCCCGCCCCCTGAATATACTGTGAAAAAGCTCGGTCTCGGTAGACAACACAGGGGTCGTAAACATCAAACAAACACCAGAGGCACAGGATAGGAACCAAAATACAAAAACCCACTCCAGCCAATCACCGACAAGATGGTTGGGGGAGGGGTGGGGGTTAGTGACAGTCAGTTAGTCATGACAGTTACTGAAACATGAGAGGAGGGGTGAGCTTGCTCTGTTTTGTTTGAAATTTACTTGGAATGTCAACAGAAGTGACCAGGCAGGAACTCCTAGTGCACCTTTTAATATGAAGTAAACAATAAATACTTGTTTTGATTTGAGGGGTGCACGAATCGAAAATGTTACGTTTTGATTCAATATCAATATTTAGGCTCAAGATTTGATTCAAAATTGATTCCCAATGAAAAGTACAACTGCAAGCAGTTATGACGTGGTCCAAGCGTCCCCGTGCAAGTCGCCCCAACAACCCCGGGGAGTGCACGAAAGTGAGCGAAACGGTGGAGAGGCAAATGTCAGGGAATATCGAGAGGTGCATGTAATAGTATGGATTCATTACACAATGACCTCGAAAAACTCTGGCTGGATACAAAACCTTGTGTAAGGGTTAGGAAGACAACAAAGACATCAGCAGAACGGGGCCACTGTTAGTTTTTAGCTCCAAAGTTATGAACCAGAAGTGCCGTTTGGCGTCATATATGACGCACTCGACCTCAGAAGGGATAAAATGGGCCAAAATGGTCTACGCTGATTATAGCGCCTCCCTAATGGCCAATAACAATTCACAGTATGTAAATGTGGTTACCTTTCCCATTTGATAGTTAGTATACACTGATAATTGATTTTGAATTGGTAGAGCTTAAATCAATTCATGAATATGAATTTTAAACTGCTAAAGTAAAAGGTGTATGTACTCTCTCATTTTAGATGTTTGTTTTGTATTTTCTTGTCTCTTTATATTTGCAGATGTTTCAGATAAAGAGCATATGTTGCATTGGTGCTGGGTATGTAGGAGGCCCAACATGTAGTGTGATCGCCAACATGTGTCCAGAGATCACTGTGACCGTCGTGGATGTCAATGAGTCCCGCATCAAAGCCTGGAACTCGGACACTCTGCCCATATATGAGGTATCATATCAATGTACTTATTCAAAGAAACTGAGCTGAAGGTATTATAGCATGAATAAATACAACTTTAACAAACAGTGGATCATTTTTTATTAGGGGTTTTCTCTACATTCTTATCTCACTTTTGAGAGCCATATATCTTGAAGTAGTTGCCGGTTTTATTACTTAAACTTAATAACAGTGTTGGAAAAAGTAGCTCAAGCTAGGCAACTGTTCCAGCCAATGTTTGTCTACAACATTGCTCCAATAGTGGGATAAATGAAACGTAAATTAGTTCCAGATTGCTCGGTGTCGCAACTTCTCTATGTCTAGATGACCACAAGGTATTACATCATCATGACGAAAGGGCAGTTAATGACCAGTCATTGAGAACTTGTATTACATTTCTAACTGTTTTTAACTGACACACCCTCCCTGTCTTCTTTTCCCTCTTCCTCCCACTCCAGCCGGGTCTGAAAGAGGTGGTTGAATCATGCAGAGGGAGAAATTTGTTTTTCTCTACAGACATAGACTCAGCCATCAGGGACGCAGACCTCGTCTTTATCTCTGTGAGTCAGTCAGTTATCCCCATGCACACTTCCTGACGCATAGTTTGGCCAGCGCCAGATATAAATGTTGACATTTATGACGCATAAATAAATTCATGGGAGGGGTTGTAATTCCACCCACAGGTGAACACCCCAACTAAGACCTATGGGATGGGGAAGGGTCGTGCGGCTGACCTTAAGTTCATCGAGAGGCGTGTGCCCGACGGATTGTGGAGGTATCAGATGGTTACAAGATTGTCACAGAGAAGAGCACCGTCCCGGTTCGAGCTGCTGAGAGCATTAGGCGAATATTTGATGCCAACACCAAGCCCAGCCTCAACCTACAAGTGTGTATTATTGAATAAGAATATACTCTGATATCTGTTGTTCTGCAAGCTTCTAAAGTTGTTTTGCCGCTGCTTTAGGTGCTGTCCAACCCAGAGTTCCTCGCAGAAGGAACCGCCGTGCGGGATCTGAAGGAGCCAGACCGTGTCCTGATTGGTGGAGACGAAACAGCCGAAGGTCAAAGGGCAATCAGAGCGCTGTGTGCCGTCTATGAACACTGGGTCCCCAAAGCACGCATCATCACCACCAACACATGGTCGTCCGAGCTGTCCAAACTGGTAAGCGGAGGGGCGGAAACTAACAATTATTTTTATTGTTTCCTTTTTATGTAATTTGATGATTACTGTCTCAATAATTAATAATTTTGTTATATGATTGTTGTTAGTCTAATGCATTTATGTTTAAAATACATTTTTATTCTTTACACTCCAAGATATTGATAACTATATCGGCCTATAGTCCATAACCCCAAGAAATTCAGTTTACTATCTTATGTGACAAAGAAAAGTATTAAACTCACATTTGAGAAGCTTGAGCCAGGAAATGTTTGGTACTTTTGATTGAAGAATTACTAAAACAATTGGTTATCAGAATAGTTGCTGATTGATTTGCTTTGACTAATTGATCACTAATTGTTTCCTTTGTGTGGCCTTTACTATTTTGTATTTGTCATAAGTACAATCCAACAAAATAATAATGTGTGCTTGTGTAGGCAGCCAATGCCTTCCTGGCCCAGCGGATCAGCAGCATCAACAGTATCAGTGCTCTCTGTGAGGCCACCGGGGCAGATGTGGAGGAGGTTGCCAAGGCAATCGGTATGGACCAGAGAATAGGCAGCAAGTTTCTCAAAGCCAGCGTGGGTAAGAAACACATCCAAAATATGTTTTTAAGTGAGCTTTTATGTAAAGTTGTATTTGTTAAAACACAGAATAAGTGTTGCCTTCTATCTCTTTGCTTTTTTAACACCGGGGTCAGGTTTTGGTGGAAGCTGTTTCCAGAAGGATGTGCTGAATTTGGTGTACCTGTGCGAGGCCCTTAACCTGCCCGAAGTAGCCTCCTACTGGCAGCAGGTGTGAACTACACCATACACAGTAGCACCTCATTTTTTTCTGCTCGCTGTATTCATCTTCTCTAATCGGTTTGTGATTTTCTCAGGTGATCGACATGAATGAGTACCAAAGGCGGCGGTTTGCTTGCAGGATTATTGATAGCCTCTTCAACACAGTTACTGGTAAAAAGCTTGCTCTGCTGGGCTTCTCCTTCAAAAAAGACACAGGTGACACAAGGTTAGTCTCATTTCATCACATCCTTTTTTTGTGATCAAATTTGTTATTTATTTTGGAAAAGTAAATAGCAACAAACAGTTACAAAAAATACACTCAGACAAAGAACGCTCAGGCAAGAAAGGAAAAAAAATAGAACATAGAGAGGAAAGATGGGAGGGAGGGAGACAAAAACAACACATGCAGAAACAGACACACCCAAACACACACACAAACAGACATATACCTAGACAAATACAAGACAAAGAATCAAACATGGCTACAGCCCGGACTTCACAGCCTTAGCAACGTTCACCCAAGTGTCCAGAGTCTTTACCGGCGCTCCATTAATGGGCGCTGTGGAAAGCTCCATATAAACAACATCCAGGTGGCAATGGTCCACGTGGGGATAGACAGGTCGTGGGGTGGTTTCCAATGGGTTGCAATCATCTTCTTTGCAGCTGTAAGTCCAGCAAAATAGCACGTTTCTGAGTTCTAGAAAGTTAAAAGGCTGACAGATCATAATCAAAATCAAAACATTGACAGTAATATTAAACGAGGTGGACATTTTGAATGCAATACTTTTCCAGAACCAACTAACGGGAGCACATTCCCATACCATATGAAGATATGTGCCTTGTGCTTTTATTTCATCACATCATTGTAGACATTTGTCACCGCTGTTATTTTCTTCTTTATTATTTATTTTCAACATCCTTATGTTGATCATTAACCTACAATTATTAATGCAATCACACTTTACTCCTGCAAAAATACTGTGTTGAACTATGACCTCTCTCTGTGTATGCGTGTGTGTGTCATGCGTGTATTTATGCATGTGTGTGTTGCAACTCCAGGGAGTCTTCCAGTATCTACATCTCTAAGTATCTGATGGATGAGGGAGCCAAATTGTTCATCTATGACCCCAAAGTTCTCAAGGAACAAATAATTCATGACCTCTCCCAGCCCAATATCTCAGAGGACAACCCAGAAAGAGGTGGGTGTTCTTACCAAGTGGTCAGTGGCTACATGGCTGTGTATAAACAGTTTCTTTAATTTTTCAGTGCAGGGAAATTGTTGGTATGGGGCAAATATAAAATATCAAAAAGATGCAAATCCAAAATGCGCACGGCAAAAAGTAGCATTTTTTATGCTACACTGTACCGATAATTAGCTGAGATGAGAACCTGCAACTCTTCACTGTTTTCTTCTTCTTAGTGTCGGAGCTGGTGACTGTGACCTCAGACCCTTACGAGGCCTGCAAGAGTGCACACGCATTGGTCATCTGCACTGAGTGGGACATGTTTAAGGTCACAATCACACATTGTTTTCATCTTGTAATAAAAAACAAAAACAACCTTTAAGTCGTCCTAACCCTCAAATTCCACCATAGGAGCTGGACTATGAAAAGATTTACAAGAAGATGCTGAAGCCGGCCTTTATATTTGATGGTCGCAGAGTGCTGGACCACCTCCACCCTCACCTCCAGAACATTGGCTTCCAGGTGAGCAGACAGAAAGAAAACGCACCACACAATGCACTGTTACACATCTCATACAAAATTAAAGTTGGTGAACTGACTTCTCTCATTTTGCTGCTTTTTCTGTCCACAGATCGAGACCATTGGTAAGAAAGTGACCACAACACGAATTCCCTACACTCCAGCAGCTGCTTGTCCTCGCATCGCTGCCAGTGAACCTCCCACCAAGAAAGCAAAAGTCTAAAACTCACTTCAGCTCCTCATACACAACATGCAACACATTCCTCTCTTAGCCTTTTTATTGATGGTACACACCTAATTATAAAAAAGGACAAAACAGTGTGACTAACTGCTCCCCTGCAGTTGTTCTGAAAGGAAGAAGTTGAGCCTTCAGTCCGTTATAGTGCAAATGTGATCCATGACTGTGTTCAAATCTTTGGAAGATGTTTAGTAATAAATGGTTCATTTTATACATTTCATTTGTCAACCAAACATTTCAGTGCAGCCATACATGCACCGTCTATTCCAAATGAACACTTTTATTGTGAGTCTGTTCTGACAGTATTTACTATATAATCAAGTAGCGTTGCTAAATTGCAAAACAATTTTATACAGTTACAAAAATATTTTTATAAGTCTTACTGTATGTTGATCAGTATTTCTATCATTGACTGTTTACTAAAAATGGAGATGCAATAAAATGTCACGTGTCCTCAATTTGTGCCTATTGATAATTCCAAATAAATAGAAATAAAAACAAATTACAACCAGCAAATGTCAGCTGATGAGTTTTAATTCTTTAAATATAAATGTACATTTGTTTTGTCTAAACAATAAGCGTGCAAAATAGACATCTTTCATTTTTCTACAATTGTAAAGTTTAAATCATTTACATTAGGAAAGACTTTGGGCCTAAATTAGCTTTTTATCTGCTACAGATATCAAAAGTATATCTTTATACACCTCTGTACCTAACAAAAGGTCAACTTGGGCTTAAACTGTGTTTTCTAATGTAATCTAAGTACAGTGTTACAAGTCTTCCGCCGCCCATAGGTGTTTGAAATTTAAGCCACTGCAAGAACCCATAGACCAAAAATAACTCCTTTAAACTGTTAATTTAAACAGTCCAGAAGCAGACATCAAAGAGCTCGTGGTAAAAGATCAGCCTCTTTACCTGAAGTCCAGGGCCCCTGAGGGGGGAGAGTTCACGGTGGATTTGATTTAGGGGCCCCTGAGGGGCAGAGAGAGCAAATTACAGTTACTGCTATAGGATGTATTTTCTCCTGGCAGGGGTATGTGGACAGCGACTGTAGTTTATCTACATATCTGCAGGCCTCGTACTGCTGCTTGTTCTCTTTGATGCTAAAACGTTAGACCTTTGGGTTGTTACAGGTGAAAGGTGGAGAATGTGTTTGAAAAGGAACAGAATGGTCCCTGTACTTACGCGAGGTCTTGCTAATGTCACTTCTGTACTTTCACGTGAAGCTACTTGCCCTTGTGTTACCCCAGGTTAATATGTTACATATTAGGGTTGGTAAAAGTCTTTATTGTGCTACAGCTTACAATGATGCATTATGGTACGGCAGGAGTAAACGCTTATTTTGTCACCAATATTGTGTATAGTTATAGGTACAGTAGGGACAGGACTAAAGGGAGAAAGCCCCTAGAAGCTGCTAGTTTGGTGCTTTTCATTCTGCGACATGGACTTCTGCTTTTCTCTTCTTCAGTAGATTCTTCAGGAAGAACTCACCTGTAAAGAGAAAAGACAAATTAGAAAAATATATATTGTGTCTGACTCATATGAACTAAATGAAAAAATGCATTTACCTTGCTGTCCATTATGTTTTCTAGGATATTTTCTGTTAATTTGTATGATATATATTAATGTACGCTGTGGCAATAAAGCACTGGCTAGATGTAAGCAGTAACCAAAGCCTGACATATGACTAATGTGGTTGCACATGATTGTGATGTGCTTAAAGCAACACTATGTAACTTTTCCCGCTTAAACCTTAAAAGGGTCAGTTCACCCAACTTACAAAAGTGCATATTCACACACTTTCTTCATAGCCACACAAATAATTAGCATTTTAACGGTTGATGTTTTTAGATGTCAAAGCTCAAAGAAAAAATGTCCCAGTTACTCTGGATAGACCACAGACCTCACTGAACAGTTTTCATTACTACTAGTCGATCATTATTTTCGAAAAGATGTTACTGCTGCTGAATTTTCAATTGTAAATTTTCAGCAGAAACAAACCTGTTTTCACATACAGTGGGGTTTGAAAGTTTGGGCACCCAAGGTAAAAATTTTGATAATGTGCATAAAGAAGCCAAGAAAAGATGGAAAAATCTCCAAAAGGCATCAAATGACAGATTAGACATTTGTATAATATGTCACAAAAAGTTAGATTTTATTTCTATCATTTACACTTTCAAAATAACAGAAAACAAAAAAATAGCATCTGCTAAAGTTTGGGCACCCTGCAGAGTTTATAGCATGCACCGCCCTCTTTGGAAAACTGAGACCTGACAGCGTCATGGATTGTTCTCAGTCATTGTCTAGAAAGACCAGGTGATGTCAATCTTAAGGTTTTAAATGCCGGACTCATCTGACCTTGCTTGACCCAACAATCAGCACCATGGCTTCTTCTAAGCAGTTGTCTAGAAAACTGAAACTGAAAATAGTTGACGCTCACAAAGCAGGAGAAGGCTATAAGAAGATAGCAAAGAGTTTTCATATGCCAATATCCTCCGTTCGGAATGTAGTTAAGAAATGGCAGTCATCAGGAACAGTGGAAGTTAAAGCAAGATCTGGAAGACCAAGAAAAATATCAGACAGAACAGCTCGCAGGATTGTGAGAAAAGCAAGTCCAAACCCACGTTTGACTGCACGATCCATCCAGAAAGACCTGGCAGACACTGGAGTTGTGGTACACCATTCCACTATAAAGAGATACTTGTACAAACATGGTCTTCATGGAAGAGTCATCAGAAGAAAAAAACTCTTCTACGTCCTCACCACAAAAATCAACGTTTGAAGTTTGCAAATGAACATATAGACAAGCCTGATGGTGGAAACAAGTTCTGTGGACCGATGAGGTTAAAATAGAACTTTTTGGCCGCAATGAGCAAAGGTACGTTTGGAGAAGAAAGGGCACAGAATTTAATGAAAAGAACCTCTGTCCAACTGTTAAGCACGGGGGTGGATCTTTGGGGTTGTATTGCAGCCAGTTGCACAGGGAACATTTCACTAGTAGAAGGAAAAATGGATTTAATAACATTTCAGCAAATTTTGGACACTAACTTGATTCCATCTGTGAAAAAGCTGAAGTTAAATAGAGGATGGCTTCTACAAATGGAAAATGATTCTAAACACGCCTCAAGATCCACGGTGGATTACATCAAGAGGCATAAACTGAAGGTTTTGCCATGGCCTTCACAATCTCCTGACCTCAACATAATTGAGAAACTATGGATAGACCTTAAAAGAGCAGTGCTTGACAGACAGCCCAGAAATCTCAAAGAACTGGAAGACTTTTGGAAGGAAGACTGGGCGAAGATATACCTTAAAACAAGAAACGAAAGACTCTTGGCTGGCTACAAGAAGCGTTTCCAAGCTGTGATACTTGCCAAAGGAGGCAGTACAAGGTATTAACTCTGCAGGGTGCCCAAACTTTTGCAAATGCCATTTTTTAGTTTTCTGTTATTTTGAAAGTGTAAATGATGGAAATAAAATCTAACTTTTTGTGACATATAATATGAATGTCTAATCTGTCATTTGATGCCTTTTGGAGATTTTTCCATCTTTTCTTGGCTTCTTTGTGCACATTAATACAAATTTTTACCTGGAGTGGCAAAACCTTCAAACCCCACTGTACATTGTATTATGTCTCAGAGGCAGATATCTCAACCCAAACACATCTGCATGTCTAGATACCACTAGGTGTAAGTGAGAAAATGTATTTTGTTCCAACTTGGGTGAATTGACTCTTAATGGAGCTGTTGCACTCTTTATTCACTGATTCACTTTTAATGCGTTTCAGCTGAATCTGAATATTCTGTAATTGTAGTATAAAATAAAGTTGTCCTCTGTGTTACTGGAATAAATTGGGCCATTCATAATTTATGCATGTTAAAGGGTGTGCAGGGTGTGTTTCTCACCTGCTTTGTAGGAGGATCGCACTAGTGGTCCACTGGCTGTGTAAATGAATCCCATATCGTTCCCAACTTTCTCCCAGTGGGAAAACCTCTCTGGAGTGACATATTCCTCCACCTAGACCCAAAGACACATTATCACAGTGTGCAATATTTAACCAAATGTGCATTCTTCTTAGAACATGTGGAAATACTGCATAAAGTGTAATATGTTACCTTTAGGTGGCGTTTAGTGGGTTGCATGTACTGGCCCAGTGTTAGACAGTCCACTCCTGCCTCTCGCAACTCTGCAACATCAACCAGAACAGTGTGGTCAATAAATTGTTGTACTTTGTGTCAAAATTTCTGGAAATATACTTATGTGTACACACCAGTCAAGGTGTTGAGTATCTGCTGGTCAGTCTCGCCCAGCCCCAGCATGATGGAAGTCTTGGTGAGCACAGTTGGTGTTACCTTTTTGGCGTGCTTCAGGACACTCAGAGACTGGTCAAAGTTTGCTCTAGGGTCACGCACAAATCTGCAAACAGATGGGACAGATAGACACCCTGGTTAAAATAATCAAAAAAGGTAAATACAGTACGCCCTTATACTTAAAATGTATACACAGATTACCATAAACAAAGTGGCTCTGATGTGTGAGCCTGAAATGCTGCCCTGAAAGAAATGTGTATAATGTATGAATTAAGTATTATATAAATGTAAAACCCTGCCTGCGATGTTCCCCCTGCTGGTCAGTGTGTGTGTTTACTGTCCTCCTGCCTATGACTAACTGGCTTTCCTCTTGTGGCGAGTAAAACAACTACACTAAAAAAACTACACACACTACATACAGTATTTTTAAAAGTATAAACCAGACTTTATATCAGTCAGTTTGTGCATGTATGGATACAAGGTGTAAAGTTTGTATTAACATTAGAACATGTGATTGGTGACGTTTAAACTTTACAGCAGCTTAACATGACACATTTTACAGGGCTATTCCATATCACTGCAAACACATTTTACTTTTGTGCAAAAGATAAAAGGTTTGTTTTCTGCCATTTTAAAATTATGCCTTTACAAGAGACATTATCATTATTCCAAAACACTGATATTCTGATATCAGCCACCAATCCTATTCTAATTGGTGACTGATCAGAAGACACTAATATGAGACTGAAGAGCTGATGAAGTCAAAGCCTTCAGGCTTTTCTTAATGAAACAGAGATTCAATGCTAAGCTTCTACCCTTGAGCATTCATTATCTTATAAAAGAATTACAGCCAATATAGTAACAGCTGGTAAAATACAGATGCAGTGTTTAGGCTCAGTCAGTACCTTTGCAGCTCTCGCACTGTCTCTACATTGTGGGCATACACATCCAACCCTGACAGGGCGATCTTCTCTACTGCTGCCAGGTCACCACGAAAATCAGGTGTCAGACATTCAACCAGGATCTGAGAGTCCCTAAAATGAAGATGACAAAAGTGCTTGTTTGTTATTTTGCACAGATATTAACATGCAAACAGCCAACAAATCCAAAATCATTAGGAGATTATACTATACCTTTCTTTTAGATTGGAGACCGTTTTAGCAAAGTGCTCTGCCCCTCCATCAGCAATATCTGGGGGGGGGGGGGGGGGACACAAAACTCTTGGTTGGTTATTTAGAATTGGTGTATATTTAATTTTTTTGTAAACATTTTAAATGGTGTAAGGTCACACCTGGGAAGAAGTAGGTAGAGTTAAGAAGCCATTACCATCTCTGTCGACTGAGGTGAGAACAACATAGTCCAGTCCCCAGGCAGCGATAGCCTTGGCTGTATTGTAGGGCTCGTCTGGGTCCAGAGGTGGAGGTTGACGGGCGGTCTTTATGGAGCAGAACCTGCACCCACGGGTACATGTGTCTCCCATCAGCTACATATAAAGAGAGCAGGGGAAAAAAATGTAGTCATATGTATATCATAGGACTGGAGCAAACAATCTCTACAGATATGCATCTCTTGTGATATGTTACTAATAAACAAGCAGCAGGTATAGTTTTATTAAACATGTGAGTTATGGATGTTTCATTTATTGATAAAATGATGTGAAACTGGAAGCACTTCAAAAAGAAATATGTATGATGTTTTATTGTTTGGAAAATCTGGACACATACATATTTACAGTGCTAATAGATATAATAGAGATAATATCAAAGTGCCTTTTTGTCTCCCAAAAAAAGTGTGCTTTTCTAGAATGGTCAGTAAAATTCAGTCATAGTGTGCCAGGAGGATTACCATGATGGTGGCTGTGGCTGTGGCGTACTCTCCTCCTCCCCAGCATTCCCCAATATTAGGACACCTGGCCTCCTCACATACCTGAGAAAAAACAGACACAGTCTTATAAATGCACAAGAACTGACTGACATGTTTTTTGGACTTGTCTTCAGTGACAGATGTATTATCAGACATATTAGTAGTAGTTTCAAGGTACAACTCACTATATCACTTAAGCCCATGTATTGAAGGATATACATAGTTGAAGCAAGTATTTCTTTTGCATATGGGTTTCAAAATGCCATGAGTCAAAATCCAATACAAGCTAACAACTATTGTGTTTTCATGAACAATCTAAAAAATATTAGAATGAAAATCCTCTTCTTTCATACAAATTACCGTAACTTTTTTGTCTCCCCATTGCATTTCTATTTAAGCTCTGATAAGTATAACTAAAATTAATTAAAAAAAAATAACAAATAAAATAACATTGAATGGATTAGTTGTGACCCTTACATCAAAGGGTACAGGTGGAACTAAACATTTTTAATGTCAATGCCCCCCGTCATTTTTGAAGCGTCTGCATTTCTCCACTCGCTTACACAGACTATTCCTTTAACTTATAACCTGTTTTACACAACTCACTGTATGCAGGTTCAGTTCTCTCAGAGTGTTCTTCAGCCTGTTGTAGTTTTTTCCAATGGGGATCTCCGTCTTGAGCCATGGGGGGAGGCGCAGCCTGTCACAAAAGAAAATAGCAGTCATTCACCACTGTAGGTGTAGAAGATGTGGATACAATCTTTTATTACTGTATGTATGCCACTGTAGCTTTTGTGAAAATTCAACAGGAAAAAATCTTTTATAGATAAAGGATTCAGAAATATTTAATAATATTTAAAACCATAAAGATGTCCTACTGAACAAAATGCAACATTGCCCATAAATATAAAAAAGGGACAGCTACCTTAGCAAGTTCTTATCATATTGTGATTTGCTTTGCCCTTTTAAATACAGCAGTAAAACTTCAAGGTGAGGAAACAGAAATAATTGCTAATTGCTGCTCAGTCAGCCCACTAACTATCATATAAAAAAATACAATCTCTTAAAAATAAAACTATACATCACTATATCAGATCCTCTGTAAAGTGTAGTGTAAATCAAATACATGACTTACACAAGATTGCATCACCTTGATACACCCCACATCCACTACAGAACACATACCTTGTTGCATTGTATGTATTATGTGTGTGTTTGTATATATTAGGGGTGTGAATCTTCACTGGTCTAACAATTTGATTACAATTATCCAAGTGTGACACTATGAGCAAGTCAGCACACAATTCAGGTTCACTCAAAAGGGCAAAGACTAGTATGGGCTGTTTTTTTTCTATACAACTGTACAGTCACATTTGCCTGATAAGCAGGAACTGGCTGGCCTGTGAGGTTTACTACATTTGGTCTGAATCAGTAAATACATTTCTTCATCGGTAACATACACACATATTTTTTATCCTACCTGTATGTACATATTTGTTCTGTTTATTTTTTATTACCTATCTTTGTTCAGCTTGTTGTCCTAGTTTGTAGCTGTCACTATCTTCCTGTAAATCGAGAGCGACTCACAACCAGAGTGAAATTCTTTGTATTTGTACACATACTTGGCCAATAAAGTTGACTTAGGTCTCTAATGCAATATGAACAATACCTAATGTGCATACAAGCATATATCATTATGTAGTATTTACATGTATTCTTACTGTTTGCTCGTTCCGTTACAGTTTTGTATTCTGTTTGTTTACTCTTTAACATTAGTCTCTTTTGCTGACATGTTTGTGTGGTCTAAGCAATCAAAAACAATAACACAAACACATGATAAAAACAACAACTTCCTGGTAAAATAAAACAGATTCAAGTGAATCAATAAAGTCTATGCAGGACTGCAGGACTGTATGGATTTAATAATGTTAAAGGCAGGGTGTCCTGCAGCGCTTTACAGCAGAGGTGGGCCAGCTGGCTTAAAAAAAGGGCAAACCGATACACTTAAGTAAAACATAAACCATTACTATTATTACTATTTCACACTGCAAATGTCAGACTAGACAATGAAGATCTTCCTGGGTAGCATGCCACCTTGAACAATTTCCCTTAAAAGTATGACAGCTATACCACTTATTAGACATCAGGGGATTCAATTCAACACAGTCTGGTGGGTAGTCTTGTGGTCTGATCTGGTCTTTGAACCCTTCAGATACACTCACAAATGAAACAAAAAACTGAAACACTTTCTCACTGCTGCAATATCTCTGCCGTCTCACCTCTCTCCTTTCTCTCTCTTCAGGTTGCCTCTGTACTCTTCCCACTTGTTTTTCTCCGATAATTCCCCTGAAATGAAGTCTTGTAGATCAGGCCCGCCGTCACCAAGAAGCTCCTTCTTTCTGTCAGCCCGGTTTGAGGAGGATTTCTCCACAGCTGTCAGACCGCTGGTATAAACCTGCAGAGCAAGGACTCACTGCTTCACAAGTCTCTTCGTACAATCATACATGTCATAATGATTACAAATCGGTGCACCATGCCACTTATTTGGGGAATTATAAACAGCCATTACTGTCACTTAAGCTGAGTTACAAAACATAACGTTAGCTAAGTACTTTAAGGCCCGTGATCAGGCTTACACCAGAAGGTAGCCGTTATAGATATTCAATACCGTCAGTGTTTTATATTTGGAGAATATTCGAGCAGAGGCAATACTTACATGTGGGATGCACATGGGACTCAGCCATAGATGGTTTGCGGAGAAACGGCCAGCTACACAATAACTTTGTTTCAACAGGGCCATGACTTTAGCTAGCTGGCGACTGTCATTGGCAACAAACTTCGACAAGCGACTGCTTTGGTCTGGTGCTGCATTCACTTAATGTACGCACAATGGGAAGATAGAAAAACTTTCCTTCCCCCCCATAGATACATCGCGTTCATATAGACTTCCAACATCAGTTGAATGCCCTAAACTAGTATATTTGTAAAGTATTGGTGATGTATTTTATAATTCAACCTTTACCTAACAAGGTAAGCCTAGAAGACCCAACATTTAGAAAGTTAATGTGAAAGGTTTTTCCTACTCGACTGATTGCGGTCTTTACAAACTGACAAAAATGCGGCAGAGCTAACTGGGAGAACATTGACAGTTAATAGTTAATATCTAGAAAATAAAACAACTTCTGTGCCGGTCGGTAATTGTTCCCAATTTTAAAACCACAATATATTTTAATTTTCTACATTTCTGTTAAATATATTAGACATATACTACGAAAATGATCATGAAGGTCCTTGATTGTCTTGTAATGCCTGATGAAAGCACGTAGGTGCTCTACAATTGCGTCGTGACGTCCTTCCTTCCTCCTTTCCTCTGCTACCGGCGAGGTGAGGATAACTGAAAAAATGCTGTCTTAAATTTCATCTGGCTCCATCTGTGTTAATTAAATATTTTTTTAGCTTAATTTTGAACTACCAAATGTGTGCAACGTTGTATTACACATTATAAGCTGTA
Source organism: Etheostoma perlongum (assembly GCA_026937815.1). Lineage (NCBI taxonomy): Eukaryota > Metazoa > Chordata > Actinopteri > Perciformes > Percidae > Etheostoma > Etheostoma perlongum. The sequence continues at coordinate 17,006,405 of CM049372.1, forward strand.
TTTGCCTTTACTTTAGGTTTGTTAAGCAATATTTTGTTTTTCTATTGATTAAGCCGTCTGTCGGAGGCCTGGCGTTGTAACCCTGTTTACGTGCAGGGTCTTAATGCGTTTAACAATATTTTTCAAAGCTAGTATTTTTGTTGTATCAGCTGCTTATTACGCATATTTACAAGTAGAAGAATTATTGCAAAGTGATAATACGTGGGTAACACTGGTGTCATCTTAAGCTAGTTTTTCGTTAGCGCAAATGCTAGCTGGCTAGCTAGCTCTAATTCACTGAGGCTGTGCTGAGTTGCTGCAGTTAGACACTGCATGTTACAATGGCCACATTTTAATCTAAAACAAAAAAATTAACGTAAATTGGTGTTCAACTTGTCAGGTCAGCACTGGATACTTTACACCCTTTAATCTTAACTTTAGAAGCTACGTTAACTGCTGTCACGTAACTAACTAACGTTATCCTATGGCAGGGGTCTCAACAAGTATCTAGCTCGCTAATAGGTTGACAAAAAGACACACAATTACCCCGATATTAAAAGTGAGGTAGCTGACTTTGTGGGTCATAGAAATGCAAACTGATGTTTTCTTGTACATAATAGGAATATTTTCAGCGATGTAGCTAGCTATGTGGCCCATATAAAGTTTAAAATAGTCATAAATCTAATTATTTCATACGTGTAACGTTATGGTTACTTTAACAGTTAACAGTAGCATGTGTTGTATTTGAAAACAAATGTAAGCGGGGTGATGCAAGTATCTCTAGGTCTCTTTCGATTTCTTTTAAACTAGCCCTTTGATGGAGAAAGATTGAAGACCCTTTGCTTAAGGGATCATGGGTGTAAACGCATTGCGTCTGTTTTTTTAATAGAATGAAGACCATTCTCAGCAGTCAGACCGTCGACATCCCCGACAATGGTAAGAGTCTTGTGGTTATTGCACACAATCAGGGTAATCCTGAGGTGTCTAGTATTTAAACCTCTTAAAATCATTTGTGTGGAGTTTAGCTTCTTACTTCTGTATGCTTGTCTTTTTTATTTTTTTGCAGTCGAGGTGAGGTTGAAGGGGCGAACAGTGACGGTCAAGGGTCCCCGTGGTAAACTTGTTAGGGAGTTCAACCACATCAACCTAGAGCTCAGTCTGCTGGGCAAAAAACAGAAGAAGGTAAGGAGTAACAAGTTGTGTTTGCTTCAAATAATGTGAAATACAGAACAATTCAGTGCTTTTATTGCTGAACTGACCTGTCTCTCACCCCATACATTCATTGTACTGTTGGTCCTGTTAACAGACTTATGACTGATAAGTAAAAGTGAATTATAACACCAATGTCTATGCAGGCTCAGCTGGGCATTAGGTTTATCATTACCACAATAACCCCAAAAATGATCTTAGAATCAAACTGAGGCACATAACAGGGATCAGTGTTATGTATGTATGTGTGTTTGTCTGTCTTCTATTGCAAATATTATCTTAATGGTTATTATAGCCTAATCAGATCTGTTGAGGGCATTTGTAGCATGTTGCTCATACATCACAAGGAAGTTGGATAACTATATTAAGAAGCCCTTGTCTCAAAGCACTCAAATAACTCAAAAGGGCAGCTCAATGCATTTAATCAGGTCTGTGATGGGTAATGTACGTCTACCGTATTTTTAAAATTTTTACCTCTGACAGCCCCCACCCTGAAAATGTATTGCATATGAAATGGCAGTAATTTGTAAAAATGGCCATACCAAAATCCCAGATGTAAGCAATGTCTTTAAATTGCTTGTTTTCCGACAATGAAAGTAATGTGAGTCTCTTTTACTGTCTTCCTTAGCTTCGTGTGGATAAATGGTGGGGAAACAGGAAGGAACTGGCCACAGTCCGCACCATCTGCAGCCATGTCCAGAACATGATCAAGGGAGTCACTTTGGTGAGACTACCGTAACCTTTAACTGATGCTGTTTGACTTATTGATTAAGGCTGGTTGTTAGTAGAACAATGTATTTAGTTTGCCTTTGCCTAGTTTGCCTTTACGTTTTGGCTCAATGTCTTGCTTTTGTCTGACTGCAGGGTTTCCGGTACAAAATGCGTTCTGTGTACGCCCATTTTCCCATCAACGTCGTCATTCAGGAGACTGGAACTCTGGTCGAGATCAGGAACTTCTTGGGAGAGAAGTACATTCGCCGTGTCCGAATGAGGGCTGGTGGGTCTTCAAGTTCTGAAAATATTATAGTACGGGTCCAAGAATATTGTAATTTTCTTTCAAATCCTAGTTTCTAAGTTGTGGCATAAAAGATGAGTACATTCAAACTACATACTGATTGCATTGGGTCGGGGGGTATTAGGTTTATTAAGGCATTTTCTGTGAAAGAAAAATTCTGAATTGCCTTGCACAGAATCTCCATCTGTGTGGGTGAGTTAGCGACATAGTGATGCACTTTATCTTGTCATCAGGTTTGAAAGAGTACTGTAGAAGTGCAGTCTGTTGTACTGATGTCTGTATTTGATCATGTGTGACAGTAATTGTATCCCATTGTGAATAGTAAAAAAAAAAAAACTCTTTCCCCCAGGTGTTAACTGTGCACTCTCAGCTGCCCAGAAGGACGAGCTGGTGCTGGAGGGTAATGACATTGAGCTGGTGTCAAACTCAGGTACACTGTCTGCCTTTTTCTCTACAGCTGTTATACATGGCACAGATATTTTTCACAACATTACAGTGGAATGATTCATAACACGACACCTGCTAATAACCTTCCCCATGTTTGAACTTGTACAATCGGCTTCTTAAAACTCAACTTAGATTTTGCAGATTGTTTCATTGTGTTCTTAGCAGGATTTGTGACCAATTTATGATCATCACTTAAGTTCATTCTTCCTATAAGCTTGGTGTAATACTTATAATTATATAATGGATTAGGAAATCTGTTGGTGATGTGATTGGCAGACTGGCTGGTACCTCTGACCCAAAACTATAGACATTACTGTGTTGTCAGTCATTTGGTGTTGTAGTTAATACTGTCAACCCTACTTTCATATAGAAGCCCCCACTTCCATTCTATAGAACAAATAGAATAGTCCCTTTGCCTGTCAACATATATATATATATATATATATATATATATATATATATATATATATATATATATATATATAAAAATCATGTAGTATTTTCCTGCCATATTAGGTTGTACTTCATGATTATTTGAGGTGTACTTAGTTTAAGGAATCTGCAGCCAATTCAATTTAAATGTATATGGTAGAATTAAGTTATTTTCAGTGCTAGTTCTGTTCAAAAGATATTTGATTGCAAAGATGACTGAAGACAGTGGTTCCCAAGCAATTTTGGCTTGTTCCTAGTAAAGTGAAATCAAGGTTACATATGAGCTGAGTTGTGAGCACTTAAGCATAAGTGACTTTTATTACTTTAGAGCTCTGAAGAATAATTATTTTACCAGGAAAATACAAAGAGCTATTTAAAAACACATTGGCTTAAAAAAATATCAACTGCTCAGAAAAACTTTGCAAACCTACTGACCTCAGTTATCTGTAATATCAAGACTAATGTAAGCACCTTTTTTTATTCTCTACATTTGAACAAAGAAAATACTATCAGTGATTGAACTGAGCACATCTCCCAAAAATATCACTTTTCAAATGTAGATGTAAACACATTTTAATAAAGCTGAAACCTCATTTCCTTACAAATGTGAAATGGAGCCAAACTTTCTGACTCAACTGCTCATCCCTTGTCCCCCACCCCCCCTCCTCTGCATTTGTTGTAATCCCATGTGTGATGTGTTGCTCATCTTCCCAACCTCTGTGTTCCAGCTGCTCTGATCCAACAGGCCACCACAGTCAAAAATAAGGATATCAGAAAGTTCTTGGATGGTATTTACGTGTCTGAGAAGGGAACAGTACAAGAACCGTCTCAGTAAAAGTTACATCTGCACTTGTTGAGGTTAGACAATGCCGCCAAAGCCTCCCCTGTGGCCTGTTTTCTTTAACTTTGCACGTTTCTTACTGTTTTTGTTGTTTTCTCTTTTCTTTAATTGCATGGTTATTTCTTACTTTTTTAATGGTAGTAGGGCTGGGCAATATGGTATAAAACTAGGGGTAGTGTTGTATAAAATTCAGCCAAAGATGTCGTCTTTAAATTGCTTTTTAAATCTGACCAACAATCCAACATTCACACCCCGTTATGGACAGGCGAGGCTGATCTCTGGTCCACACCACGTTGACATCTGGCTGCTTTTCTCCAAAAGTTGAATCACTTATTTTTTGCTCCAGGTGTTCAAAATACATAGACCTGCATTTTTCCTGGACTGTCTGACGAGTGGCGCACAATGCAATGTTTGTGAATGAGCGTTATTAGCGGATGTACAGTTTACCTTTTATCAAATTGCCTGAAAATGACACCAGGCTGTTACAGTAGAACTATCTAGAACTAGCTAGCAGCCTAATACTTACAAAACACCACAGTAACCTTTGGCCTGTATGCAAGAGAACAAATATTCAAATCCCAAAAATTAAAATTGAATACCTACCATCAAACAAATATGTGGATCCAGCCCTAATTAAATGTTTGATTTAGTTTTTGCTTGAAAAATAACAATTAAAAACAGTTCATTATCTGCAGATAGAATAATTGTTCAAATAGATGAATTGGGACAGTTCTGTTCCGGTACTTTTCTCATCTTGTCTGAGAAACTGACTTGAGTATATTTTTAGAATAAGAAAACCACAGTTGTACTAAACACATTTGCTTAGGGCTGCACGATTATGGCCAAAATAATAATCACAATTATTTTGATCAATATTGTGATCACTATTATCAGGATTATTTGTTTTTAACCAAAACAAATTGTTTTGTTTTGGTAACTAACTAGCACTGGTCACTGCTGTTGTCTAAAAAACAGATGGGACAAAATGTTGCGTTTACTAGTAAACTGGTAAACCTTGAGACCGACGTATAACAGACTATCTGTTGAATTTTCCTCCCGTTACTGTCCTCTGTAATTGTCTACATCTAGAAACTAAGCTGCACAGTGCAGGGAACAACTCTGACTGGCACATGATCAGTGGTTTACGGAGCGGTAGATTGGTTTTGCAAAAGTGTTGTATGAAATTGATCGATCACGCAAATTTTATCGTGGAAAGTCAAAATTGTGATTTAAAATTTGATTAATTTTGTGCTATTTTGGGACTGATGCGAGTTTGACATCTTCATGTCATGCAGGCTATCAGGCCTCCGTAATAAAAAGCATGTGTTAATTAAACCACCCACCTGCAGTGGTGGAAGAAGTAATCTAATCTCATCCTTAAGTAAAAGTAGCAATACCACATTGTACAAATATATATTGTTACAATTCCTGCATTCAAAAGCTTAAATATATTTTGGCGCCAATACTTTTACTTGAATACCAAAAATAAAAGTACTCATGCAGGAAGTCTCATTTCAGAGTAATGTATTGTAACACAGAATTATAATTTATGTATTGAGTACATCACTTTAACGTTTCTTTGGATAATTGTAATTGTGGAGTTTAACCTGGGATACATAATTTTTTAATCAATTTATATTTTGTATTGATCTGAATTCTCAAGTAACTGTCACATGAATAGTGGTGTGAAGTGTTTTTTTCCCCCTTCCAAAAGCACTTGCTTTGTCTGCTCAGTGGCTGGGTGAGTTGTCGTAGAAGGGTAGAATGACCTCTTCACTGTGGGTGAGATGGCAGCGATGCACGGTTGCTGACTAATCTCAATCAGTGATGAGACAGACCACGGTGCTGTAGCCAGTGTCCTTTCAAAACCGCATGAATACTACAGTGAAACTTGTACCAGACAGGGGTAATAAATTGCATTATTTGGTATAATGTAGTGGCGTAAAGATATAAAGTAGCATAATATAGAAATACTGGAGTTAAATTGTATTTGAGTAAATGTACTTCGTTACATTTCACTGGTGGTTGCATGTGTTCTGGTCTATCCCTTCACCAGGCTTTTCTGTTTTTTAGCGGCCTTGATCCAGCAGGCCACCACGGTCAGAAAGAAGGACATCAGGAAGTTCCTGGACGGCATCTACGTCAGCGAGAAGACCACTGTGGTGGAGCAAGATGCTGAGTAGCTGTTTACCATCCTGTTATGACTAATAAAGCTACAAACCTTTCCAATTCCATCTGTTCTGTTTTTTGTTTTTTTTTTGTTCGCATTTGATTCCTTTAGCTTCATGGGTAATTTAACACTGCACTTGGGGAATAAATTTGGCAAGAATAGTAATGGTAACTCCAAGGTGGGGGTGGAAGTAACTTCAATTCCATTTGTACATTTTTTTGTTATGTACTTGTATTTTTAATTCTTCTTATATACTTTATCACATACATTTCTAGTCACAATTAATTTTAAAAATATCAGTTTTACACTTCCTGACTTAAATATATATTTTACAATTTGATTATATATTTTTCTTTGATTATATAATTTTACACCTGGATCTTCATACTTTCTGGAGGTTTACCATTACCATGTTGCACTTAGTTCAGCTGCTGTTTATAAGGTCTAGGTTTTCAAAGTAAGACAAAAGTTAATTTTATTCAGGGTACGTACGGGTGCTTGAAATCATTAAATGGTTGAATTTTTGTGTTTTCAAGGTTTGAAAGGTGCTTGAATTTGGGACACAATTCTTAAATAATTGAATTTCTTTGATTTTTGCAGCCCATTCAATAAAAATATGACAAATCACATCTAGAACGGTGTCTGTAGCTGTATGTGGAGCGACGAGCTGTCATAGACCATGGTAAAGTTGGTATTCTATTGGAAGGTCAAACTCCATAATAGATTTTTCAAATGTCTATTAGCCAACGTCCAATACAAAACCAACTTTACCACAGGATAATTTTGCATTTTAGAAATAATCTCTGGTTTTAAATTAAGGCTCCCCTTGCTATCTGCTTTATGTCACTGTTGCAGTCAAAAGGTATTTGATTGGCTACATTTTGAAACATATAATTACTCTGTAGCCATCAAGTTCTCTGAAAGATTAATTGTACACACTGTGTGTGTGTCTAAGTGGAACTCATCAGAGATGGCTCTCCTTCCTTATCTTCTTTGCCCTCTTCTTCCAGCTCTTCCTCCTTGAACTTGTCCTCCTTGCCATCCCCTGCCTCTCCCTCCTCCTCCCCTTGCTCTCTGTCTATTGTTGACATTCATTGTTCCAAAACAGGTAATCTGACCTTTGACCTATTTATAGGCCTAAACAGTGATTGGTTAGTGATCAGTTAAGCAATTAGTGGTTGCACTTGTGAGAAGTGTGTGTGACCTGAATAAGAGTAGCATTTTGATTGGTTGTGCTTGGAAAAGGAAAGTAAGTCATGACCTGTTTGATTTTTGTGTCTTTGGTAGAGAATTGTGTGTAGTGTTTTGAAAAAAGTGTTTTATACAATGAAAGATTGAGTGAAAGCCTGAGAAATAACTGATGGGTTTGGAGTACTGGTGTGTTGTTTGAGTGAGATTTTGTGTAAACTGTTGTAAAAAAAAACGTAAAACATGTCATGTCAAATTTGGATGACTTTTCAATAAGTGTGCACTTGAAGTAAGATAGGTGAATAGTAGACTTTTGACAGACTCACTCAGCAGTTTGTTTCAATGCATGGTTTTAATTTGACATGATACATGAAAGAGTACATGACTTTCATAACAATTTCAATTCAATTTCCTTTTATTAAAAGCTCTAAGGGGCTCTCCAGCTCCTGTTTACATCACTTTAGGCAGTAGCAGTAATTAACAGTAGCAAAGAATTAAAGATGTGATAATTGTAAAACTTTAAGGATTTTGACACAAAAACAGATGAGTATGCAGACATACACACAATCACTGCCCTCGGTGGTTTTAGTGTTGGTGTGATTGATGGTGATGCATGCCTCTGTGTCGGATCAGGCATCATATGAGTGACATGACACAGATTGATTGTTGCATACTGCTACAACCTACGTCATCCCAGCACTGGCCATCTGTAAACACCAAAATCAGAGTCAAAGTCAGTCAGCGCTACACCAACCAAAACCTGAAACTGTCTCATAATAGACAAAGTGATTGATTTAAGACAAACAGCTACGTTTGAACTGAAGAACAAAAGTGACTTAAATCCGAAATTCAGAAAAATATTGATCTCAAGATGAATCTCTAAAGTTGATAAATACATGTACTTAAATACAATTTTAAGCTACTTCTACTTTACTTGAGTGTTTCCATTTTCTGCCACTTTATACTTTCACTCCACTACATTTCAAAGGGAAATATACTTTTTACTGCACTCAATGTATTTGTTAACTTTAGGTACTTTCTAAAATCAGATTATTAATGCAATGTATAATCAACACAAAATAATTATGTAAGTTACCCTGCAGTATATAAAGTAATTAAAATTATACCAAAAATTAAATAAAAGTGATGTACATTAATTCATCAATTATTATAATATAAACGACTTGATTCTGAAATGAGCCATTATGCATGAGTTCTGTACTTTTGATACTTGATATATTTTTACGTTAGTACATGATCTGAATACTTCTTCCACCAGCGTATTGTTTATCCCAGCATCCTTATCACTTATAACCTTAACTGACAACAATGTCATTAACTTGGTACATTTACAAAAACAACTCTAGTGTCTTCAGTCATTGGATAGTATGCTCTTGTGATTTACCTCCAGTATTAATCTGCAGACAGCACTGCTCTTTGGTATTATCAGGTTGTGCTGGACACCAGAACAAAAAATCCAAAGTTGTACCATCAGTCCAGAACCAAGCAGTTTCCTCAAAGACATAAAAGAAAGAATATAATAAAATACCGTAAAATAAAAACAAAACTCCTTTTATTCTGTCAGAATCATCAAAACCCTGTGTAATGAAATATTACCTCTTGGCAATCCGAGCCTCCAATCCATGTTGGTTCAGATGTCATCTGCTGTAAGTGATTGTACTCCTCTGCGCTGTGGATGGATGCAAGGTTTCCTCCAATGGTCTGACAGAATTGCTACAGTGGAAATGCCAAATGCACAGAGTCTGAATATGACAATTAACCAAGCATGCAAGGCAACTACCACCACCAGAACACTTAACAGCAATCGGAATCCATACAGATTACCTGAGCATTAGCCCAACTCCTTTTTGCTTTCTCAAGAAAGAAGCACCGTTGACCGAATTTACTCCAGTTGTGGGGACAACTTTTGGCCAGAGAAGTTGGTGTCTGAATGAAAACGGCATGGGACTTTGCACCCTCTATATTAGGCTTGGTGCTGTTGTTAGATGTGACTTCTAGAGACAAACAGGTAAAAGTAAGCACAAGTTTATGTGAAAACACAAATTGAATTACTAAATTAATAATTAGGTTGGTTCATCAAAAATAAATGTTTGCTTTGTTTAGACCAGATTAGATTTTCCCAGCTAGCTTCTATACTTGATCTCTCCTGCTTCTTCACAAGTTAGATTTTTCTTTTTTTAAATTAGATTTAACTTCACATGCTGTTTCTCTGTAAAATTTCTCTATGGAATTATACATTTTTATATTGTTAAACAAATCAGAATCAAAACAAGTCAGATTCAAATCTTATTTTATCTTAGTTACTGTTATGTTGTATGACATTATTGATTGCATTTGTTTTGATTGTTGTGTTTTATTGTGTTTGTCAGCACTTAATGTATGCATGAATTTAAGGGCATAATACCAGTGGTGCCAGTGTGTTTTACTTTACTACAAGTGTGCTACATGAACAAAGTTGTGCTTGCTTATAACTACACAAAATTGTTGTATCAAGACTGATACTCACCAGCCTTGGAGCAGTCCCAAACATTTCCAGCAGCAGGGGGCTGCATCTGGGATACAGGAATATGGACAGCAGAATGTGACAGTATGCAATTTTTCAAAAGGCACTGTTGCTCGGTATGTTATGTCACTGTGATAAAAAGAACTTTGTTGAAAAAAATAAAGACTGATACTCACTGCAGGGTAGACAATACCAGCAGCAGGCGTCACCTGTGAAACAGGAATATGAACAGCAGAATGTGACAGTCTGAGATTTTCCAAAAGGCACTTCTGCTTGGTATGGTATGTCTCTGTGATAAAAAAAGAAACAAAAGAATGATACTCACCACAAGCCACCACGGCACAAACAAGTAGAGACACAGTCAGTATCTTCATGGTGTAGAAGATGCAGATGTTTGCAAGATGATTGATTGACTTAAAAAAGAAAAGAAAAACACAAGAGTGAGAAATACCTACAAAGAAAGCTGAGCAGCTGCTCCTCAAGACAAAGAAGATGATAAGAGAAAAGAGCATAAAAAAGAGGCCGAGAGCAAACCTGATGGAAGAAATATCTTCTTTTCTTTCAGTGTCAGCCTGTTGCCTCGACCTTCATGTGTGGACCAGCGAAAGGCCAGGTCTTTTATAGTTCCTTACATTTTACAAGATCATACAATTATCAATAATTGATTTTTGTGTGGAAACTTATTTTTAATCCTGCCAACAACTCAAGAGCAGACTTTGCACTCTGTTGCTTCATATTAAATGTGATAGAGTGAATTACTGGAAGCTTTCACCTGCGCATCAACTGGAAAGGCTATGAACCCTGTAATTTATATCTGACTTTGATCCTATTGCATATTATTACCCATTTTAATACAGATTTAACTGTCTGGGGATTTCAGATTTTTTTTTTTTTACCCATGAATTTTCTTAAAAGTTGCCTGCTTTTGACTAAATACATGTAATTACTGTGACATTTTGTCCACTGCTTATTTGCTAATAATACAATACTACTACTACTACTGCTAATAATAATAATAATAATAATAATATATCAGCGTTTGGGTATTGATTGATAATATTGATGATGATTTTCTGTTGTTGATGTATTTATCTCACTGAGTCACATTTGTCCTTGCTCTTAAAGACTTCTCATCTCTTGAGGAACATTATGGATAACATTGCAAGATAATTTAAGTTTGTTATTCAGTGTTACAGTATAAGCTGTAACTGCAGGCTGCATATTGTACTAATATTCCCTGTAGTGTTACTTTTTTGTATTGTAATATTACTGTTATGAACATCATTGGTATTGCAATCATTTGGTTATAGGTTAACAACCAATGTACCTGACTAATTTTGACCTTAAAGGAGTTATTAATATTTATCTCCCGAGGGGGACATAAGTGTAACAAATGTCATGGCTGTGAACCTGACGCCGGCCTGGGGAAAGTAAGGATCCTATTCTTATCAATTTGTAAAATACATAAATACATATTACTGACTAAATATTGACATCTACATTTTGATTATCAACTTCTCATGATTACAACAGCTTTCCAAAGCTGTTTGAGAATAGAGCTACATTAAAACTAAATGTGACACTGTAAGTATAAGTATTGTTGTTTCCTTATCGGAACTCTCCACAGAAGTTTACTTAGTGTAATTTACCAGCAGAGGTGGTCCACTGTTTCATAAGAGTATTGACTGTGTCCTTGGACGTGGGGGGGGGGTATTTGTATCTGCATGTATTTGAAAGGACTGCCATGTGTGAACGATTTGTTGCCAGAAAAATCCCTGGTAAAGCTCTTGCAATTTAAACATTTGTGCATGATATGTATTAACCATAAAAGATCAAATTGGGAAATTCAACAAGTTTTCTTCATTTTTTAGCAGGTGATGAATGTGATGTGCATCTATATTTAAAGTTCCACTTATTTAAGATAAAAAGTGGATCCTTGCCAGAATAGGATTTTTCGCCATAGCCATGACTTTGGTGATCCCCTCCATTGTTTCCTGTAGCCTCACCATGAGGTTCACATTTCTAATTTAATAATATCATAGCACCCAAAAGATTAAAATGTAAATCTTATGCTTCAAGTAGGCTAGTCAAGGCAATTTATTTATATAGCACAATTCATATTTAATTCAAAGTGCTTAACATAATAAAAGATGATAAAAGACAAAATTATGAATATGGTTGTACAGGTTTGAAAAGCCCTGGAGAACAGGAATGTTTTAGGACATGATTTAAAAAACTGTAAGGTGCTGGCCAATCTGCGGGCCTTCTGGGAGTTTATTCCAGGCATGAGTAGCATAAAAACAGAAAGTTTCTCCAGGCTTTGTATTTAATAAAGAGAACTGCAAGCAGCTTGGCATCTGAAGACCTGAGGGATCTGGTTCATGTCTTTGATGTAATTTGGTCCTAGCCATTAAGTGCTATATAAACGAGCAACAGAATCTTAAACTTGATTATCTTGTTTACTGGAAGCCTGTGAAGTGATCTCAGAACTGGAGATACATTAAGTACATTCATGTAAATCAGAATTACTGTTTCTGTTCAGGTGATAGACTGCCAAGAAGTCACTCCCATGAAATAGTTACTCAACAGCGTGATGTGGTGCCCTTTGATTTGTGTATTCTGAATGATGTCCTTGTTATAAAGGAATACGCAGCAGTCCAGTACTGAAAGAAGAGAAGATATTTCTCCAGCAGGTTTGCTCTTGTCCTCTTTTTTTCTGCTCTTTATCTACTTCGTCCTGTGGGGCACCACGGTCGCTATGACTGTCCTGCTCACATCAGCTTTCTTTGTGATTGTTTCTCATTCTTTGTTTTTTTTGTTGTTGAAGGAAATCAACCATGCTTAACATCTGCATCTTCTCCACCACGAGGATGCTGACTGTGTCTCTACTTGTTTGCGCCACTGTGGCTCTGACTAGAGCTAATGGGGACGGTGGGTATCAGTTTTGTCACTGAACATAAATGTATTGAATTTTGGTTTTATTAAGGTACTGTAAATATATTTGGCAAAAAAGATAGATGTATATTTAGTCTATTTGGACTGTAAATAAAAAATAATATTTTCTTTAAAACTCTTTCAAATTGTCAAGAAAGGTAAAAGAACACTGTTTGTAGATACTGTGTTGTCCCCTGAAGATTGTTATGTAGGTTCTTAATCTGCCTAAACAGGTATAAAATGCAGAATTACAACAATTATGTCTGTTGCACAGTTTTATAGTCTAAAATACTTTTTCACAATTTCACTGCTTAGAGTAGAATTGGTGTCTCACCCATTTCAGTTAACAAACAAAAGGGTTGAACACTCCTATTACCAGGGGCGGGGCTAGAAGGAGGCACGGGGTGGCACCAGCCCCCACTGATATATGATATATATATGATATACACTATCTATTGGATCAGAGTACTGTCACTTGGTTGCCTGTTCTGCCAATTACCCAGCCCTTATCACATGCCCAATAACTGTTTCCATGATGACTATCCATTGTGATACCATGGAACAAGCACTGGAATTTTTTTCAGACTAAGTTTATGTATTTGGATATATAATTTGTTTAAACTGAAAACAAGTAAAATTAGTAATGAATGTGATATTTTAAGTGATATTTTATTTAGAATAATTATATTGCGTTGTTTTATCCTTATATTCCAATATTTTGTATAGATATTTCTAAGCAGATTTTCTATGCTATTTCTGATAAAATGTCCCCCTTACTGATTATTGGTTGCCCCCCTCCCGTGCCATCCCACTTTACAAAATCTTGGAATGATGCCCACCCTTTTCTGTTTGTACTCAGAAAACATGTCTGCCAACATCTCTTGTCCCACTAATTGGACTCAACACGACAGTAGCTGTTTCCACTTTGTTGCAACACCATTGAGTTGGGCTCGGGCTCAGGTAATCAGGATGATTTGTGCACTTGGTCAATTGGCATCTTCCTCTGAACGTCTGTTTCCTAACAGCACTCCTTCTGTCCTTTAACCCCACTGTAGAAACACTGTCAATCCAAGGGAGGAAACCTTGCATCAATTCACAGTGTTGAGGAGGTTTTGGAGATTCACAGGATCATACAAAATAACACTGAGATCCATCAAGCATGGATAGGAGGCACAGATTGCCAAGAGGTAATTTATCACCACAACATGGTCTAATATTGCTTATAAAATAATAGTATTTTATTGTACCTTATTTCTTTACAAATTTATTTGGTACCAATTTTTAATAAGGTGAGCTTTATAAAGCATTTAGCTGCAGGCTTTTATGGTTAATAAATATGGTTTACTAAATGGTAAACATTATACCTGATTATACATGCTCAATAACCATGGAATAATAATAATAACAATAATAATAATAATAATAATCCATTTATTTTCTATAGAGCTTTTAAAAGGTACTCAATGGCACTTTACAGAACAAAAAAAAACACTATAAAAATAACTGATCTGTCATAGGCGTATAATATATAAGGTATATATTATGGTATATACATATACCAAAAGAAAAAAATATACCACCATATACATATATATATATATTGCCTCATTTATTAATTTCAGGATGCATTTAATTTATTTATTTGTTTAATTGTAAATAAAATGTCATTCCAACTTTCACATGTTAGCATGCTGAAGTTAGCATTTAGCTCAAATGCACCACAATGCCAAAGCACAACCTTATAGAGTTACTCTGACTGTAGACTCATGTATTTTTGAATCGATAATAGAAATAGTGTTTTGTGTTTGAGAAGTGGTTATGTTGTTTTTGTTGATAGGTTGATTGTCATGTGCTTAAATAAATTAGCCAGTGGTTAGCTTTAAGATTAGAATCTAAAATTGATTCATACTGTACCTGAAACTACCTGTAATGTTTTATTCTATTGTATTCATGTAGGAAAATACTTGGCTCTGGGGTGATGGGACATCTTTCAAGTTCACTTACTGGTGTCCAGGAACACTGAGGGATCCCAAAAAACAGTGCTGTTTACAGATTTCTTCTAGAGGTAAATTATGATACATATAGCTTTAGAGTGTGAGGATTAATTACAAAAGGTTGGCTTGTTGAAAAATGTATCCATTAGTTTGTGTATAAAGTCATACATTGTATTTTAGTGGATCATTTAGAAAAATAAATAATACAATAGCTCTGTTTGGTACCTTTCTGAATTATGCTTTGTTACAATAAATCAAATCACATGACAGCGATACATTTCTTTATTTCTAATTTTATTGCTTTTGTTTAGGTTATCTATTGTGTTCATCTCTTTAGAGTGAAACCTGGAGGCATTTATGTGTTTGATAGTCCCAGTGATGAAATATTGGTGCTTTAAACTGTACAATCAAGTCCACTATAGTTAACATTGTTCTTTTACCGTTTACAGTATTGAGTTTATATTATTAGTAAATTATTTATGAACATATGCACCAATTACCACACTGTTGTAACGGCAGCCAACAGCTCTGCCTATAACTGCATGTGATGTTGTTACTCAGAACAAGCCTGTGTCTTACAGTGTCTGTTATTGCCTGTTACGTATGTGCGGCCTCATTCAGGTTTTGGGTTTGTGTATCGCCAACTGATATCTGTTTTTCTGATGTTTACAGATGGACAATGTTGGGAAAACTCATTGTGTTACAATCTCCTCCCATCAATCTGTGCCAAACCCTCCAGTGATCCGTGAACAGACACAGAGGCATGCACTACCTTCAAACAAACACTTGTGACAAGTGAAACTGAAGCTAAGGAAGAAGATTGAATGATTGTTTATAATTATCTTATTATTATGCTAAGCAAATAGTCTTATAATGTAAAATTAAAAAGCTGAAGCATTGAAACAAGCTGGTATTTGAGTCTGTGAGAATTATGTTGTTTTTATCGGTATAGCTTTTTTGCATCTTGACAACATCTCAACACACGTAGGTTGCGGTGCTATGTACTTCATGGGGCAATTTATGTCACTTCTTTAAGCTTATATATTGTACGTAGCCTATACATATTATAGTGTCACCAACAGGATAAACAGACAATTCTTCATATAGTATAATACAGTATGTCAGAGGTCATTTACACACTGGAGACTGCAGATAAATATTTCATACACATAAATTGTATTTATTTTTACACCTCCGTTGTCAGTGTCTCAACACGTTTTTTGTTCTTCTATAAAAGAAACTATTGTACATTTACATACACATACATTTTTGAAAGATACACAACTTTGTTACTATTCAATACACAATTGAAATCCCGTGTATTTAAAACTAGTATTTACTATTTTTTAATAAAATATATTCATAACAATTTCCCCTTGCTGTTGTTCCTTTTCATCTCTTTTTATGTTTAGATGATTTCTTTGCTGTGTAAGTACATTTTTGTATTAAAAAATAAACAAAACACACGCTCAGTGACGCGCATGACGGGTGTGCGTCATCTCCAAGCGACAACAGAATTCGCGCCAATCACTTGAAGGATATTCTGAAAGCTACTCAAACCCTACTCAGGGAGAAAGCCTGTTGATAATGGTAGGTTACATATTTAAACTATTGATTCGTTCCTTCTGCAAGCTATTTATACGTACAAAGTGGTTACAAAAAGCCAAAAAAATCCTGCTGTCTTCTTGAAACCGCTCGCTGCTGCTGAAACATAATTGATGTGCGCAGTGTTTTAGCTAACGTTAACACTGCGCTACAGCTCAGATAAAGATACACAAATAGTCAACCTGTTAAATAACCTTAAAGTTAGCGGGAAAATGTCAAGCGAGGAATACATTATGATCTTTTGATGTGTTGTCGTGCAACAGTTGACATGTGCCTGCTGTTTTCTTACACTTGTGTTAACAGGTTAACATTTACATATGCTTGTGTGCACACAGGACATCAGGCGGTTCTTTGCACCGACTTCAGCCAAGCCTTCAGTGCAGAAACCAGCTCCAAATGGAAACATCAAAACAGAGGAGGAGAAGAAGAAGAAGAAGAACCCCCCTTCATCAAACGAGGAAGTGAAAAAGAAAGAGACCAGCAAGGCAAGGAAATGTTACCTCCAGCACGCCTTCTTGTAGTGATACATCTGTTTTACCATGTTATTCATCACGTTTTATTGTGGTTTATATACTTTAGGTGAAAAGCTCCAAACCAAAGGAGACACGCAAAGATAGTGAGAAAAAACGAAAGAAGCATGCAGTCATAGAATCAGGTGTGTATGATTTTCTGCTACCACATAATTCCCCTGCATCATGGTCAGAAACAGGTTTTAAAGCCATCTTTAAAATATACAGTTTTTATTTTAATTGCCACTGTTGTTTTGAAGGTGTTTCTAGGCCAATAATACAATTGTGTTGCTATTTTGTTTCATTTTATCCATTCAGTTTTTTTGCCAAACAAATGTGAGATGAAGGCGAGGATAAAAAGGTTTCCAGAATTATCTTCAGTCTATCTGGATTTAAAACTACTAATGTCATATGGCCATATCCTAAATTATTTCCCTAAATTGTGACTGTTATTTTCTAATCCAAATAAAACCAAATTACATTTCTCTTTGTATGGAAATAGAGGATTTTTGCCGATGCAACATTGTGGGCGGTAATTAGGTTATGGCCATAATCCTTGATTATTTTGGATAAATATTGAGATCACGATTTAAACCAAAACAAATTTTATTGTCACATAGGCTATTTATAACTGCTGTTACATCCGTATTGTGCTACATTTCACTTATGTTGAAGTTGTATTCCTATTACGAAATATCAAGGACTGAAGCGTAAGCTACTCACAGAGTGAAGGCTGACTCATTATGAACGGGTCCAGCACGGGTCAGAGGCGTTACACTCGTCGTGTGTATGAAATGTCTGTATTGTCACTGCACTGCATTTTCTGAGCTATGATATTCTGGCCATGGGTCACATCTCTCGCCCTGATCCAGCAGGCTCCGTCTCACATGCTATTATTCAACAAACTGAACTTAGTTGCGTTCAATAACTTCTTCTGTGTTTTTTGCCGTGGCCTCCGCAATAGCAGAGTTACCAGTGGAAACGCTGGTACAAATCCAAGTTTGCCTCTCATGTTTAACAATATACAGCTGTGTTAATAACAAAACTGTGGACAAATGTCAGAAGTGTGGACCGGCGCTATCACCGCTGTGTCTCTCCCATAGACAGTTAAAGAAATGTGATGGGGAGCCGTGTGTGAGTGAATAGGGGCAGGGCTGCGTGGAGAGTAAGAGGAGAGATCCAACACAGGCACGGCTTTACGTGGGTCATGTAACACAAAATTAAACCATATCAATATGAACAACATTGCTTCCTTTGTGGAGAGGCAGCTGATGCAAGGACATTAGGTGCACTGGTGCAACCTAGGAAAAATGTTAGTTGCACCCTTACAAATTCTGGTCGCACTTTAGAGCCCTGTGAGCCAACAGACACACAAACTAGCACCGACTAGCACTGGGCACTGCTGTTGTCTGAAAAACAACACAGACGGGACAAAATGTTGCGTAAACTGGTAAACCGTGACTGATGTATAACCGACTGCTATCTGTTCTCTGTGACTGTCTACATCTAGAAACTAAGTTGCGCGGTGCAGGGAACAACTCTGACTGGCACATGATCAGACAGTGGTTTACAGAGCGGTAGATTGGCTTTGCAAAAAACGTAGCGTTTTATGAACGGAATGACGAATTTAAAGTATCGCTCGATCACGCAAATTTGATCATGTGAAGCAAACTTTGTGATTAAAATTTGATTAATTGTGCAGCCCTAAGGCCTGTGTAAACAACTGAACGGAGTACAGTGGAATATTGTGCACTGTGGATACTTTAAGTGAATGTAGCCATGTCTAAACAACAGAAAAGGTACATGCAAAGGTATATAAGGAAGGACTTGGACCACAAAAAAGGTGCAATATTTCGAGAAATTGCAGTTTATTGGCGCTACAGATCCCTACGAGTTGGCTACCTCTTCTTAGAGCCATGACAACCCAGTGATTCTTCCTTCAGTTGGTTATCCCGATAAAGTCAACTACCTGGTTTTCTCACCGAGCCCATACACAGCGGCAGACCTTAAATCCTACAAAGGTTTGGAGGCCTATTACCAGATGGTGTGTGGATGGGTGTGGGAGACACAGTACCAAGGCAACTGTTTTGTTGTCAAGACTAAACTATGTAATGCGATAACGTCTTTAATCAACCTAACCTTAACTGTATGATATTGTTGCGATATTCAAGGTGTAGCAAAGTGACTCTCAAATCTTTTGTTTTTTAAACTTCAAAGACCCCCAGTTTGCCATCTACACTGTACACTATCTGAGTGAGTTTAAGCTTTGCCAACCACAAGCGCCTCCTTTCCTCTGATAACTTCTGGCAGTACTCTCCCTGGTTTTTAATAACTTTTGGAAATCAAAAATATTCTCGGCCTGACCCATTGATACATCCTAAAACACTGCAATAATTAACCATTTTCCTTGACGACGTTCGATCTACATCAGTGCCTGTGCTTTGTTGTGATGAGGAGTACCTCAAATATGGCAACTTTTGGTCTGATGACCATCGTGAAAACCCTCTATAAACAATTGAAATGAACACAAATAACTTCTATTGTGCAATCTGCCAAATATGTTTTTGAAGAGTCTTTTAATGATTCTGGAAATACTTTAGTAAGTAAGTGTATATTTTTCAGAAAATGTATGCCTTGCTCAGTGAGAGGCATAAACAAGGAACCTTTTGATCAGTTGTTATCTTGATACCTTGCTCTGCATCATTGCTGCATCTTTTCTTCATGGCATCTCTTGTTTTTATGTCCATCCAGACTCTGAGGATGAGGAGCCAGCAAGGAAGTCAAAAAATCACCAAAAGAGAAACAGAAAATGAGCCAAACTGAGCCACCTCCCAAAAAAGATCCTGTGCAGTATGTCTCTGAAACAGGTAATGGGTCTATGGTTTAATATCATCATATTGCAGACATACTTGCTCGAGCTGTACAGGCCTGGTATCCATGTTGTAGTTAATTGTCATGTTTGCCTTGAAGACAAAAAAATTATTTATCTTTTCATATACACCTGTCCTCACAATAGCTCTCTAATTACTTTAAGTTGAGTCTGTTGGTTAATCATCACAATAATAAGCACAAAACAATTAATGTTGACCACCAAAATTTTAAATACATTTCAGCAAAAAGTTAGGAATTGCAACGGGCAAAATCAATCTGTTTGTTAAGAAATGGGCAGACACAAACAAGCAGATGGGTCCTGCTTGAAGATGATAATTATGTTTTGTTAATTTATGGAAAATGTATTTTGATATTTCTCTTTTTTTGTTGTAGACTCGGACAGCGACAACTTTCTGTCCTTAAAGAAGGTGTCTGAACCTAAGCAGAATGGCACGGCCAAACAGACGAAGTCAGATGCAGGAAGTGCTCGTCCAGGAGTCAAAGCGGGGCTGAAGTCCCCTGTCAAGCCCTCCTCCACACAGGGAAAAACTTCGGTCAAGTCTCCTCCTGTGCCCGTTACCCCTAAATCAGCCCCGCCTCCTCCCCTCAAACGAACCCCCACTTCAGTACTCGACTACTTCGGCACTACGACTGTTCAGCGCTCAGACAAGAAGCTCGTAGCCAGCACCAAGCGAAAGGCTGTGAGTATTACTTAGTTATTTGCTGTTTTTACTTCTTCTCTTCAAACCCTCTCACTCTTCTCATGATCCTGCTTTTTTATCCAAGCCATCAAGATTCCTGGCTCTCTGAGTATTGCCCAGTGAACCCTTCACCAAACTTTGTTTCCAGCCTTCCATTAATGTATCAAATAAAGATCCTTTTACAACAAACTGATGTTGTAAAAACTAATTTTTCCCTCAGCCGACTCAAGACACAGATGATCTCATGAGTGATGAGCAAATCGCCAAACAACTGCAGTTGGATGAGGACATGGAGGTAGGCTGATCAATATACAGTAACCTCTGCATGTTCGTTGCATGAGTAATTACAACCCGTCGTCCATTAACCGTTTGACAGAAAAAGAATAATTATTATAAATCTTTTGGAGAATTGCTGAAATTATAAATAATAACATAATGTTGCTTGAATGTAAATAGTCCCAGGAGTAATGCAGAAATTATTTATTATACACAGTCAAAGTCAGCTTTATTGTCAATTTCTTCACATGTGAAGACATACAAAGAGATCGAAATTACGTTTCCCTCTATCCCACGGTGAAGACAAGACATATTTTACACACACACACGTCCACAGACAAACATAACATTCAAGTAAACAATATAAAAAGTAAAAATAAGAAGGCACATACAATGAAGAAAGAAAGAGCAGCAAAATTGGGTTGAAAATGTGTAATTGTGCATACAGTAGACATTCAATATGATAGTTAAACTTGTTTGTTTTTTCATTATCGTACTGCATCCTCATATTGCTTTCTCGCTCCTACTTCACTCAGCTGGAGAAACAGGTCCATGAGGACGAGGAGTTTGCCAGAACTCTGGCCATGCTGGACGAGGAGCCCCAAGCAAAGAAGGTGATGTAAAAAAACAGCCACAACACAAAGGCACCTAAATTTAGATATTAGTGATTGTTTAATATAATTTTGTGTGTGTGTCTTCATCCAGGCTCGTAAAGGCTCCGATGAAAAATCAGCCGCGACCGCATGTCCCAAAAAGAGCAGTACCAACTCTGCTGCTGTCAGCACGAGCAGCCCTTCAAAGACCAAAGGAAAGGGCAGCATGTCAGAAGACGTGATTAGTCCGTCTCCTAAGAAGAACCCTGCTCCCATCAAAGCCAGCTCCAAACTGGCCATGATGAAGAAAAAGGAAGAAGAGAAAGAAGAAAGGCCAAAGAGTAAAATGCCAATTTCACCCGCAAAAATAAAACTTTCTCCCAAAATTGAGCCCATCCCTTTGTCAAACTCAGGCCAGAGGTTTACTCCCAAGACAGAAACCACACCCACCACAGTAAAAACTTCTCCCAAGAAACCAGAGGTGAGCAAGACAGATGTTTAATCTTTCAGTTAAAATACTTTGCCTCAATATCATGACGCAATCAATCAATTCTTCAATCAAATTGTCCCCAAAGGAGCAGTGAAAGAGGAACTCATGATAAAGCACATGCACGCATCATATGTATACGAAGCAAAAATTTGTGAAAAACATGGAGTACACAAGTTAAAACAATTTTAAAGACAAATGATATGTCCTTACTGTCTCAATCTGATCAGAGCACGAGTGTGAGTCCTGATGATTCAGAGAAGAAGAAGGTC
Source organism: Etheostoma perlongum (assembly GCA_026937815.1). Taxonomy (NCBI): domain Eukaryota; kingdom Metazoa; phylum Chordata; class Actinopteri; order Perciformes; family Percidae; genus Etheostoma; species Etheostoma perlongum. The sequence goes on from CM049372.1 coordinate 17,028,452, forward strand.
AACTCTGCAGCTTACAGGAACTTCCTGAACCGCGATGGACCACGAGCTCTGGGCTCCAAGGAAATTCCACAGGTACTCACTCACTGAGACGCGTCACACACACATCAGCCTTCAGACTGACCAACATCTTCCCTTGAACTGCCTTTTTCGTGTGTGTGTTTCCAGGGTGCAGAGAACTGTTTGGAGGGCTGTGTGTTTGTGCTGACGGGGGTCATGGAGTCCATGGAGAGGGATGATGCCAAATCCCTCATCGAGCGCTACGGAGGCAAGGTGACAGGCAACATCAGCAAGAAGACCACCTACCTGGTGCAGGGCAGAGACAGCGGAGTCTCGAAGCTTGAGAAGGTGACCAACCTGACTATAACAAATTCAGATCCAGAGAATCATTTCCTAAACAAAATGTCTGATTGCAGAGAGCACTGATGCTCACGCATGTTTTTTAGATAATCACGTGGAGACTAATTTACCTTGATGTGTTGGCTAAGTTATAGATTGCATAGACAAATGATTTGACATACCAATCGTATTGGTAACCTTACAATTGTAGGGCGAGATGCTTACCAAGTGTCGTATTAAGTAAAATGGCACACAATATATGAACGGTATATGTAGGCACCAAATAATAATAATAAGAAGAACTATTCCAGCATTTGAGGCTTTTAGTTTTTACTTCTTGCCTTTTTTCTGTACCAATTCCCTTGTACTTGTCCATCAAATAATATGGTGTTTGTACAATTGGCCTTATCCTCAGGCGGAGAGTCTCGGTACCAAGATCCTGGATGAGGATGCTCTGCTGGAGCTGATCAGAACCAAACCAGGAAAGAAGTCCAAGTACGAGATCGCTGCAGAGGCTGAGGTCAGTTCTCACAACTTAAATTAGTTTAAAAAAGTGATTTTGTTTTCTATTTTTATCAGCTGTAAAATCATTTGAACCCAGAAGATATCAAAAACATTTTAAAGACCAACTGATATCACAAACAGTACCCATTATTTTTGCATTCATTTTCAAAACATTTTTTTTAGACCAAAGCCTCAAAGACCAGGACTCCCCCCAGCAAAACATTTAAAAGCACCCCCAAAGCCCAGAAGATCTCTCCCTCCAAGGGGAATTCCAGGTCCCCTCACACCCCGAGCCCGTCTAAGACAGGCTTGGCCCAAGGCCACGGTACCAGGACCAGAGATGGCTGCACTCCACCTGGGAGAAGCTCAGGCCACACAGCCCGGAGGGAGCTGGGCCTTCCCCCCTCCACTTCTACATCTTCAGCTCCGGGACCATCATCTCCATCATCGACATATGACAACGCCAGTCTGTTGTGGGTGGACAAGTACCGCCCACGCTCTCTGAAGACTGTGATTGGTCAACAGGGGGATCAGAGCTGTGCCAATAAGCTGCTCCGCTGGCTGCAGAACTGGTACAGACACCACAGCGGGGGTTCTTCCAAGCCACCAGGTAGCAGACGGTTTATCTGTCTTTGTGTTTTGAGGTGTGTGAGCATAATTCAGAGAAATGATACAAACTAGACATCAAAAACTCATATTGTTTCAGTGAATTTTAGTTCTGAATGTATCGGTATCGGTGTTTGAGTGGCTTCTGCTTTGTACTGTTTGTGGTTGTACAGTTGCAAGGTTTGGTAAGTTTGGAGGAAAAGATGATGGATCTGGATTCAAAGCTGCTCTGCTCTCTGGACCTCCGGGCGTGGGTAAGACCACCACAGCTGCCCTGGTCTGTGAGGTCAGTCTGAAAACACACCCAGCCATGTTTTTGGGTGCTTTTCTAAGTATTTTCTATATGTAATCACACCTGTATTTTTAAGTAACGCTGCACATGTGACTTCCAGGAATTGGGCTTCAGCTACGTGGAGATGAACGCCAGCTGTACTCGCAGCAAAAACAGTCTGAAGGAAGTGGTCTCAGAGTCGCTGAACAACACCAGCATTGAGAGCTTCTACAAAGGTGATCCCTCTTTTCAATTTTTATTTCTCCATGTAACCGCCAGTTAACACATTCGCACCGAAATTAGCCTTTATTGATGGGCTTGTTTCAGAAGAAAATAAACTAGAAGGTTTTAATTGTGAAACAGCAATAGGAAGTATTTTGTGCTTGATTTGGTTGCACAACAGCATGGCAAATGACTGTTGGCATCTTGTGAGGCGTTGTGCTAATATTTCCCCCAGGTTTAAGGTAGTCAAAAAAGATTAAGATGCCCATACTTTAATAGTACGGTATGTGCTCATATACAGTGCATGCAGAACAAAATAAAAATATTTCTGCAATTAGTGATTATATAGCTCGATGCAAGAATCATTTGGAGGCTGTCATTTCTACCCTACTGTATACCAATCTGTTGATAAAGCATAATTGTGAATTTCACAGAATTTTGTAGTGTTTACTAGCGAGGTTAAATCATTTTTTTCTCAGAGAATTAATATAACCTGTCCAGAATTGAAGTGAATACTATGTGGTGCTGTGTGTTTTGTAGGCACGTCTCAGAAAGTGAGCAGTAAACACGTCCTGATCATGGATGAGGTTGATGGCATGGCTGGCAACGAGGACCGTGGAGGAATCCAGGTACAACAGCAACACAACAGCTTAGAGAGGTGGTTGATCTGATCAAACTTTTAAATAGAAACATGGAAAGAAAAACCTCAGGTTCAGAAGGTCTCATGTCTTATTCTTGATGAGATTGATATATCTTTTTAGTTTTTTTTAAGGGCTTTAACAGAAATAATGGCTGTCTTGATACTAACTCCTGCAGGAGATGATCGGCCTGATCAGAAATTCAAAGATTCCCATCATCTGCATGTGCAACGATCGTAACCACCAGAAGATTAGGTCACTGGCCAACTACTGCTTCGATTTGCGCTTCCAGAGGCCGCGAGTGGAACAGATCAAGGTACAAACACAAATACATACACACATAATGTTAATTGATTTTTTTTGGGACACTCATGAATGGAGATAATTAAGACTTTAGTGTATGCCAATTATTAATAATTATGACAAGATGTTCAATAGACAGTAATTGCTTCCTGTTACCAACTTTAAATTGAAAGGGTAAAGTGTGCATATTTTTAACCAACTTTGTAATCATAATAATGTAGGTAGTATGTGTAAATAAACAGTTAAACTTCCCTCCATCTTACGACATCCCTACTCTCCTCACTCACTCACTCAATAGGTTAGTGTATTGCCTATTTCGCTCTATTGATTCTATGACATGTTGGCATTAGGTCCAGACCCCCAGGAAGTGTCCCGAGCTTTGAATTGACACATAATTCCAAACGGTGGAATTAAAACGTCTGTGTCCCTATAGTGCAAAAGCAGCGCCGGTCATCTAATTAATTTTATAGGAGAAAGCGCCCCAAATGCTGTATCCAGTTCATCAATGATTATGTCATCTAACAATGGGCGCATTTATTGGTCTGGTGCATTCTGGTTATTTATTTTCTGTTTTCTCTGGTTATGTAGCATGCTTTCTTGCTCCTTTACATCTGTTTTTCTCTCTCCATTTTTTAGGGAGCAATGATGTCCCTCGCTTTCAAGGAGGGAATCAAGATCCCACCCCCAGCTCTTAATGAAATGATCCTAGCCTCCAATCAGGATATCCGACAGGTAAAGGAGACAAAAAAGCATCATTAATTCATTCTGAGGTTTTACCTTTACTCCCCACCCTCTGTCTCCCCTCTCACTATGCTGACTGTTTTTTCCTTCAGGTGATCCACAACCTGAGCATGTGGTCGGCCAAAAACAAGGTGATGACCTATGACCAGTGTAAGTCTGACGCAGCCAGCGCTCGCAAGGACATGAAACTGGGTCCGTTTGATGTTTGTAGGAAGGTATTTGCCTCAGGGGAGGAGACTGCCCACATGAGCCTCATCGACAAGTCTGACCTCTTCTTCCACGACTACTCGCTAGCGCCACTCTTTGTCCAAGAGAACTACCTGCATGTTCGACCAAAGGCTGCAGGGTGAGAGAGGCTAGCTGTTTCCACCTGTGTCCAGTCTCTATGCTAAGCTAAGCTAATTGCCCTCTGGATCTAGCTCCATTAATGCACAGACATGAGTGGTATCAATCTTCTCATTTCTCAACAAGAAAACTAAACAAACATTGCCTACATTGTCAAACTATTCATTTAAAATTTTCTTCTCACAGTGGTGACCTGAAGTCCCACCTGATGTTGCTGAGCAAGACAGCTGACTCCATCTGTGACGGAGACCTGGTGGACAGACAGATCCGCTCTCGGCAGAACTGGTCACTTTTGCCCACACAGGTAACACTCACTCACCCAACACACATTCTCTTGTTTCGATTGGCTTTTGTTAATCGTTTGTAAAACACTGAATTATATAACAATAAACACTTACTCCCTTATCACATCATTCTTGCAAAAAACCTAACTCATATCAGTACACACACGCTCATGTGTCGGGATACCAGAGATTGATCATTGTGCTGGTCTGTGTTTATGCTTGTAGGCCATCTATGCCAGTGTGTTACCAGGGGAGCTCATGAAAGGCTACATGAGTCAGTTCCCCAACTTCCCCAGTTGGCTCGGCAAGAACTCCTCCACCAGCAAACATTCCCGCATCGTCCAGGAGCTGGCCTCGCACATGTGCTTAAAGTGAGTAGGCCTTGACCACTGTCTTTGAACTCTTTACACCCTGTCGAACACAAAATCACACTCAAGTATTTCAATGTTTAATTTGTTGATCTCCTGCAGGACGATGAGCAGCAGACAGGCAGTGAACCTGGACTAAAGTTACAGGTAAGTCAATCCCGTACCTGTACTACCTGCGGCAGGCACTGCTGACTACCTGCAGCTGCTGAACAACTACCAGCTCATCAAGGAGGATGTGGACAGCATCATGGAGATCAGTGTCTGGGGCGGGCAACCAGACCCTTACTCCAAACTGACTCCAAGGTCAGCAGGAAGTGGTGTAGTTGGTGATTGGATTGGATATTGGTTGAAATTGATTTATAACAAAATATACCACAATTAGTTTAGATCATTGTGATAGCAATTGGAGCATCTCTGAGCATCACCCTGTTACCTTAACTAGTATCTACTGGGTAAAACGTAAAGCGTAGGATTTGAAAGATTCTGACCCCCAGTGATCATATAAAAAAAGACTGCAATGCACACCAATATTACCATAGTTCAATCCATACAAATAATCTATTTAAACCTGTGATAACTTCATTTGTTTTATCACTCAGGAGCAGCAGAAATAAGCTGTAAACACAACACTGACATAAATCTTTTTAACAGCAAATCACAGATGATGAAATTGTCAAATAATACCATAGCAAGTTACTTTTGAGGTAATGCTAATCTCCAGTACCAATGTTTCACAGTATGCCACTCCTTTTTGAGGCGTAGCTTATGTGTCATTGATGAATGCTGATAAATAAGATAGTCATCACACATGAGGGTTACATGTGATGATTATGCATTCATCAGGGCCTATGGTCTCTAACAGTACTTAACAACTAGTGCTGTCAGTTAAACGCGTTGTTAACGCAAACCCATTTCAACGGCTTGATTTTTTTTTTTTTTTTTTTTTTAAAAAATAATGTTTTTGGCCTAGCAAACTTTGTAGTTTTTTCACATGCTGTTGCAGCAACTAGTAATAATGTACAACACCACACTGGGTCTAGCTAGAACGGAAACAAGACAACAGGCACGCCGCACACACTTGTTTGGGCTTGCGAGCCGCCCAAAGAGTAGTAACGTTACATTCTGAGTGGATGGCGAGCGTGAGACGGCGAAATGGATGCTATAAGATTCTGAATGGAAAGTTTACTTTTTTAAAAATTGCCAAAAGGTTCCATTGACCAAAGATGTGTGAACTGAGACCCCCAGTCTGAAATACCACTTGATGGCCAAGAACACAGCTGATGGGAACATTTGCACAAAGCAAGCCAAGCGTTAAAATGAGAAAAAAAAATCAAGGGGCATTTAGAATAGATAAAAATGTGCAATTAAATCCTACATGAATAATGCGATTTAAATATTTTAAACCTAACATAAAATACACTGATTCCAGCCTTTTCATGGTTGATCCTCCTAAATGTCCAACACACAGTGAATATTAAACAACTGACACAAAATCTTGAAAGCAGGGATTAAACATGGTTGATCCTCCTAAATGTCCAACACACAGTGAATATCTAACCTCTGTTGTCTGTCTCCTCGCAGGTGAAGGCAGCATTCACACGAGCCTACAACAAAGAAGCTCACCTGACGCCATACTCTCTGCAAGCAGTTAAGAAGGGCCGCCGCGGGGGGGAATCTGAGTTCGGAGGAGAGGGCATGGACAACGACGTGCAGGAGTCTGAAGACGAGGGCCTCACAGCCGACGCCATGATCAAAGTAAGAGTTTTACCAATGAGTTTACAACGTGTAAACCCATTTGATCCCATGTGCACTCCATGCCAAAGGCTGTCTTCATATCTTTCTCTGTTTATGTCGTCTGTGTCTTGTTCTCCGTGCAGCAGAAGAAGGCCAAAGCGTCAAAGAAAGAGAAGAAGGAAGATTCTGGAAAGGGCAATGGGAAAAGCAAGGGCAAAGGCAAGGCCAAAGCCAAGAAATGACCAATGACAAGAGGAGGAACACTTTCTTGGTCTGCCCCCCCCCCAAAGACTGTAATACTGTTTCTCTGCACTTGCAACGATCCTTTAATGAGCAACAGAAAGTAGTGAGACTGGTCTTAACCTCTGCAGGGAACTCATCTGTCCCTTGTCCTAACACTTGACTCCAACCACACTAAACTAAGAAATGTCTTTCCACTTTTTTAAATTCCTGTCATGTTTCCATCAGAGTGTTTCTGATGTATATTATCTGCTTGTTCCATCCATTATCATGTCTACGCACCTCTGTAATAACATGTGTCTCAACAGGAGTATAGTGCATTTCTCCCATCATCGGTTTGTGGTCCAGGTGTTAAGGCTGGAAATGTCACTCTGATGTATAAGACTGTTACTTTTTGCTACAACTACAATACAGAAATGCTTTAGCGCTACGGTTAGCCGTGATGTTCCTGTAAATTACAATTTTGTAAAAAACAATAGAGAAATATGTCGCTAATGAGTGTCAGTTTTTTTCTTTCAACTGAGAAAATGGTTTCTAGGAGTGATAGTTTTGTAAAAATGGAATATTTAGATTACACTTTGCCTGAATATAGATCATATTCTCAGATAAGCTATTACTATCTCTTTTGAAAAACAGCCACTCAAAAGACAATCTATGCAAATTAAAAATTTAGTGTGTGAATAATGTAGATTCTACCTGCAGACTCAGTCTAATCACACAATCGTCTGATGTAGTAGCTGATGTAGTTACCCAGTTGTCACAGAAATGTTCTTTCAATCACATTAAACCAACATGGACGGAAGGTCCTGAAAGAAAACGTATTAAACAAATGTATTTAACAAAATAAAAAAGCTAAAATATGAGCTTAAATAGGAGAACATTTCACCTGGACATGAATATCTATATACAGTATAGATATAATGTTCTTTATTTGATTTATCTTTCGGTTGTTGGCATATCAAGCATCTTTGAAATACATCATACAAAACTAGAAGCGGCATTCAGTCTATCCAAAATATATATTTGAGCTAACAAAAAATGACAGGACATTTTTATACATATGACTGGTAGTTTTTTCTTCATTGATCCTGTTCATCAGTCTGCAGGTATTTGGAACAATCAGAAATCTTCTTTACCTGTTTGACACTGAGTGTCTCAGAGCACATGGGACACACCGTCTCTGTTTCCAGCAACCTGGACACAAACAGTTCAGTGTAGATTTGTGAATGTCACAATGGATGGACAGAAGTAGCTCCAGTGCTTATCCTGGAATAGTTCAACATTTTGGGGAATACACTTATTCTCTTTCTAGACCAGATTAAAAAGATGGATACCACTCATGTCTGTATTTAGTTTAGCACAAAGACTGGAAACACAGTTAGCTAAATCTGAATACCAGCGCCTCTAATTAACATGTTATATCTTGTCTGTTTAATCCGTATAAAAACGTGATTTACAGGGAGTTGAGTGCTGGACTATTTCTTAGCCAGAATCACTAACTTCCTGGTCTTCTCATTTAACTCTAAGCAAGACAGCCAATTAAAGTAGTTCCCCAAAAAATATATTACTTTAAATTGAGGAAGAAAGGGTGCTAGACTTGTGCTCTAAACCAACCTTCAACTGTTTTATTTGATTTTAAATTATCAAGTAACTTGGATCTTGCTTTTTATATCAGCTGATCACTTTAATTTGATGTCCACAATTTCTTGTGGGAAGAAAAAAACCTGAATAAAGATAAGTACCTCAACCTTTCATCTGTATCTGGATAGTTAAAAAAATAATGAAAAAAAGTATCACTTACAGAAGTAATTGTGAGTAGAGAGCGGGAAATTCACAATGAGGACACATAGACCAGTCTTCTTTCAGCATATGACGACCCTGAGTAAAAGAAAAAGGTACAGAGATCATATAATGTAAATATAAGTATATTGGAAACGCTATTTTTTCAGTGTGTATATGAATAAGGCAGTGATTATGTGTTTGTACCGTGGCAATGCAGTAAGGCAGATTGTTCTTGCAAGAGATGCACAGCAGTTCATTCTGTGCCAGCTGAAAGCCACAGAAGGGACACGGAGTAGTTTCCTCCTCCAGCTCCGATGTGTCTGGACGTCTGTGATGGGGCCAGACGGGCAGCGTAGGGTAGAGACAGACAGATGAGGTGAAGTACATACAGTATGTATGGAGGAGGGATGTCAGAAAGAGAGGGAGTTTGACAACTGAAGGTGTAAAAGATTCTCATCACTCACCGAACCATAGCCTCGATCTTCTTCCTGTACTTTGGGTCGATCTCGTTCCGGTACTCAGGTCTCATCAGCATGGCAGCAAAGCTGAAGGCCGAGTTCTTCAGTCCGGCACGGTGACATTCGATGACTGCTGACGTCAGAATAGGAACAACATCTACACAAATAAACAGATGAGACTTTTTTTTTATAATTTCAGTGGCATTTAAGCTTCAGTTAGATTTATTTTTCATGTAAATTGGAAGGTAGATTAAAGTTTGGAACATTCTGTATAGACTCACGTGCAGGAAACTTGCTGATGTTGTTGCTGACACGAATGAGCATGCGTGCCCCTTTTAGGTGGTCTCCCCTTTTTACATGGATCTACATAACATCATTTAGGAAGGAGATTCAGGAACACAACACACTTGGGTAATGTTAAGATTGTGAAGCTTTATCATGTAAGAGTACATGCTTAACAAAAATATTTTTAGACAAACTGCACCCCTATACAACACTATTAAAACAATTCTGGACAGTCTATGAACAAAGCAATTCACCCACCAACAGTAAATAACTTGAGATGACACATGGCAGGTGTGTACTGACCTTGACCAGCAGGTAGGAGTGGAGGATCATCAGGTTGGTGGCCATCTCAGCAGGGATTTTAATCATCTGGGCCTGCAGCTCCGTGTACATGCTAAACAACACGTCATGTGCATTACGGTAGTTCCCTTTAGGCGTAGCACAAAAACATAACACATGAATATTAAGCGTAGGACTATGTTTGTGTAGCGTGTCATGGTTGATATTGGTCCAGTGTTTGTGTGAACATGTCCATACCTGCACACTGCTCTTCTCTGGCGATGATGATGGCGGTGCGAGCAGCCTCCCTGTACTGCTGCAGAGCCATATACAGACGGAACAGGTACTTGGCATCCTGGGAAGAGGAAAGAAAGGTCAGCTAACCATCACCAGTATAGTTAACAGTGGCACTGTCACTCAGGGTCAGATTTACATACGGTACATGAATTCATAGGCTGAAATTGTGCTGGAGCTTTTATTCCGCTTGCGTTGGTCACAGCTAGTGACACAATCAGGGACGGGTTATGTAATACCTGTGGATGTATCTGCAAGGGCAGAGTGTGAGATGCAGTTAAGTGTCTCGAATTAGCAAACGAAAAGCAGTGATCCTGTTATAGATACAAACCTTTTCTACGATCGTACGTTCTCATCTTCACCTCAGAAAATGTATTAACTATTATTCAATTAAGACAATGATAAAATGATGTCCACCTCCCTTTAATATTGGTGCACATTTGCACTAAAAACAGTAGCCTGGTCCTACCAGACTCTTGTAAATTTCATTTGAACAGAGGACTGAAGCAAAATGAAAATTGAGCGGAAGTACCTAGGAGGGCGGAGCCAGGCTACTAAAACAGACCCAAACTGTGTGAACTTTAGGCCGGGTACACACTGGCTACGTTGCGCGAGCGTGGCGTTTCTGTTGCATGTCAGCTGCTTGGATTTTTCTATGTCCTATACACCAGAAACGAGTCCGACGCTGCGCTGCTGCCGCTAGGTGTTGTGCAGTGAGGAATATTTTGGGACATAGCGCCGACAGATTAAAACTCTGAAAAATGGGTAAACATAAATATATAAGCTACTGATGAGATTAAAGCAAGACAATGTTGGCAGTATTGACGGCAAAATATGGCTACAGAATATTTCATTCTGTAAAATTTACATTTATATCTGCATTAATGTCAAAACCTTGAGACTTTCAAACATCAACATGTCATTTATTAATATGTATTTGTGTCAAAATTACATATAGACATCTTTTCCTATTCTATTTTGCCTGGAAACGCTTCCAACATGCTCGCGTAGAGAGAAGCCTACTTCACAGTCACTGATAACATGCAAATAACAGGCAAACTGTGCTGGTCGATCACTAGACACACAATGCATCTAAAACAGGTTTTGGAATTGTTCAAAACTAATAAATCTCACTCTTTCTCTTTGGACTTTAGTTGTCTAGCAAACACAACTGACAACACAAACTGACTGGTCCTTCACCTCACCCTCAATAAAGAGCAAGCTGGAGGAAAAGGGACTCTCGTGCCCTACTGCAACACAATGACAACACAGAACATCCTACATCAAGTAGTATCTCTGAGATACACAAGGGTGTACATTACCTATGACATACATGCACACACAAATCCATATACCAACAGGCTACCTGCCTATTGTATAGACAATTTGCCAAAATAATGAACCACAGATCTGTTGGCTGTTTTTTTCTAAACTACTCTTAGATGGAGTGTTATTGGATTTGAGACACATAGCAACTGAAAATATGCATTCACATTTATGAATTTCAGCTTCCAGTTGCCACATGAATAGAAAGAAGCTTTTACATTTAAGAACAAAATTTGTTTTTCTTTTTTGAATCTGCTGATCAAACAATTACAGCGCGTCTGTGTGCTAAAACATGAACTTACTGAGAGACATGCACGCACACACGAGAAACGTGTAAAGCAATGTGGTAATGCTTGATATATCACAACACAGTCACATATCCCCTGAGAAAGCCAAGGGAGAAGGCTCCATTGTATTGATTACCTTGGGCATACCATCACTCTCTCCCATCAGGTAATCTATCAGCTGATTGGTCAGAGAGCTGTCCTTGGCCTGACCTACCTGAAATACACACACACACACACATTAAAACTACTGGTCACATCCTTTTTGTACATACACTGGGATATTCAGTTTGACACATAGCTCTCACCGTGTCTATAGCCATCTCAACAGCCAGGTTGTCATCAGTGTTGGGACACTTCAGGAAGTGCTTTAGGGCCTGAGAGACAGAATGGGTCAGAGTGGGTCAATGTCTACGTCCATAGCTGTTAGAATATATACGCATTAGTGTAAAAATTGAATTGAATAAAAAATAAAGCAAGAGTTCTTACTCTGCTGTACTGCCCACACTTCTGAAAGAACTTGCCAGCCTGCAGGTGTTTCTTCTCTCCCTCAAAGTAGAGAGCAATGCTCTGGTAGTCCTCCTGCGTCGCCTCAGGACCTGATGAACACATCGCAGCAGTCATGTAATTAATATTCAACTTTATTCCTCCCGAGAAGGACAATTCATTTGCAGCTTACTCAGACCATACAGAACATAACCAACTCACACACAAGGTATATGCCAGAGGCAACAGATAAACATACATGGGTCAATACAAGGAAATAACGAGCGGTAGTAAATAAAGCATTCTGTTATGGTTCATACATACTGTACATATATAAGTGTTGACAACTGCAGTGATAGAAAACCATTAGCAAATACTGCAATAGGAAATACAGTCTGACCCATTAACCCCAAACTGTAAAATTGTCTATATGGTCCATATAAACATTCATACACAGACTGACCGATGATGTCTGCATAGACCTCCATTTGTCCGTGCTGCTGCGCCAGTTGGAAAGCTTCATCGTTGCACTGAGACAGCACCAGGAAGTGGATGGCTGAGCCATAATCGTTCAATCCCAGGAAGAACCTGAGACACACACAAACATATGGTAAAGGTTTATTACACAAACAGGAAAAGTAGTAGAGGGAAATAATTGGAAATTTGGAGTTTGCAGAAAATTTCTTAGCAACGGCACTAATAATTGAGTCATTGTTCAAGTCATTTATCAATCAAGGGTGCCAACATCTGCTCGTTTTTTTTTAAATTTAATTGTAGATTGAATATCTCTGGACCTTGGTTGGACAAAAGCAAGCAACATCACTTGATCAATGAAATTTTCCCAATTATTTGACATTTTATAGCCTAAACAATTAATTGACAAATTATCTTGAGATTGACCTGTAGTGGAAATAAACGTTAAGACCCTCAGCACAAAGTGTTAAAAAAGTAGTAATGAATGTTAATGTGGTAAACAGTGCAAATAAAAATAGTAATGTGTTATTTGTTCATGGTTCATTATTCATTATGTGAACTGTCATAGTGAGAATGATTCAACAAGGAGTATCAGATTGTATTAGTTACACAGGGTGTCCCCTTTCCTTTGGTTATTGGCTGGAACACTGTTTGTTATGTTTGGTGGTGCAGGCTGGCACAGTTTGGATTTTTTGCTGTTTGTAGACCCAGGGCTGTCTACAGAGACCACTTTTGTTGTTTTTGTTTTTGTTTTTTTACAGTGTGTTCTGGGGACAGGCAGCTAGTGGATAGCGAGGAGATGCAGAGGAGTTTGCTGTATGTGACAAAAATGTTGTAGCCTAAAAAGAGCACCTTTAAGTTTATAAAACATAAAAACTAATTTTACCAGTTGTACCTGTGCTGTGACAATACGTTTCTGGTTACAATTAGGGGATGTCAGTAGAAAAGCCCAAGTAGTAGTAGTTGTTTGTATACACCTGTGCTCTTGTTTGCTTTACCTGGCAACCATCTTTGCTCCTTCGATGCTCTGCGTCTCCCTGACAATGCGAACAGCCTCCTCCGTATTGTATAGGTGGTCCAGCAGCACGCGTATCACGTTGTCCCAGTCTTTTGCGCTCTCATAGGCCTGTGCAGCGTCCTTATACCTATATACACAGTACACATTACATCAGCCTCTTCTTTAATGATATCATTATCTCCAATGTGACATTGCTCTTGCTGCTCTTATTTTCTTCATTGTATGTGCCTTCTTATTTTTACTTTTTTATATTGTTTACTTGAATGTTATGTTTGTCTGTTGACCTAATTGGTAAAATATGTCTTGTCTCCACCGTGGGATAGAGGGAAACGTAATTTCGATCTCTTTGTATGTCTTGACATGTGAAGAAATTGACAATAAAGCAGACTTTGACATTCACACTAAGAACCTACTTTCCATCTGCCTCCTTGGCCTTGGCGTACTGCAGGTGGATCTTAGGAGAGAAGACGTGTGGGAGCAGCTCTCCCACTTTGGCCCTGAGTATGGAATAAAATAATGTGGAATTGTATTAGTAGGAGAGAAACTTGCAGGTCTGAGTGTCTTGGTGTTTGTCTTACCAGTTCTTGCAACGAATGTAGACTGATGCAGCTTTGTCATAGTACTGTCCTTTTTCATAGAGTTGAGCGGCTTCAGAAAATTGCTGTAAGAGAGATGAAAACCACGGAAGAAAATATGAACACAAAGATGACCAGATGCTCAATACTGTTATAGAAACACACTGTTAAACACAAACACATCAGATGGCTGCAGTCTACTACTACCCTATGATATGGTAATTTACCAAAATATATAGTTTACAAGAAGAGAGAGAAGAAGGCTGACTCTCTACCTTCATGCTTTCCAGTATAGCTCCACATTCCTTCTTGAGGACTCTGCTTGGGTGCTGAATTGCCTGAGCAGCTCCTCTCCTGATGTCACCCATCCGGATGGACATCCTGGCTACACCGGCTTTACACGCCTCATCATGCTCCTGGAACTGCACAACAAGGGGAAAACGGAGGAAGGTAAGGTAAGTGGAAAGTGGGCCATCTCAAGACCTCCTTACCACCTTCACTGGACCCCTTCCAATTTCTATACCATCAGAACAGCAGTACATAGGATTCCACCTCTATGGTAGTTCAGTCTGCCCTGTCCCACTTTGACAATAACAACACCTATGTGAGAATGCTGTTCATGTGACTTTAGCATTCAACACCATAATCCCCTCCAAACTGATCCCCAAACCTCCCTCCCTCTGTAACTGGATTCTGGACTTCCTAACCAACAGACCTCAGTCTGTTAGGTTAGATAATCACACCTCCTCAACGATCACTCTGAACACTGGCGTATAGAACACTAGATGGCTCCGGTTGTTGGGAAACATTGTTCAGCTAACCTTGAGTTTCTCATGGTTAAATGTAGACCATTCTATGTACCACGGGAGTTCACTTCCACTATTATCACTGCAGCCTATATTCCCCTGGATGTTGATGCCAAGTTTGCAATGAAAGAACTTCACGCAGCCATCAGTAAACAACAGACCGTTCACCCGGAAGCTGCGTTTATTGTTGCGGGTGATTTTAATCATTCAAACTTAAAGTCAGTGCTACCAAAATTTCACCAGCATGTTTCCTGTCACACCAGAAGAAACAAAACTTTAGACCATGTTTACACAAACATGGCTGGAGCTTATGTCGCGACACCCCTCCCCCACCTGGGACAGTCAGATCACCTTTCTTTGTTCCTCACCCCCAAATATGCACCTCTCATCAATCGCGTGAAGCCATCAGTGAAGACCATCAAGGTGTGGCCTGCGGGAGCAGATTTATCACTTCAGGAAAGGTTTCTACACACAGACTGGAGTATGTTTGCTTCTCAAGCCACCAGTGGCTCTCACACGGACATTGACTGCTACACATCTGTACTGGATTATATTAATACCACCATTGACAATGTTACAACCCAGAAGCAGCTCACCACATACCCAAATCAGAAGCCATGGATAAACAGGAAAGTGTGACTCCTATTGAAGACACACAATACTGCCTTCAGATTAGGAGATGCACAAGCCTATAGCACATCCAGAGCAAATCTGAAAAGGGGCATCAAAGAGACCAAGCACTGCTACAAGCTTAAGATAGAGGGGCACCTTTCCAACGCTGACCCTTGACGCATGTGGCAGGGCATTCAGGCCATCAGTGACTATAAACCCACTCACTCCAACCCCGCAGCCACTGATGTCAACTTCCTGAACGAGCTGAATGACTTTTATGCTCGCTTTGAAAGAGACAACAGAGAAACTGCCACCAAGCTCAAATCCTCAGCCGACCACCCACCAATCACACTCTCCTCCACAGATTTCAATTTGCACTGCCGACTGTTACCAACTGTTTACATATACATCTGCAATACCGTACTTTAAATGTAATATGCAATTACTTTCCACTGCACTTTAATTTGGATAGCTTCTGTCCAAACTTTATTTGTACTACCTTAAATCATTGTTTACTGCTCATTTTAGCCTAACTTATTATATATATTGATCTGTAAAAAATCTGTTTATAGTAATAGCCATCTGTATATATATTCATAGTACATATTCACCTGTAAACTCTGTTATAGTAACAACCATCTGTATATTATGTTCATTGTACTAAATATCTGTAAAAATTCTATTTATAGTAATATCCACCTGTGTATTATATTCAGTACATATCCAGCTGTAAATCTTGTTCACAATACTAGTTATCTATATATTATATTCATAGGACAAATCTATCCGTAAAAAAATTCTGTTCATAATAGTATTCATTTCTATATTTATTCACTACTTATCCATGTCCTGCACTTATGGAACCATTGTATATCCTGCACTTACTGCTATTGCACTTCTGGTTAGACCTAAACTGTATTTTGTTGCCTTGTACCTGTACCTGTGTAATGACAATAAAGTTGAATATAATTTAATCTAATCTAAAAAAGTAATAAAAGTTAGTATAGTCTGCAGTAAATACTGGCTAGTTTCCTATTGGCAGAGATCATCGGAGCCTTTGTGCCACCAAAGA
Organism: Etheostoma perlongum; assembly: GCA_026937815.1. Taxonomy (NCBI): domain Eukaryota; kingdom Metazoa; phylum Chordata; class Actinopteri; order Perciformes; family Percidae; genus Etheostoma; species Etheostoma perlongum. The sequence continues at coordinate 17,044,795 of CM049372.1, forward strand.
ATTGATGTTGAAAAAAGTAACAGCATAGTATGTCAAAAAAGGCCATTAAAAAGTCATAGTATGGTATGTTGAAAAACGTCAAAGTATAGTATGTAAAAAAATAAAGTCAGAATATAGTATGTCTCAAAAAGTCATTAAAAAAATCATAATGTAGCTTAGTGTAAATCATTTCAGGAAGACCTAACTCAATCAATGTATGCTGAAAAAAGCGTCATGAAAATGATGATGAAAAAGAGTGGGAGTTGTCTTTTTGTGGTAAGTGTTGTAAGTGACATTTAGTGAGGTCACATGTGACGAGTATAGCGACACACTAAAATGCCAAGAGAAAAAAAAAAATTGTCATACTCACAAACTTCTTCAACTGAAAGTCAAGATCAAATTAATTGCACTTACTTTATTATCATGGGTCATGCCTTTTTCGTAGTGTGCTAGAGCATTCACATAGTCGCCACTACAAAGAAAGAAAAGAAAGATAAAATGTAGATAATGTAGATCAGGTCAATTGAATGATGTATGTATTGGGGTGTGTGTGTGTGTATTTGTGTACTTACATAAACTCCAGATGGACAGCGTACTCTTTGGATATAAAGGGAATTTGGTCTTTTGCTAACCTCTTGGCTAACATAAGGGCACTGTCCCAATGCAACAGGTCCCTCCTCATCTACAACACACGCACGCGCGCACACACACACACACACACACACACACACACACACACACACACACACACACACACACACACACACACACACACACACACACACACACACACACACACATACGCCTACATTAATTATCTTTAGCGTTACATTCACAAGTTACACTTAATAACAACATCTAATACAGAAAGGTAAGAAATTTGTAATTAATTTAGCTACTGGGTAATACAGTAAAAAAAAGCCAAGGCTCTGGAATTGATTCCCCACCCCGCAACACACACACGCACACAAAATTGTTAGTTGTGTGTATGTTTTTACCTCGAGGGCAGCGATTGGGCAGCCTGAGGACAGATACAGGTCCTGGGCCAGGTTGTAGTCACCTAGAAACATTGCCAAATGTCCTGCCCGCAGATTCATATCCTCTATGCCCTGGTCAGAGGGAGACAGACAGAGAGAGAGGGCGAATAAGTGTATCAGAATTATCAGACTGAAACAGTATCGGTCATCAAGACAGTGTGACGTATGAACCATGGTTTGTGTGTTAGTTGTACCTGGATGCCCTGCAGTGAAAGGACCATGCCCACATTGCCACTCATGCGGTAGACCTGGATTGCCAGCTCGACCTCCATGTGTACCAGACAGGCTTTGCCTACCTCTGCCCAGTCTGTGTTACTACCTGCAGATTTACACAGACCCCAGGCTTCATGGAACCTGGATAGCACGCACGCACACACACACACACACACGCACGCACGCACGCACACACTTTGTATGAAGTTAAAGCCACCTCAGAGTGAAAATTTAAAGAACAGTCCTGTTTCACTACCTCTTGTTAAATATGTCCAGAAGATTTTATTATTTGTTTAAATATGTATATTCATATACTGTCTGAATAGAAAAACCCCTCTGAACATACCAAACCTGGACTTTGTGTTGGTTCATTCAATAATGGCAACTGATTAAATAAATGTCCAAATAATTTAAATAACTACATTCATTCAGGAATATTTATCCTATTATCCTGAGCCACTAGATAATTTAAAACAAAACCACAAACAAACCAAAACGGGACCTGTAACACATAAATACTATGCAGTGTACAATACTCGGCTATCTAAAGTCCTGTCACGCTTCACTAACTTAAAGGTCCCATGACATGGTGCTCTTTGGATGCTTTTATATAGGCCTTAGTGGTTCCCTAAAAGTCTCTTTCTCAAAATTCAGCCTTGGTGCAGAATTACAGCCACTAGAGCCAGTCCCACAATGAGCTTTCCTTAGTATGTGCCATTTCTGAGTCTGTAGCTTTTGAGGAGGAGAGAAGGGGGGCAAGGTGGCAGCTGGGGGCGTGGCCTTGACCAACTGCTACTCTGTTCGTTTAAAAGGTAACTTTGGCCCTTATGACGTCATAAGGAGCAAGGTTCCAGATCGGCCCATCTGAGCTTTCATTTTCTCAAAGGCATAGCAGGATACCTAGGGCTCGGTTTACACCTATCGCAAATACTAGGCACTGGGGGACCATACGCAGGCTGGGGGAATTCATATTAATGTTAAAAAAACATCCAAAATGCTGTTACAGTATGACTGTGCATATAATGTCAATGTGCACATATGCATCCTGAACAGCAGCATCTGAAAAAAAACTAACCACAAATTTGATTGACAATAGGGTCTCACAACCAAATAAACGTCCAACTAAAATATAAATACCCATAAAAGATAACACCAATATATATCATTGTCCATCAGAAGCAAACATCATCAGTATCTCCAACATGGCTGACCTCTTGAGCATCAGCGCCTGTGAGAGCTGCGTGCCAAGCTCCGGCGGAGTATCCGTCGATGTGCTGGTTGAGTTCTTGAGGAAGGAGTGCGTGCTCAGAGCCACTTCACTGGTCTTGCCGCTCGCCGTCTGACATGTCAGCTCTCCATTGTACAAAAGCAAAGGCTTCTGGGAAAAAAGGAGTGCGGTGCTCCCCACTAACACCACCTGGGGGCCTGGGCAGACAGCGTTAGAAAGAAGAAAATAAAGTTTAAAAAAAATTCCTGTTATCGCTTGGCTACATTTACATCACATAATTATGGTAACAGGAATATTTTAAGGGTATGAGAACCCTGAATTATTGCATTATGTAATGTGAGATAACATTTTGTATTGATTAAATATTAAAATGTATGCTGTTGCTTCATTGCATGTCCTTCTGAATAGGACAATGAGAGGTGTGTGTGTGTGTGTGTGTGTGTGTGTGTGTGTGTGTGTGTGAAACCTACCATATATAGTGGTTTTGTGCAGGGCATAGGTATAGACCTTGTCATCATCATAAGCTACAAATACTCCTCTGTCAGCATGCCAGTTGTCCCACAGCACTCCTGTGATGGTCGGAGAGAAGTTTGGGAGCTCATAGCAGGAATCTGTTGCCTGGGTTGGACACAGAGACACACACACACACACAATGCAATAATCTGGTTTTATCCTTGTAAAGCACCTTGTAATCACCGCTTTTCATATGTGCCATTTAAATAAATGTTATTATTCATCATTATTATTTTATTACTTTATTGTTGTTATGACTATGTCTTAGTTAAATGAAATATTAATGCTCGTCTCACCATGACAACTTACTGGTTTTATCAGTGTGTGTATGTATACTGTACTGTAAGTTTAGCTGTATGCATGCATAGATGTGTCAAGTAACCCCATGTACTGACATTTGCGGGGGGAGAGCAGAAAGCCGCCGTTCTTGTCGTCAATGAAAACCAGCCGTGTACCGTTAAGGTCAGGGAACACTTTCCTTACACCAATAGAATGGTTGTAGCTGTTCACAGTCTCCCAGTCCTCCACTAAGACACACACCACATTACCTGACTGACAGACAATCAGATAGACAGAGAGATGAAAACATCCACTAGAAAAAGGGATAAATGAAGAGCAAGATAATAAACACAGGATTCAGGCTTCCATTCATTTTTTGCAGTGCAGTTTCATTGTTAACTGACTTTAGGAGGCACATGCTTATATTCAGAAGGCTACAGAAAGGGCTTAAGGAAACATGCAACCTAAACTAAATAGTATCCACCTATTTTATCCTGCTAAAAAGATTTTAATGGGCTGACTGAGGTGAGGATGTGCTGAGCCTTACATCAGTGCCGTAGTATAGGAAGTCAGCAGTGAGTGCATGGCAAAGGATCCGACCTTTTCTGTCATCGTCTGGAAACAACTTCATCTGCTTCTTCTCCTCTTGGTCTTTGCCTTCGATCTAAACATACACACAGACATGTAGTATATATTCACGCTAAAAGTAAATGGTGAAGGCTGCTCAATAATATATACTGACTCACCATGTGCAGCTGTACTTTTCCCTCAAACAGCGCTGCTGCGTAATCTGAGTTAAGGCACATGCTGGCTATTGTCCCCAAATACTCAATGTCCTTCAGCTTATTAAAACCTGAGGAGGGACAAACCAAATGGTTTAGTGACACTTATTCATCCACTCATACTTACTTACCAGACAACATAACACGCACGCATGCATGCGCGCACGCACACTTACCAGACAACATAACATGCACACTTACTTACCAGACAGCATAACACGCGCACACACGCGCGCACGCACACACACTCAAACGGATACACACACACACACCAGGTTCTCGGTCTACCAGGGCGTAAAACCAGGCTCTGTTGTTCATTCCCACAGCCACATGGTATGGTCCCATCGCAATGAAAGTAGGCTCTACTTCCACTTCTATGGCCACAGGACGCTCCTGAAAAATACAGTGGATCAAAGTCAGATTGAAGGTGGGTTACCCCCAGCTGTAACACCGCTGACTCAGTCTTATGTACTGTATCTCCCCATTTTATTTACTCTTTAAAAAAAAAAACCTTCCCCTATCAATCTCTATCCTAAGCTCACTTATTTATCATCCAAACACAATTGTAGATTAGTTTTGGGTCATCGCTCATTATAGCATGAATACCCTTTTTAGCTCCTAAAACTTTGGTGATTATTTTACATTTCTTACTTTTGGAAAATAGATTATGTTTTTTGTTCTGTTAGTCTGTCTTACAATTAGTTAAAAGCTAAGCCAGGGGTCAAGGAATAACTGACTGCCTGACTTAGGGTCACTATGTGGCAATTTATAGAGCACCTAACAATTTTGAGCATGTCCCCTGAACTCCCTGCATCTTTTTTGCAAACCACTCCTCAATTGCTTCATTAAATTTTCTCTAATTGGGAACCAAAATTTGAGCTTAACATATCTGGATCAAGATAGGTTATGCATTTGTCCTTTTATATTCGATACCACGGGATTTAGGTATTCTCCATACTATGGCTGCCTTTAACCAAACAGCATTACTGTGTATCACTAAAGTAGAAAGTCTACATATCTTCTATTGGTAAATATATTTTGGGAACTCAACCGAGAGGGATTGAAAAAACAGAAACACGACAAGTAAGAATTAAGAAATGCATCCCTCTCGGTTGAGGTTTGTAATGTAATTATGTTTCTATTACAGAGTGTGTGCGTGTGTGTGTGCGTATTTGTCCTCACCCCCTCTACCTGGTTGGATACAGTGACCTCCAGCAGGGAAGTAAGATAGGCCAGCCGGGTTCCAAAGCTGCCTCCCAGGATGGGCAGCTTGGTTAGAAAGACATGGAGTGTTCCTTTCTGGGTGGAGACCGCTAACAGCTGGCCATCGTCTGTCCAGTTCAGCTGGTCCAGACCTGGAGGAGAATGAGGGGACAGATGAAAAGGAAGTGAATCAAGATGGCCCTCCGGCAGTATAGATGAAAAAGAGGACTGTCTCACCTTTTGTTTCATCATCCAGCCGAACTACATTGTTGATATCATTGAGCTCGGACAACTCATGGATCTTTATGCTGCAACAAGAAGCATGGGGCTTTAGTTTTTTCACTTACCTAAACATAAACATATTTTGGCTGTGTGGATTCTTTTGAAAGCCTGTGTGTACCTGTTGTCCCCACATGAGGCAGCCTTGTTTAATGCTGGCGAGATGGCCACACTGTTGAGACTATGGTTATGGTTGTGAGCCTGATAGAGCTCATGCCCAATCTCCCTGATGTGAGTGGAAATAACCACAAAGTATCCGTGGGAAAAGCCAATCAGTATATACCCGTCACCATACCTTGAAGAAACACACAGAGGAAGAGCGCTAACTTTAGCCCAAATATTTCACTGCAGTGATTCAGTAGTACCAGGGTTTCGTTAGTGTGTGATCATGAGCTGTACCAGCGGTAGGACACAATGTTTCCGTAGTGGCGCTGGAAGGTCAGCTCTATCCGGTTGTCAGGGTCACTGATATTGAAGAGCATCAATATCTTCTTGTCCACAGAGACACTCACCTGAAGGTTTAATATTTGCAGGAAGGTAAACACATGCCATAAAGTCAAGTTCAAACAATTATATAATTTATACAAACTTCAAGTTTGTCTAAAAGTTGCGCAGTTTAAACAGGTTTTCACAATGAAAGTACATGGCAATGCCAATGGTGACTATTTTGGCCAGGTATGACAGAAGTTATAGTGCGTTCCATTTACCTTGGAACTTGGAAGCCGTAGCTGGGAATGATCAGTCAGATTTTTATTGTTTTATTTTTGTTGTGTATCTCTAGCCAGGTAAACCATTGTTAGCATAGTTATAACAATGCATTATGCTGTTTTTGTGGATACAAACAGCGAAACATGTCCACAGATAAAATGGATAGCACTGTGTGTACGACAGATTAAGTAAGACACAAATAAGACAGACGTACTTATAACGATATGTTACTATAGCTTTTGCAACTGTTGATACATGGACCAGCCACGTTGGATTTTTAGCTCGGGGTACTCGGTGATTGTCGGAGTTGTCCAACTTTGACCTTGAAAAATCCGACTTCCGAGTACAAATGGAACGCACTATTGACTGGTGACACTTCAATTCAACACAATAAAATGTGAACAAGTTTTAATAAATGTGTAATGTAAAAATTATTAAAGAATGTGGATAAATTAAAGTTTGGGAAAAATTGCAAAAAAAACACAATCTTACAGTGCTCTCTCCTTGACCAGACCTTTCATCCGTCTTCATCACTGAAAAGTGTATCTCAGCAGGCTCACCGCGAAGTGTTGTCTGGAGAAAGAAAATAACCATATACAGTACTTGATTATAGTACTTAAAGGACTCTTTTTTTCTCTTATTCAACTTTCTCGATTTAGTCATACTTTGCAGTTCTGTCATTTTTCAAAAATATGTCATCTTATATTTGTTTATCTCGTACTTCTCTGTCACATGACCAATGTATGATTACTTAGTATTCACTATTGTACTACCTGTCTGATGGTGTCTCCCTCATGATTGCTGACGCTCAGAGTGTTGTCTTCACTTCCCAGAGCCAGTAGATTCTGAATACTCCAGCAACCACAAGTGATCTTCTTAGTGTGTTTACCTGGCATGTGTGGTGGGAAAGGGAGAGACAATCAACCCAACAGAAGTGACTACTACAAAACCATAAACAAGTATCTGTGCAGTTGTGTTGTGAGTGCATTACCCAGTACAGGGATCTTGCGTGAGGTCTGTTGATTGTAAATCAACAGATTTCCTTTGACTGTACCAACTGCTAACAGTGGGCCCAACTTTGACCACAAGATAAAGGACATCTGATCTCTGTTGAAACAAATGACAGCAGAAAAAACCCAGAGTATTAGGAGTGACCACCTACAATGCCACTACTGTCATCCAAACTAAATGACAGTTGCTCTGTTTGAGCAACATGGGTTGGAATTATGAATGAAACACTGGCATTGGATTTCCAGAGAATCAAGCAAATGCTACCTTCTCCCTCTTTGGAAATGCGATTGATACTTGTCATACCTCATGCCGCTGTCTATCTGGGATGTTTTATTGACGCTGGCATCCCATAGGTAGATAAAGCTGGACTTTGCAGCTATCACTGCCAGAATGTCCCCATCTTTATCCCAGTCCATCCCGACACAGCGCCTAAGGGGGGTTGAAGTAAGAAGAGAAGTCGAAAGGAACTTAAAATACTTTTAAATAGCAAGAGGTAATCACCTGGAGCTTTTCAATTAGACAAAACTGGAGCCATAAATGATTTTCTCACACACCCCGGAAGGTTGAGTTCAGTCCACTTGTGTCCATGTCGATCAAATATTTTCACTGAGTTGTCCTGTCTGTACGATTAGAAATATGCATATTTTAGGTACTGTGCTGACGTAAATAAGAGATTTGTATAAGATAGGTAGATTATTACAAAGTTCTCTTTGGTTTGTACTCACCCTGCAACAGCGATAAAATTACCAAGGGCTTTCTGCCACTTATACAGCAGGGTAGAACCTGCCCAGGCTTTGTCGGCAAGGATGAAAATGCTCTGTGGACACATAGATTAAGTAATTTGTAAAAAGACATACACATACTTACTTTATATCAACTGAGATTAGAGTGTGGTCTAGACCTACTCTGTCTGTAAAGTGTCCTGAGAGATCTTCTGTTATAATTTGATACAATAAATAAAATGTAATTGAATTTAAAATTAAAATAGCATTCATAGTGTTCTGAATATACTTTCAAAAGTTTTAAACACACTCTATTTCAGCAGTTTTGAGAAACCAGAAGCAATATTATTGTAAATGTAATGTTCAAAATGTAGAAAGTAAGTAAGGTGTAGGCGTAAGGGAAGATTTAAATTAAACTAACTAGAAATCCCATCATTCTTGATTTGATTTTATGCTTTTTTTCTATCTCTGTGTTTTTGCGGATTACTTCCCAAATTACACATCAAAGTAAATTTAGTAGTTATGAGCAGCAATACTCAGCAGGTAACAATGATAATGAACAACTGCTGTCACCTGTTGAGTAGTGACATCACTTGTTGTAATCTTAGTTTGGGCTTGAAGACTGCACATTTTGAATGGAAAAGCTGCATTACAAACTGGTGGCGTAGATTTTGAAAGAGGTTTCAAGATTACCCTGCAGGAAAGATCTGATGAAAGATAATTATTAAATAGGGACTCAAAATCAAGGTATCACAGCCTCTTTAGTTCCGCAACTTTATGAAAGTTTAACATACAGTTCGTGTGGCAAAGCTTTTGTTTCCAAACTTTTCTCACTTTAATCAATAAGCCTCGGTATTCAAAGATAATTTTCTTACTGTCTTATAAAATTGTGTTTTGTTCAAAGCATAACCATAAAAATGTCAAACTATTTAACATTTTGTTGACAGTGATAGCAGTACCCCTTACAACACAAATGTGTTATCTGCAACCAAGTAAAATGTATATAGATGTAATGAATGTAATACAGAGTAACACACATATGATTCTTCACATGGCCTAAACCCATGTCTTACTTGTAACGGTAGATAATTTGTAAAGTTAAAATTAGTTCAACTGATTTATATAAACTGCTTAAAATGTTAAACGGACACATGCCAGACAGCTCCCACACATTCTCATGTTTGTATGAATTATGTAGGCTAACATTACCACTTGGACACACTATGTTCGTGATTATTCGGGTCATTACTAGCCACAACATGCTATCCTGCTGTCTTAATAAAATGCATGCATAGCTTAACCTAACATTTAGAAAAACTGCGTTCTATAATAAGTTAAAATCCCACCTAAAAACCCACATCGTTAGTTGACTTTATTAAATACCTGGTTTAGCGAACGTTAACGAGCTAACATTACCCAATATAAAACGACAACGTTACATTAGCATGTCACGCTGGCTTGGTTAGCTAGCTAGCTGGCTGAAAACAGTTAATGTGACAAAACCCAACACAAAACTCTTAAAACCAAAAGTAATGCTGGTATTTACAAACATCGCTGGTACTAACCTTCATCGTAATGACGTTTAATCATTTAAACTTTAAACCGATATTTCTGTTCAAAACATCTTCAACACAACTGTTATGTGTATCCCACAATGCTTCACTCTGAAGCGTCCGCAGAAGCTACGGCGATGTCATAGCAACCAGCAGCCAATGAGGTACCTCCAAAGCAGAAAAGAAAAGGCCTCACAGGGCATCACAGCAGTTTCTGTGATCCTAATACTATGTGCTTCCACCCCAGTAGATGGCAACCTTGCACAATGTTTAGGAGTTCATCATTCCTCTGTCCCCAGCTCCTAACATCTGCTTGGGCCCATCTAATCTTTTCTGATTTCATTTAAGCAATCAACACTGCTCTTCGAAAGAGAAGAAACACCATCTTTAGCTTCTCCAACTTAATAGTGAGCAGGTTCAGTGTACTATCCTTCTATTTTCAATCTCAACTATTCCTTCTCTTGTGTTATTTTGTTATAAAAAAGGCAAAGGAAAACACTCTGGTGACACAGCACCTTCTGTACTCTCCCATATAGTGATAGAAGGGTGACAGCTTATGTTTGCTGTACAAATGAAATGCCAGCTGTGTGACCCAAATATTCCTCCCTGTTCTCCGGCATGCCGAAGCAGAAAGCACCCTGCTGACTCAGATCTCATTAAGATGCACTGAAAGGAGCAGCTGTATATGATTTCCAAGCAAAACGGTAAAATTAGAGCAAACACATAAAAAATAAAAATAAAGTGGGTGACAGAATAATGTTGAGAAATGTTGAGAAATGTTTTTTTGCCAGGGAGACAATAAACATTAAGTGAGTAGAGATACTTAATGCTTTTGCGATTTAAATTGAAGTATTATATAATCCAGTAACAAAAGAAGAAATATAAACTATTTAATTCAAGTTCAATGTGTTGAGGTTAAACCTCACGTTTTTGCAGCCAGAGGGTTAGGGTTCCAATGGTGTTTTTTTGCAGTTAATTAAGCTGCTCCTTAAAAAGATTCCTATGATTCAGTTATCTTGTAGGGATTATACAGGTATTGTGATGGTATTATAAAGTCCTACTGAAGCATTCACGTCTTGTAGGACTAGATTTTGTAGATTATGGCAGTACTGCAGGACATAACGTTTTTCTTCTGCTGGTTGACTATTCCCATGTGTACTTTGGTGAACTTTGAGAAGTTCTGTACTGTACCTATATTTTTTTAATAATTATTGCTGTATCAATTAGAAAAAAAGTCAGGTATTTGTTGTAAGTAAAAATGATCTTAGGACTGCAGCACCAGAATACAGAGCAACACAATGGCAGACCATGGGTGGTGGGTGAGGTCTCGCTGGAGGTTTGGGTAGGTGAATGTGGGAGGGAGGAAGATGTGGATAGCCTAAGCCGCATACACATTATCTGTGGTAAAATTGCTCTGAAGACTTGCTCGTTGCCGCTAACAAGGATATGATCTGTAACGTTGCATGACAACCTTATTCCAACAGCGGTTTTGACATTGCTGGATTAATGGCCATTTAAAAAAAAAAACAAGGATTTCAACTTCCGAACTGAGACGGCACTGCACCTCTTCTCTTTTATAGCCTAATCGAATAACATTACATAGTCAATGGCAACACGTGTCAGAATTCAACAATTCTTCTCTAGCCTTCACAATAAATGCTCTACAACCTATGAACATTTCAGAATATTGGTGTAATCATGACAGAGACTAAGGTGGGGATCATAAACTGTATAATATTAAACTGGAAAGTGTGATGTGAACAAAAGCTTATAACAGCAAATAAATATACCTATTTTTGTACTGTTTATGGAGGAATACAATTTCAGTCTATTAATAGTATTGTTTTATAATAATAGTTTTAAATAAAATGTAATCATACACTTTGTTTTTCAAAGGTGAGATTAAGACTCAGATTTAACTAAATACATTTTACACAACAAAACATCTACACAAAGCGATGACGATGTTGGTGAATTAGACATACAGTAGTTGTAGAGGTGTTTACACTGTGATAACACCATCAATGGTAATTAACACCTAAAAATACTCCTTATTCCACAGTCTGACAGTGTGACATACAAATTCTGTATCATTTTGTTGCAGCTCTTCATTGAAGCCATATGAAGTTTATTCTGAGTAACATAATAAATGGACCTTGAGTCTAACAAAAAGCAATTTTTTTTTGGCTGCAGCATCAAATTGAACTTTTGTTTATCATTTTATACATATTTCCTAAAATTCAACCTGATAGTTTCATTATTTTGGAAAACTTTGGATCTCCACTAGGATTTGAACAATGTTTGGCTTCACAGCACACTTTTGTAATGATTCACTGTTGGGTAATTGAGCTGCTTTGTAAATGCAGATGTGTACACCTGTTTACAGCAGTGACAGATGTGCAGCAGCATTTCTGAACTGTTTGCAGGTTACCTCAACATTTGGATGTGGAACATGTGGAGTAAGAAAGTCCAGCACTTTCAGTCTCTTTCTCGTTTCTGTCAGGCAGAACGGACTCAGGTGCTCTTAAGGCTGCCATTTGTCAGAGCTGGCTATGATTAAGCTTCCCCTGCAATAAAAAACAGAGAGAATCAGTTGGCTACTGGCTGCTGTCTGGGGGTTAAAATTTGTAAATTCGTGAGCATTCCTCTTCCTAATAGAGTTGTTCCACTCTGTGAATGTTTAAATCTCTTGCAGTGTCACTGGCTCATGGTGCAGCTATTAGGTTAGAGCATTTACACTTCCATATTAGTGATTCCTATTAACCTCCAGGCCCAAAAATGTATTCAGAGCAGAAAAACCTGCTGATGGGGATGTTAGAGAGAAGAGCCATATGTAAACATACACATTTACACCATAATGGTATTTAGTATGCTTTTGTGACAAAAGGAAACTGCAAAAACATTTGTACCATAAAAAGTATGTAGTTGTTATTGTAAAACTGATTATTACCAAGGAATTAACACCAGAAACAAATCACATCTTGACTTTAATGTATAAAAGACCAATAACAGAATATTACAGCAGCATATATTGACATACATCATATTGTAAAAGAGGAGGTGTAATATTTAGGTACAAAAAGAGGAGATGAGCAGCTGTACCATTTCTCACCAACCATCATTTTATTACATCTCTTCTTTAATTTTAATTCATGGTACAAAAAGAAATGCACAATACACAACCACAACACATGGTAGATTTAGAGAGCACTGTATAATATACAGCAAAATGCAATAAGATTACATAAATATTTTATAGATATTTATGTACATAATATACACAAAATATATAGTTTGATTTGGAATGTCTGTCTTCATTTTTAACCTCTGACTGAACTTAAACTCTCACTACCTCTACACAGTGGCGGTGACACACTACTTCTGCTCTGATCTAAAGAGAGTTGCTCTTTGAATAAACAGTGGGCAGGTTTGTAGGGGAAGAATATAGAATAATGCAGCAGTGCATTAGACTTGAATAAACATTGGCTCAGCTGTGGGGAATTGCTAGCCTGCACCGTCTCTGCTTTTTAGAGGTCATGCCGGAAAATCTGGGAGGCTTTTCAATCTTTACTGGCTCCTGGGGCACTTGGCTTTCAGCTGTGTGGTTAAGTGTGTCTTGTGTGTGTGTGTGTGTGTGTGTGTGTGTGTGTGTGTGTGAGTGTGTGTATGTGAAGTGCATCCTGGGGGCTACATTAGCTCTAGTTCTGTCAGTTCAAACAGGATGCCTGCTTTGCCTCTCACTGTTGGGAGTTTGCTTTCTGTACACCGCACGCATGCACGCAGGCACGCAGGCACGCACGCAGGCACGCACGCGCGCACAATTGAGCTACACAGGAGAAATACACAATTAGGTAGGCAGCATGACATCATCTTGGCATGACAGTATTGAACCTGCAGTCAACATTTTTTGTATTCTTGAGGTTTCTTAACATGTAAGTTTTCTGAAACAAGTATACAAATATGAACACATGAGGTTGTATCACGGGATTCATTGTCCACCAATGTCTCATACTTTGTTTGCAGCGGCATCAAATCTAATAACACTTTGAACTCAACATCAAACGAAACGTCGGCACTAGCTGAATCAACGTTATTAAATTCATGGTCTCATTATAGGGTCTGTTCATTTTTTCTGAGCATCCAATTCTGCTCTAAAACATGGTGTGTGTGTAGTGATGAACTAGGAAAATGGGGATAAAGAGAAAGCAGCAGGAAATTGAAGATGTGGGGAGGGAAAGGGGGAAGATTTTCATTTGAGATAAAAAATATACTACTTGCAATCTCTCAACACATGTACACACACGTATACATACACGCATACTTAGGAAATGTTTATAGTGGAGAAAAGGGAGGTAGGACAGACCAGCTCAACTGACCCTGTATAAAACCAAGCCAAGTAAATAGCTGACCATGTGCACTGTGGGAAATTGGAAAAGAAAATTTCCCTACAGGGATCAAAAGAGAGCCACAGCTGTAATTATTATTACTCTGGTTATAAACCTAATAGCAGTGCTTACAGTAATAACCACAATTATTTGAAGACTTGCAAAATGAAAAACGTAAAAAACTAAAAAAAGGCAAACAGTTGGATAATTTGTCACTGTAGCTTAAAAAAGCTACAATAAATTACACATAACAGTATACTGTAATCTTCAGATGTGAACTGATGTAATATGGAAGACATACACAGAAACATTAGATAAAAGCATGATGATGTGTTTTTGACTGAAAAGAATAAAGGACAGCAGTTTCTTACAGTATGGCTGTTCAGAAGGTTATGCTGTCAAAAGTCTTTCTTTCATCTGTCAGCGGGCGAGAAAGGGAAAAAAAGAGAAAAAACTCGCTAACTGCATCATAAAATAATAGGGCTTATATTAAAATAGCATCAATACACGCTATCAGATATTGTTTGGAGCATCGAGAGCGTAAAATGATGAGGCACCTCAACAATTAACAATCTCTCTCTCTGTCTCTATCTCCTTTCTAAAAGCAGAAATAGAAACTGAAAGCAAGCATGTAGGTGTGTGTGTCTGTCCTACCTTGTCTACGGGAACAAAATAATAGTTAAGAAAAGAAAGCTGAGATAAAAGTGTTCTATCATGCATAGATAAACACTGCAAATTACTCTTCATTATGTCAGTGTTGTTTCACTTCTGTGGGTGAATTTATCAGGATGTTCATATATGGAAACTTTATCAGAAACCTGACACATGATAACCTTAACCAAACCATTAACATTAAGATGAATAATGGCAGTCGTTCAAGAGAGTTAAATGTGACTTTGCCAAAGTGTAAAACCCCAAGTGTGTTTAGTAATCAGTCTCTCACTTCCCATTGTTGGTCACAGAACGCAGGCTGTTTCTTGGTGTAACTTCAGTGGCCATATCTGCTGTTGGTGTTTTCACAGTTTTTTACAGAGTTTTCACAGTCTGACGGCCACCACACATGCTCCTGCCCTGCCCAGACACAGAGGTGCTACCTGGAAAGCAAGAAAAAGAATCACAGTCAACAGCTGGATACTAAAAAAGTGCAGCAATGGATTTGTGGAGAATTATAAATCAGTGTAGTCCCCTTAAATCATGCCATTTTCATGTTTTAAGTTGAGATAGAAAGTTGTCATGCTTCTGTTTGGCTTGACAAAATTCTATTAGATTACAGCATCTTTTGTAAACCTATTGGACGCAGTCAATACATTCACCAACCTTGAAAACTAACTTTAAGCTTTAAGTCCTTAAAGGGGCTATAATCAATACTTTATAATAACAATGGCTCAAATTACTGTACTGTGTATAGGCAAGGCAAGGCAAGGCAGCTTTATTTGTATAGCACATTTCAGCAACAAAGCAATTCAAAGTGCTTTACATAAAATCAGTTAAACAGATAAAACACAAGTACAAACAGTTAAAAATCATAAGCATTAAAAACCGATAAAACACATGAATAGATAGTTAAAAACAAAATAGAAACATTAGGACACATAAAACAAGAATACAAGTTACAGTGCAGCATAAGGAATTTAAAGAAATGAGCAGTCATTTAAAGAAAGGCAACATCAAAAAGAAAGGTCTTCAGCCTTGATTTAAAAGAAATGAGAGTAGCAGTGGATCTACAGGTTTCTGGGAGTTTATTCCAGATATGAGGAGCATAGAAACTGAAAGCTGCTTCACCCTGTTTAGTTCTGACTCTGGGGACAGAAAGTAGACCTGTCCCAGATGACCTGAGAGGTCTGGGTGGTTCATAGTGTAGTAGCAGATCAGAAATGTATTTTGGACCTAAACCGTTAAGTGATTTATAAACTAGCAAAAGTACTTTGAAATCAATTCTTTGAGACACAGGAAGCCAGTGTAAAGACTTCAGAACTGGAGTGATGTGATCCAGTCTCCTGGTGTATAATGTTTAAAAGGTTGCTCGAAGTGATCAATAGAGAATTATCACCAGACTCTGCAGCTTCATTTGGCTTTACGTAGCTTTATAGCAAGTTTCAGCACATGGTTTTCTACCCCGCAACTTTACTGTTTTGGTTCACTCTTACTGCTCTAATGGCGTTGTTTTCAGATGCAGCAGGCAGCTGTTTTCAGTGAAAAAAACCCGATGTACACTACCTGCTCTGCACCAAACAGCAGACAAACACAGTTAGTGACTAGCTGGTGAACATAGTTGAGCATTTAGCAGAACCTGATATTTCCATCAATAGTTGATGGAGACCAAAAACAAAGAGTTAATACTGGACTTACATTCATCAGGTGGCCAGAAACACAACTCCAAATGAATGCTGATGTAAATCTTTATCTAACTGATGTTTAAATAGGCAACAGTTTACTAACAAGTTCACCATATGAACTTAAAAGGTGTTAATATATCATCTACAGTATATATTCTGGCCACATCACTCCCTGCAAGGAAACAGAGAGTTCAGCACAGCAGGGACTTGGGAGTGAAGATAATCCTTTGGGTCTAAGGGGAGCTTTGTGTCTGCTGTGGTTGTCTAGTTCTGTTAGTTTTTGTAGCCACTGCTTCTATGCTAATAGTCAGTCAGAGCTGTCTGTCACCTTATTTCAAAAACATGAACTTACCACCCACATTATCTGTCTTGGAAGTAAGAAAGATTGACAGATTTGTGCTAAAGCAAGCAGTGGAAGTGGTGCTACGAGGACAGGACAGACAACGCACCCACTGGTTTGTTTGTCTCAGTTTCTGACAATGAACAGAGGACACATTTAACAGACTCAACATGTCCCCTCACATCTCAGTTTGTCCTCATTCCTCTGTGTCAGTTTGAATGTTTTCTGTATTCTGTATCTGCCAATCTGCACCCCTCTCCTTCTCAGAATGGTGCGTGTCTCTAAAATTGCAGATTTCCAGCAGCTTTGGGTGAAAATCCTCTAGAGGAGATGAGGTATAAACTGAAGTGTGACAGACTTGTGCTGAGTGAGCTCGTTAAAAATAGTCCCATCTTTTCCTTACTGCTGCAATGGCAAAGACAATATTAGAACAAGGAAAACATACATTTACATAACAACAAAACAACATGCCAAGATACACGGGAGAGGGGCTTGAAGAAGGTCAAACTGTGACTGTGTGTGTTTATATAGCAACTTTATTGGTGTATATCATGATTTATTACTTGTTTTTACTGAACAACAGTCAATGTG
Organism: Etheostoma perlongum; assembly: GCA_026937815.1. NCBI lineage: Eukaryota > Metazoa > Chordata > Actinopteri > Perciformes > Percidae > Etheostoma > Etheostoma perlongum. The sequence goes on from CM049372.1 coordinate 17,061,954, forward strand.
TCTACTACGTAAATACTAGCAAGTGGATACATATAAATCTGATACTGCTATGTTTGTATTATACGAGAATGGAGCTTATTAAATTGTAGAGACTCTTTCCTTCCAAACATAAACTGCATGTGTGTGTTGCATTTGTGTGTGTACCTGTGTCCACTCGTTTGTCTGAGGGTCGTAGGCTTCTACAGCATTGAGATACACCTGCCCGTTATAACCACCCACAGCGTAGAGGCGGTCACCAAGGAGACAAACACCAACGGCATCTCTGCTGATGCTCATGGGGGCAACGGCCGTCCACACATCTGTCTGAGGGTCATACCTGAACAGACACCACACACACAAACGACATAAAAAGTGAGAAATTATATTAACATAAGTCTATTTTATTAGAGACAGTTCAACATTTTGGGATATATAAACTTCTTTCTCCTTTTTTCCAAAGCAGGGGGGGGAACAGCTAGCCTGGCTCATTAAAAACACACTACTAGCACCACTGAAGCTCATTAGGTAACATTATTGTCACATTTGTTTAATTTCCTGCAGTTTTGTCATCACTGTGGGGTTGCTAGGTATGATACCATTCTGTGCCTGTACAGAGAGCTATATTAAAATTAGGGATGCATCAAACTTTTTCAGTCCAGAATTTGATACTGCTGTGGAAGTGACTGGGATATTTCTTCCACAGTATGTGTAAGGCAACACTGCTTTGCTCACTTTGTAAAACAAAATGTAACAAATACATACATTGATATAAATATCCTGAATTGTTATATATTTTTTATATATCCAGCGCTGCTAGGATACTGTTTAGGGTGCAAAAACATGACCACATCACCCCCATCCTCAAATCACTCCACTGGCTTCTTGCCTCACTCAGGATTGAGTATAAGGTCTCCCTCCTTACCCATCAGTACAACTATGGAGAAGCCCCCCCACCTCACGGAACTCCTCACCCCAGACCTCAACTCGGACCCTCCGATCTGCCTCAGGGTATCTCCTGAAACCTCCCAGGACAAAGCTCCATACAATGGGAGATCAGGCTTTCTGCTCAGCTGCTCCCAGACTGTGGAATGCTCTCGCCAACCACCTGAGGACATGTGGCCTTAAAACCCACCTTTTTAGGAAAGCTTTTGATTAAAATCTTGCCATTTTCCCTTATTGTTTTTGTTTATTTTATTTTTCATATTCATGCTCTCCATGTGTTTTTATTCTCCATGTGTTTTTATTTTAGCAATTACCTGTTTTTATCATGTAGCACTTTGGGATTTGCATAAATATAAAGTGCATTACAAATTAAATGTATTATTATTATTATTATTATATTTTTAAATAATAAATCGTGCACCAGCAACTTAGTAAAAAATTAACAGGAATTACAATTCAAGTGTAAACCATTTAAATGCAGCAACAAATTGGTCAACAACTTAAAACAGGAATTATAATTCCTGTATACACTCACCGGCCACTTTATTACGTACACCTGTCCAACTGCTCGTTAACACTTAATTTCTAAGCAGCCAATCACATGGCGGCAACTCAGTGCATTTAGGCATGTAGACATGGTCAAGACAATCTCCTGCAGTTCAAACCGAGCATCAGTATGGGGAAGAAAGGTGAGTGACTTTGAACGTGGCATGATTGTTGGTGCCAGAAGGGCTGGTCTGAGTATTTCAGAAACTGCTAATCTACTGGGATTTTCACGCACAACCATCTCTAGGGTTTACAGAGAATGGTCCGAAAAAAAAAAAAACATCCAGTGAGCGGCAGTTCTGTGGGCGGAAATGCCTTGTTGATGCCAGAGGTCAGAGGAGAATGGCCAGACTGGTTCGAGCTGATAGAAGGGCAACAGTGACTCAAATTACTTAAACCAAGGTGGGCAGAAGAGCATCTCTTTACGTCGAACTTTGAGGCAGATGGGCTACAGCAGCAAACCACACCCGGTGCCATTTTCCCTTTCAGCTAAGATATTTACAATTTGCACAAGCTCATCGAAATTGGACAATAGAAGATTGGAAAAACGTTGCCTGGTCTGATGAGTCTCGATTTCTGCTGTTTCGGATGGTAGGGTCAGAATTTGGCGTCTACAACATGAAAGCATGGATCCATCCTGCCTTGTATCAACGGTTCAGGCTGGTGGTGGTGGTGTCATGGTGTGGGAATATTTTCTTGGCACTCTTTGGGATTTGACCATCGTTGCAACGCCACAGCCTACCTGAGTATTGTTGCTGACCATGTCCATCCCTTTATGACCACAATGTACCCAACTTCTGATGGCTACTTTCAGCAGGATAATGTGCCATGTCATAAAGCTGGAATCATCTCAGACTGGTTTCTTGAAAATGACAATGAGTTCGCTGTACTCAAATGGCCTCCACAGTCACCAGATCTCAATCCAATAGAGCATCTTTGGGATGTGGTGGAACGGGAGATTCGCATCATGGATGTGCAGCCGACAAATCTGCGGCAACTGTGTGATGCCATCATGTCAATATGGACCAAACTCCCTGAGGAATGCTTCTAGCACCTTGTTGAATCTATGCCACGAAGAATTGAGGCAGTTCTGAAGGCAAAAGGGGGTCCAACCCGTTACTAGCATGGGGTACCTAATAAAGTGGCCGGTGAGTGTATAATTTGTGTAATATATAAACATAGAATTAAACTGAATTGAATAGATCGGCCCCATTGTCACCTATAACAGATCCAGCTATTTTTAAATTTGGACAGAACCAGGCTAGCCGTTTCCCTTTATGCTAAGCTAAGCTAATCAATCAATCCATTATGTGTAGAATAAAAAACTAAATCAGACTTTGGCACACCCCCCAGCGGTAATATCAACAATGACACTGTGGCAAACGGCAGCATTTGCTGCTACCACCGCCTACATATCTGAAAGCATCACAAAGACTGTGCCGACTTTCACTGGGACTTTCTTTTTCTATAAACAAAAACTCATTATAATTTAAAAGACACTACAATCTAATTAATCAAATATATATATATATAGTTAGACATCACCTAAAATACATTTAAAATACAACACAAATCACACACACACACAGTAAATTAAATTGTGCACTAATTATATATTCCACACACACACACACATCACCTTTCCACACAATCACTTAGCCGAGATGCAAGAGACGAGGCCGGAGCATCATGACCTCCGATGGCGTACAGGAAGCCATGCCATGTGGCCACACCCACACCTCCACGCCTTTTAGCCATAGGAGCACAACCATTCCACCTGTAAATAGAGATTGTAAACATCAGGAAGAAAAAGAGACTTTCCTCCACCAGTGAGGAATACAGAAAAAATGTTAAATAGAAGATTATTTTCAGGGGACCAATAAGAAGTTTGTCTCAGCCCTTCCAGTGAAGACCATAATGAATGTGCAGTGCTTCAACAGAAGTTGTTTATATTTGGTCTACTCTAACATCCTTAGAGAGTAGCTATCTTCTTTGATCTGTGGATAATAACCTTAAAAGCACAGAGGCGCTTTACTAGAGTAGAAAGTAAAGCAGTAAAGTAGAGCAGAAGTAGGTAATTAATTCTGGTCAAATCAAGTCCTGTGTCTCTGACCTGTTGGTGTGGGGGTCGAAACACTCCACTGAACGCAGGCAAGATGAGCCGTCACGTCCTCCTACTGCATACAGCCTGGGGAAGACAGAAGATGGTGTTACCCCTCTGGACACACAAAACACCTGCCACACAAAACACTGCACACATTTCTCGACTCTGGAAGTCTCTTTTCAACTTAGTGAAGATGGTACAAGGGTGTATTTGTGTGTGTGTTTTGCAGGATTTGGGGAAAAAGTGAGGTGAGCAAAACCAATAAGCCAACACTCTTGGTGGGCATCACAACCCAGAGGAATCAGTGTGTGTGTGTGTGTGTGTGTGTATGTGTGTGTGTGTACAAAAGGCTGTCTGTGGATAGTGATTGTTGGAGTGCATGCCGAAGGGTGGCGCGACACAGAGAAAGAGGAGAGAGAGACAGAAAAAAGGAGACGGTCGCTGTTTGGAGGATGATGAGCCGGTTGAGATCGTGTGTGTGTGTGTGTGTGTGTGTGTGTGCGTCTGCGGGATCTGTGAGTCATGTAACTTGTGTTGTCAGTTTTTTTAAGCTTGTTGTTGTAGGCTAATAGTTTGTAGTTCTATAGTACTAATCTAAATTAAATTAGCTAGTGATTTGTTGTCTTTGTTCTTTACCTGTTAGCTAGGTTACAGGTGGCTGTTGATCCAATATAACACGGTTGTAATTTATGTGCATGGTTTACATGCTGTAGAAGTGACACAGCATTAATATAATGTGGTTAATTGTGAGTTTGTTATTATTATCAGCTAGCCTATATGTATATAATGTACTAAATGATGGGTTTGTTATTGTTTGCTAGTCTGTAGGTTGTTCTTATGCATTGTGTATGGTGGCCTTTACAGTATTGTTTTTCCCTTGCAGAACCACACACACCTACACACCTAAAACACAGTAATAGCAGACACCCATGTTTGTATTGTTGCTTTATTGAATAAAATATCAAAAAGGAGAGAAGTTGTCTCCATCCGTATTTTGGCAGATGCACCTGGGCGAAATTGTAAACTGGAATCAACTTAAAATACAATGAGCTCCAGGCAAAGAGCCCAGAGAACACACAACACATACAGTACATGTAGTTACAAATGCAGATAGCCACGCACGCGCGCGCACACGCGCACACACACACACACACACACACACACACACACACACACACACACACACACACACACACACACACACACACACACACACACACACACACACACACACACACACACACAAGCCTTTCTATGTAGCGTCTCTACAAGGCTTTAAATAATAAAAACGTGGGTGCAATATTGCAACTATAACTTGTACTGTTCGCTGCAGGAGAACTCTGGGGCAGGTATTAAGGAGATTCAATTTCTAATTTATCAAATCCCACTATTATGGTATTTGTGCAGCAGTGACTGTGAGTATTGTCACATTTTCCATTACTGTATCATGCTACAGTGTGTCGTGCAGGAAAGAAAAGCATTTACAGTAACGTTACCTAACCTCTATTACCTTTATCTTCTTTGTCATGAGATGCTCTGAGAATGCTCTCAAATGACAAAGTCATATTGGTTCAGCTGCTTTCTGCAGGACCAAAACGGTTTGGTTTCAAGCCGCTGAAAAATTTTCTCCATTGGTCTTTTCTCTCCAAACCATGAACGAGAGATTTTTCTTATTAATTGACTATTTCTACAGTATGGTATACAGTGGTTATGTACTATAATGAGGTGGGGTGGTACAGTATGTGTACAATTATACAATATAAATGACAGCAGTACAGTAGGCAATACTGTGTGTAATTTCTACTAACAATAACTTACACAAACATATCCCCAAACAAACAACTAAAAGCATATTCAGTGTTACAGGGCATGTGCTAGTATTGAATCTTTAACTTGGTTAAACGTAGATGAGTGAAGCAATATGTGAGTTGATTTACTTACTTGCCATTGAGTACAGCTACTCCCGCTGTGCTTCTTGGTGTAGCCATACTTGCAACAAAGCTCCACTGGCGAGCTTGGGGGTCCCACCTAATTAGAATTATGTAAACATCTTCTCAGTCCTTCCAACAACTAATGAAATATACAGTGCAGTTAGGAGATTGTGATTTCCCATCACTGCATCTTTCAGCAGCAACACCTGTTTCCAAAAACAGACCCATGTTATCATCCAGAGTAACTGTTGTCAACGGATTTTATTTGAACTATTTTCAACTGAAGAAATAGTCCCCACGTCATGAAACTGTCAGCTCGCTGTATTGAGAGATGATGGAGAGGGGAATATCTCAAAACCTGGTTAAATAAAACCAAAATTATCTGCATGGCTAGATACCACAAGATGTAAGAGAATGTGACAATATATATATATATATATATATATATATATATATATATATATATATATAAATATACACACACATATACATACACTGTATATGTATATATTTTTTTTTGTTATGAATGAACTTATCCTTTACGCAGAGCAAATAACAGAATAAAACAGCTGTGTGAAGTATCTTACCTTTCCACTGTGCTGAGATAGCTCCAGCCATCATGTCCTCCTACTGCGTACATGGGCCCCTCTAGGACAGCTACACCTGTGATACACATCCACATGTGCATGATTAACCATGGCAACTTACCAAAACACTATCACCTTGGACAAGCTCATAAAACCACACACATTTAGGATGAGAGTGTGAGTTTTTCATTGTGTGTGTAACAACACCCTGGACATCAGGTGTGCAGAGTTAGCAGCATGTGGACACCTCCATACTCCAGGGATTTATCTGCCAGAGCATCTGTGGTGCCAGATGTGTGTTTGAATCCCCATCTCCCTTCACACACATGCACACATTTAAAAAAAACAATGAAGCACCAGCAAAGCACGCCTTATCAAATGTTGTCATTGTAATAGTAGGCTTGCACAGTGAGTGAGGTAACTGTCCTGCACACAAAATACACAGGTTCAGTCTGTTAAAGTGGTCTTGAGCATGACACTAAATTGTAAATGTATTTATTTGATTAACCAACATTTACATTAATAAACATTTCTGTAAATGCAACAGTGTTAGCCAATCAGCTAATTTTCAACTGTAGTCCTACCATGCATGCATGTCTTTATAGTGGGAAGAAACTGGAGCACCCCGAGGAAACCCACGTAAACAGGCCTGGATTCAAAACAAGAAACTTCTTGCAGAAGTGCTAACCACTGAGCCACTGTGCTGCCTAATTGCTAAATTGCTGTTAAGGTGCTGTTGTGTAGCTGAAACTGACCTTTGACCTCACTTTGTTAGAAGTGAAATGACAACTTCGGGAACCATTACCTTATCGTGGTGGAGAGGTTTGTGTGCCCCTATGAACCTGAGGGCTGTGTTGTCTGGAGCTTTGTGCTCCTGGTAGGGTCTCCCATGGCAAAGTGGTCTCAGGGGAGGGGCCAGACAAAGAATGGTTCTAAGACCCTATGGAAAAACAAGGAAGGGATCGAGGGACCCTGCCCGGTGGAAGCCCGGGGCCCCCGTCTGGAGCCAGGCCCAGACGGTGGGCTTGTCTGCAAGCGCCTGGTGGCCGGGTTTGCCATGGAGCCGGGTCGGGCACAGCCTGAAGAAGCTATGTGGCACCTCTCTCTCCAGCCCATGGGCCCACCACCTGTGGGAGGAACCAATGGGGTCGGGTGCGTTGCCATATGGGTGGCAGCGAAGGTCAGGGGTTTCGACAGACCAGACCCGGGCGCCAGAAGCTGGCTCTGGGGACGTGAACTGTCACCTCTATGTGGGGGAAGGAGCCAGAACTTGTGCGGGAGGTGGAGCGCTACCAGTTAGATCTGGTGGGGCTTACCTCTACGCACAGTCTCGGTTCTGGAACCGTACTCCTGGATAGGGTTTGGACTCAGTCCTACTCCGGAGTTGCCCAGGGTGTGAGGCGCCGGGCGGGTGTGGGGATACTCACAAGCCCCCGGCTGAGCGCCGCTGCGTTGGAGTTTACCCCGGTGGACGAGAGGGTCGCCTCCCTACGCCTGCGGGTGATGGGGGGGAAAACTCTGACTGTTGTTTGTGCATATGCACCAAACAAGAGTTCAGAGTATTTGGCCTTCTTGGAGACCTTGAATAGAGTCCTGTATGGGGCTCCAGTAGGGGACTCCATAGTTCTGCTGGGGGGACTTCAACTCACACGTGGGTGATGATGGAGATACTTGAAGAGGCGTGATTGGGAGGAACGGCCTCCCTGATCTGAACCAGAGTGGTTGTCTGTTGTTGGACTTCTGTGCTAGTCATGGATTGTCCATCACAACCACCATGTTCGAACATAGGGATGCTCATAAGTGTACTTGGTACCAGAGCACCCTAGGCCAAAGGTCAATGATCAATTTTATAATCGTTTCATCTGATCTGAGGCCGTATGTTTTGGACACTCGGGTGAAGAGAGGGGTGGAGCGGTCAACTGATCACCATCTGGTGGTGAGTTGGGTTAGGGGGTGGGGGAAGACGCTGGACAGACCTGGTAAGCCCAAACAGGTAGTGTGGGTAAATTGGGAACGTCTGGAAGAGGCCCCTGCCCGACGGACTTTCAACTCACACCTCCGGCGGAGCTTTTCGGGCATCCCTGTGGAGGCTGGGGGCATTGAACCTGAGTGGACAATGTTCAAAGTTTCCATTGCTGAAGCTGCGGCGTCTAGCTGTGGTCTGAGGGCCTTAGGTGCCTCAAGGGGCGGTAACCCACACACACCTTGGTGGACACCGGTGGTCAGGGAAGCTGTCTTGTCTTGCTGGATATGTTATCCCGGGGGACTCCGGAGGCAGTTGCAAGGTACCGACGGACCCGAAGGGCTGCAGCCTCTGCCGTGACAGAGGGGAGAAGTTCGGAGAAGACATGGAGAAGGACTTTTGGTCGGCACCAAGGTCCTTCTGGAAAACCGTTCGCCACCTCAGGAGGGGAAAGCGAGGAATCATCCAAGCTGTGTACTGTAAGGATGGGACGTTGTTGACCTCAACAGAGGAGGTAATAGAGCGGTGGAAGGAGCACTTTGAGGAGCTCCTAAATCCAGCTGACACGTCCTCTGTGGTGGAGGCAGAGCTAGAGGATGATGGGGGATTAACATCAATTTCCCTGGTGGAGGTTGCTGAGGTAATTAAACAACTCCACAGCGGCAAAGCCCCAGGGATTGATGAGATCCGTCCAGAAATGCTGAAAGCTCTGGGTGTGGAGGGCATGTCTTGGTTGACACGCCTCTTTAACAATGCGTGGAGGTCTGGGACAGTGCCTAAAGAGTGGCAGACCGGGGTGGTGGTTCCCCTCTTCAAAAAGGGGGACCAGAGAGTGTGTGCCAATTACAGGGGTATCACACTTCTCTCCCTGGTAAAGTCTACTCCAAGGTGCTGGAAAGGAGGGTTCAATCCGAGGTTCGGCGGCCGAACCTCGGATTGAAGAAGAACAATGCGGATTCCGTCCTGGTCGTGGAACAACGGATCAGATCTTCATTCTCGCAAGAATCTTGGAGGGGGCCTGGGAGTATGCCCAACCAGTCTACATGTGTTTTGTGGATATGGAAAAGGCGTATGACCTAGTCCCCCGGGAAAAACTGTGGGAGGAGTATGGGGTGACGGGGTCCCTTCTTAGAGCCATCTAATCTCTGTATGACCAAAGCGAGAGCTGTGTCTGGGTTCTCGGCAGTAAGTCGGACTCGTTCCAAGTGAGGGTTGGCCTCCGCCAGGGCTGCGCTTTGTCACCAATCCTGTTTATAATATTTAAGGACAGGACATCGAGGCGTAGTCGGGGCGGGGAGGGGTTGCAGTTCGGTGGGCTCAGGATCTCATCGCTGCTTTTTGCAGATAATGTGGTCCTGATGGCATCATCGGTCTGTGACCTTCAGCACTCACTGGATCGGTTCGCAGCCGAGTGTGAAGCGGCTGGGATGAGGATCAGCACCTCTAAATCTGAGGCCATGGTTCTCAGCAGGAAACCGATGGTGCTTTCTTCGGGTAGGGAGTGAGTCCTTACCCCAAGTGAAGGAGTTTAAATACAATGGGGTCTTGTTCGCGAGTGAGGGGACCATGGAGCGTGAGATTGTTCGGGATTGAATTGGAGCAGCGGGTGCGGTATTACATTCCGTGTATCGCACCGTTGTGACAAAAAGAGAGCGGGCAATTTTCGTTCCTACCCTCACCTATGGTAATGAAGGCTGGGTCATGACTGAAAGAACGAGATCCAGGGTACAAGCGGCCAAAATGGGTTTCCTCAGGAGGGTGGCTGGCGTCTCCCTTAGAGATAGTGTGAGAAGCTCAGTCATCCGAGAGGAGCTCGGAGTAGAGCCGCTGCTCCTTTGCGTCGAAAGGAATCTGGTAAGAATGCCTCCTGGGCGCCTCCCTAGGGAGGTTCCAGGCATGTCCAGCTGGGAGGAGGCCTCGGGGAAGACCCAGGACTAGGTGGAGAGATTATATCTCCAACCTGGCCTGGGAACGCCTCGGGATCCCCCAGTCGGAGCTGGTTGATGTGGCTCGGGAAAGGGAAGTTTGGGGTCCCCTACTGGAGCTGCTGCCCCCGCAACCCGATACCGGATAAGCGGCTGAAGATGGATGGATGGATGGATGAAATGACAACTTTTTAGCAGAGATTAAAGATCCCTGTAGGAGCCACATACTGTATGTTGTTTATGGTCTTATTTATATAATGTATTATTATTATTATTATTATTATTATTATTATTATATTGTGCACTTATGTTGTAGATGGTGGGCGTGTTTATTGCAGTTTGAGCAGAAGCGATAACATGCTTCACCTGTTCACCTGTTTTTAGGCTTTGACAGAGAGGGGGTTAAGCTGGGAGCGAACACCAAACATACTTATATCAGCAAAACATAATTATACATTTGGTAACTGCAGTGCTAGTTGTATTTTACATGTGGAGGAATAAATCATTGCAAAACAATCTTGTGTGCGTCAGTATGTTTATGTATTTCTCAGTGTTTAGTTCCTTGCGGCCGCACTTTGACAGCTTACAGCTGCAACAATCTAAATTCTCAAAATTCAAATAACATAATCCTACATCTTTAAAAGGGTTGCCCAATAGACCTTTTCAAGCCCTTTTCGGCTTGAAATGTACTTATACGTCAAATTTCTATTCAAACATGAGGCTTACCTAAGCCATGCCTGTGGGTGGACATGGGAGGCATAACACTCCAGGACTTGCTGTGCGGGTTGTAACACTCCACAGTGTTTAGGGTCTTGAGTCCATCGCGGCCGCCCACGACATAGAGACGGCCATCAAGGACGGCTACACCAAACTGTAGTCTCCGTCCACTCATAGTGGCTACCTGCCTCCACGTGTCCCGACGCAGACAGTACTGCTCAATACTGGTAGCACCTGGAGGGAACAACAGAAAACATGTAAAATAAATATGCTGCCCTTGATGTGCTCTAATTTTGGACTTTTGATGAACCTGACCAGGATACCCACTCTCAAGATGTCAGTTCAAGGTAGGACTATACCACTTTTAATTACTCCCCAACAGTAGATTCAGTGTATTTGTGTGTAAAGACACACAGCCTGCAAGCTCACATGGGTAAATGAGCTCTATATTATAACATTTTCTCATGTCTTCTCATGATTACAAGACAAAGGATAGTTGACCACTGCCCCCCTAACTTTGTTGTTAAAAAAACTGCCACTATGTTCACAAGCTTCTAAAAACATTGAAAGAAACAATTCATTTATATTAATTAATAATAAACAATAATTGTAGCAATATTAGCCCCCTACCCCTCAAATATTTAGCTACGTCCCTGCATCACACGTGCAGAGCCCTGTTGGCCTTGCATCCCTGCAAAAACTGGAGCGACTGAGCTGCCCTTGAGCCTCTGAAGGTGAAGTCAGTTTCCTCAGGTGATGTTCAAACACACTCCCCACACACATTCCCTCCTTTTCATTTTCCTTTCTCTGCCTTTTTTTTTTGACATCATTTTGAAAATAAATGTCAGTGTTTTTTAATATGAAAACAAATTGGAAACAAATGCTGCCAATAAAAACATTTGAAAAATACAAAAACAGTGGCTGGGTTAGCTCAGTTGGTAGAGTGGGCGCACATATGTAGAGGTTTACTTCTCAAAGCAGCGGCCGCGGGTTTGACTCTGACCTGCGGCCCTTTGCTGCTTGTCATTCCCCCTCTCTTTCCCCTTTCATGTTTTCATCTGTCCTGTGAAAATAAAGGCCTAAAAATGACCCAAAAAATAATCTTAAAAAAAAATACTAACTACAATAATATACAGTATATACACTACATATATGTAATGTCTGGTCAATGTTTATGTGCAGGTTCTTGTTCTACCTTTTGTAGCGTCCATGCCCCCTACGGCAAACATGACCCCAACAGTTGCCTTGCGGGGCCGGGTGCGGGGACTCTGAAGTTGGGGCTGACGCTGAGGCAAGAGTTGATACTTCATCCCTTCCATCAACAGCCGTTGGCACTCCATACTGTCCCGGAGCAGAGGGTTGGACTCCAAGTCTGCCAAGAACTACACACACATAATAATAAAAAAAACACACACACATAAACACACAAACAGGGACATGTGAAAGCTATCAACAAATAAATGCATGGGTAGCTGTATACTGAATGTGCAGGTCACAAGGTTATCACTGATTGTGGGGGTCTGAGGGTCGAAAGAAAGCTGTTCTCTCATTGATTGAGAGATTAGATCAAACCAGCAGCCATTAGTGTGCAGCAACACACACATGCACACGCATGCATGCACACTGATCATCTGACACACTATGGAACTAATCTGTCCCCAGCATCTCATCAGCTCTCTAGTCCGTACCCTCTAACCTCACTTATGATCACACACACATACACATACATAAAGACAACCAGGGGCTGCAGTATGAAGCACTTCAATCCACCAGACTGTAGCTTAAAATACTTCCACAGGAAATCACTGCCTGTAAGAGAGGCAAGGTGATGTGAAGCAAGTTTTCCCAGGAAAGGCAAGAAGGCAAGAATTATATGATTTCCATTTAGACAGATGTGTGTTTGTGTGCGCTTGCGTATGTATGTGTGATAACAGACGGAAAGATGTAGAGGTTCAAAAGGAGCCAGATTTTACCTGCACATACTGTATATGTGTGTTGGTGGGGAGGTTCAAAAATGGCTGTTAAGATTCAAACACAGAGAACAAGTATAATAAAGAGCATTTGATAAAAAAGAAAAAGACATAGCAGATTTTTTACACCCTTTTTCTTCTTTGGTGTCGCCACAAAAAGAAAGATTTGGCCCAAATAATTTAATTTGGTCGCTGAATATAAAATCAATTTTTCTAGCCAGACGTGGAGAGCGTAAAGCAAGCATGGTAAATGGATAAGCAGCTTACAGGACAGGGTGAACACACACTTCCATTGAACACAATCACCGATAGACAAATTAGGGTGAACCCTATTTCGGCAGACGTGTTTGTGTGTGTGTGTGTGTGTGTGTGTGTGTGTATGATAAAGGACAGATATAGAAAACCGTGCTTGTCCTCTCCTGTGCTATTTATCCATCACGCTGTGAAGGATTGAATGTGGAGGGCAAGATAAGACTGAATCTTGCAGACATCCCACTTTCTCCTCTCTGTCCTCTCTTTACCTCACAGTGGGAAGTGAGAGTTTTCACTTTGTCAACTTATGACACACACACACACACACACACACACACACACACACACACACACACACACAAGCCTTTCTATGTAGCATCTCTACAAGGCTTTAAATAATAAAAACATGGGTGCAATATTGCAACTATAACTTGTACTGTTCGCTGCAGGAGAACTCTGGGGCAGGTATTAAGGAGATTCAATTTCTAATTTATCAAATCCCACTATTATGGTATTTGTGCAGCAGTGACTGTGAGTATTGTCACATTTTCCATTACTGTATCATGCTACAGTGTGTCGTGCAGGAAAGCATAGCATTTACAGTAACGTAACCTAACTTCTATTACCTTTATCTTTTAAACAAGCAGAGAGTGTTTGTCATGAGATGCTCTGAGAATGCTCTCAAATGACAAAGTCATATTTATCAATGTTCATTGTTGTTAAAGACATCCACACACACTTACTGTCCTGTCTTTCTGTTTGGTGCACAATGTCCGATTTACTGCCCACAGATGTTTCTCTGAGAAGATTAGACCGAGCGTGTATGTGTCTGTGTGTGTGACAGTGTTAATAGGGAGAAGGGATTAAAGGTATTAATTAAGTGCAGTGATATCCTCTTGATGAGTAATCACACAGCGGCCTAGATAAGAGCTGACTAACTCGTTGATGAATATTGATCAGATGTCTGTGTGAGGTTTATCCGTTGTATTACTGGCATGACACAGCTCATGAGGTTGCTGAATTCATTAATTTATCCAATTAGCATGGTGGTGTTGGTGGTGAGGGGGGTAATATACTGTTAACAGTTTAGCTCAGCTCTATGTCTGTCTTGTCTCTGCTCTCTCTGCTGTAGTGCTATTCTACTGCTTTTCCATTCATCTTCTTACCTGATTACATGTTACAGCTACTTGTGATTTCAGCTGACCAGGGCAAAGTCTCATATCTGAGGTGTTCATACTTTATACCGCACAAGTGCAAATCTCGGATATGTATAGTCACAGGCAGAGAAGATGGAAAAAGGAGGGTGGGTTTTATCTCTACAGCTTCTTTATATCTAGTAAGGGAAATGACTGATGAAGTAGAGGAAGAGAACAGATAATTTAGCTGCAGTTGAGAGAGATTTCACACTTAATTAAGGCTTAAAAATGTGTATGTGTGTGTGTGTTTGTGAGTGTGTGTGTGTGAGAATCCAATGCCCTAGGCTGTAACTGAGGTTCTGCCTAGCATATAAACTTCTCAGCACCACATTATCAGTAAAGATACTCTGCTGCACAAGCAATGAAGAGGAGAGAGGAAGAGATACATGCACACACTCAAATAAACACAGACACAAACACAACAAACACAAGCACACACGTGACAAAGTAACAGTTGTGATCTACAGTTAGCATAATGATTATAGTCCCTCAAATTGTCTAAAGAGGATAGAGACAGAGAGACGGACTGGAGCCAGAAGGAGGTAGAGAAGACGGAGGCAGGACAGAGCACGAGACAAATTTAGCCATGGAAAAGTCCAGCAGATCATCAGGAGAAAGACTGATACAAACTCTCTTGCCTTACACATTGATGTAACAGTTAATAAGACATGAAGAACTTAGTGTTAGTGTGAGCTAATTTGCCTTTGTTATATATATATATATATATATATATATATATATATATATATATATATATATATATATATATGTATATATATATATATATATATATATATATATATATATATATATATATATATGTCACTTCAATTCTGAGGGAAATATCTGTCTCTTTAGCTGATAAATGCTCCACACTATGTTCACTAGCTAGTTACCAACTGTGTTTCTCTGCTGTTTGGTGCAGAGCAGAGAGTGTACAGTGGGTTTTCTGAGCTTTTTCACTGAAAACAGCTGCCTGCTGCATCTGAAAACAATGCTATGAGAGCCCTAATTGTGTACCAACATAGTCAAATGTGGGCTGGACAGCTAAACAATGAGCTGAAACGTGCTTTTAATTCTGTAAAGCTGCAAGATTTGGGTTGATAATTTAAATCATTATGAGTGACACCTTTCATATTGTTTTTTATGTTGTAATTTTTATTATAAAAATACAGATTCTAGCCACTGTAAGCACAGTACAACAGTACGGTATGCCCTTTGCAGCTCTCACCTGTGTCTGCAGCAGTGGCAGTCGTATGTGAGCCAGCAGTAAGGGTAGGTGATGTTGTCGCATGTCTGTGTCATGAAGGACCCATGTTAGCAAAGATGTTACCACGGTTTCCTCATCTGGCACGTTGACGTCATCAGACGTGATCAGCCTCTCCATCTCCTCCACAGGAAGCAACAGGAACTCCTGGCATCCCATCACCTCTAAGAAGTGTTCCTGGTGGACAGGGAGATGAAATGGTTATGAGTAAGAGTAGAGAAGGAAAGAGTCAGATTAGTCTAAAAAAAGTAAGAATGAATGAATAATAAATAAAGATGGAAAAAAAGGAATGAGAGTAGAAAAACAATAGGAACGTATGAGTGGAGAGAGAAAGGGATCAAGGCAAGAAAAGAAAAGGAAGGAACGGAGGCTTTGAGAAAGGTCTGAGGAGGATGGACGAAAAGATGGAGCATGAATGAAAAAAGGTTGAAATAATACAGTGCTATAAAAAGGGGAGGTAGCATGAGTCGTACAGAGGAGGGCTGCAGGGCTGCTGGGCTTACAATCCTTTTCATAATTTACTAATCTTCTGATTATTTTCTAAATTAACAAATGAATTGTTTGATCTATATAATGTAACAAAATAGTCACAAATGTCCATCATAACTTTAAAGAGATATAGTTACTAAATACTATAGCAAAAGACTATTCTCGCAATAAGGAAGCTGGAACCAGAGAATGTCTAACAATTAATTGATCATCAAAATAGGTTGCATGTTAATATTCTGCAACAGATTGATTAATCAACGCTTTCAGTTCTAGTAGCGAGTTTAAATAGAGGCCAGAATACAAACATATCCTCAGTGTTAGTCCACATTATGCTTTGTAATTGTGTGCCAATAATGAACTGTGACAATAATAAAAGTAATGACAATGGTTGCTGCTGTTGTTGTTGTTGTAGTACTGTGAATGTTTGCCATAGCTATTCTCATTTGTCTTTTTTAATTTATCTATTTATTTATTTTGAGGCAAGTATAATCTGTGGGAATTAGAAAAAGTTATAAAAACGTCTAAATGTGACCCGATTCCCAAAAAACATTTTAAATAAATAAAAAAGAAATGAAATCGATTTTCTCACTACATAGTCTACTGTATAGCTCTTACACATCAACTGTAATAATCCTGTGAGCGGTGTATGTGTGTGAATGAATTACAGTCGCAGGCAGACAGTTACACCTAGTTTAAGCCACCAATACAACATGATTACAACAGATTTAAGTCTAACAATAATCCCCTTAAATAGAAAGGAAAAAAGAGGGAAACAGTGACATTGACAAAGAACAGACACAGAGGGAGGCAGGATGGAAGAAAAGGCACGTTAAGAAAGGAGAGAAAAAGAAAAGAAAAAGAATAAGTCAATGGAGGAGCTATTTTACAGTCACCATAGCAACCCTGTGCTGAAAACAACCATTGTGGCGATAAGGGTGTGCGGTGCGTTGTGAATGAGGAACCAATTTGTTACCAAGAATAACGTAAAAGATGGAAAATGACCATAGTCTGACTGTAGAAAACTGTACAGAGGTAGAGAGGGATAGTTGTGAAAGGGAAAAGTGAAAGAAGCTTGTTCATTGTTCTTACTTAATTAAAGTTAAAACCTAAACATCACATGTGGTCTACTTGAATCTACATCATCATTTTCTGACCCATATTTTCTAAAGCAGTTGTTTCATTAATTTTCCTGTGGTGGCTCTAGAATCGCTGGAGGTATAGAGATGAACTGGGCGTGTACCAACCATGGTGTAGGCATGAGCGGCCCTCTGCAGGTCATTGCAGCCCTGAGCGTCGGCATAGGAGCGGATACCCAGACAGTTGGAAGGGTGCAACTGCTTCATGAGGAACGAACAGCAGGCCTGAACCACTGATGACAACTGCAGTAGGCAGGAGGCTGACAGCACAGACTCAATGGTGTCCTCCTTCAACTCGAGACGGCCTGGAAGACAAAGAGGGGAGATGGAGAAGAAGGATGACAGTCAGATGGCAAAATAGAAAGACATTACAAAAGGACTGAATATTTTAAAATGTCTAAGATGTATTATTCAAAAGGTTTTGAGATCAAGAGTAATACTGCAATCAACACAACCAAAATGAATACAATTATTTAGCATGGACAACATTGTGGCGGCTAAGGATTTTTTTTTTTACCTTACTTTAAATACCAAACCAAAACCTACTAAAAGGTACAATATATTACAGCTGTCCAGGCATTCCTAATGTTTTCAATTTCTGTTGAAGAGATTACAAAAATGCACTGGAGTGGTTTTGAAAAATCTGTCACCAATGGGATTATCCTCGCCATCCAAAAAATATTACAAACTGTAGGACTCAAATTGATGCAGTGGTGTTAACACAAAGTATAAACCATTACTTCAACTGAGGCTAACATGCATGAATGCTACAGCACATGGTGTTCATATTGGAATCTGGATTGCTAATTTCCCTTTTCCTAACAATAACAAAGTCTCACGTCATAATCCAGCTATTAGTTTATTGGGTGCCGTGCTGGGGTGGGTGTGGCTTATCTGCGTCATGGAGCTCACAAAGCGGGAGTGAAGCATAGGGACTCAAAACATTTCAACCTTCCTACCCTATCTGTGGCACTCAGCTCCAAACCCATATGTTCTTACTGAAGGTGCAAAAATTGAAAAATGGATTTTTAAAAAGTCTCCAAAGTAATTTTATAAAACACTGTGGCATGTGATTTTTGACTGACAGTATGTACTGATCTTTTTCTAATATAGGAAATCAGTGTGTCTGTACCTACCTGTGTATGCATACTGCACAAGTACCCACAATGCATCAGGGTCCACTCCTTCCATCTTTACCTCATCTTGCTTGGCCTCCCTCACATCACTGGTGAACATGGCCGCAAAGTAGTCCGACACGGATGAGAGGACAAGTCTGTGAGTGGAGAGAGTGTCAGACATCCGTCAGAGAGGACGGACAGCTGTAATGGAGGAACGGAGTACTTTGACCTTGCCGAGTCGAGATGACAGGGAAAGGATGCAGAACAAAGAGGCCTGGAAATGATGACACTGCCAAACAACGCACAGCATTATCATCCTGTAAATATATTAGAGTAGATACACATGTGAGTCACATTAAAGGCTTCGGTATGCTCCAACTGAAGTGTTTGTCAATCATTGATTGAAACCCCCTTCCCCCATACCTCTCCACTTTTAGAATTTTGAGGGCTCTTTACGAAAACCGACAATTAACATTCACGGCTACTTCATGCAGTGATAGGTCAGCTGTGTAGAGCGGAGAAAGAAAGCAGGGTTTGAACTTCTTCCTCAAGCTATTTTTCCATTCTTTATAAAACTACTTTTGTGAAGTAGTTCTCTTCTTCCTACTGACCTGTAGGTGTCAGATTTAAAAGTGGTCTGCAAATTGTCCCTGACAGACATAAAACAAAAAAACTGTGAAAAATAATAAAGTATGGTGTTGGAAACTATGGTGTCTAAAGTGTCCCATTGCAGACCGGTTGATAAGCAGAAGCTCATTGAAAATGAGTGGACCTAGTTTATGGGAAATTCTACAGTTGCATAACTTTAGGGCACAACAGATATGCATTTCCTACTATGACCAAGAGTGGAAAATGGCAAGAGTGGAAAGTCTGCACTACCAACAGGGGTGCAAAAGTGTCCAAATTCAAGGCCCTCAATAAGTGATAAAAAAAAGAGGCCAGAACAACTAGATCTATGTTATTTTTAAGCCTTCACACCATGCTTTGAGGGGACATACAAACATTTTCCACTCATTCAAACAATATTTTGATACATATTTTTATTATTTGACTGTTATTCTATATTGCTTTATTGAGACTTCCAGACCCCTTTACATCAATCTGATGGCAATTTAACATGCCGGTCTGATGTCTGAATAAAGCACCCTGATCGCTTTTAGGTAAAATGCCAAATGGTAATCTAAAAAAAAAAATCCCATTTCACTTCCAAATTAACTTAAATTATTAATTAAATTCACACCTGGTCACTTTATAATTTTAACACTGGACTCAACACTGACACTAATAATAATTGATGGTCTTTTCTTTGTTTACTTGACGAATGTTCTTATTGTTGTTATTATTATTGTTGTTATTTTGTTGTCTTTATACTGTCTTTTTCATCTATTTTTTATTTCTTTTTTTCTTCTAAGTCTAAGATTACCCTAAAGGCTGTTGAACAACAAGGTAAAGCATGTATCATTACCGTCTTTTATCACTCTCATGTAAATGTTTAAATAAAGCCATTTGTAAATGAGTATTACTGTTGTAGATGGAAAGTATTCTTGCACGTATGTGCTCTACACATTTTTTTTATCATTTATTGAGTGCATTTAATATTAAATCACCTGAAATCAATCCTCTCCAAATGGCACTATCATTGTATACTGCTATCTCTGAACAGATGTTATTAGAGGTGGAACACAACTGTGCAAACAACAGCCTGGCATGAGCCTAAGGCATCTCCAGATGTTTGTACATAGTGAGCATATTGAGAGGTAAGCGCTCAGATGTTTAAATGCTTACTAGTCAAACTGCAGTGGAGCACGTTCACTCAGTAGCAGTAAGAACCAAGTTTTTAATATCTGATATACAGTACATTTTCATAATTTGTAACATACAGGAGACTGAAAACAAATTAATTTTTTAGGATTATTTATCTTTGAACCCAGTTCCACATTAGCAGATCTCTAAATGATGTGAAACTAAACTGGAACATCTGGAAAAGATTTTGGAAGAAGAATGTATACACCATAAAAGCCCAGAGATTTGCTTACATTAAGAAAATAATTGTCTTAACATAGTAAGATTCTATAAAAAATGAGAAATACATTTTACTATAGGCACCAAAAGAATACAAAAAAATGAACATAAGGCCATGCTACCTGAATGTGAATACTGTACTGTAATTTCACTTTCCTTATTTCAATGCTGTAACTTTCCATAGATGTTTTTGTCCCTTGACTATCCCATGTAAAGAAAGATTCTTTCTATTCTCTACATTTTTTAACTAATAACTTACACATGGTTCATTATTACGAATAAATGATTGTTTTACACAGAATTTACAGAAGCGCCCACAGAAAACAATATAAAAGAAGACACAACCCCAGCTAGATAAAGTCCTGGCTTGCACTATAAAATACATGCCAATTCCTGCAGTTGGAGAAGAGATTATTCAATTCACTGCATGTGTCAGTCACAGCAGCTGAGCTCATTGGCAGGAGAGAAAGAAAGAGAGAGGAATATGCTTAATGTAAGGTCAATGTAAAATTTAGAGGCTAGAGAGTTTGAAAGAGATATGGCATTATGCTGAGCAAACCAGAGAAAGGACAGAAAGGATTTATCCTAAGGTTGTTTACAAAAAAAGTGAATTAATTCCCCACCGCAACGATCCATTACCCTTTCATGTCCCTGTGAATTATAAAACGTGTTGTTATTTAATATTTTAGGAGTAGAATTTTTCATTCTTTGCTCTTGGAGAGGTCTTTGTAAATGAGGTGGCAACTGTGCAATGGATGCTAAATGACTGATCTAAAACGTAGTACACCAGATCACTGCAGAGTTCATTATTAATTACTGATCTAAATATGGTTGATGGTAACTCATCACAATAAAGTTCACATTAGAGCTCTGTTTGATAGCTATGTGAACAGAATTTCACGTTAAAATTGTTTTTTGACTTCATGATTAACAGGCTTGGATGTGTAAGTGTGTGTGTGTGTGTGTGTGTGTGTCAGAGGTGTCAAAGGTATTTACATTCAATACTCAAATAGAAGTATAACTTAAGCTTTTTATTCAAGTAAAAGTGTAAAGGTACTGGTTTCAAAACTACTGTACTACTGTATCTGTGAGGGCAACAGATTCACTCTATCTCCATAGCACAATTTATCTGGATAGATATTCCTTTTTTTGTGTTTTTTTGAACAATGACAAGACAAAATGAAAACAAGTCAAACTGAAATAGGAGTAACATGGGTATTATTAAAATGCAAGGAGTAGAAAGTACAGATAATTATATTTTTTTATTAATTAATAATTAATAATTGCGTGAAACTGCTGTAAAATAATTACTCCAGGAAAATTTATACCGAAGTAAGGTAACACAGTATTTGTACTTCGTTACTTGACATCTCTGGTGAGTGTGTGTCATGCACATGTGTATAATCTCATTACTGAGTGTGACACTGGGACCATGAAAGCAGAGAAGAGTTGTGTGTGTGGGTCTTTTACAGACAAAGATGTCAAAATACACTATAGTCAGCAGGAAGTTGCTCTGCTAGTATTCCAGTTTGGTATCTCTTTCTTATCTCGCTCGCTTTCTGACACACACACACACACACACACACATACAGTATTCTTATTCAATTTTTCATGTGGGTCATTGCAGTGAGCGACTTAGGCTACTGTACAGTACTGGGTTATTTAGACACAAATGCACCTTGCAGAAGACAGATACATGGCAGGCAGTGTGTCCCTCTGTAATGGAAAGAACACAGAGAAGACAAAATGCCAGAGTAAAGAAAGCAGGAAACAGATGATTTGGACTCAGGAAAGGATGGAAACTGAACACTGTGCTGCTCAATGCAGGACACAGTGGTGGAAAATAGAGAGGGAAAAACAACAGGAGGACTGGTAGGAGAGACTTATTTAACTATTATGACTTTTCTCCACACAAAATAAAGGTAAAGTAGAACCGTTTCTGCATTTCATTACCCCTATCTCTCCCCTTTCATGTCTTCATCTGTCCTATAAATAAAGGCCCAAAATAATCATAAAAAACACGTGTTAGCATTATTACTGTGAGCATGAACCATAAATAACCATCATATGCACATAATGGGCCCAAATGCATAGCAATTGATCTAGCGGTACACAGAAGTTTCTGAACTAAAGGTATATTACCTCAAATCACTTGAGGTAGCCCTCTTATAGAGGTGTCCACTTGGGGGTACAAAAACAGTTTTGCAAGATAATGTATTTGTAAAGAGCACTGCCCAGAGACACACAGTATAATTATACTCTACTTTTTTTAATGTACATATAGAGCTTGAGTTTTGCTCAAAGTGCACTGCTTGCAACAAACTCCACAAGAATCATGTATGCAGCTATACACAGTACAAGTGGCCTATTCAGCAAACGGTGCATTTGTTTGTGTGTACTTGTAAGACACAGAGAAAGGGAGAGAAAGAGGGTGTATGTTTTGTATACAGAAACACATTTATATCCTACACAAACAATAAATCAATTGCAAACAAAACACCCACTTTCAAACATCTTACTCCTACCCTTTTACTTGTACACACACTCAACACAGACCCACAACATCAGATGCCAACACACTCTTTCACATACACCATTAGCATTCTCATACAGCTGGGTCTGTTGTTTGTCACCATCTGTGCCTGAAGAACTAAATCAAATGAGGTAGAGGAGGAATTCAGTGAGAGAAAAGGAGACTTTTTTTCTGGTGGAGGATCACTTTTCTGTCTCATCCTTGTGCAGATGGACCCTGCTGCTGCATCCGTGGGCACATGCCCAGAGAGCAACAGCGACAAGTTGAGGTGTGTGACAGACACGTGTGTGTGTGTGTGTGTGTGTGAGTGTGTGTGTGTGTTTGATGCTTCATTCAGAGGCTCAATTGACTGTGTGGTACAGAAAAATGACAAAAATAAAAGGGACTTTTATAAGCATGACTGTGGTTTTGCTGTGTGTGTGTGTGTGTGTGTGTGTGTGTGTGTGTGTGTGTGTGTGTGTGTGTGTGTGTGAGGAAGACTGTAGTCTGTGTATGTACACACACATTAATCATAATGCTTGTGCATGTATGTGCATAGTAAGACATTTGATGTACATGTTGGATTAAGGACTGCAACTAACGTTTATTTTTATTATTGATAAATTACTTTTCCGATTAATTGATTGATTGTTTTCTCTATGAAATGTCATAGTGAGAAATCTAAACAATTTCTCATACCGCAAAATGTGTCTTCATGTTGCTAGTTTTGTCGAACCCACAGTCCAAAGATAGGATTTTTGCTGGAAAAGTGGAGATTATTTGAAATCTCTAAATAGTTGCAGATTGCAGACAGACAGAGAATGCATAGGCGAGTATGGGTGAATGTAATATTTATATTTTGCACACAGAGTGCCCAGCAAGTTTTGGGCAACCTGTAACATTTGGTCAAACAAACAATGAATCAATTAATACAAAACATAACTAATCAATAATAACCATTAGTTGCAACCTTAATGGTACATCTATTCAACGTCACCATCTGCATCTGTTTATGTAATATATGTTGTCTCTTTGCTCCTACCTGTGTGCAGGTATCCGCCTGTCTCCAGCCACCAGTATGACATCACACAGCTGTCGGGACCTCAAGTAGCCCTCCATCTTACGGAAGGTGACGTCGGCGTGGGACAGAGCAGTGAACATACACTCCTCTGGACATGCACATGGCTCCATCGACACACATGAAGACAGCGTGGCACTGCTGTTAGACGTCCTGTGCAATGACAATCATTCACACAAACAAATGGACAAACAGACACAAAGAGAAGGAGACGGAAGCTTTGAGTGCATGTGTTGGTGAATTGTTCAAGACAAAGAGACAGATGTGTGGAGAGAGCTACACCAGCTGCTCTGTGTCATCCATGTGCCATCTTTTTCTTTGCCATTATCTCACACATTTCCGCTCTCTCCTTCACTTCTCGACAGGGGTACTGTATGTCGCCTGAAGCAGACAAAAGATCTTTAATGGTCCAATTACTAGGAGTAAATTGCCAGATAAATTTAGCCTACTTAAAAGAGAAGTTGCCAATTAAATAGCTGTAAAAGTGTGCAGTCATTTACTCTTCTCCCTAATGGCAACCAGTTTCCTTGTATCTATATCAACAACAAGAAATGAAGCCGGGTTTACATTTGTTATATAACATTAGTTATTCACTGATGGAAGTGTGGCAGCCAAGGTTTGTTATGTCTTATTCTTCGAGTCAAAACTGACAAGGTGTAAGTGTGTGTGTTAGTGTGTGCATGTGTGATCAAAGGCAAGCCCCGAAGTAGCTACCTTGTGAATTATCAGCCATCATGGCTCCCAAACCAGCATTTAATTTATGAGAGCCAGGGCTGTACTTCCATTTTTAATTTAACAGCAGAAGTGGCAGGACCGGCCCTACAGCACAAAGAAATAAGAAATGAAATGATACTCCAAGGATGATATAATTTCAATGAAAAATCCCACTGTTTTAGGGATGTGGAAGTGTGTGTGTGTGTGTGTGTGTGTGTGTGTGTGTGTGTGTGTGTGTGTGTGTGTGTGTGTGTGTGTGTGTGTGTTGGTTGCGAATCAAACTGGTAACTGGTCTCACGATTCCATTAATATGATCCTGTTAACGATTCAAATCGATTCGATATCCTGATCCATCACCTCATCAACATTATTTTATACTGGTACACGTTAAAATTAAAGAATGACCTTCCCTTTTTATAGTATCTGCTCTTAAAAAAGACACTTCCTGAATGTAGTGGAGTCTGAACACAACCAATAGGAAAATAACTGGAAAATCAACAAGTAACATCAGTAGGCAATAATTGATTATGGTCTGTCACTGCAATGATGCAGAATTGCCTAGTTCTGCATTGCGATGCATCGATGCAATGATTAATTTCAAAACCCCTGTTTTTCACACGCATATTCTCTCAGCAATAAACAAAGAGAAAGACAGAAATTCTGGGAAGGCAGGGAATAATGTGGCTAGTGTACACAACATTATTTTAAATGTAAATACTAAATTATCTAAAACAGGATTGTAAATTTGATAGTAGAAATCATTCTAGTAAGTATCTCTAATATGTCTTCTTTCCGTTTTTTGTGGTACAGAAAATCAAAATTAGATTGACTTGACCTGAATTTAAAAAATAATCTGAGACACTGCTAAGAAAAGTTCTAAGCAAGCATTGTTATTCACGGAATTTACAGTGTGTGTGTATTCATGCACACATTCGGGTTTGTGTGTGTGGGCTGCTGCTATGAAGGTAAATATGGTGCAAAATGTGAGAGTGCGTAGATGCGATGTGAGCACTTGTAGAATATGATTTGAGAGCTTGTACAACTAAAATTGAACTTGTAGATGCGATGTGAGCGCTTGTAGAATACGACTTGAGAGCTTGTAGATAAAAATCTGTACTCGTATTCACTCGATACATTTGGTGCAAAACTAATTTGTACCTGTGGACTTAGTGGTCTGTGGAGCTCTGAGCCAACAGGACGGCCGGGGACAGCAGGGTTTCTATTACCAGATCAGGGACAACTCTGTCCGACTTATTTATGTAGCATGAAAGCTAGCGTTAGCTAACTAGCAGTCAGCCCAATTGTAAATACAGTGAACCCTCGTTTTTCACGGGGGTTACGTTCCAAAAAGAACCCGTGATATGCGAAATCCGTGGAGTAGTAACCTTTATTTTTTTTTACAAGTATTATACAATGAAATACTCCATAATACATTGAAACCAAAGAACAAAACCTTTTTACAGGCCCAAGCATTTGTTTAACAAATAAAAGTACTGTAAAAAACTTTTTTTTTTTTTTTTACAAATAATTACTGTACTGTAAAATAATAATTTTAATCATCAATACGAACTGAAGGCTTCAAATTGCGGAGAAAAGCACCGCCCCACCGCGACCAGAGTCATTGGATTAGAACGCATAGCTTCTACCTTCCTTTAGCATGTCCAGAACTTTAACTTTTTCTGCGATAGTTAGCATCTTCTTCTGCCTTTTGGGTCCGACCGCAAGTGCCGTTGTCGGTGCAGAACGTTTTGTCGACATCAAGGGTTTTAGAGAAACTTGAAATTGCAAGAGAATTTGCAAACTTAAATTTGGCAAGCTGTTTTATGTACGTTTATAAACCGCAACGTTATTGACACACAGGTAGAGAAGAAGCTGAGAGACTGTTTAGCCAATCAGAATGCAGAACACAATGCACGATGCAAATCCGTGAAGCAGCGAGACCGTGAAAGGTGAACCGCGATATAGCGAGGGTTCACTGTACTGTAAATACCTTTTAATTACCTCAACACGTTTTAGCAGTCCAACCGAACCTCGCCAACCTCAACCTGATCTAATCGGAGCTCCAGCGGGACACGGAGAGCTCCAGACCTGGTAACAGCGGTACAACCCCCCTGGAGCTCACCGCCAGTGTTGGTGGAATAGCAAGCAAGCGTTAGCAAACTAACCAACCAGCCCACTTATAAATAAATAAATTTTAGCTATCCTAACACTTTTAACAGTCAAATTGAAACACTGGCGGTGAGCTCCAGGTCCTGCAGCTGCAGGCGGACCGCCATCAGTGGGTATAATGCGTGTTAAAAATTAAAAGGTATTTATTTATAAGAGTAGATATTTTTCTACAAGCTCTCAAATTATATTCTACAAGTGCTCACATTGCATCTACAAGTTAAATTTCTCAGTATGTTGTACAAGCTCTCAAGTGTTGTAATTTAAAATGTTATATGTGCTTAAACATTGTGTGTGATTTGCATTATACATTTAAGCTAAAAGGCAAAAGCATTATTTCAACATGAAGACATGTTTGTCATGCATTAAGTGTGTTGTTCATGCATTAAGTTGTTTTACAATACTCTGTTCTATAACATAAGATGTTCTGGTACATTCCTTAATAATCCAGCTCTCCTAAATGTGTCGGAAGCAGAATTGATTGTTAGGGACGCTTCCTGAATCTGGTTTCAGTCCCTCTTTTACAGCCCACTGATCTTTTGCTCTGTAAGTCCTGAACTGAGGGTCATAAACTTTCAGTCACATTCCAACTGAAAAGATAACGAAATAAGCACAGAGACATATCATATCACTGTGACCTGGAGACCCCACCCTTTGTGAATAAGACTAGGGGTGCAAGAGCCAAAGAGCCAGTCAAAGGAAGGGGAGAGCTGTGATAGCTTGATCCAGGTAACTTTGTCTCAGGATATCCTATGTAATAAAAGGATTCACACATCAACATCTGAGATTCTGACTACTAATTGACTGAACCCTGAGACTGGAGCTGGATATAGCTCCAACACAAGTCATATTCTACAAGTGCTCACATCACATCTACGAGTACAGATTTTTTTTACAAGCTCTCAAATCATATTCTACAAGTGCTCATATCGCATCTACGCGCTCTCAAATTTTGCACCATACCTTCATATGCTGCTGATGTGCTATAGCAGCAGTCATCTTTCCTCTGCATCTGTCCTTTACTCCTCTTTATCTTTCTACCGTCCTGAATTTTACATTTTCAGCTAATTTCATCCATCACTCACTTTCCACCAAATGTAACGGAGAGCCTCAGTTTTCTCTCTTCCCTAGCCCAATCCTCCAAGGAGGCTTTTCGGCTGGTTTTTCTGTCCCTTTGGATGTATGTGTGTGTGTGTGTGTGTAGACAAATGGCATGGCTAAATACTGCCAGAGGACATGGCTTTGAAGTGTGTGTGTGTGTGTTTGTGGATGGGTGGGTGGGTGGGTAGGGGTGATCCTGGCAGGCACTCAACTTTGACAGAGAGAGAAACAGGGAGAGAGAGAGAGAGAGACACTGAGACAGAGAAAGAGAGCGTGTGTGTCTGGGGCGAAACAACACTATGCAGGCAGATTTTTTAAACCCTTGCACCAGGCAAGGACACTCACACCACTGTCATTCAGTATCTCTCTCCCCTGCCTCTCTGTCACTCTCTCTCTTACACACACCATTTGCGTGCATGCTCTCGTGATTAACTATCAAGCCTGATTAGCCTGTAGGCTAACAGCTAACAGCAAATGAAACTTGGTTCTGTAAACTGATATAATATGTAATCAAATAGCCATGTAGTCTGCCTGGTCACATGTTAAGCTGTGACACACATACAAAAGCCTGTGTTTCCCACATGTGGAAAAAGAGAGGGGCAAATAAATGGACAAGGGTGGGCAGAGGTAAACACAGGACAGAGGGAGAGAGAGAGTGAGAGTGAGTAAGGGAGGCACAACAGGATTAAAGTGTGTGTGTGTGTGTGTGTGTGTGTGTGTGTGTGTGTGTGTGTGTGTGTGTGTGTGTGTGTGTG
Source organism: Etheostoma perlongum (assembly GCA_026937815.1). Classification (NCBI taxonomy): domain Eukaryota; kingdom Metazoa; phylum Chordata; class Actinopteri; order Perciformes; family Percidae; genus Etheostoma; species Etheostoma perlongum. The sequence continues at coordinate 17,090,424 of CM049372.1, forward strand.
TGTGGGATGGGGGGCTGGGTGGGGTGGAGTGAAAAAGTAAAAAGGGAGATTCAGGGGATTCAGGCTATTCAGAACGCGTCCCTTGCCATGATCCCACTTGGGATTCTGCCACCGGATTCTGTTATTGGAGTATCATACTGTACACAGGAGCTCTCAGAGGGAGGGGATGAATGCATACAGAAATCATATAGAGCTGCACATGTATGCTGCAGAAACTAATCTCCTGTGTTGGTATGGGAACCATAACCTGCAGGGATATGGCAGTAGATGCACAATACATTTGGCTTAGGTTCACATTACAATGTTGTCTTTGTTTATGCTAATGAAGCGGGTGTATGTGTGCATTACTATTAAGCAGAAGTAATTTTCTTTGCAAGTGCTGACAGAATCACATCACTGAAGATGGCAGCAAGCCTTGCATAACATATTTTAAAGAAATATTTTGCCCTTTCTTTCTCTGTCACACGCAATCATAGACATTTGCAGTGAATGCAAATGTAGTGTAGAATGAAAGCCATCAGACATTACTCAATTAAAACAAATACATCAGCATTTGCTCCCACTGAAAGCTGTTTTAATGTGTGATTGTGTGTGTGTGTGTGCATTTGTTTACTGTACTGTGTGTGTCCTATGAATCATTGATATTCTCTGATGTGTGTCTTGGGAACACAGAGTACGATTTCAGATGCATCATTATGCCAGTACAGTAAAACACACACACACACACACACACATCATGTCAGTCTGTATTCATACCTTTACTTCATTACATTTACTGCATTATAATAACACATAAATCTGAGGAGTTATTTGCTTTTGCTGTCACCATGGCAACTATTAATTAAATGCCCTTTCACACCACACCAATGTAATACACTCCACCATGCATGTGCACACAAACATGCAAAGCACTGAGGATTGTGAGTAAAAGCGAAAAGAGAATCAGTCACTGAAAACAAAACAATATAAATGTCAAGTGCAGTATGTTGCTACATGCAGAGCTCAGCCCTGGAGTCATATAGTTAATTTGACTCTGAAAATCCCATATTCACAAGAGTGTGCATTTGTGTTCATCTTCTAACAGAGCCTGGTTGGTGGAGCCTCATTAAGATGTTTAGGGGAGAAATCAAATCAGTGGACCACATGCTGTCCCAAAGGTACTCAGCAATCATTTTCTCTTTCTGTCAATATCTGCATGATGAGAGGCCCTCCACAGCTGCATGCTGTCTGACCAGCCTCTTGCTTAGTGAATCCCCAATTTACTTTTTTCTACAGTTTAGTCAGGAGGAGGATATTCAGTTTTCACCTGCCAGTAATGATGCTTACGACTGTAAAGTGACAAAAACGTAATGCCAGAACTATAAAACGGTGGTTAAATGTGATAAAGAAGAATGATTATATCAAATTAACACATCTGCCTTCTGTAACTGTAAAAGCCAGGCTAACTCAACCGATTACTGGTGCCCTAACTTTTTAGGAGTGCGTGTGTTTTGTTAATTTCACTGACTTTATTCTGTAGGCTGCACAGTTTGCCTTAAAACTTTAGTTTTAGCTATAGTCCCGAAAAAGACCACTCAAACCGTCCACTCCTACCTGCAGGAGCTGGAGTCGGTTTCCGGGTGGTTGTTGTTGTCCTCGGTGCCCGACGCTGAAGGTGCCACCACCGCCTCCTCTTCAACCCCGACGTGAGCGAATGGCTCGGGTTCCAGGTGGGGCACCGGGGCATCGCCAGGGGCATCCATGCCCGTTGCCGGATGGGAGCGACGATGAAGCGGCGGGGAGACCCACGACAACGCCGCGGCGGGGCTTCTGCACTCTGGCTGGCTAAAGGAGCGGGGACAGGAGCTCCCCGTTGCTCCAACTGCCGCTCCACCACCCCGACTCCCCGCCGGATCAGCAAACTTTCTGTTGCTGCCGTTACACAGGTTAGAACCAGCGCTGCCGCTCGCGACAAGCCCGCTGTGACCCCCGACGCTGGGGTTTGCGCTGGCTAAATTCGAGGTGCTACAGCCGCTTACTGAAGGTCCGTCTATGGAGATACCGCCCGCTCTCCTCCCAGCGAAGTAGTCTCCAAGCGGCGGAGATTGAGGCGGAGGGACAGCGGGGTGACCGAACCACCTCCATCGGATCCTGAGGATCTGCTTCACATCGAACTCCTTCCGCGAGGAAGAGCCCGAGCCGCTACTCGACATTCCAGGGCTTGACAAGATGAAATGGCGGGGGAGAGCCCTTATACCGCTCTGGCGTTACAGCTGTACACTGTAGCCAACTGTACGCGCGTCTCTCCTGGCAACCGCAAGGCACGTTAACCGCGACTAGATGTAGTGAGCGGAATATAGCAGAGTATATGGACAGACAAAGGGAGAGAGATGGAGAGAGAGAGAGTGAAAAGAGGGAGGTCTATACAGAGTTTTAACGTGAGTGTCAAAGCTTTTTAATGCACACATTAAACCACAAACATTTGCTACAAGGACACGTTATGTCACATTTCTGCCAGTGCAGGCCACATGGATTTTGTAGCAGAGAGGAATGACCATTATCATCATCATTATTCAATAGGCCAGACAATCAATCAATGATAGCCTAGATGAAACCCATTCAATCTTTTTGGCAGCATAAGCTAGTCTGGTTCTTTTTGGGTGTGTCTAGAGGCCTTGGCCTAACTATAGCCTGAACCGACGAGAGTTAATTTAATGGAAAATCCGGCAGCGCCAGATGTTCCACCGGATGTACCTTGCCTTTCAAACCTCCGTTTTGGGAACCACAACAAGCTCAAGCTAACAACTTACACACTGTAAATGGCAATTTTTGAATTTTTGGATTGTGCAACATGCAGGCATGCTTGGTTCTTTTGGGGAATGATTGTAAAGATTTATAAAGAATATGTTTATGGAATTTATCTAACTGGGACGTTTTGGGACCAATTGGTGGGGATTTGCTATAGAAAAAATACACAGTGATTAGAACAAAATACACTATAAGAGCAAATTTCGTTTAGGCCCCTATGTCCAGCAAATTTAAATAGCTCATGTTTGTTTTAACAGTTAACTTTATTTAATATTGTAAGTGGCATTTTCTTTCGCAGGGTAGTCCTACAAATATTCCACCAAAACAAGTTCCTTCCCCAAAACCATTTTGCAGATCCACCATTGCTGCATCCAGAGCTTAGGGCTGCCCAAGGTGATTGATTGGTTTAAAGAAATGCGAATAAACCAAGACCGTTTTTTTTTCTCCTATCCAGGAGTGTAGCTATATGGAAAGGCCAGACCTTACTTTGCAGCGCTGGGTATTGAAGTCTTGCAATTCAACACTAGTTTGGAGCTGAAATGACAAGTCTTTAAAATAGTGTAAAATGCCTGTCACGATTTTCTAAAGTCCATCTTGAAACTGCATGTATTGTCTAAAGCAAGAGTCCAAAAATTGACTTATATTTTGTTTATTAATTAAACAAAGAACAGCAGCCAATTAAATCTCAAAATTGATAATGGAATTTTTGAATTTTTGCATTTTTGAAAAATGACTATTATTATTAACTATTAATCGATTATTAAAATAATTACAGCTTGATGTTCTGTCTATTGACTCATTGATGAATTGTCTCAGCTTTATTGCCAACACTTTTTTAAATGTATTGTTATATTGATTACTTATTTGTCATGCAAACACTCCAGCTTCTCCAATGTAAAGCTGTGTTGCTTTTCTATGTTTACCTTTGTCTTTAGGTTTCAATCATTGGCCGGACAAAACAAATATAACAAATTTAAAAATGTCCTTACTCTTAATAGACCAAACTATAAACACTAACGGGATGAGGTCCCAATATGTAAATGGACTGTTCTTATATAGCACTTTTCTAGTCTTAACAACTACTCAAAGCGCTTTTACATCGTACAGGAACCATTCACACACATTCATACACTGTGGCCGAGGCTGCCGTACAAGATGCCATCTGCTCATCAGATAAACACTCACACACATTTACACTACGAATGCACAGCATCGGGGACAACACGGTGTTCAGTGTCTTGCCCAAGGACACTTTGACATGGAACTGCTGGGCCAGGGATTGAACCACCAAGCTTGAAAACTTTAATTCAGTCATTGACTTAATTTTGGACATTTCCACAACTCAGAAAGGCCTCATCTCAAAAATGTACTCTTGGTTTTCTCAACTCACAGTGCCGACTTCTGCCACAATCAAAGGAGATTGGGAATATGAACTTGGCAGTTATAGATGACAATTTCTGGAAAGATGCACTAGCCCGAGTAAATTATAGCACTTCTTGCCCCAGAATCAATCTGATACAATTAAGGTTGTACATTGCAAATATCCTACTAACTCCAAACTTACCAAAATATACCCCAATGTCACTGATAAATGTCATAGGTGCCACATGTTACCAGCTAACATTACACATGTTTTGGGATTGTCCTCATCTTTAGGGTTAATGGACAGCCATTTTTAACCACCTGTCTAGGGCCCTGAACATTGTGTTGACTCCATGTGCTGACTCTTCTGTTTTTGGAGTATTACCAGGCCATCGATTGCTTGGGAGGAAAATAAGGGATGCTATTGCCTTTGCACCCTTATTAGCACGTAGAAGGATGTTGTTGGAGTGGAAGTCAACATTTGCCCCAAAAGATTCTTTATGGCCTAAAGACTTCATGATGTTCTTGTCTCTGGATAAAACTAAATTCACCTTGAGGGGGTCGGCAGGTTTGGGGGCCAGTGGTTAAGTACTTTTCTAAGTTAAGGTCACTACAGAAAAAAGGACATGCACAGCATTGATTCCTCCTAAATATAAGGTTAATAATTTCAATTAATCTATAGTGCCAATGACTCACATCCCCTGTTGGTGTTGCCATTGCTGCTGTGCTTTGACAAGAGAGGGATTTATTTATTATTTTAATAATTATTATTATTATTATTTTATTTATTTATTATTATTATTTACATTTCATTCTTCTTTCTTCTGCATAAATATGTATGTGCGTACATGTGGCCTACATATTCATCTAATTTCATAAGTGTACACATAATTTCTGCTGTTATATTTTTAAACACTATGTGGGACCTGGGGTGGGGGTGGAAATGAAAAAAAAAGACCTTCTGTTTGTAGTAACATTTTCCTTTAAAAACATATTATTAAAAAAGAAACCAAACTATAACTGACTGATAAAGAATTTGATTAATCAAATACAATAATCACCTGCTGCATCCTCAGCTGCATTACTCAGTTAGGACAAAAATATGTTCACACAGTTCCTTTGGGATTCACTTGAAAAATCCCCATGAGGTAATCCATTCAATTTTAGGATTACGACTTTTTTTTTTTTCTTTAAAGTTAGTGTTGGAGTTGGGACTAGACATACAGCAGTCTTGGTAAAGGTTAGGTTACAGTGTCTAGGGTATATATAAATCAGTGTCCTCCTATAAAAACATGTGTCTTTCTGACTATGTGTACATATACCAGAGTGAGTGAACATGCAGGTCTGTCCTTTTGCCTTTTAAAAATCACACTTTGTTTAGAAACCTGGCTGCAATACGTACCGATTTTGATGTTTAAACAGATATTGAAAACAGAAAATTGCTGGCATTGCTTCAAATTACCACCGTGGGGGACCTGAGTGTCCTTGAAAATGAAATTGTCCTCCCCACATGCACACAAAACACCTCCTTATTCCCCAATCCCTGCTTCTCCACAAACCATTTGCACTTCTCCACCCATGACAACACTTCCTTCCCTTCAACCTTTTCTTTCTCCTCCCTCTCTTCCCTCCATCTGCAATGCAGCAGCTATTCATAGACAGTAATGATCAATGGGAACAGGTCCTGTGGGAGCCATCCCCATTCAGAAGCCATGGCACCCAGCAGACCAGCCAGCCAGAGCCTTCTTCACCTTCCCCAGTAACCCTGGGACGACCACAGGATAAGCCGGTCACCAAGGAGCCGGAACACAGTGTGTTCTGGATGGAGTCACCAGCAGGAGGGGAGGGATGCTTTAGGAGACCCACTCTAGCAAAAATCAATAAGTCACACAGCCGAGGTCAGTTTGTGAATTATACAGACGGGAGTTGTGTTACTCATAAATTGGCCCGCAGACAAACCGCAGTCTGGGGGATTCATTTTATACCATGAAAAAATGACTGAACGGAGCAGATTTAATTGCCAGGTTCTGAGAAACACAGGGCTTTTCTTAAGTTTTGGGTTGTACTGACAACTAACTGTAGCACCACCCCGCTGCTTTATCTGATCAATACAAAGTCGACACACACACACACACACACAAGCTGAGTCTGCAAGGAGGCACGAAAACAAGCTGCAGTATCATCAAGGCAAAGAAATAACAGGGTCAGCGCAGAGGAACTCGATTTTACCCATTACATATCTAGCGGTTTTGGATGATTTTTTTGCGATAACACCAACAGAACAAACTTTATTATTTCCAACCAGAGCATGCACATGGTGAGTGAACACAACTCTAAAAGAAACTAAGGACCCAGAGAGTAAACCAATGCATTTCTGCAACACTCACGATGTAAATGCCGCCCTGTTACTGGGGGAGGGTGGGAATGGGTCTCTGAGGGGGAATGAAGCTGAGGAATGACCGGCCATTCAGCTCTGGTCTCCTTTGGCTGGATCTAATCATTGGTCACTTGGCAGGAGCCTCCTTGAGCCGCCTACTGTTATTGGTCTCCTGGCTGTGATAGTCCAAAGCTATCACTCAAAACTCTCTGGCACAGCTTTACGGCTCTATGGCACTCTAGACACACACACACAAACACACACAGACACAGACACATAAACACAGACACATAAACACAGACACAATCAAGAAAATGACACCATGAAATCCCATTCACACACACTTTACACTCAATAATCATCCAGTTTATGTGCATTCACATACCAGCATGCATGCACAAAAGCACACATACGCAAAAGTCCCATTTAAATCCCATTTAAGCATGCTTTGTACTCCATAAGCCTTCAACTACATACAGTATACACACAAACTCCCACAAATACAAATACAGAGCCAAATAAAAACAGGTAGCAGTCAGCTGGGGAGAGTTGTCGTAAAAATATTTTATGGGTCCAGAAAGTGAAACATTATCTGTTTGGCTTGTCTGCAATGATCATCTTATCTCTCGTGACTGATGTTCATCCTCCAATGGTTTTCTTTCAAACTCTCTCCCTCTTCTCTCTCAGTTTTTTTTCTCTTCCCTCTGTTCCTCCCCACCCATGCACTCCCCTTTTCTCACCAATCTCCTTATCAACCTCAATCTCTTGCTCCCCATCCCTGCTATTGCTGTGACACACAAGGGAACGTATTTGTGTGTTCAACGGTGAGACTGTGGCTGTGATTCTCTGTGGTGGAGACCTGCATGAACCATTGCTCTATATAGGCTCACAGGCAAGGCATACACACATCATGACTTGTACAAAGCCTACACACACACACACACACGTCTGCTGAAATAGGGTTCACACTAATTTGTCCATTGGTGATTGTGTGCAATGGAAGTTTGTGTTCACATATATCTACTATACATTCTGCATGCATACACACAAAAATAAAAAGGACACACTTTGATTCAAGTCACAGCCCCTTCACGACACAGACAAAAACACATGCACACATGCTTATACACACGCTCACTGCCTGTTTACGTTGTGTAATCACAGTGTTGGTTTGTACTGAAGCTGCAGGCGAGTCTGTCCTTGAGACTCAGAGCAGGCTCAGACTGGCCAAGCAAATAATTACCTCTTTACATCAACACTTCGGATCTTCCTAACATATGAATGATAAGGAGGGAGTGTGTGTGTTTGTGTGTGCATGATTGCAATTAAATTGATCTGGAGGCACAATATTCAATGTTATTTAACAGAAATTAGTTTTACATGGGCATGAAGGCTTGCAGGGTGGAAGCATAAAAGTGTGTGTGTGTGTGTGTGTGTCTATGTCTGTCTTTGTGAGGACCAATTTTAGTTTTAGACTTTGGCAGTGATGACAATTTTGCAGGCAGCTAATGTAGGCTTTAGCAGAGATGAGGAACAGGCTGTAGGTATGGTAACATCACTTGTTTCTAACTACATACCAACAGATAACACATTTCTTTTCTCTCTTCAGACTCATCCGAAGCTTAAGTGACATCAATTTAGACAATTTAGCACATTTCTTTTCTCTCCTTCTGGAGTATAATACTTTTTTTCCACACTTAGAGTAGTACTCCCAAAGACCTGTTAACATGGTGGGGGCTAGGGAATCCATAATTTTAATGAGGGTCCTCAAATGTATAGAACTACTGTGTGTGTGTGTGTACAAAGGTAATGTGTTGTAAGTCCCAGTTTCCAGAGAAGTAACTAATAGAATAGATGAAAGAATGAAAGAAACTCAACATCAGTCATCAACAAATTTTAAGATTCCTCATATCGCTGCTCATCCCCCACCCTACCTTTTTCATCACATTCTTGCGGCATCAGACAGAAAACTATGCATTGAAGTTCACAAGGATTCAATCTCGCCACAATCAGAGCAAACGGTGCCTCAGCCCACTGAACAGTGGCGCGTCAAGTCCATTTCTTTAATGCTGGCTTTTCTTTTCAGTTTCTCTTTTGATCACATCCTGTAATAACCTCCTCTGTCCATTTACTAATTTCCTCCTCCACTTCTCTCCCATCCATTACAATTGTTCTCTCATTTCTTTTGCTATTCTCCCCCCTTCAAGAGATGGATGTACTGTGTGAGAAAGACCTGCGTTAATTAGGTGTCTTGTGTGTGCGACTAGGAGGTTTTTGAGTGCAGGTACAGCAGATTGTAATGAGTGGGAGGGAAAGCAAGAAAGACAAACATTGAGGCAGAGAGAAGAAAAAGGAAAGCCTGTGTCATCCGAGAGATGAGAATAGAGCGGCCAAGGATAAAAAAACACCCAAACTGTCCACAATTACATTTACACTTTTCCCTGACAGAGGGAGGCAAATGCACATTTTCTATCTGATCATATATTGGAGCAGAAACCTTCCATCTGGCTCTTTCTGCACAGTCTCTCTGAGACTTTGACACACTTTTACTGCCATGTTTTATTCAACACAAACGTAGAGAGAAAAAGATGTCATTTCCCTACAAGACAGAGGAAACACGCACACACACACACACACACACACACACACACACACACACACACACACACACACACACACACACACACACACACACTGTCCAAGTGTGAACCTGTCCAATTACTTTGATCCATCCCTATTGCTGTAAGAAGAGAAAATAGTTTTTTTCCTTAAAACACATCACCTGTGTACACACACACACACACACACACACACACACACACTTACACACACGCATGCATGCACGCACATACGCACGCATACACACGCAATGCATAATGGCTATGGTCTGGTTTATAGTTCTGTTTCCTCTAATTCCCCAAGAGTAGAAAATAGGGAGGGAGAATGGATGATGCAAACTGCCAAAATTAACCATTTGTCAGCTGTGCATTGGTTAAGCATGAAGAGGGGGATGATGAAGATGGGAGCAGTTGTAGCTGAAGGCAATGGCTTCTGGCTCTTATCCAGTCTAGTCATACTCCTAGTGATATCAGCTCCCGCCCGAACAAACACCAACATATAGCTTACATCTTTTGTGAGCAGAGGCAGCCATTAAACAGCTGGGGCCTGACATTTGCCCTTGTTGTGTGCACCTGTTCAACTCTGACAATTAATTCTGCTGCTGCAAGACAAACAAGTTTGTGAGAAGATGTTATGCGATTATTTGACCCCCAACAAATTGCACTGCGCCCTTTGGCACCAGCAGCAAAAACAGTATAACAATGACTACTTGAATCCATCCAACAATATCAACAATATATTTACTACTAAAGAATATACTTCCTTAATGTTTTCATTACAGCCCATCTAAAATGTAGCAGTGAGGCTCCTCACTGCGACCAAGGGCAAAGAAGAAATTTCCCCTGTAATCTTTTCTTTTACCAGTGAAAGAATACATTGATTAATAATACTTTATTTGTTTTCAAAGCATTGCATTGATTTGCAAATGCTTATACCTCAGAACTTCTGATCAGTTCCTTTTTGCCATTCCAGGGCCCAGTAAAAGATGATCAAGCCCTTTCTTTTGCAGCTCATCCTTCACTGTCAAGTCTTCTCCATCCATTATCATTTTTAAACCTCATCATCACAACTTCACTATTACTCACTCAGTTTTATTTTAATCAATAAATCAACATGGCCTGATTAAATGTATTTGATTTTTCAGCACTTTGGTCAGCATGTTTTTTTGTGTGTTTAAATGCTCTTTAAACGCATTGACTTGACTTGATTTAGCTCAGCCTTAAAGGAGACATATTATGCTCATTTTCAGGTTCATGCTTGTATTTTGGGTTCTACTAGAACATGTTTACATGGTTTAATGTTAAATGTTTTTCTCATACGGTCTATCTGAATATGAATATGCCTGCATTTACCCTATAGGCAGACCACAAAAACTGATTGCGTTGTCTTATTTCACAGTTTGTGGGTTGGTACACTCCCAATACGTAAATGTACGTGCACAAGCATGATGTCCACTTAAAACCTGCAGAAAGAGATTATGTTGCCTTTTTACACACATGCAGACACAGAGTAACATTTTGTCCATTGTTTATATCCATTGAAAATATTCATTAGAGCAGCTTTAAAAACCAAAGTCATCTCCTGAAGAAGAGAAAGTCAGAAGAAGATTAAGATAGCTGCCATCAGCACAAAGAGATGGTGCAATTATGTAGAGTTAAGCAGGTGCTGGTAGATTTGAAAGAGCAAATGAGAAAAAAAGTACACTAATAATAACCCACCCACTTATATTTTAGAAGTCAGAATTTTTCACAGCAAGAATCTCATATTTACATAAATTACACCTCTGTGTGCAAAATGACACAAACAATCACTAATCTTTCTGTTTGTGGGTGTGTGCGTGTGCGTGCAGGTCGGGTTGTTTGCTGCTGCTAAAATCGCTGAGGCATGAAATTTGCCGCTCCACACAACAGGAGATAATACACATCCTGAATTATTGATGGACATGAAAACAACTCATTTTTTCTTTCTCCGTCAGTAACTGTCTCTCTTCCTCTCTCTCTTCCTTTATCTCCGCCCTCACCCATTTAGCAGTTTAACAGCTCTCTAATGACACTCAACTCCCTCTTTAGTTTGCAAGCACATACATCGGCACGCGCAAGCGCGCGCGCACACACGCACACACAATATTATCTATTCTTAGGTATAAAGGAGGTGTGTTTGCTCTTGCATGATGCACTCAGGTCTCTGCAGGTCAGGTGGCAGGTGGAAGAGAGCAAAGTGCTTGCTGTGCAATTTGTCAGCACTCTCTCTCTCACACTCTCTCTCTCTATATTACCTATTTTCCTATTCACATTCATTTTTCCATTTCTGTCATCATTTTCTGTTATTTTTCCCTTTCTGCATTTTACCCCAATGCTGCAGTGCCTTTTTATCCTGTTCACTCTCTTTCTAATTTGGCTGAGTGTTGAGAGAGGAGAGGAAGTAGAACACACAAGGGAGAGAGTGATGGAAAGGGAGAGAGGGAACAACTGCCAAATAAAGATGTCTTAATAATTTACTCTGCCCTGCTGCCACAGGCCAATCACAGCCCCTCGCTCCTATGAAAAAGAGAGAGTGACTAGCAGTTTGAGGGGTGGGGGGGAGAGATGTTGGTACCATTAGTTCCTCAATACTGTAATAAATTAATTGAGATGATACACAGATCTAAAAGCTTTGAAACATTATTGTGAAATGTCAAGAAAACTGAGGCATCCATTAAAGTAGAATGGAACAAGAGTTTACAAAATAAATTTAGTGATACACATCTGTGGCAACATCACTGAGGCGTGTTCGGGTTGAAAGATCACGTTGAGATGTTTTTTCCTTATTACATGTCAGAGTTTCTCCAAATAAGTGGAATATTTATCAAATTAACTTAAGTTCAAAGGTCAGAGACTTTGAAATGTTTAAAAATATTTTGTTCAGCAAGTTGTTTTATACAGCAACTTAAAGCAGCATTTGTTGAATTGTTTTGCCAGTTGAGGGCAGCAGAAGAGGCTATAAACAGTCCCTCCAGGAATTCGCGATTTCACGATCATAACAATTCATGCATATTCAACCAATAACTGTGAATTCAGTGAATTCCAACCAATCACAGCATTGACCTTGTGGGAGTGAGAGCGGGTTGACATAACACACGTACGTCGCCAAATTCATTTCCTTGTTTCTGATATGAAGACAAGACGTGTGTAATGCGAACAGCTCATATTTACAAACAAAACGTACAGTGAAAGACCGTGCAAAACATTTCAGACTGTCCTTCCAACCTGTATACATTTTAATCAAAGTCGATTTTTCAATCTGAGTCGCTGAAAGCTGCTGCTGTTTCCTGTCGGTTCTCTGCAGCGGTTGGGGCCAAGGCCTGAAATTAACAACTGACCATGGGGAGAGGGACCAAGGGAGCCAATGAGAATTGAAAATGGAAAGTTTTGAAGAACTTTTTGGATCGTGCAACAATGCATGCCTGCTTGGTTGTTATGGGTAATGATTGTAAAGATTTATAAAAATATGTTACTACGGCATTTACTATCTAACTTGGAGGTTATGGTACTGATTGGAGAGTATTGCTAGGGACAAAATACACACGGCAATACACTGGTAAGATCAAATTAAGTTTAACCATATATATTAGCTGGATATTAACCATCATTTCTTCAAATCATTTATAAACAACCTCCTATCCCAAACCTTATTCCACAGCCTGTGATGATACTGTAGGTCTGGCAATGCAAGACTATAGTTAAAGGTGCTCTAAGTGATGTCATGCATGTTTTAGGCTACAACATTTGTTGTCATATACAGCAAACCTCTCTTCACTGTCCGCGAGCTGTCTGTCCCCAGAACCCACTGTGGTCTACAAAAGGCAACAAAAACCAACTGTGCCCACCTGCACCATGAAGCATACACAAACAGTGTTCCAGCCAGTAACTAACAAGAAGGATTTGTGGTTGGGGGGTTAGTGCACAGAAGCACAGAAGGGAGGGGACGGGATGAGGAGGAGGAAGGGGCAAGCTAGTCTCGTTTTGTTTGAAAATACTTTGAACGACAACAAGAAGTAACGTCACCCACCATTGCTTAGAGCACCTTTAATAGGAGAATATTAATTGATGCACATCAAGGTTGCGTTGAGCTCTCTGTCACTGTAATTTTGTCATCTTAAACAACTCTCCATATTCTTGCAACACAGAATAGATTTAAGTCACTTTTGTGGGTTTATTTATTATATTTAAATTTCACGCATGCACTATGATTAACCTTAATGGATACAGGCCTCAGCCCACACCTTAACCCATCTGTTAAATCTGCCAGACTGCCAACTAATGACAGAAAGAAGGTGTGTGAAGCCTGAAGAAAAGGTGATGAACACACACCCACACACACACACACACACACACACACACACACACACACACACACACACACACACACACACACACACACACACACACACAGATGCCGGTAACTCTTAAAACACACACACAAAGATTCTTCTGTTATTTGAGGCAGCGCTCTTTCCAGCAAGCTCTCAGATTGGTTGGTCCAAAGAAGGTCACCTTACCCCCTCCTCCATCCGATCAATGAGCAACAGAGGGACACAGAGGGAACAGAACAGGCTTGTACAGAGGGAAATCTAATAAGAGAGGTAAAAGAGGAGAATTAAAATTTGAGCACTGAATAATATAATAGCAATCAATAACTACGATTCTGGCTGCTCCTGTGCCTGGATGTCAGCCCAATTGTTAAACCAATCACGGTATACCAGTCACAATTTTAAAGCAATTAGTCAGCCAGTAAACACTAGATCAGTTGATCAATTCTTCACTTGGTGTGAGTGTCAGAAAATGATACCTTAGTGTTTTATTTTGGCCGTTCTAAAGTAGAAAGAAAAGAGAGGATGGATTAGAAAAGGAGCAGCCAGCATGAGGCGAACATCCCCTTCACATGTTTAGCATCAGTTTATCTTTGATTACTAGTCCTTTTACTGCTGGCAGTATTATCACACCTGTGTAACCAGTGACCAAATACACATCTGAAAATATATTATTGAAAAGGCAAAACTGCCTCTTAAATGCTTTCAGACATTTTTGCAATGACAGCCTTCATACAGAGAGAAAGATTACCAGTAGACCACAAATGAGGAAATGCAGGAAATCACTGGAACAGAAGTAGATGATCGGCAAACTGAGAGGAAAGGAGTAGCACAAACAAATTAAATGACAAAAATAACTCAATTCAAAAAAAGGTCCTGTATTTTCCAAACGGGGTCTTATTCACATAATTATGTCCATCTTGAATACTAGGTCATGCTCATTTTCCACTCCCCACTTCCATTGTAAGGACTCAGAAAACATAGACTCCAGTAAAATAATATATGTCCTAAAGCTTTCCAAATTACATAAATCAAAATTTTAAACACTCTTCCTTGAAACCGACAGAAAATAGAAATGAGCTAGAGGGGCAACTAGCCACAAACCAAACAGCTGCATGCTTATCTGAACACACTGATATGTTTACATGTGTGAGGGTGTGGGATGCTGTTGATGTAGCCTGCTATGATGTGCATGTTTAGCGCGACCCATAGTCAGAATGGTGACAATTATAAGAATTGAAATTTTCTTTTACAGAATGTTTAAGGGTGGTTTGAAATTTTACTTTGAAGGTTACTTCCATTTAAACCCTTAAAACTGTGGACTGTTTGGCTTAAAAACTCCAAAAGGAAGTCTGTGGCTAAGAGCAGGATAAAAGGAACATTTATCATCTCATAACTGGCCCTTGGTACTTCATATTTTAGCATGAGGGAGCTTGCATGTGGATTATTGAAAGAGTGAGAAAATGAAGAAAGTCTGGAGATGGGTGATAAAATGTTAGTCACTGTAGTGACTTGAATGTTCTTGCTGATATATGATTATAATTATCCACGCCAAAAACAAATACAATTAACAATATAGAATGAATCTGCATCCTCTGAATGATAGGACATTTCTTTTATCTAAAGCACAAAACAGAGTTTCATAGAAAAAGCCAATGTCACTGAAATGTCAAATCTACCAACTGGCTTTCTCTGAAAAACACCTGCTTGCTGCTGTTTTTGTGGTAAACTCATGAATAACATTATCCTAAAATAAAATTCCTAAAATAACATTTGTTCTCATGCATGAGAAACTGTGTTTGTGTGTGTGTGTGTGTGCCTCCTTCCAATACAACATCAGATAGAAGGCTCATTTTATTCTCATACAAGCTGCTCTACAAGACTTGACAAGAATATTCAGCTCTAGAAATACTGCACGATTTACAAACCAGGTAGATAAAGACTGCTTTGATTGAGAGAACCCTAGTAACAGAAAATTAAATAATGTACGTTTAAAGTCATGTTTGTGTCCAACTGACAAATGTAAAAATCTAAATTCACTGTTCCTATTGCTCTGATTTGATCTCAAGCTACTTCTAAGGGGAATCTCTGTATAATATGCTGCAGTTAGTTGCCATTTTGTCTGTCTGCTGTTTGGTGCTGGGCAGGTGATGTACAGTAATAGTAAATAGTAAAACAACGAGCTGAAAGATACTAAAAGGCTCTTTAGAGCTGAGGGGAACTGCAAAGTTGGGTTGATACAGAAATTCTGTATCTGTAATCTGTGGGTTTGTCATTATGAGGTTTAGACATTTGATCCATAATACAGAAATATTAATCAAAAAGCAAATCTATAATTTAATTCTGAATAGATACAGAGACAACAAATATAGCACTAAATATTGAGTGAGTTTATCCTTCTAATACATACTCTGAACAGTTCTGACGTTCATGTGTATAGAATAAAGGGGCTGCATTTTTTTCTCAACTATTATAAAAAAAGGAAATATTACTTTTACTCTTGAGGAATCACTCCAAAGACTATTGGATTGATTATTTCAATGAAAGATTGAATGTCTGGTCTTACTAACCAATGTGGGTATATGATACATCTATTTATCATGCATTTTATTGAGCTGTTATGTTTGTATGTTTTTATTGTGCTTTTATTGTTTTTATGATGCATTTTTATTGCATCCCTGCCTGCAAGCCTGCTTTCCCTTTCAAGACAATAAAAGTTGATGGTGTGAGTTGTGACAATAAAGCACCAAGTACACTACTAACTAACAAGTGTTAAGTGTTCATGTTAAGTTATATTAACATAAACAGGATTTTAATTTTAGTCACGAAGAGAGTATGGATTTTCACTTCAATTTTAGAATGTAAAACTACTGAAATTATACGCTAGAAAACAGCATTTCTACCGAGCAACCACCATGTGTGCAGAAGCAGAACCGCTCATTTGCTCGGTTTGCAGGCTTGAAAAAAGCTACATTTGGAGCACATTGATTTTTCCTCATATTAAAAAGCTTTTATTGACATGGCATTTTCTCACCAGAGAAGGTTACAGAGGAAAAAAAAAGAGGGAGGGAGAAGGTGAAACAAGAAGGGATATAAAAGAAATGCAGCACCATGATGGCTCTGCACTTCCTGTAAATTTACCCCACTTTAGCCCACTTTAGTGTGTGTTATCTTTTCAAGTACTGGCTATCCCAACATTTGGATGCACACACACATACACACACACACACACACACACACACACACACACACACACACACACACACACACACACACACACACACACACACAGGTGACTCTTAAAACCTTCACACTCTGACAGATGGCATGAGATGCCTCTCCATATTTCTTTTAGTAAACAAAACACTGAGGAAAGGACAAGACAAAGACTCGAGGACATACTGTATTCAGTGCACAAACAACTAATATAAAGCACCATGATTCATACAGACAGGCGGTGAGACAGACAGGCAGACAGGCAGACATATTAGAGCCACAAGGGGGATGAGTCTGGAAACCTTCATCACCTTTAAAGGTTCGATCAAAATCATAATCTCTCTGTGAAACATCGTAATTTCAAAAGAGTCATAAAGCTTCACAGTGGCTTCGTCTCTGGAGAGCCAGATGACGCCTTACTGCTGACACAGCACTAAATCACCATGCTCTCCCTCCTCCCCTTCCTTCTCCTCGTTTTTAATAGAAAAAACAGTCACAAGTTATTCCTTGTTTCCTACTATTTCTTCCCTATTTGTCTCTTTTTTTCTTTGTTTGCCATCATTTCAAATACCTTCAACACAGTCAATATACTGTTAATGAGCACACCATTAGCTACGTTTAAACAGGAGGGAGAAAATGAAACCTGCAATAACCTGGAGGCAGTGCATACATATCATGAGCACAACATTGACACGTTAATATGGTGAACCTCTTAACAAACAGTTGCTTATTTACACATCCTGGTGTTAACGTAGAAACATTTTCATTCAGTTGGAGGTTTGGCCACCTTGGTTGTTGGCCAATCAAAAATCTTTACATATATACAATTCAGTTTTTAACCACTGCTGTAGTGATTGTAAAACATTGTATGTGATGTTAGGCTTTACAAAAAGCCTAATATTTGTGTATTTTGTGTTTGTGTCAAATTATATACCAACATGAACAGGAAGTCCTGAAAGAGCTTGAAGTGGAAAACTGGAGTGTGACATGCCACAACAGTGGGAAAGGGAAATTGCAAGGACCTCGAAAGAGAGACTAATGAACACAGAAAACAGGCGACATGAGCTGTCACAGCGTCAACCAGTGGACGTACAGAGAAAGATCAAGGAGGCCATTCACAGATGACATAACATCATCTAAGCCAGCTCCATTTGCTGAAGAGGTCATAAGTGAATCTTTGATCTTTTATTGTATTATTCAGTTGCATATACTGTTCTTAAATATGAAGAATGAACTTCCATTTCTCATATACAAATGAAGTTGACTTGACTTGGAGTTATCATGATCATGTTGGGTTTTTTAGCAGTCTACAAACATGTTAGTGGTGTGAGGCTGTATAATACTGATATTCAGCTGTGCTTTGAGCTAAATGTGAATGTTAGCATGCTAACATGCTCTTAATGACAATGCTTATAGAAAAAATGTTATTATGTTCACTGTCTTAGTTTAGCATGTTAGCATGCCAATATTTACTAATTTGCATTCAAATCAAAGTACAGCAGTGGCTGATGGGAATAACATTAGATTTTCAAGTATTTGGTTGTAAACCAAAGTATTGGACCATAAGTGAGATAGTCTGCAGACGTTAGAGGCAAATATTAAAATTTGTCACAGTTAATGAAAATGTCGACAGGAGGAGATCTGGAGTGGTATTTTACTTGTCTCATTATATGTTGAATTTAATTTGGCTGTATGACTGATGCAAAATCTGTGAGCTGAGTAAGTTTAGATTCCATTAGACGCCTTTATTATTTCCCAGGGGGTAAACAAGTTTCTTCACCCCCGCACAATGACAAATAACAAAAGAGACACAAGTCAGATGGGTCACCACAGACAATGTATGAAAAACATGGCAAAACAAAAGTACTAACACACAAACTAACACATGTTCTAGGAGGCCGTTTGTGTAGCCCAGGAGATGCCAAGCCACTATATTAAAACAATTGAATTAATGCAATCAATCACTTAATAAATAAAAGGCTGACCACAACTGATATAAATGGGACTAGAAAACTGGCCACAATTCTGTAAAATGTAAAATTCAGATGTAACAGTACATTTAAAAGATAACCTGGAAAATTTACATACAATCTATACCTCAAAAACACCCAAGTACCACAACTAATTCAACTGTTTCACAGCTGTGAGCAAAAATGAGTGTAATTCTTTCTGTGAAGCATCTTCGTGCATTTTAGAGAACAACCCCCCTCCCCAACAACAAACAAACAAACAAAAAACAAACAAAGGATAGCCTTTAAACTGAAGTATAGTTTGAGTTCTCAGGAGACAAACCAATTATAACAGACATTTAATGTAGATCACATAATAACATAAACTGCATTCAAAATCCAAACAAGCCTGCTTCACCTCTTTTCTCTCAACACAAACACAAAACCATGTAAAGGATGGAAGATCATTTCAAATCACTGCAGCTATTGATATTTAGCTTATCTGAGAACACCATTGTGTCCATTTAAAGCAGTTCCAGGGAAACAACCACAACCTGCACTGAGCCTGCACGCAGAGCAGAGCCTGTTGTTAAATATCCTCTCTTGTAAATCCCTAATCTCATCATGCTGTTACATTCAATCTCTAAACTCTCTTTATCAGATTCTTCAGTAATTCAGAGCTCCAAAAGTAGCCCACATACAGTATCTCTCAAGTATCTCTCTTCAGTCCAAGGTGACGGCCAGTGTGTCTGACAGCATTTATGGTTAATGTTCATTATATTTAGCAAATGACTGGGTCTTGAAGAAAATTGTGCTTAAAAGGAAACCTGTCTTCTGGATCTCTCTCTTCTCTCTCTCTCTCTCTCTCTCTCTCTCTCTCTCTCTCACACACACACACACACACACACACACACACACACACACACACACACACACACACACACACACTTCTCAGCCAGTCAGCATTTGTACTGCACTGTTGTGTTTATCATTAGAGCTTCTGACAGCAGCATTAAAAGTGATGAATGCGTACTGCTAGCTTTTTGTGACAGGTGGCAGTAAACAAATCACTTTTTTGATTGAGTCAAATATTATAATGGTCTGAAGGTATGCCAAAACACCAAAGTGGATATTTTCTATAAACAAGTCCTAAGTTCTGCCAGTCATCTCTGGAAGCCGCAGTACACATAAAGGTATTGCACTGAATGAGCAACATAATGACAGCTTTGCTTTTCTTAGTCATTCTAGCAAAGGAGCTAAAAAACTAACATTTGTCCTGAGGATGGTACCAGACTAAAGGCCATTGGGTCAAATCAAAAGATTACTCACAGTGGATGGCGGTCTTATTTTCCTGTTTATGCTGGGGTCATCAGTGAACACAGTTGTTTAATAATCGCACACAATGAGTACAGAGCGAGTTCATACCTCTGGTGTTCTAACCGGGTTTCATGGAGGCTTGAGGATCCTGGAGGGGTTTCCAGCTGGTCCCCTGAAAAATGTGAAACAGTGATTTCACTTTATTACTGCAGCCAATAATTTTTTGTAATGCTCCTCTGTTATCTTCTAACTTTCAGCTGCTATTTGTGTGGAGCTGTGAGATAACAAAATAGCTTTTAAAAGATTTTTTTATCAACTGAAGGTTTCATCAAGCATGAAGTGACATTAAAAAATGTGGATTACGTCAGCTTGAATAAAAGGTCAAATTCATCTGTAAAGAACATGGGAGACACTGACAAAACTGACAGAGGAGTGTCTGTCTAGTTTGATTGCACAAAACAATCAACCACTGGTTTTCATTTTCCTTATTGAATGATTACTTTCTCGATTGAGCAATAGTTCCTTTACTATCAGGCAATGTCTTAAAGGCCTTGTTTAGTTCAACCAACAGTCCAACACCCCAAAGCTTTTTAATTCACAGTAATATAAGACAGAGACAAGAGGAAACTCCCTCAAATTGGAGGAGCTGAAACCATATAATGTTATATAACACCAAAATAATTGCAGATTAATATTCTGTCTATAGACTAATCAATTGATCGACTTACCATGTCAGCTCTATAGCCAGTCAAGTTGCAGGGCAAAACTCCTAAATGTTTTGTTTTTTCTTTATAAATCTGTAATTTCCAAATGTTTTCATAACTATTTCCAAGATAAGACTGGTACCCTCAAAGTAGACATTTTCCCAAAAATAAATACTTGGAAATAAGATAAAGTCTTTTTTGGCTTGAATGCAGGATCAGAATACAGAATAGCTTTAACTGAGCTTCATTAGGAGAGAGGTAGTGTCAAGGATCTTCAGCACGGTTAGACAATGAGAGAAGTAAATGCCACATCTCTGTCAACAATCGCAGTTTACATGGGGGTAAATACATTTCAGCAGCTCAAAATATTTAAAAACTCTTCAAGTGTCAAGCAGCTTTGACTTAACATTAAAGGACAAAAAGTGATTTTTGTTTTGTAGTTTTGGACGCTCCATCCTGTTCTTAACTGCCAACTAAGGCCTGACAGAGGCAAGCCGCTGCAGAGTGGAGATAAGGCTCCACCTGCCAGCCATGCTCATCAGTGTGTTTGTGTGTTTCAGTAAGTGTGTCTGTGTGTCTGAGACTCTGTGTGTTTGTCTGATACTGTGTGTGTGTGTGTGTGTGTGTGTGTGTGTGTGTGTGTGTGTGTGTGTACGTCGCTGTGTTGTTGGCCCAGGTCTGCCAAAATGAGTGGCTCAAAGGAACCCAACCGAAAAATCTAAGTTACACTAAACATCCAACAAAGATCGAGTCACACGGTACAAAGGAAAAATGCACATATTTTTGGGAATAGAGTGAATTGAAAAAAGATGAACAGAAAAGTAATTTCCTCTCCTGCAGCCATAGAAACACCTATCAGCTCTCTTCTGCATGGCAACGTTAATTAAAAGCAGCTGGCCTCAGGTCTGTGGAAGCTCATTTCTGAAACTTAAAATAATAAACCAAAAATAATTCTGATAGAAGCAATTATCAGAGATCTTCTCATAATAATGACTCAGTATCTTATTAAGACTTAGCATGTCATAATTATGAAATTCTTTTTCAAACCTATGACTTATCTGATATCTAGGATTTTGAATCTCATAAATATGAGATATTATAATTATGAGATATAAAGTCAATCATGAGAATTGTATGATAAATTATGACTTAGTATTAGATACTTATTATATCACAATTATAAAACGTGTTCCTATAATTACGACTTGATTATATCATAGTTAAGAGAAACTTATTTATCTTATAATTGAGAGAAATCTTCGCAAACTAATGAGATACTTCTTAATAATTATATAATACAAAGACTCAATTATAAGAGAATGTGACGTAAAATTATATTGTAGTATCTCATATTATTTGTATTGCTATCACTAATCATAAGAAACCACAACATTCTAAGATAGTATCTGTCATAAGAATGATATACAAAGTCATAATTATCAGACAATTCATAACTTGTAGTCACGATAATGCAAAAGTGTCCAACAAGTATATAATGTATTATAAGAAAAACACATAATGGTGAAAATGTTTTTCCGTAAAAGAGTAAAAAAACGTTTGCCATCAGCAACTGAAACAGTGTTTACAGTCTACCATAGATGATTCTGATCTTCTTTGGTTTTTTCATGAAAAGGTGTAAAGAAACATCTCTTTGTTTCTTTCTCTGCTTTACACAAACATGTTTAAACCATAAGCTAATATATCTTTAAAGATATACAGCACACATATACAAAACATGATTGTTCATCTTTCTATCATCCACACATACCAATTCTACTTACATTCTGCTGATAGAAACTCTTTGTTGTTTTTGCAGCTCTCCATGTCTCACACTTTCTGAGAAAATTACAGGAAGTGTAATAGGAAGTGAAGTATTGTGTACATGTGTCTTGTTGCGTTGTCGCCTGCCTCTGCTAGAATTATAAGTAATATTGTATCAGACTTCTTAGACTCTACCAAAGGCTTCTATGATGCAGTGTCTGAATGAATGTGTTTGTTCTAAAGTCTAGAAAGGGAAGCAGATACCACAAGCTACAAGTCATGATTGTGTTGGCGTGAAAAAGTGTGTGTGTGTGTGTGTGTGACAGATCTTATGGTGCAACCATGACAAAAGCAGCACTGACTAAACTCCTCATCCTCGTGATCCTCGCCTTCATTATCTGCCTCCCAGAATTCTTCACATTGTACAGAGGTAGGTCATCCAAAACAACTTCAGATTGAGGTTTATCACTCTGTCCTCTGTCTGATTGTGTGTGCGTGCATGTGCGTGCGTGTGTGTGCCTGTGTGTGACTGTATGCTTGTGTGTGTATTTACAAATGCTTCCATATTAGTTCACAACCATTTTAAGCAGGAAGACGTGTTTGCTTTAGCTCAACTTTCCTTGACATTTTCAAATGTCTTCCCTTTAAAAGAAGTAAACTTTTTGTTGAGTCACATTGTCTTGTTTCTTCCTCTTTATGTGGTTGTCTTTTTTTCTTTCTTTCTGAGCTAAATATCACTCCCAAATATAGCTCCATACAACACTGACTGACAGCCGCTTTGAAAATGTTGCTGTATTTTGTTGCCTTGAAAAGCTTCTTCTCTTTTAGAAAGCAGCAGCTTGCTTTAGCCTTTGTACTTCTGCACGTGTTTGCCTTCAATGGTTTTGCTTTTTGTCTGTGCCTCCTCTCTTGTCTGTCTTTGTGTGTCAGATATAAACTGGAGGCAATATCTTACACTTTGGGAACTTGCTCTGATTTCTGACTTGAGAGAAGCATTTTTTCAAATTTAATGCATAATTTCGACTGCATGGTTCGGCTAGACTCAACTCACTTTTGGTACCATGGGTGCGGATAGTACCCCATCAGTCTGGGTGGAACTCTCAGCTGAACGGCATAGTGACGCTGTGTGAATCTTCAACGCAGCCCTTGCTGGATCACTTTCTCCGTAACTAGCTTGGAACCTCGACCAAAGCGGTACCCAAAAAGGGTACCAGGTACTATTCAGAACTTGTGCTAATGTAAACCACAAAAAGTACCATGTCTTGCTGTGCATTGGAAATGGTGCATTAGCCTTCTCCCGCTAAGAAATCATTCTGAATTTTCTGTTTTTCAGTATCAAAAGTGAACTTCCTTTGCCTGTCCTACCGACCATGTGAGCAAGAGAATCCGATTAAGAGTGGGAAAAATGGGAAGATTGGGGATGCTGAAATTAGGAGAAAGAATATTTGTGACCCTTCACAGACTCCAGAAAGTGAAAAGTGGGAGCAGGACTGCATGAAAGAGCATCAAAGCAACACAACGAACTCCAGCACAGGAGGCGAAGACCCAGAAAAGAGTTGGTTCATGTGTAAAACAGATTTGAACATAGCAGAATTACAAAGCAACACCTCATCTTCAGGTATACAGTTTTTAAAGATACGCTTTTGTTGTTTGTACTTTTGTCCAGACTGAAGTATTTCAATGATTGAATGTATTGTAATGACATTTATACAGACATTTATGGTCCTGACTATGAATCCTACTGACTTTGGTGATCCTGTCACTTTTCCTTTAGCTTCACTATGAGGTTGATATTTCTGTTTTTAGTTAAATATGTCTAGCTCATAGCCTCACGTTGATTTAATAATCTCCCAGTTAAACTTTGATTCATACCAACATTTTACTCTGATAGTTTACACTTCTGAATCAGGGTCTTTATTATTTGGAGTTGGTTAGGGTTAGGGTTACAGTAGGCTACATCTGTTGATTTAACGTCAGATACATTTAATAAAAGGTTTAATGTATTTTGCTACTTAATCTCACTTTCAGGTTGTAGGTTGTTGTGAACATTAATCAGGATGCCACTAAAAACTGTGTTTTTTGTGTTATCAGCTAAATAGGTGATTGGACATCTTTGAGTTATAGTTATTTATATTTGGTTATTTGCAAATGTTAAAAGATAAACCCACAGTAATAAGAAATGGTTTCAATACTGGATTTGAATTTGAATAAAGCTAGCAAACCCCATCCCCAGTGTTTTTAGCTAATGTTAGCATGTTAACACACTAAACTAAGACAGTGAACACGGTTAATATTATACCTTATTGTCACTGTGAGCATGTTAGCATGCAGCTTTCAGCACTACTGTGCATACTGTAAGTACAGGCTCACAGTGCCTCTATGACTTATTAAAACCCTGACATTATCATGATAACTGATAATAATCTATGGTCAAGGGTGCAATTGCTAGGTATATGGCTCGACCTTCAGCTATAGCATAGTTTTCTAAAGCAAATGTACCTAGCATGGCTGTAATCTATGCAATCGTCTATCTATTTATTCACAGTTCTAAAAGTACATTTCGAGGCGTCGGTGGAGCTTCAACTTAGAGATGCAGAGACCCTGAATCTCACCTTGTACGGCAGAAGTAATCACAGTTCCCTACACCTCCACCCGCCTGAGGAGGAGAAGGAGGAGGATGACAAAGGACAGAGGAAGGCCTTTTACTGCTGTCTCCCTGTTGTGCCCACCTCAGAATCAACCAATCAAAGCCGCTGTCTCCTTTGGCTCTCCAATCAAACACTTTTGACTGAAACAGCAAAGAAAAAGCTGCCATGGAAACGGACACAGAAAGGTTGGTGTCAGGATGAGAACGCTCCCTGTGTGGTCAGTGGGGCTTTACTCTAAGATTGGTAAGGAGAGGAAAGAAATTGGCCTATCAGTTTTCATTTTTGGTTAAATTGATTCAAGTCCAACTATTCTCTCAGTCCACAGTGGAGTCATTTTTTTCAATAGAGCAAATTTCCTTCTTCTCTTGACTTCAATTTCAGCTATGTGACTCTGTTTCCCTTCCTCTCTCTGTACTGTATGATCCGAGAGTTACAGTACATCTTAATCTACTGTATCTCCAAGGCTGTTTTGATTCTGGCTTGCTCTCTTTCTATTCATCTCTCCAACACTCCCTCAAGCTTAAAGCTATGACTAAGTCATATTTTCCATGTGTGCTGTGTGCTGGATATCCATCTCACTTAATTTTTCCACAAAACCTTTCCATAACCTCCCTTTCTGTTTCCTTTCTCCTTGTATTTGTTGTTGTATCTTCTGCTATTATTTCTTCATTTTTGTCTCATTTCTGTCTGAATACATTTATTATTCTTTATTCTGTTTGTTTTCTCTCTTGCACAATTACATCTGTCACTTGGGAGAGTACAAGGCAACCAGAGAAAGCACCCAAATGGACAGACAGGAACAGTTCTGGGATTTATTGATATAATGAAAGCACATCAGTTTACAGACAGGCAGATTTTAGGATTATCGGTTCAGGTTCAGATGGCAGACAATAAGCAAGGCACAAAGCAACATTGACAATCTGACTGGGAAAAAGGGATGCTATATACAAACAGGGTTGTGGAAAAGGCTTCTAGATTCCCTGAGATGAACGCTTATTGGCCCAGTAAGTCTTAAAAAGTTCTTAAAAGATTTTAAAGTGGGAATGTATGAGGTACTTATCCATAGTTAGTGTCAATTATAGCCGCCTAAAAAAAAGTACCACGTAAAAAAAAATCTATATCCTATAAAATGTATGTTATATTTAAAATATTGTTACCCCTTTAGCTTGCCTTTAGACAGCCCGGTTTAAGTTTACACAGAGGGAACTAATGTTGTTATCAATGCTCTTAGCCACCAGACTCTATTGACAAAATGTTACCTTGCAGAACACAAGATTTGCTAGTTTACCACTGCCTTGATCAGTTTGTTTGTGATATTGTGTGACTTAGGTGTTTTAAAGGGTGAGGAACTAACTAAACTAATTCTTAAGCTTTGAACTCTGGATTTGTGCTATATATAATAATATATATATATTACTATTTTTGACATTGCAGACTAAATTAGCAATTGTTTAATCAAAGAAATAGTTGGCAGATTAATCAATAAAGAAAATAGTTGGCAGATTAATCAATGAAGAAAATAGTTGTTGCAGGCCTGGACCTTATCGGTTTCCCTTAATTTACTCCCTGATTTATTCCCTCTGTGTTCTCCAGATGAGTGGCAGTGTGGGTTCAGGGTGCTCTGGCTGGCTCTGCTGTGTGTTGTGATGTTGACTATAGTCACAACTGTGTTTGGACAAATCTACTGGAACAGACGCTCATGCAGTAAGACACACAACACACACATACACAACATGCACACTTTTTTTTAAGCTGACCCAAAAATATTTCTTATGTTTCTCAGAAAATCCCAAGGTGCACCCTGTTGGTTACGACATCATTGGGCAGCAGTCGAATGGTGAATGTGGATTTTTTTTGTTTTTCTTAAATAAAACTTTCTACTCTACTTCACATTTCCCCTTATTTACCTTCCTAAAAGCCGTATAACCCCATATGCACACATATAGTACTATTCTTAGAGCCTGTGGTCAAGAGTTTATCCAGTCACAGGAAATATAATATTCCCTAAAACACAAATACACCTCAACAATCTGATTCATTCACACACATCAAATTAAGCGAATCAGATGAAATTAGTAATAATAAATATGCCTGATATACTGTGTGTTTCTAACGGTCTTTCAATTAGATGGTGAGCAAACCGAGATCATTATTCCCAAAGGTAAATGATTTTGGTAAATTACACAGTCCATACACTCTACAAAAGGTCTGCATCCTTATTTTTAGGATGATTTTAATTGAATTTAAATACCATTGACTTCTCATTGTTCGACAGGGATGATCATTCACTCTCATGGGTCCCGACCTAAATCAGGTCAGTACCTTAATGCATACCGGTTTGGATGAAAATGTGTTGTGTTTGTCCTTTTAAGACAACTTCTATTTTTTAATGGACAGGACTGACACCCATTCAAGAAGTTGACGCTCAAGGTAGGGAATTGTAAACACACGCACGCTTTAACAAATTCAGAGAAATCCGTGACTTTGTGTGTTAATAGTCTTCACATGCATTTCTCAGATGAAATAGAAACTCTGTTGGATGGAAATGTCGACCACTGCTATACAGGTAAACCTGCAAACTTAAAAAAAAGGCTACTTTTTCCATGTTGCTGCAGGTAAATGTGGGGCAATTTTAACATATGTACTGCTAGTAGGGATGGAAAGACAACTAGAATATATACTTAAGTAAAAGTACTATTACTTTATAGAAATTCCACTCCAGTAAAGGTAAAATGCTTTAAAAAATGTACTTGTATAAAAGTAAAAGTATAACAGTTACTGCATTAGCTTAATATTTAAAAGGGGTAGAATAAACCGTGTTCAATGATGCTATATGATACTGTTAAATTAAACATCACCTTTAGACTACAAAATAAATTACCAACGCACTAGTGGAACAACACATTTCCTTTTCAAGAGATTGGCATTTGCAGCCTGTGCATATAACATACAGTATATTAATTATAAATATACAATCAACTTCTTCTGAAACACCTACTAGAATCAACCAGATAAGAAAACACAAATGGTCGACAATAAATTAAAAGAGCTATTGACACAACGGTGGGTGCAACAAGCATTACTAAGCCACATGAATTAAATCCTCCAGCTGGACTTCTCAAATTTAAAGTCTTGAGCTGAATAAGTCCTCACCTACCTCACTGAAATTAGTAGTTAGTTGTTGATTGTATTTAATATAAATACATCTGAATCTGCTAAGTAACCACCAGCCTACTGTAACTAAAACTAAATAAATAAATGTAGGGGAGTAGAAGTAGCGATAAAGTAGCAGAAAAAATTCCAAGCAGGCTACAGTACTTAGATGTGTACAGTAGATTTGGCCTATATGCTATAAGTTAATTTCCACCACTGATACTTTTAATACTGATCATGCTGAATCAGGTCCAATATTTACTGTAATTTAGTATTCAGTGTTTTTAATATAATCAGCAGCCTAAATGAATTTGCTGTACATCAAATATGCCTCATGCTGAGTTAATAAAGACTTACCCACTTTTCACAATCATCTAACGCCAGTCTATTTATTGTAATTTTTTTCTCTTGTATATCTTTAGCAAATCATCTGCATCATCGCATCCATCCCTTCACTTCCTCCCTTACAGAGGAACAGGACTGGTGACAGAGGAGCAGCCAGAGGCGCAAACAAATGGACTTAAAAGAGCATTCGATAAAAATCTAAATGACTGCTTCAATAACCAGCCACCTTTATGGTGAAAATAAAAACATCTGTGACACATGAAGATGGTTAATACTTGTGTATTTTTGACATCTCATCCTCAAACAGTCTTAGGGCACTTTATTAGTAAACTGTCAAAAACCCACATCAATGACTTGCTTTCCAAACATTTATCATTACAAATAATTTTATATCCTAAGGCTGATAAGGTTGATACATGTCCTTACCCCATCTGGATATAGCGGAAAGGAGCGAAAACATTACGGCAGATATTTTTCTTTTTTTTAGTTCTTTTTTGCATGGATCAGTGCATCTTTAAAATAGAAGAAGCAGAAGTAAAGAAGGGGAAGGGAGTACGTTGTCCCTCCCAGAGCTCTACTGTCTGGAAGCTAAGAGGCCATTGAACACTAGATATTAACAAACAGATGCTCCTGAAGCACCTTGGGATTGCTGCAGAAACTCCACAGTTGGTTGGAGAAAGGGACGAAGCAAGGGTGGGGGTTGATTAAAAAGCTACAGACTCAGAAATGGCACATACTAAGTAAAGCTCATTATGGGACTGGCTCTAGTGGCTGTAATTCTGCACCAAGGGAAAGAGACCCCCTGAAATAATGATTGTGTGAAAAATGGTTGATACACCATTCCTCCGGGGAGCAAAAAGTTATCTAGACGCTGGCAAAAACAGCATTAAAAACTTTTATTCTGTTGACCAGGCTTTTTTGGTCTGGAAAGACTTAGGGATTGTGTCAGTCAAACAGCTTTACATCAGTGGCATATTTGCTTCCTTCGACCAACTAACTCAGGTATTCAACCTAAAACCCACCCATTTCTTTAGATGTCTGCAAGTCAGGGACTTTGTCCGTAATCACTTTCCTGGCTTCCCTTCCCTCCCTTCCCCCACTCTCATTGATACTATACTCGGTATTGACCCAAGTCTAAAAGGTTCAATTTCAATACTGTACAATACTCTTCTCAAAAGTCAGACAACCTCTGATGCTTTGCGTGATGTTTGGTCTGCAGAGCTTGGTGAGGACATAGGTCCTGATGCCTGGGAATGCGCCCTCAGTCGAGTCCACTCGTCGTCCATCTGTGCTCGCCACGGAGTGTTACAGTGCAAAGTGGTTCATAGAGTTCACTGGTCTAAAAGTAAGCTTGCCCGTATCTACCCCGACATCGATCCAAACTGTGACAAATGCCACCAAGGCCCAGCCAATCTAACCCACATGTTCTGGTCTTGCCCTGCCCTTACTCCTTTTTGGTTAGACGTTTTTGAATCCTTTTCAGCCATCACATCTGCCAATATTCAACCCTCACCATTGCTGGCCCTGTTTGGTGTCCTACCTACTGGCCTCACGCTGCCGCCCTATTTCCCTATTTTGCTGATCTTGCTGCCCTTCTTACACTGCTGGCAAGACGTGCCATCCTCTTGCGGTGGAAAAGCCCCTGCCCCCCCTCCCGCTCTCAATGGATGAAGGATGCGCTTCACTTTATGAGATTAGAGAAAATTAAGTATTTTCTTCGCTTCTCAGAATGGAAATTCCATCAAATTTGGCAACCCTTCCTAGATCATGTTAGGTCTGTCCATATAGACATTGACCCTGGTGTCTAGGCAACTACTTGTACCCCCCCCCCATAAGCAGTAGCTTATTTATTTTTTATTTTTTTGTATTTTATTTGTTTATTTATTTTTATTCATTTGTTTGTCTTTGTGAGCGTGTGAGCATTCATGTTCTGTGTGTTAGTGTATATATGTAAAAGCATTCCTATATCAGACTACTATTGCCCTGCTTACCTGTATCATGACCCATTTTACCCTATTTCATTAAAGGGTTAATGATGTATTTTTGTGGGGGAGGGTGGGGGGTGGGAAGTGGGTGTAAATCATATACCTGTTAATACCTTGTGTCACAGATTGACTCTCTGTATTGGTTTCATTTTATAGATGAGGTGTACTATGTATCTGTTATGTTCAAAATTCCATAAATAAATCATATAAAAAAAAAACTTTATTCTGGAGGGCAAGACTTCTTCAAAGAGTTCAGACTACAACATAGGGCATGTCATGTCAATTTTATTCTTGCCAAGAGTTAGACAATAAGATTAATACCCTCCTCATGTCTGTATGTTAAACATGTAGCTGGAAAGCCACCAGCCAGTTAGCTTAGCATTACAACTGATAACAGAGAAAACTGCTAGCCTGACTCTGCCCAAAATGTAACAGAACCTTTAAAGCTCACTAATCAATTAACATGTTTGAAGCGGCTATAATCTATATATGACAATAATTTTGCTATCTTTGTACAGAGCCAGACACGCTGTTTCCCCATGTTACTAGTCGGTGTGCTAAGCAAAGCTAACCAGCTGCTGGCTGTAAGTTAATATTCATCATCAGATGGAGAATGGTCTCAGTTTTCTCATCTAACTAACAAAAGTGAATAAGCAAATTTCACAAAATATTAAACTATACTTTTTAAATGTAGCAGCACAACAAACCATAATTAGAGATGATTCCCCTACATTGCATCTTCAATATACACAATAAGGGAAAAGTATAACTGAATATTTTGAAATTCAAAGTATGAAGATCGTTTTTTCTGTCAAATCAAACTAGATAAGAGTTAAATATAAGGTAGTGTTACTTCACATAATTTAACGTAAAAAAAAGCAAATTGTTGTGTGTAATCAAAACTACTGGCATTTTGTCTCAAACCAGATAAAAATATTTCAGACAAACAGACATTTCACTATTATAGTTAATGCACTTTCCGTTGAAATAAAGGACCATAAGAGTGCAAAGAATGCTTAATATACATTAATTGAGAGTCACTTCAACACAATCAGTCAAATTTGGTTCAACTTTTGGAGACAACACAGAGACATCTTTGTTTTGTCAGACAGAAGGAGTCACAACTGAGCTTGAATCAGCTCTGAACAACAAAGCAAAATATTAACTCAGTCAAAATAACATTCAAAGACACAATGTGGAAGAGTCATACATACAACCTGCATGTGGGTCATTTCTACATGTACAAGTATATATTTGTTAAACTTTAAGATTATATTATGTATTGTATGTATAAAACATATTCTTCCTGTTGCTATGGCATTGAATGTAGATTTAAGCACTTAATCTGGA
Source organism: Etheostoma perlongum (assembly GCA_026937815.1). Taxonomy (NCBI): domain Eukaryota; kingdom Metazoa; phylum Chordata; class Actinopteri; order Perciformes; family Percidae; genus Etheostoma; species Etheostoma perlongum. The sequence goes on from CM049372.1 coordinate 17,122,345, forward strand.
ATAATCCATTCTGTACAGTATACTTTTCTGTACACCAATAGATACATTAAGACAAGGAGGTGAGCAGGTAGCGTGTAAGTGTGTAAGTGTGTGTGTGATTGTGATTGTGTGTGTGTGTTAGTCCTGTATCTGTACTGCTGGTTCTGTGGTGGACCGACAGTGCTGGCTCTGGATGTGGGAGATCTGGAGGATGGGCAGCAGCAGTTGCAATGCATTCTCAATGTAGTTTGTACAGTTATAGCCCTGCAGACAAGAGACCCATGAACATCATCATCATTATTATTTCCCATACAAACATAAAATGATTTAACCTTTGTAGGTTATAAGCAGAAAATTTAAAACTACTACTATAATTGATTATAGTATAGGATGGATATGTTGTAATGACTGTATAATTTACATGAGCATAATTTACATAAATATGTTGAACACTCAAGATCACCTAAATACAAATCTGTGCATCTTACCTCTAACAGCACATTATCTACCAGTGGATTCAACTCCTCTGCTTTCCTCTGACCCTGTATGAGAGAGAGGAGAGACATGAAGCAGCAGTGAGCAAATATGTTATATCAATCATGATACTCAGGGTACTGATTGGAAATCATTGGTTTGGTAGGAACACATAAAGAACTACAAAGGACATTTAAGGATAAGATTGGCAATATTTTAAATTTGTCTTATTGTTGACAAATTCCAGGAAAAACTACTGACAAGTGTGATATACAGTAGCTTCTTCCTACGTTAGACCTCAAGTATATTCCAAAAACACACCATTTCGCTGAGTGGCATTTTCCCTCATTACCATGGAAGAGTATGCTGATGCTATCTTCACCAGTCAACAATGTGTTCAAATAACAGGATGAAATTTGATAAACAACTTGGCAACACTGCCCACTGTTTAAGGACCCTTCTATTTTTTTTTTAATTAAACTTTTTTATTTGTGAGCCATTTTACATCTTCAGTAGGGCCCGATGGGCTACAGGGATGAGGACTAAGACAGGGTGAGGAAGTCGGAAAGTCTCGAAAGAAGGATTATTACATTGTTGGACACACACACACACCTACCCCAACAAAAAGCAGTGTATCAGAGAACTTCTTGGCCAAACACTCCACCTCCTTACACATGGCATATGTCAACCTGGAATAAAAATGTAAATTTTAGAACATCTCTCTCTCACACGTCTTAATGTATCTATTGTTATACACACTTGGCGAGGATGTGTGCCTGGTCTCTTGCTGGTTTCTCCAGATCCTGGCCGTGGAGGATGAGTTCTGCCACCTTGTGGAGCTGCTCGATACTGCGAGCAGTCACTTCTGCAAGACTGCCGACTGATGACAGGTACACAGCCTGAAAGAAGAAAAGAAAGAAGGAAGGAATGACAGAGAGAGAGAGAGACACACACAGACACACACACACACACACTGTCATTATTATTGTTAATAAACAAATTAATATTACATTTAAATTAAAATAACATTGTTAAGTTGACCTCACCTCTACAGATCTGGGGTCGTTCTCTTTCTCCTTTTTTTCCTCTCCTTCCTTCACCTCCTCCCCCTGCTCTCCATTTTTTTTCTTCTCCTCCGTTCCCTTCTCTCCAGGGGAGGGCTCTCCGGCCAGCTGGTCCTGCATTTCCTTGTCAACCGTCTCCGTAGTGACAGGCTGTTCCACCACGCTCACCCAATCATGGGCCCTCATCCGAGCCTGGAGATGCATAATTACCACCCATCATGGTGAGAGATCGCCATCCTGATGTATGCTAATCACATGCGTATACACGATTATATGCTAATGTAGGTTTTATATATGGGAATTTGAATATGCAGAAGGACTTCAAAGGTGATAACTTTTATATTACGTCTAAGACTGTAGAAGGAAAGAGTGGATATTAAAAATAACTGTGTGTGTGTGTGTGTGTGTGTGTGTGTGTGTGTATATGTGTACCAAATATTTAATAATGAGGGGAGAAAACTGTGGAAAATTCTCCCAGTTAAGGTGAGAATTAAGGGTATTAATCAAGTCTGATTTCATTAATGCTCAAGTCCAAGTCCAAATTGTCAGTGCGCAAGTCCAAATTGAGTCACGAGTCCAGAGAATAGCAACATGAGTCTGAGTCCAGGACTCAAGTACACCATCACTTCCTTTGGGCACCTAACCCCCAACTAGTCAGGGCGCCTGTCCATCAGCATCCTTCTCACTCAGACATCTTTCCATTCATGCATGTATATAGCAGTCCTGTTTGAGCATGTGTGTAGTCTCGTATTGCCTGACCTATCTCAACAGTGCTGTGTCAGCGCTGGAGTAATGTGTGTAATGTGTAAAAGTTTAATTTCCCCAAGGAATCAAGTATGTCTTCTTTAATTTTTATTTTTTCTGTTTTGTGAGTTCATTGTGGTGGTTATTAGGAGTAAGTCTATGTTTTTGACTTTTTGTGTATGTGTGTGTGCTTAATATCAATGAAGCATAGCAATGTGCCAACAAAGGCAGTAGAGAAGAGGGCTGCTAGCAAGTAAACAATGCAAACAAATCACAATTTCAAATTCAAATAAAAAAAATGCTAATAAAGCATTTTCAAGTTTTATGAGGAAGGAAATGTACTCAAAATATTTGTGAGGCCTTAAGGACACATACAATGTGTTTTGTTTGTTTACAAGAAAACTCCACATACCAACCTGATTTGTCTAACTCAAACTGCTGAAGCCTCATTTTAACTTCACCTGAACTAAGACTAGGATGGATTTTGGTCACACTATGAAGGGATTATCTTCATGGCCAGTATGCAGAAGAGAAATGATTAGAGCGAACAATAAATCTTTAAATATGAGGATGTGACTAATGTAGGAAGATGGACCTGAACCTGGTGAAGAAACTGACATGTTAAACCTCTGAGTTTCACTGCTGTGTGTTGGTTTCACAATTATATGCATACATAGGTCACTCACCTTGTTGAGTTTGTCTGGCGTTGCAGCAATATGAAGCTCAAACAGCAGCTCAGTGAGAACGCTCACAAACTCCTCGCCATCGGCCGCTAGCAAAAATACACACACACCACACACACACACACCCACCCACAATGTCAGTATACTTCCCTTTATACAGTTTATGTTACAGCCATAAATGCTTTAAATGTAAATTGAGAGGATATTTGTACCACCACATGCAATTATTTTCCCCATGCTGAGATCTTAAAGATAATATTGTTGTTTCCCTTCAGCACAACAGAGATTTGATGCACTTCTAAATCTTGTTTTATGCATACATGCTGATTTAATGTCTGATGTTTATGTTTTGGTTTGACTCTGTGATGTGAATGTGTCAGTGGCCCCTGAACACCAACACTGGATCAGGCACCATGTTAAAACCCTCCAGGTGAAGGGACACCAGACTGCTTTGAGCTCTGCACTGCTGTGACATCGCCTCAGGGCACTGGTTCCACAGCATAAGTTTACATGTAGTCTTTAAAATGTCAAGTAACATGTGGCTGGTGAGATTTGATAAAACCAAAACTTGGCATCACATGGCATCCCCTCAACATTGAATTTCACTTTGGCAGAACATTTTATTCTTCTTTAAAACCGAGACAACCACAGTAGAGCAGGAATAACCATTCAACACCATTTCACACAAGGTTTCAAGGTTTTTCAGGCTTTTGCAAATAGCAATACTAACTTGTGTAGGTTTTATGTTAGATTTGACAAGGACCTGCAGCCTGGAATTTAGAAAATATATTTAAAAAAATTCTTCTTACGCTTTGGAAAACGGTCCGTAACAATAATATTAAGTGCATGCAAATTAGCGCTAATAAAAAGCCCTAACATGGAAAATTCAACCAAAGTGAAATATCAGTTCTGTTTCTGACACTCTGATCTAATGTCAGGACTCTCTGCCAGAGTTCAAATGTGAAATGCAAATAAGGTCAACTGATCCTGGGTCAGTGCTCAGGGACCGCCAATACCTCCAGGAGGTCTGGCGGCTGGTTAGGGTCACTCACACAGGGGGGTAGAACAGTGTAATTGGGAACTAAGATCACCGTTATCCTTCGTCTGTTCTCCTCCTTCTTCTTCCTCCTCTTTGTCTTTTTCCTCTTCCTCTCCTTCCTCTCGCTTGATGAAGATATTCTTAATGAATATCAGCTCCTTCTTCACCTCTTCCTGCTCCTCCTCCACCAAGGAGGAGAGGAAGGCTTGGACCTAGGAGCAGATATAGGATATATGACTCTAAAAAGACTAAAATAGCACTCTATATTCCTTACACTTGGGCCTTACCTTGACCTCACTCTCATTGGACAGAATCTCCAGGGCCTCGAGGTGTGACAAGCCCTGGTAGTCGTCAAACAGAATACCGTAGTGAGCTGTGGGTGCACTGATTGGATGGTTGCCCAGACGGGCCCGCTCTTTCTCTTTGGCTTCCTTTAACATCTGAAAAAAATCACAGTGAAACCTTAATTTGACAATCCTGCAGAGCTGAGAGCTAAAAATCACCAAATAATTCCATATACACAGACACAAGTTCTTTTATTATTATTAATATGATAGGAGGAGACGTATTGGTTTTCTGTGAGTGTCTGTATGTGAGCTTTGAGAATGTGTCTTCATGCCTGACTCAGCGATACAGTCTTCTGCATCAGGGTCTTGGTCTTTTTGAAACCCGGGTCAGTCTCAGCAAGAACAGTCATGGTCTTCTTTCCAATAAACTCCAAGGCATCCAAACCTCCACTGATCACTGACTTACCCTAGAGAGACACCAGGAGACAAACAGAGGAAGAAACAGAAATTGGAAATGATAAAAAAGATACAATTTGACTTACTAGGTTAAAATGATTAGATACTGAGGTAAAATTATCTCATGAAATGATGACATGCTTATTTTTATGAGATGCTCTCAAAATGTTGGCTGACTATCTGACCTTTAATAACCACTATGTCATATATGTCATAACTTTGACCAAGTTAAAATAATAAAACAAAAAAGTAAAAGAACAGTTTTGGACTTTGTGTTTTATACAATGCTCTTTCTTTTCAGACCAACACCACCTTTATTTTACAGTGAGTGTGTGTAACTTGCTGCATAGAGATGAACCTACATGCATTTTAAGGGCAGAAGAAGTCCAAGAAAAGTCCATTATTTTGACTTGTTAAACATTTGAATAGGTCATATATATAAAAATCTGCATCAACTAAAAAATGTAAAGTGAGAGATGATAAAGAATATTTAGAACTGGATGCCATGAAATGTTTAAAATTTGTAAATTTGAATTGTTTTTCCAGTAACATGCTTTAGTAAATCACTGAGACCCCAAGATGTATTGTACATAACATGAAATATGAAATTAAACCAAGCAGATTGGCATTGTGTGTGTGTGTGTGTGTGTGTTCACTCACTGTGTTCTGCACAGCGTGTGTGATCGTAGAGAAGACTCCCCTGCCAGAGGCTGAAGCACTAACAATATACTCCCCAGAACTGGACAGCTCAGTCTCTCCACTTTCACCTCCTCCCTCATTCTTCTCCCTCTCGGCTCCCTCCTCCTCTTCTTGTGCCTCCTCTCCTACTGAGGTCCTGTGGAGACGCAGAGCTTCTCCTGCCTTGGTTTTAACTGAGGTAAGGCTCTGGCCTGCACACAGACACATAATAAGGTAAAGACTTAGGGTGTATGAAGTGGTAAAAACTAGAAAAAAGAAGAATGAGGAAATAACAACAGAAGACATACCCATTGTGGAAGTGGCACTGCTCAGAAGAGATTTTCCCCATGAACTCCAACCTCCCCAACCTTTTTCTTTCTCCGGAAGTGACCTCTGTGTACACAAACAAATACATTACAGAAACAGTTAGACAATTTAATTTTTGTCAGAAAATACAGACAAATGACAACCGCAGTTCCCCAGAGCTCCAGCTGACATCTTGTTTATTTTGATCCACAGTCCAAAATATAAAGATACTTAACTCTTACTATCACATAAGACAAAGAAAAGGACCCAATCACCTGAAAAGTGAATGTATCTAGAGAGCACATTTGAAAAAACAGGTGTTGACCAAAGTACTTTACAGAGATTTATAAAATGTTTGTTTTAATAATGTAATACTTATGAATTATAATTATTAAAGTTTTAGCTTATTATTATTATTATTATTTATTAGCCGATTGACTAATTAATCCACTGATCGTGTCAACTCCAAAGTCAATAACATCAAAGTCAAGTTATAATTAAATTAAGCTTAGCGAAATATGGACTAAAGGCCACAGTGATAAATTGCCAAGCAAAATATTGCTTAATCATCATCATCATCTTGGCCTATACAGTGTTATCATTACAGTCTGTGCTCCAGAGAGCAGTGAAGAGTTTATTTGTTTTTGTAAAATGTCCTGCTCAACACATGGTCACTATACTTAAAAAAAGCTAATTCAAGGGATCCTTGTCAATTTTTTTTGTTTATGTTATGTGTTAATGTGGAAAAAAAATGATATCAAACAATATATAATCATCAGATTTCTAAACTCTTAAACATTGAAATCCATATTGGCTTTATAAATCCAGACTTGC